>OY728123.1:1513987609-1515237609 GCA_963277665.1 Viscum album | reverse complement strand
CCATTATTATGATATTAGTAATTGGTAATGCATATGATTATTTTACTAGTAGAATATCCATGGTTAATTTTCATTCTCATATGATTATTTATATGGTATAATTACACTAACATTTATTCCTTCCATATTATGCTCAATATTATTTTTTTAATGGAATTTGTTTTTAGTTAATCACCTTTCCTTATTGTTTATATTTACGATAGCTTCCTCTATATTTATTACCCTTAATGAGCATATGAGCTCACCCCTTTCTTTTGTTTTATTTTTCCCCAGGATGAAAAGTTGTATATTTTGAATGACTTGCATGGATAATATAGAAGTTTATGGGTGTTTCTAATGAAGCTGATATTTTTCTTTTCTTTTAAAAGTTATAGTGTAACAATTATGTTTATATCTAGGTTTCTAAATCTAATAAAATATTTGGTCCTTTGGGATGAAATCACTTTTTCCTAGTACCAATGTAATTAATTAAGGCATCAGTTTTGGGATATTGGGGTTAGGTTCTTTACAGTTTCTATCAGATAAAGTTTAGTAGAAAACTTAGAAACTATATTAAAAAAACATATATTAGGGAATATAACCCTAATATATAATTTTAGGATTATCATAGAAGAACATACTAAAATTTTTGTATGGTATATATTATGTGATTATTCCTAGAAATACATCCTTGTCTAGATAGTACAAGTGGACTTTGTTCTGGCATCGATGTACCTAGGGGTAAAAACTCTGGTAAGTTGTGTCAGGCCTAACTCAGTTTAACTTGGTACACAACAACAAGCCTCACTGGGTATATGGTTTTTCATTGGTTAGGGATATTCTTATCATAATTCACATTTTCTTTAAAAACCATTATAAAGGATTTGAAAGTAAACATGTCCCCAATGAAACTATGTTTATGATTATGAGATTATCCATGCATAAATATTAATTTTATGTTAACTGTTTTTCAAATTCAAAATTATACATTATGATTCATTACCTAATTGATTTTTTACCATTTCTTAGAAATGGTTCCTATTGGATGTAATAGAAACTATATCAACACACATATCTCATGTAGGGATTTCCCTACTATGAAAGATAATGATGTTGAAATAGGAGTTTAAACTAAATCTTAGAAACTTATAACTATACTATAAAAACTAACTTAGGTTATGAGTAATAACCATACTCACATGGATTATCCGGATCCATAATGCAGTGTAACAATGTTAGACCAATTTATGTGACAATGAACACCATTATTTAATGGGAATAAAAATTCATTTGTTGATGAGAAATGGATAGGTTCCTTAGAGAAGATATTTCTCGCTTTGGAAAGTAATGAAAGGTATAAGGTTATCATAGTAGTTTATAGTATCTCAGGAGATGATGATAAATGGTGGTTATTGATTCAAAACACAAATGATGAGGAAAAAATTGAAAATATGGAATAGAATGGATTAAGTATATTATTGATTAAGATTAAAGTATAATTTATCATATTGGATAACATGTGATAACCTTTTTGGTTTTAGTAAACATTTAAAGGATTAATGAATGAATTATGGATCATTTGATCAGAGTGATTCATGCATAAAAAACAATTCATCGTGAATATCTATCTTTTGGTTTATTAAATTAAGTGGAGATGGATAAAAGAACAAAAAAGGTTGAGATTATGACTTGGAAAGGAATCAAGTAAGTTTATTTTCTTAAGTTCTTCTCTGGATACTAAAATAATCCCTCAACTCTAGGAAAAATATTTTGGAACAAAAATGTTATCCGTTTACGTTTCTTTTTGAGAAATCAATGGTCTATTAGATAATCATAGGATTTATGGTTTTGTGATGGTTAAATTTATATTGATCATGTTCTCTATCAATACCCATCATAATTTGACATTTATATTTCTCTTCCATGTCCATGTTATTGATTTCCACTAATTATTTCCTACCCAAAATCCTAGTTTTTTAGTGACCTCCACACTTCCATTTCCCTCTTACTGAGAGAATATTTTATTAACCCTATTTTTAATGTGGATTTACCACAAAGAAATTTTGAAGTATCAAACTTTGATTTTTGTGGTTAATTTTTAAATTTATAGGATGCGATTTATTTAAGTAGGGGAGATTGTAACACAGAAAGATTTTATTTTATGTCTCTTTTAAAATTTAACATCTTATATAGTTTATGCTTCACACAACACCGAGTTTGAAACCATAATATATTATTAAATATGACTATTGTAATAGTAATATGACCCTTAGGAATAATAATCCAGAAAATAGAATAATAACCTTACCTATGAAAGTATATATAAAATTTAGGTTTCTTATAAATGAAAATATGATATATTTATATCTTGGAAAAAGGAGATAAATGTTTTAAAAAAGATAGGTATTTTTTGTGAAACAAAAATATTTATTTACAATTTTATAATTAATATAATGATTTAAAATAAAATTTATTTTCATAAAATAGATTCATTAAATAATATTTTCCTATATTATGATTATAATATAATTTTATGAGACCTTAATTAATTTTTGAAAGTGTCATAAATTCAGTTATAATTTTAAAATATGTGTTTTTTGAGTAAATGATGATTTTATTTAAAAATTAAATTTCACATATTTAAAAAATTATTTCCGTAAAATGGATTCCATTTTTTAATTATATGGAGAAAAAAATGTTTAGGGTTAATTTTTGGTATTTTTTTAAAATAGTTGAATTTTTGGTGAATTGTAAAATATGGTAATTTACAGTATATAACATTATGAGTTTAATACAATATTTCTTGATTCATTGATGATGTAAGAACCATTATCTCAAACTCTCTTCTTATATTTTATTTATTTATTTATATAACCAAAACTATTCATAGTCTTGAGCCAAAATAATAAACTAATGAATAAAATATTAAAAAAACACCCCTCTCCTCCATAATAAATACTACCCTCACCACCTCTTGTCCTCACATCTACAAAGCCTTAAATATTATAAAATATCTTCCCAATACATCTCCCAAACCTCTCCCCCACATTATAGTCTTACTGGTCTCACCCAAAAAACCATTTCAATGTTTCTTAATGAGGTTCTCAAGGAGAGAAATTAAAAAGGTAAAATCCCCTTTTGTTCTTTTATTTTCCTTTTAATTTCTTTTATTTAATTATCCTTTACTTAAATAATATTTACAAACATGAATGATAACTCGATTACCTTATATATACTTTAATTTTATTATGTTAATGGTATATCAACTATCAATTCTAGTCTCTTCCACTTTTTATTCTAAAAATGAAAATATAATCTGCGAGGTGCCGATTTACCGCCTTTATGGACGACGAGTTCTAGTTTTTCAATTCCACTATAAAATATTTTCATAAAACCATTTTTATGGTTAAAAAATAATTTAACATATGTAATAATACTTATTTAATGTCTTTTAACAAGTATATATACATAATATTAATTCACAAGACAAAACTAGTTCGTGATGATCGAAAAAAATTCCAAAAATAATCTAAATGGTTATCATTAATGTTTTATCTAATAAAGAATACTTATATAAAAAATGATATATAAGACCATTTAAAATTATTCAATTTCATTAAAAACCTATAATTTTAATTCTAGATAACTTTTTCCATTTTACATTGTCTTTCTTACATCTATACATGTGAACCAATCATGAAAACCGAGAAAATGAACACTCTCGAATAATGAAATTAAATATTATAACTCATCAAAATGGCCTTAAAGGAATTTAATAAAACTATAATAAATAAAATAAATGTTTAATAGGTTTTGAATTAAATTATTAATGAATCTGATTTCATTATCTAGGACATTAAGTACAAGTGCAGAACACTTTCGGACATAAGGTAATGGTTTTCTCATCTCACTCTTATTTATGTGAGATATGACTTATTCACCAAAATTTATTATTTGTGATTTATTTAAACCAAAATGTGATTTATAATATCATTAATATATTTATCTTTTGTGTATTTAAGGCTTCATATGATGATTATTAATTTTATGGGGCATACAGTTTGACTGTTTGCAAAGTGGAAAGGGTTTCTCCCCGAACCTCCTTTTTTCATTTGGGTTGGGATTTCTATCTCTTTACCCTAATGTAATTATCAATTATTCTTATTTAATCATCATAATTTTTGTGTATATATTTCAAAAATATTTACTTGGATAAAGTATTATTTACTTTATGGTGAAATACAAGTTTTATAAGGTTCCCTTCCCAATACCTCCTGTTAAGAAATCCTTATTAAAAGGAACATCCTAATTTCTTACCCATTTTCAAGTACCATTGATAATATATTTTAAGACACCATTATTTTTTTAAAATAACTATTTTTTTCATCAAAAAATATATTTTTTCATTTATGGATTTATGAAAATAATTTTTACCTTTTCCATTTAAAGACTCTTTTATAATTTTTCTTAAACCTCACTAAAGTGACCTAATTCTAAAGTTTCTTAAAAACTCTCTTTACATGTTAGACATCATTTATGAATGAAACATAATTTCATTATACTTAACTTTTATTTTCTAAGATATAAATGTTTAGAATCTGATTTTATGAAAAATAGAAATTATTTACCAAAAGAACTTTTCTTTCCAAAGTAAAAAGGATATTTCTCTGAGGAATTACTGAATGATTTTATTAAACTTTTTTCAACTATTTTAACACCCTATATAGAATCCTATGCTTTGTTGATATTGATATTTTATGATGTCATATAAAATATTTTATCAAAAATTTTATGATCAGTTTCACTATGGATGTGCAATCTTGTCACCGTTCACCATATTACTAAGAATGGTTAGTGATTATGTTTACAGATTGGGGAAAGTTATTTACATTTAATATATATATGTTGTTTGTATTTCACCCCATTCGTATGAATAATGTATTGGACTTAGTAAGTGATAAAATAATCCCTCTATATCCCCTCAATGCATCGATAAGTCTTATATTAAAAATGAAATATGGATTTAGATGAGGCCATTATCATTTATTTTAAGATATGGATTTGGATGAGGCCTTAACCATTTATTTTTAGATGTCTTGGCCGAGGCCTCAATAATATGTTTGAGATGTCCAACATTCTGCATTCCATAATTATGATATTAGTAATTGATAATACATTTGATTATTCTACTAATAGAATATTCATGGTTATGTTTCATTATCATATGATTATTTATATGGTATTATTCAATCAACATTTATTCCTACTATATTATTCTCAAGATTATGTTTTAGTAACATGTGTTTTTAGTTAATCACATTTCTTTATTGTTTATGTTTACGGTAGATTCTGCTGTATTTCTTACCATTACAAATCATCTAATATCACCCATTTCTTATGTTTTATTTTCCCCTAGGATGTGAAGATTTATATTATAAATGACTTGTATGGATAATATAGGAGTTTATGTGTGTTTCTAATAGAGTTTCTGTGTCATTTTTCCTTTTAAAGATATAGTGTAAAAATTATGTTTGTATCTGGTTTTCCAAATATACTAAAATAATTGGTCCTTTGGGATATAATATCTTATTCCTAGTACCAATGTTATTAAGTATGGTACTAGATCTAGGATACTGGGTTTGGGGTATTTATAACGATAAAAAATCTATATTACCTATTCTCACCTAAGGTAGTAAGGTAAATTTCACATTATTTTTTTTCATTGGGTATTTATATCTTATGGATAAACTTATTTATTTTATGTTATAATTAAAATTTGTAGGACATAATTTATTTAGTGGGAGGGAGAATGTAACACCCCATGATTTTTATAAAATTTCCTTTAAATAAACACTATGTTGATTAACTTCATTTACATGAAACACCAAATTAAAATGAACCATAATATATTATCACCTAGATAGAGTAATAAAATATGAGCATATGATATGAAAAACCATAAAGAAATTAAAAAAGGGATAGATCTTAAAGAAAATAAAAATATTATGCACATGAAATATTTATCCTCAAGGTTTTCCATGAAGATTAACACCCTGAACAAACTATTAATGAAAATAAAAGAACTATAAATATTATAGACATGTAAATGGGATGAATAATTTTAGTGTTATATATATAGGAATAAAGTAATTTTATTAGTCTTATATGTTTTTTGATATTATTTGACCATTGTAATATAAATTTTGATTAAGCAGGTAAAAATACATGCAACCACTTTATGAAATATTTGCATAAAATAGAAATCAATGACATCAAGTAGTAAGAGTCTTACTTATGAAACTCATATGTATGATATTTGAAAGGAGTTAGATTCACTATGGTTTTAAGCTGAAATAGAGTAATTATGTTTTGATCAAAATTGTTTTCAGGATAATTTCAAGCTCATATAAATTTTTACAAGATTCATTCTCACTGAACTGCCACCTGCGGTTGCCACTAGAGCATATCTTATCTGTAGCTCTTATGGAAAGATCTTAAGAGGATATCAAAGTAAATATTAGGATAATATAAATATGTAGTTTTTAATTAAATGATTTAAAAAAACAATAAGGTTCATTTTTAATTCTAACACATTGATGAAATTCAAGTAGTATTACTAAACAAATAATAATATCATTTTATGCTTTAAAATTATTTTTTTTCTAAAATTGAATGATTATGCACTATGTATTTTTATTTCAAGGCAACAAATATACTATGATTAAATAATGATAAAATATATTATTCAAATGAATAATATATTAACACTAATTTAATTAGTAATTAATATTAAATTATAGTAATAATAGTCAATATTTGAAAGTGTCATTTTTTTATAAAAACAAATTTTCATTATATTTTATATTTTCATGTAAAAATTAAATTATTGAATATTGGAATTTTAATTTTGTAAAATAAATTTAATTTTTGGATTAATAATAATAATATTGTCTTTGAGGGATTTTTTTTGTATTTTTCTAAAATAATTGATTTTAAGGTGAATAATGAAAAATACAGTTTTCACCGATAACGTAGTGTTTATTATGTTATCACGATGTAAGTATGAATAAAAAGATTGTAAAAATATTTTTTATTAAAAAAAAATTTATTAATAGAGTAAAATTATTTAATTAAAATACTACCTTGAATTTATAAAACCAATGTTTAACATTTTTTAATTTATTTAATATTTTATTTTTAATAAAATCTATTTTTATTATTTTTATTTTAATTAATATCTCACAAGGTGGAATTCTGTTATGGATAGATTTAAAATCTATAAAACTCTTCTTTGGTCAATAATAAACAAATAAATGTCATAAAAATTAATAACATTTATAATTTTATTATAAGAAACAATTTTATACTTAAAAAATACATTTTTTTTTCAAAAAATGGTTTTACACGTTATGTGTACTAGTATTAAAATTAATTTTTCTTATCCTTAAAAATTGTATTTGATAAAATTATTTCCATGTTTTGAAAAATAATATTCAGATTGTTTAATTTTGGGGTGGGGGTCTATTTTTTTTTATAAAGAAAACTTATTGAGGTTTTAAAATGTGTTTCCGTAGTAAAAGTTAATTATGTACAAAAGTTAATTTAAGTGTAAAAGACCAAAAATATGTTAAAATCATGCATTCAAATGAATATTTGATATTTTTATAGGTCAAAACTTATTTCCTATCCATTATTTTCCAATTTTGATTTCACTTGTCATGTGAAACATGTGCTCTCTTTATATTAAGAAGCTATATTTACAAAAAATGCCATTCATTCCACTTATAAAAGAGGCCTTCCATCACTACATTCATGGTCACAATAAAAATTTATTTCCTCTATAGAAAATTCCCATTTTAATTATTCTACTGTCTTAAACCACTTTAATAATCCTCTATTTAAAAGAAATTATCATAAGTTCTCCATTTCCATGAAGTCCTCCATGAGAAAGCTCATGTTTTCAAGTGAGTATTGATCAATCCCTACCAATTTTTTTAAATATTTCATATAAAAATATAGTTTTATAATTGTAAAATAATTAAATTAGTATTATTGGTATAATTACTATTATTATGTTGAGGGAATATTAAATATCTACCATCCCCCTTTTCCCTTGTAAAAAAAGATCATCATTCATGGGTACGTGCAATCTACCACCTCCACGAAGTGACATGTTTTGTTTTCCTTCTATAAATTACATAGATGTATCAAAATAGTTATTTAATGAATAAATATAATAGTTATAACATGACTATAATTCCTAAAATATGAATCATTTTCTACCATTATTTAATTATAAGGCAAATGAAAATGTCATTCGTTTAAACATGTAGACTACCACCTTCATGAAGCAATGAGTTTATTTTTCTCAGTATTACATTTATGGAGGGTTTCAAAATATATTTTATGAATATATATTATTTTAATGATTAATATAATCCGTGAATATGTTTCTTAAATTATAACACAAAAAATAATGATCATTATAAATTAATATGTTGATATCAATAAATTACCCGTAACAAGATCGTCATGGATTTCGTTCTCATGAACCATGCCCACCGTTACCATAAAAAGAACATTAGTATGTGTAAATCCTTAGAAAAAAATTATTTGAATATATTTTATAATATTTTAATAATGAACATGGAATCCAAAAATGAGTAACGACGTTATTGTTATAAAACATTTGAGAAATGACCAAAATTAAAAACATATGATGATTAAAATAAACATTAAATCGATAATGAGTGTATAATTAAAAATTATAATTAAATAGTTTAAGTGGTAATAGTTATTAACAAGGTTCTAGAAAATGTTATTAAGTTGGTATTTTATGATTACATGTCGTTTAAGTACTTCGTTAGAATTCTAGAGTAAAGGTAAGCGTTTCACATAACTCAATATCCATACTTTGAGTTATAATGTTTATTTTTTACATTAATTCTTATAAGATTAAATTATTACACATAATAATTATATTATATTGAGAGTATTATTTGTTTTCTATTTATTTAATTATATTTCTCAAAAAATACTTTCGAAATCATTCACATTTCAATGATTATGATGTCTATTAGGGATTTTGTTAACACAAACTTAATTTATTAATTTATAATGTTTCATCTTGAACTTCATTATTCTATTCATGGTTTCTTCAACAAAAATATTTTATTATATAGTAATTTATCATACTATCTAGTGATAATGAAATTTAAATCTCCTTTTATGAAGAGTTTCTTTCTCATAAAATTATATCACTCTAAGGTATAATTCTCATCCTCTCGAATAAGACCATTTCCTTCTATGAACATATTATCTAGTACGGATAACGTTATCCATATTATTTGGAAATATAATTATGTATTATCTCATGTGACATTAATATTTCCCTTTCTCTCATATAAAAAATGATGTTTTATTATCTCTTTTTATGTTTTCGGTTTCAATAATGGTATTTTGAAAAACTCAAAGGGGTTTTTAACTACCATGATTGTGTGTTTTATCTTCCACTACAAATTTACTTTTGATAAACCTTATTTATTTTTTAAAGTTATATCATTGATGATTATTTTAAAAAGTAAATATTTTCTAAATGTTTTAAATTCACCTTTTCAAAAATGACTTTTTAATGTGACTAGTAACTTCATATTTTATGAAAATTATAAAAACAATTTCCAAAAAGTATTTTACAGTTTCACTTTCATTTACATATTTATATATAAAGGATTTATTTTCTTTAAATATATTTTCATAAATCACCCTATAAATGAAATTTTAAAATAACCATTTTGTGTGATTTAATATTTTTTATCAATAGTTATAAGTTTGGTATCACATTATGAAATACCATTTATGATATGAAACTCATTATCCTTCCATGTGTTCTTTATGATATGATGAATTATTGATTTCTTATGGAAAAAATATGTATGGATGATGATGGTTGGGGTCCTATACCACCCTATAATGCATTTATTATGTTTTATATCTCATGAGACAATAAAGAATGGACATCATGGGATTATTCATAATATAACTTTTTGGAATCATGGGCTTTCTCACAACTTAAATCTTGGGCATCATGGGTTCGATCACAAATTAAATCATGAAAATCATGGGTTTTATCAAACCTTAAATAATATGAATCATGGGTTTTCTGAAAACATAAAGTATGGGAATCATGTTTTTTCTCCCAATATAATGTGTGGGCTTCATGTGATTTCTCCCAATGTTATGATTTTTTCAACTTATGTTTATTCTATATTTCTATGATATTCTATTTTTTTATACCATGATTCAGGGTTAAAATTATATAATTGTAAGACAAGTTATTTTTTTATGATTTCATGATGTTATTTATATGATTTTAAACTCATGTGTTAGTATCCTTAATGATAAAACATTTTTTATGATTTAGACTTATGATATAAATATTTTTTATCATATATTTATCCCATATCTAGTTTATCTCACTTTCTTTGATCTAATTGTTATGATTCATTGATATTTTTTTTACCTTACTGAGTGATTGAGATCACCCCTTTCTTATGTTTCCACTCCCCTGATTTTAAAGATGAATATATCTTGTGAGAAAAGTCAAGAAGAGGGTATAGGTTTTTTTTATTATGGAGAAATTTTCTCACATATTTTAAAATATGTTGTTTATTTAGCTAGTCCTCAAAGAAACTAAACCTTAAGTTATTGTGATTGTGAGATTATTTCTGTGATTTAACATTTAAATTGTTAAAATGATGTAAAATAATTATTTTTTATCTTGGGTAACCTCAATTGGTATTATATTTGGGTTTAGTAATTTTTTGAAGTTAGTTTAGTTACTTATAGGACTTAGGATTATAGAACATTAGTGAAAACCCTAGGGATATGTATAAGTATAGGATAATATCTGTAAAATTTTCTAAATTGTATATTTCATGGTTTATGAGAAATTATATCTCTCTATTGATATATAAAATTGGTTTTAAGATATTCTACTGATGCACCTAGGGATAATAACCCCGAAAAAGGATGTTAGGTTATTAACTGAATCTTAAATTGGTGCATGAAAAAGATCCCTAATTACACACTTGGTTTGATACTCTGGTGTGATATATATCAGTTAATTCATATTCTATTTACAAATTATTATGAATAATTTAAATATGTAACAATATATGATGGAAATACTTGTAAGAAATTAACCATGGATAATATATATTGAATTATAGGGATTGATATGTTAGGTCATACACAAAATTTATGAGTTATTTGTTTTATGTTCATAGTTTTACATCTATTAAATTATCACATTAAGTATTAGAAACCCTAAAATTTATTTTATTTAATAAAATGGATAGAACCATATGTAACCAAGTTAAAAAACAAGTGTATTTGGAAAATAGGTGATTTTCTTAATGAGAAACCAAATGGGATAGAAGGTGGTGTTAAAAATATTATGGTTATGCTCACCAAACCATCTCATGTTATGATTAAAAAATTGAGTATTAATGAATATAAAAACACAAAAAAGAAGATATGGATGAATTTTCATAGAATTTCATCTGATAAAGACCATGGGAGAAAGAAGATTCAACTTTTTACATGTAAAAAAAGTGGGGGAAAACACCTAGGAAAATGTCTCAATGGAATAAGAAAATGTTTTATTTGTTAAAAAGGGGGGAATAAAGTTGAAATGGAAGAGGAAAAAAGTGTTTAACACAATGTATAGAAATAAAGTTCATAATAAGGAACCAAAAACAATTAAATGTATTAAATGTGGGGAACTTGGGAACTATGCAAGTCGGTTACCTAATCCACGGGTTAAAAAGGATAATAAACATCATTAAACTCCAAGACCATGGGAAGAAGGATGAACCTATATGAGGACTAACACCAAATGTATTGTGAAAATTAAGGAGAACATATCCTCTAATCTAGATTCATGAATGACTTATTGAATTCTAGTCTAGTGTAAGTAGGAAGTTTTCTAAGATCATTAAATCACCACTCTGTTGATTTTATTATTAAAGAAAAGTTCTAGTTATATAATTATAGTATTCCAAGTTGAAGTTTATGGTAATGTGACTCATGAAAATATTATTATCTTTTTAAATGAATTTTTATTTGATGTTTGATATTTATTGGAAAAATACCTATAGAATTCTTATTAATTACCAAAATAGGGCAATCCCATGTCATATTTTAAATCAACCTATGATAATATATCAGTGCATGACTAACCAAGAAATCTATAGAAAAAACTAATTCCATTATATGGGTTTTAATAACTAACCATGAAGGATATTTAGCTCAAATTATTTGGGGGATAGTAAATATTAGTTACATGACTATTATGAGGGAAAATATATGTTTCCAAGTATTACCTAAGATAGAAAGGTAGATATATCATTGTGAATTTTATTTTCATCCATGATAATGTTATAGATAAACTTAACTATTTTAGGTGATAATTAAAATTTCAAGGACATAATTTATTAATGGTTGGGGGGGGGGATATAACACCTCAATTTTTTTTATCGAATTTCTTTTAAATAAAAGCCATGTTGAATTTATTTCTTTTTACATAACACATAACTAAACAAACCATGATATATTATCATAATGAAAGATTAATACATTATGAACATTCAGTATGAAACACCATTAAGAAAATTATAAGAGGAATAAATCTACAAGAAAATAAAAATACCATGAAGATAAAATCTTAATCTTCATGGTTTTCCATGAAGATCATCACCCCGAATACAACTATAGAAGCAAGGAAAAGAACTAGAAATATGATAGGAATGTAAATGGGATGAATATTTTTTGTGATGTATATATAGGAATGAAATTTAATTGTTGGTATTATTTGAACATTAAAATATAGCCATTTAATTTTTGGGAATAAATACATTTAACCACTTTAATAAATATTTCTATAAAAGGGAAATCACCGATATCATGTATTATTAGACTTCCTTATAAAGATCATCTGTTTGATTTTCAAAATGAGGTAGCTTCACTTAGATTTTAGTAGACTAATCCGAATCCAAACTCAAAAAATTATGGATTGATATTAATTATTTGTGAGATAAGTTCAAACTCATAGAAATTTCTATGAAATATATGCTTTCTAAACTTCCAGCTATGATTTCCATTTGATATTATCTTATCTTTAGGACTTACATGAAGATATTAGGGGTGGGGGTTCTAAGTAGAAAAAATAATGTTATAAACATGTAAATATTAATGTAATAATTTTAAAAATAATGTTAATTTATAATACTAATTCACTGATGAAATTCAATGAGTATAGATAAACAACTAATAAGAAAATTTTATGATTAAAATATGTTTTTTAATTTTTTTTCTATTTTATTCACTATGAATTTTTATCTCCTCAAATATATTAAATAAATATTGAATTAGAAATTAGAAAATATTAATCATCAATTTATACTATCAAATGTTTATAAATAAAATTTATTGTATTAAGTTGAAATATTTTAGCGACCTAGGATAAACATGCCTTTATTTTATATCCTTTATATGACTTAAAACATTACATCTCATAAATAATAACAATAATATCCCAAGGACTAATAGGTTCAGTGTCTTTATAGTCTAGCTATAAAATCATATTATTTTACAATACTTTAGATCATTTGTCGTTAAAGGCACCACACTACACCATCCTATAGACATCTCATTATTAAGACTCATCCTCATAACCTAGGGAATAAAACTATAATAAAGGGATGAGATCAAATCTCTATAAGGGAGGAATAATAATTCCATCAAGGTTGAGTTGATAAGAATAATTAAAAACATGACCACAAGGGAAATATCATAACTATAGAAACCCTATAATTTTACATATAACATTACATGGTTTGAATCATAATTATACATTAGAGTGCAAGCTAAGGATCATAAAGTCTAGTGTCTTGGAAGACTAGGTACATAAAATTAAAAACATGAAACTAAATAAAACATTTCTTTATTTGATCTTCAAATTGAGATCCTAACTTCCATTGTACTCAAACATCTGAATAGGGTACCCTAGGGAACACATGGGCAAAGGGATGATGTGAATAGACCATTAAGGGAATAACCATAAGAACAAAGCATTAACACATGTGATAGAAAGCATGGCATGATAAAATAAAAAGGCATGTAACATATGGAATCATTATAAAAAAATATGGAATCAAATAAACATGGAATCATTTAAACATGGAGTCATAATAATGTGGAATCAATATAAAACACGACTTTAACATGATTCAAGGATAAATTCCAAGATAGTTTCACATGGTAACACAAGACAAGTCTAACCACTAAGATCGTCGCACATGGTAGCACAAGCCATGACTAACCACCAAGACCGTTGCACATAACGTCTCATGAGACTCAAATTTACCCAATTAATTGGATCACTATCTGGGTTCACCCATCATAACATTTCATTAATATATTTTCTACATAAATAATCATACATAATCAATATTTTATAAATATAAGGGTTACCCATGTAAAGAATTGGGTACCACAATCATATCATAAATCACAACAAATTGGCGTATCATAAAAGTGTCCATGAAATAAAGGAACTAAAATATACATGGTAATTCATAAGGGAAAATAGGAATGTATCATGGTAAGTGATTTCAAGTACAAGTGGCAACATGTAAGAAAATTATTTAAGAAATTTTAGCATTAAAACATATTTGTGTGGTTTTAAGGTAAATATTATAGAGCCTTTAAAATAGAAAAGGGAAAAATTATTTATATAAAACCATAAGTGAACCAAGAAGGTTTTAATAATAAACAAATTATTTTATAAAGACAATGGTGTCTTGAAATATAATATATAGTTCACTTGAAATTGGGTAAGAATTCGGGAAGTTCCCTCAAAAGAGGTTTACTTATCAGGAAGTATTGAGGAGGGAATCACTTTGAAACATGTATATCTCAAAAAGGGAATGATGAAAGGTTATTGATAAATGAGTTTGGTACATGTACAAAACATTTATAATATTCACAAAAAAAGATAATATAACTTCATATTGGTAGAAGGAATATAAGGAAACCTGAATGAAAAAATAAGGTTTCGGGTAGAATACCTTATAGATTATCAGCATGGTATCAGGCATACTTAAGAGGGATTAATGAGAGAATGATACAATGGAATTTCTGGGGAAGGTTGAAGAGGTTCATTCCTGATGGTGGGATTAATGTGCGGAGCCTTTAGAGCACGGTTCACTGCATGCACTCCAAGATTTCTTAGGGAATTCTGGAGGAATATACTCCATGAGGTAAATCCATGGCTAATCTTCGTGGAAGAAATGTGGAGGTCACTCGTGGTTATGTTTCCCCCCTATGGTCGAAAATATACCCTATGATTTAGTTTCTTGAACCATACTCTCGATGGATTGTTGACATCGGAGATATCCCCTTTTGGAATAAGAATTGGGTGGGATCAGTTCTTGCTTTACCTATATGCACAACCCCACAGATCATGGTTAAGGAGGATCGCCAAAATCCAAAGTCCATCATGGTAGTTCTCAACAAGGAGAAATAGTCTCTTCTAGAGGCCATTGAGATCATTTCTGAACTGGATAAATGTGTGTTCACCCCCTCTGATTTGGGGGGTTTTCTCTTAAAGATTTTTGCCGGCTGAGTTCGGAGCAGGATCATCAAGGTGGCTAGAATAGAGCTGTGTGGTGCCACAAGATTCTTACTAAGTTCAAGTTCCTCACATGGTTCATTCGAAACCAGGATTTATCTATGGATGAGAACCTCAAAAAGCTGGGCATTCATTTGACTACAAGGTGTCACTGCTGCAACAGTAGGAGGGAAGAGAGTATCGAGCACTTGTTCTTAGTGGGGGAATGGGTGCATGTGGTGTGGTTCTATTTTAGAGGTTTCTTGGAGTTCTCTTCTCCGGAGAAGTCTGTTGCTTCTTTCTAGATAGTTGGTTCCATGACACATCTGGATCAGAGAAATTATAGATCGTTCACTCGGTCATTTTTAGTGCGGGATGCTAGTGTTTGTGGCAAGCCAGAAACTAGGCACAGTTTGAAGGCTCTATTCTGACAGTGAGGTCCATTATCACTAGGATTAGTTTCCTTTTAGATGACCTGGCTCTGATCATCAAGGACTGGTGGGAGGCCCCTTTTTTCAGCCTTCTACAGGTTAGGGTTCCCTTGAGTTCTTCCTCTCTGAACGAGCCACAGGGGAATTGGGTGCACTGGAAACCCCCTGGAACAGGGCTCAAACTGAATATTGATGGGTCCTGTGCAGTGGATGTTATGAAAGAAGGGGAAGTGGTTCATGGCTCTGGGGGGGAGGTGGTGCTAGATTTCACATCCTTCTTTGGAAATGGGACATCCATTTTTGCCGAGGCTAAGGCCATGCTCACTGGGCTCACCCTCTGCACCTAGGAGGAGGTAGCTATTACTTAGGTGGAGATAGACTCCTTGATTCTCCATGACTACCTACTTGGTAAAGGTTATATTCCATGGTCCATATCCTATATTGTTAGGAAATGTAAAGACCTTCTTGGAAACAATATCCAAGGGATCCATAAGTGGTGAGAGGGTAATAAGGTCACGCATCATATGGATTCTATGTCAACTGAAAGCTCCAAAAAAATTAGTATCCTCTCTATCAATAGATTGAAACTAGAGGGTATTAATTTTATTAGAGGGGATGCCCTCGGTTTGTATTATTTTAGACCTCCCTAATCCTGGGTTTTCCTTGATGTGTCGTTGTACTGTTTGTTTTTCCTTTTGAATAAAAATATGATTTTGATGGATTGAAGGGGTTTCTCATAAATTATAAATCATGAGGGAAGTATGGTGGAGGTGATAAATCATACCCCATCATTAGGTATTACACATAAAAGGGAATAACATAGAGAAAATTCTTGAATAAAAGTGAAGTAGAGAGGATCCCTTACCTTAAGTCCGATAGTGTTTTCCACTTGATATTAATGACATGAATAATAAAATTAGGTCAATTAATTAATAACTAAAGGACCAATTATAAATTTAAACTATTTTTTATAACATTTTCAAGTTCATTCATGTCCTTTTTGACGGGTTAAGTGGTTCAATTTCATTTTTTGGGTTCATTTGTTTTCATGGTTTTTACGACCAGTTTACTTATTTTCATGAATGTAGAATCATGTAAAATGAGAATGGTTGTCCAGAATTGGAGTTATATTTTATTATTAAACATATTAAAGGTTACATGGTTGTAAAATTTATTTGGTTATTTGGAGTGAAGACTAATCATTATATTAGACATTAATGATAAACTCTTGGATTAATTTGGCGATTTTTTCTCACAATTAACTTGTTTTGTATTATTATATTACATCATGTGAGAAAAAGGATTCCAGAACATCACATAATATGAAATAAATATTTAATAGTCTGGTTAAACCATAAAAATAGCTTCATGACCAGAATTGAGTGTGGTAATAGAAATTTATAACCCGCCGTCCATGATTGTGATAAATTAACATATCTCAGACTATTTCATTTCTTTCGTATAAAAGGAGGGGAAATGAGTGATGATAATAACTTATTATAATATCATAAAACAATTCTAGTACATATAAGATATTGGATTTGTCATAACATTTTTATGATGAGAGGTAAGGATAGAAAAGAAAACAAATGAACTTGAAAAGAAAGTAAAAGAATTGAAAAGGGGAATTTACCTCTTGAATCAATCTTCCTTGAGATCCTCTTAAGGGGAGAAGATTTGTCCTTTTGAAGAGAATAAGGGATGTTAGACATGGTGGAGGATCATGGGGAGTGTTTTGGGAAGAATTTAGGCAAGGCACATGGCTTGAGAGGAGTGAATAGAAGAGGTAAGGAGGGGTGATATTTATAGTGGAGGAGAGGAGGGTTTTCATAATATTTAATTCCTTAGTTTATTAATTTTCCTCTAGACCAAAAATAGTGATGATTACATAACCAAAAATAGAAATAAGTGCATGTTATTTAGAACCAACTAAACTTAAATCAATATAACATCATCCATGACCCTATAAATCATGTATTTATCTTAATTTTCAATTTCTTGTATTTTACTTTTCATAAAAAATTTAAGTATTTTAAAAAAATCCAAAAAATTCACCATAACCATTTTTTTGATGTGTAGAATCTAAAAATGAACTCCATTTTTTTAATATAAGTTTCTAAATATAATTAATTTAACCTTTAATTCAAATCATAATTTACTTGAAAAATACAGATTTTAAAACTATAACTGATTTTATAATGTTTTCAAAAATTACATAAGGTCTTATAAAATTATCTTAAAAATAGAAGTCATAAAATTTATAATTTATAAACACATTTTAGGAAAATAAAATTTATTTTAAATTAGTTAGTTATTTATTTATAACTTACAAAAATACCAATACTTTTGTTATAGTCATATTATCACTTATAAGATGCCTAAATTTTATTTATACATTAATGGGTGAGGTTACTATTATTTTGGACGATTTAATTTTTATAAGGGTCATATTACTATTCATAAGAGTAACATTACTTTTCATAAGGGTTAGTTACTATTCACCAAACTTAAGTTTGTCTTATCATACTCTAAACATCATACTGATCACAACCGTATATGTCAAATTTTAAAAATTCAAATCATAGAAGTGACAAAATTATGTTTAAAGGTCACATAGTACTTAGTAGTTCATTGTGTTGTGATTTCATGTGATTATATGATATAATTATAAGAAGGGAACTTCAATTGATAAAAAATTGCGTGGTTACATTATTCCCCCCTTATGAAATTTTTCCCTCAAAATTTTGTTTTTCATTCTAATACATAAATAGGCGAGGGTACTTTTCCTTCATTTCCTCATCCAGTTCCCATGTTTCTTCTTCGTACTTATAGTTCCAGCATAATAATTTGACCAGGTGAGTAGTATTGTTACATAGAACTTTATCTCTATGATCCAAGATCTTCACTGGATGCTCCTTGTAAAAAATATCATCCTCTAACTGTACCACCTATGAAGAGAGTACATGTGAAGGATCATGTTTGTACTTTCTTAAGAGGGATATGTGAAAGACATCGTGTACTTTAGATATGGTAGGTGGAAGTGCTAGTCGATTGGACACAACTCCGACTCGATCAAGGATCTCAAAGGGGCCGATGTACCTGGGACTTAACTTTACTTTCTTCCTAAATCTCATGACCTTCTTCAATGGAGATATGTGGAGAAATACCATGTCTCCAACTTTGAACTTATGGTCTCATCGATGATTTTACGCATAACTCTTTTTTCAACTTTGGGCTGCCTTAATGTATTGCTAAATGGTTTTTAACTTCTTCCCCATTTCTTCCACCATTTTAGGTCCTAGTATTTTACACTCAATGACTTCATTCGAACACGCTGGTGTTCTGCACCTTTTATCATAAGGGGCTTCGTATGGTGCCATTTAGATGCTTGTATGGAAACTGTTGTTATTGGAGAATTTGACCAGTGGAAGATATTGGTCCCATACTCTTTTCAAGTCCATAGAATAGGATATTAAAATATCTTCTAGTGTTTGAATAGTCCGATCAGATTGGCCATTATTTTCAAAACGATAGGCCGTAATGAAGTTTAGTTCAGTTCTTAGAGCTTGTTGGAGACTTTTCCCGAACTTCAAGGTGAATCTAGAATCTTGATCGGATAAAATAGATTGTAGTAATCCATGCATCCATACCACCCCTTTGATATATATCCATAAAATTTGATCCAATGAGAAGTACTCTTGAATTGTGATAAAGTGAGCTGTCTTTGTAAGGCAATCCACAATGACCCATATAACATTGTTTCCTCTAGATATCCTTAGAAGTCCAGTGAAATATTACATGGTGATTTTCTCCCACTTCCATGTTAGTATGGGTAGTGGTTTCATAATCCCCTTATACTTATGTCTTTCATCCTTCACTTGTTTACATATCAGGCAATTTGATGTATACTCAGTAACCTCCTTCTTCATATTGTCCCACCAAATGTTCTCTTAGAGATCTCGATACATCTTTGTGCTCCCTAGGTGGAAAGAGAAGGTTGAGCTATTTGTGTCATTCATAAGCTCATTATTTATCTTTGGATTAGATGGTACACATAATCATGATCCAAATATTACAACTCCTTCCTCATCAATCATGAACTCAGAGGATTTCACATTTTTAAAAACTTCCACCCTTTTCATAATTTTAACCCATTTTATTTGATCATCATTGATTTTCTTCACGAGGGATGGTTGGAAAATCCTTTAAGAAAGGATTGATGATGTTCTCCCCTTAATGATTCCCATGTCCATCCTCAACAAATCTAAGAAGATTAGATCCTTTTCAACTCTCATCACTAATAAATATGCAGGATCATTTATAATCAGAGTATCCTCCACCTTATTTTCCTTATCGGGATAGTAGTGGATTGATAAGTCATAATCCTTGATGAGATCTATCCATATTCATTGGTGTATATTAAGATCTTCTGGTGTGAATATTTATTTGAGACTCTTGTGATTAGTATATATCTCACACTTCTCCACATAGAGATAATGCCACTATATTTTTAATGAAAAGATCACAACCACCAACTCCGGATCATGCGTAGGATAGTTTTTCTCATGGATTTTTAGATTCCTTGAGGTGTAGGCTATCAATTTATCATTTTTCATCAGGACACAAACTAATACCTTATTTGAAGAATCACTATACACCACAGAGTGTTCTTCAATTTTTGGGAGTGTGAGTACTGGCATAGTGATTACCATCTTTTTCAACTCCTTAAAGTAGTATTCACATTCCTGAGTCCAGAAAAACATTACTCCCTTCCATGTCATCTTGGTCATTGGGTTTGGAAATTGGGAAAAGTTCTTCAAAAATCATCAATAATACCCATCTAGACCCAGAAAGCTGCGGATCTCCGTTACAAATGTTTTCCTGGGCCACTCTTCAATCTCTTTTGTCTTGTAATGGTCCACAAATATCCATTTACTGGTGATAAAATTACCCAATAATGTTACTTCCTCCATCTAGAACTCAAATTTACTATACTTTGTATATATATTTTCCCTTTGCAAAGTCTTTAACACAATATTTAAATGATCATCATGTTCCTCCTTGCTCTTGGATTATATCAGAATATCATCAACAAATAATAGCACAAATCTGTTGAGGTAATATCTAAAGACTCTATTCATTACATACATGAAATTTTTTAGAGAATTTGCGGGTACTAAGGGAATCACAATGAACTCATAGTGTCTATACCTCGTTCGAAAGGAAGTCGTGGGAATATCTTCCTTCCTTTCCTTTAATTGGTGATATACCGACCAAAAGTCCACCTTAGAGAATTAACTGGCCCCATGAAGATAATCGAACAAGTCATCTATCTATAGTAGGGTATACTTTTTATTTATCATGATTTTATTGAGCTCATGATAATCAATGAAGAGGCACATTGATCCATCATTCTTCTTGACGAAGAGTATTGGCGGACCCTACAGTGAAGCACTCTGGCATATAAAACCCTTCTCTAGATTCTCTTGTAACTGAATCTTCATCTCTTCTAACTCTATAATAGCCATTCTATAAGGTGTATTTGATATTGGCAGATATCCAGGAATAATCTCAATTGAGAACTTGACCTCTAGATCAGGAGGAAGGCTAAGAAACTATTTAGGGAATACATCAATGTAATCCCTCACAATGGGCATGCCTTCAATCATGATTCTCTAATTTGTATCAATAATTTGATCTAGGAATGCTTGCTCATAAGGAATTAATATCCACACTTGAGATAATGATTCTAAAAGTTATTCTTCTTCCTCCTTACAATTGTAAAGAATAGCAGGATGCTTTGGGATGTGAAGGGTTATCTCCATTTCGCGATAGTTGATGTTGGATTTGTATAAATATAGGAAATCCATTCCCAAGATAGGTTCAAACTCCACTAAAGGAAGTATAAAGATATTTAATGGGAGGTTTTGTCTACAAAAGTTAACCAAGGAGGAGTTATAAACCATGGATGAAATAATTTCCTTATTCTCTATTCTCACAGATAAATTATCGTCTAAATTTTGAGGTGGTGTTTGAATAGTTATACTAAAATTGAAAGATATAAAAGAATTCATAGAACTAGAATCAAATAGTATGTTCACTATTAACTGGAGTACCTTTAACCACATCGTTGTCCAACTCCACTTAAGTAGTAGTTATAGAATAAGCCCTTCCTTGTTGCCTTGGAGGTTTTTGTTGATTGCCTCTGACAACCCTTGTCTTATGTCAATTGTTCGTATAATGACCATGCTCCTTACAGTTGTAACACTGCACTAAAAGTTGAGTGTTGATATGAACCTTCCTTTATTATTCCACATTAGTGGAATTCTTCATATCCCATCAGCATTTTTTAGCCATATGTCCCAACTTTTCACATTTGAATCAATTCCTGGTTCCCTTTAGAAATTTCCCAGGATGCTTCCTCCCACAATTTTTACACGTGGGATGATACAACTTTTTTATATCATGAAATTTATTTGTTGGATCTCCAACATTAGATTCCATTTTTCTCTTCTTGTCACTGGGCCCACAATACCACTGAGAGTCTCTGATCTCCATTTAAACCTTGAGGTAACAATTAACAATATTCTAATAGCTGTCTAAGTATCAAATCACCAAAGTTTTTTTATAGACTCAGCTTTTGTCTACTAAATAAGAGATTCACCTTTCTTTCAGTGTTCATGATAAAGCCAGAGGCATACCTTGAAAGCCTTATAATGTTTTCCTCATACGCACCGATTGACTCATCTTCCTATTTCTTGAGTCTGAGGAACTCTCTTTCCGTCTTGATATAGAGGTTTAGGGGAAAATATTTATTAAAAAAACATTCTATTGAATTACACCCACTCCATGGAATCAATTTACTTATGGGTATTTGTATTCTTGATCAGTTTCCACCACTGATAAACTTCCCCATCAAAACGATAGACCTCCAGTACAAATTTCTCTTCTTCTAAGCACTGGAGGATAGAGAATATCTTTTAAATGGATTTAATCCACCACAAGGAGGGTATTAGAAGATACACTAAACATGGGAATCCTTTTCCACATAAAGGATTCAGTGATGAATTGATCTTTCCTTGGAGGAGGAGGGTGTTTTACATGATTCAAGTTATTATTCATTACTTGATCCAGCTGAGCAAGTACTTTCACAAATATTTGAGCAGATGTTCCCATCATATCAAGGATATCATTAGGGAAATATTTAAATTCCATATAACATTGGTTTTTGGATCATATACTTCTATTTCTTGCTATTAAATAAGAAAAATAACGTACAATTAGAGGGTTTGAATACTTATTTATTGATCAAAAAAAGGAATCTTTGAACATAAGAGGATAAACTTGTAAAGGAGAAGTATATCCTAACTTATGATTCCCTAGGTTTAAATCTAGGTTATCTATGATCTATTTCTTAGATTATATTCTTATGGGAATTTTTTATTCCCTTAATAATGGTTTGTACTAAAATCATGAATTTACCAAATCATATCCACCGAGAGTGTCAAACTAAGAGTGAAGCAAGGCCCATTGTCGTGTAACAGTTCCCATTCGAGTCTAGCTCAAACTGGTGTTTTTAGGTTTTACCTCTAGATACATTTGTTCCAGATCCAACTCCACCTATTTTTATCTATACATGGATGTATTTTCTTGATAAACCACTTACTCTATACTTACCAAAATTTAGGGGTGTTTTCTTATATTTAGTATCATCTTTAAGGTTCTTTCTAAATTTCTCTATTACTAATCTAAAAAAATAACTATACCATCCTCTGATACCGACTATAGTGACACTATCCTTTTATATTTGACATTACATGATTTTAATCATAATTATACATCAGAGTACAAGCCAAGGATCATAAAGTCTAGTTTCTTGGAAGACTAGGTACATAAAACTGAAAATATGGAACTAAATAAAACATTTCTTTATTTAATTTTCAAATTAAGCTTCTAAATTCCATTTTCCTAAAACATCTTCATAGATTACCGTATAAAACACATGAACAAGGGGATGATCTAAATATACTAATAAGGGAATAAATATAAGAATAAAGCATTAGCACATGGGATAGAAGGCATGACATGATGATATAAAAAGACATTTAACATATAGAATAATAACATATAAACATGGAATCATATAAACATGGAGTAATAATAATGTGTAAGAAATATAAAACACAACTTTAGAATGAGTCAAGGTTAACCTCCAAGATTGTTTCATATGGTAGCACAAGCCAAGACTAACCGCAAAGACCGTCGCACATGGAAGCACAAGCCAAGGCTAACTGCCAAGACCGTTGCACATAACGTCTCATGAGAATAAAATATACCAAATTAATTGGAGAACTATCTATAAACACCCATATTAACATTTCATGAATATGTTTTCCCCATAAAGAATCATATATAATCAATTTTATATAAACATAAGGGTTATCCATGGAAATAATTGGGTACCATAATCATGTCATAAAGAATAAAAAATGGGTGAATCATAAAAGAATCCATGAAAGAAAGGAACTAAAATATACATGAAAATTAATAAGGTAAAATATGCATGTATCATGTTAAGTGATTTCAAGTATAAGTGAAAACATGTAAGAAAAGTATTTAAGAAATTTTAGCATTAAAACATTTTCTTTCGTTTTTAAGGAAAATACTATAGAGCCTTTAAAATAGAAAAGGGAACAATACTTTATATAAAACCATAAGTGAACCAATAAGGTTTTCATAACAAAAAAGACTGATTTTATAACGACAATGGTGGATTAAAATATAAGATAGAGTGCACTTGAAATCGGGTAAGAATTTGGAAAGTTCCCTCAAAATAGATTTGATTATTAGGAAGTATGGAGAAGGGAATCACTTAGAAACATGTATATCCACAAAAGAGAATGACGAAGGGTCTTGATAAATGAGTTTTGTACATAGAAATATCATTTATAATATTAAAATAAAAAGATAAGATAACTTTATTTTGGTAAAAGTAAGATAAGGCAACCTGAAAGAATAAAGGAGGTTCGGGTAGAATCCCTTACTGATTATCTGCATGATATCGGGTGTACTTAATAGAGATTAATGAGAGAGAAAGGGATTTATTATCAATTATACATAATGAGTGGAGTTTTGGGGAGGTGCTAAATCATACCCCATCATTATCTATTACACATAAAAAAGCATATCATAGAGAAAATTCTGGAATAAAAGTGAAATAGAGAGGATCCCTTACCTTAAGTACGATGGTTTTCTCAATTTGATATTAATGGACTGAATAATAAAATTAGGTTAATTAATTAATAATTCCAGAACCCATTCTATATTTAAAATATTTACTATAACCTTTTTAAGTTCATTCATGAACTTTTTGATGGGTTAAGTGGTTCAATTTCATTGTTTGGGTCTATTTGTTTTCTTAGTTTTTATGATCGATTTACTTAATTTCATGAATGAAGAATCATGTAAAATGGGGAGGGTTTTACAGAATTGGAGTTAAATTTTATTATTTAAATTCCATAAGGTTACATGGTTGTAAAATTCATTTGGTTATTTGGATTCAAAATGAATCATTATATAAAACATTAGTGATAAACTGTGTGATTAATTTGGCGATTTTTCTCACAATTACCTTGTTTTGTATTATTATTTTACATCATTTGAGAAAAAAGATTATATAACATCACATATGATAAAAAATATATTTAATAGTCTTGTTCATCTATAAAAATTGTTTCATGACCAGAATTGAATATGGTAATAGAAATTGATAAGACATTGTACTTGATTGTGACAAATTAACACATCTTAGACGATTTCATTTCTTTCGTATAAATGAGGGGAAATGAGATATGATAATAAAATTTTCCATTATCAAAAACAAATTATATTAAATATAAGTTACTAGAGTTTTCATAACATTTGGATGAGGATAGGTAAGGATATAAAGGAAAACAAATGAACTTGAAAATAAAGTAAAAGAATTAAAAAGAGGAATTTACTTCTTGAATCAATCTTTATTGAGAGACTCTTAAGGGTATAGGATTTGGTGTTTTGAAGAGAATAAGGGATTTTGGACGTCAGGGAGGATCTTGGGGAGTGATTTGGTAATAATTTAGGCAAGGTAGAAGGCTTTATATAAGTAAAGAGAAGAGGTAAGGAGGGGCTATATTTATAGTGGAGGAGAGGAGGGTTTTCATAATATTTAATTCTTTATTTTATTAATTTTCATCAAGAACAACAATAGTGATGACTCCATGACCAAGAATAGTAATAAGTTCATGTGAGTTCAAACCAATTAGGCTTAAATCAGGATAACATCATATATGACCCTATAAATTAACACATCTCAGACGGTTTCATTTTTTTCATATAAAAGGAGGAAAAAGGAGAGATAATAATAACTTGTTCCTTTATCATAACAAAATTATAGTATGTTTAAGGTAATGAAGTTGTCATAAAATTTGGATGAGGATAGGTAAGGATAGAAAAGAAAACAAATGAACTTTAAAAGAAAGTAAAATAATTGAAAAGATAAATTTACCTCTTGAATCAATATTCTTTGAGAGCCTTTTATGGGGAGTGGATTTGGTCTTTTGAAGAGACTAAGGGATGTTAGACGTTGGGTAGAAGATTAAGGAGAGATTTGGTCTGAATTTAGGTAAGAAACAAGGCTTGAGAGGAGTGAATATAAGAGGTAAGGAGGGGTGGTATTTATAGTGGACAATAGGAGGGTTTTCATAATATTTAATTCCTTAGTTTATTAATTTCCCTCCAGACCAGAAATAATGATCATTACATAACCAAAAATAGTAATAAGTGCATGTGAGTTAAAAACAATCATTCTTACATCAGCATAACATCATCCATGACCTAATAAATCATTTATTTAACATAATTTACAAATTATTGTATTTTACTATTCGTTAAAAAATTCAAGTATTTTAGAAAAATACCAAAAATTAACCCTAACCATTTTTCTAAGTGTATAATTTAAAAATGAACTCCATTTTTCAAAAATAATTTTCTAAATATAATCAATGTGATTTTTAATTAAAATCATAATTTACTTGAAAAATACAGATTTTAAAACTATAACTGATTTTATAATATTTTCAAAAATTATATAAGGTCTTATAAAATTATCTTAAAAATAGAAGACATAAAATTTATAATTTACGAACACCTTTTAAGAAAGTAAAATTTCTTTCAAATTAATTAATTAATTTTAATTAAATATTTATGACTTACAAAAATACCAATACTTTAAATATGGTCATATTATAACTTATATAATGCCGAAATTTTATTTATACATTCATGAGTGAGCTTACTATTCTTTTGGATTATTTAATATTCATAAGGTTCATATTAATATTCATAAGTGTAACATTAATATTCATAAGGGCCAATTACTATTCACTAAAAGTTAAGTTTGTCTAGTCAGACTCCAAACATCTTGCTGATCACAACTATGCATGTAAGGTTTTCAAAATTCAAACCACAGAAGTGACAATATTAACTTTAAAGGTCACATAGTACTTAATAGTTCATTTTTTTGTGATTTTATGTGATTATATCACATAATTATAAGAATGAAATTTCCATTGATAAAACATTGAGTGTTATAATAACATTATTAGTTATAATCATATGACATAAGTGAGATTCAAAGTAAATGGCATAAAAACATAAAGCCATAGAAAATTCAAATTGAAAGAATAATTTCTTTCAAATGGATTAGAATTAATTAACATAAACCTTGAATTAGGGCAACATAAGATTGTAATGAATAACATCTATTTACAGTGTCACAAACATCAACATAGGGAAACATTAAATTTTTGTGCCATACCATCAATGAACATGATTTTGAGAAACTAAAATGTACTTGGTAATACCTATATCATGAGATATAAACTCTTAAGCAATTCATTGGAAGGTGTTGTAAGATCCCGCCCTTCATTCATATATATTCTTACCAGTGCCACATAAAAATCATTAAATTTTAAAATCATAAAGAACCCATGGAAATATGTGTTTCATAAAACTTATAAATGAAAACCATTCATTTTTCATAAATAACTCTTGGAAATAAAAATGGGATTCAAAAACATCCCAATTGAAATAATTCACTTTTCATAAATAACCCATGGAAGTAAAATGGGTTTCTTAAAACATTCAAATGTTATAAAATAATAGCACAAATTAAATCATTTGATACAAAAAACAAAATAACTCAAAATAATCACCTAATAAAAGAAAAAAATAACTCTATTGGAGATATATCATTTTAATATAATGAAAACCAAATCATGAAAAGTTATTTTTTGAAAATATTTTGTATCCATCATTGTAAAAGTCATAACTATTTGTCTATTTTTAAAAAGTATAATTTTTTAAAAAAATAAGTGAAAGGAAAACCTTTAATAGAGATGGATTTGAAAAAAAACTATTTTTCCACAAAAATAAATATAGAAAATAATTCAAAATTGAAGTTATTGAAAAATCAAAGTTCAATAAGATATTGTATAACTCAAAGAACATAGTTTGAGTTACAAAGTCCCTTAACCTTACCCTTGATTTCCATGGAAGTGATTTAACCAAATTTATCACAAAGATAAAAATTTTAATTACCTATTTTCAAACATTATTCAGATAAATTTTAATTTATAATCTTTAATAATAAAAATTTTATTAACATATTTGATTTTTATAATCACTTTTCAATATCAGGTGTTAATAATCTTGACCATTTTTAACTCATTTTGTAAAAGCGGTGTTGTTATTCCTTATTCTTCAAAATTTAATCATTGGAAAACCATCAAATGTATTTTAATTGTTTTTTTATAAATAAATATAATGTTATAATTCCATCACATGGAAGATTTAGTTATGTTTCATGAAGAAGAAATTAGTGATGAACTAGTTATGAGTGATTTATCAATATTGATGGACTACGTTATAGTGATTGTTACCTATTTTTTATACATAAATAAACATATTAATGATATATATTAATTATATATATCACATATACTCATCAAATATAAACTAAAACCATCCATGAATATGGAAGTGAAAGATGAAAATTCATCGTTTAATGGAGCCGTTAGTTTGCATGTACGTATTGATGATGATTTCATTTTTCCAAGGGAGGAAGAAAGGAGAAACTTGGTTTATAATTTTATGTACTTAAAGATGATATATATAATACATATTTAGTTAATTACCTAATTTTACCATCCATTTTTGGTAGTTAAGGAAAACGAAACCCATTTCTTAGAGGTAGTAGTCTGCAGATACGTACGATTCACGTTTTTGCTTTTCTTAAAGGATTAGAGAAATGTTATTAATGATTGTAACCTCATTATAATAAAATATCATTATAATAATGATAATTATCTTATCATTTTAAGATGTTATAACATAATTTTAGGAAGAATAAGTGCATATAAAAAATAGAAATGATAAGGCAATAGTTATAAATATTTACATCACTTCTAGGATTATATCCTATACAAAGCAGGGTAAGACTTTGAGGTATGGTATTTAGAAAATAAAATAACCTCTTGAATGTGTATTGTAATGTTTAGGATAATTTTTAGAATATTTTTGGTATAAATAAGTGGTTTTTGGTTTTAGAGGAAGTGAGGAGTGATCCTTTTATAAGTGAAAATGGATGGTATTTTTGTAAATACCAAAAAACATTTATTAATGGAAAGTCTATTTCAAGGAAATTTTCATAAGAATTAATAATAATTGAGAGGTTAAGGTATAAGGTTCATAAATTTCTCAACCACCCATTACCAGACATATTTTAAACATGTTTCTAGGTATTCCCTCTTGGTTGAACCCTTTTTACCCATTTTTATTTTTACCAAGATAACATGTTTTTACCAAAGTAATTAATTATTTTTGTTTGAAAATAAATTTATCCTTATTAAATAATTTGGAAATAATGATTCCAAAATTTAAATAAATTTTATTATATTAATTTTATATAATTGTTATAAACTAGTTTTTAAATATTAAGTGTATAATGTACATTTTTGTTTTGAAAAATACAACTTAAGTTCTAAAATAAAAAATATGGGTTCGTAAATTAAAACCAAAATTTTTAAAATTTTAAAGTCACATATAAATAATTAATCTTAGTATAAGTTTTAATGAATTTCATATTCACACCAATACACTAATAGTGTCATAAAATTTACATTATTTATAAAAATTCTATTTTTCACTATTCATGTAAAAATAAATATTTTTATAAAAATACCCAACATTAATCAAAATAAAATATTTTCATGTTATTGTGTGTGGAATAAGATACCAAACATATTATTTATTTAAGGAGGAATTTTTTTCTAAAACTTGGGTCATTACATTCTACCCCCAAAAAGAGTTTCATCCTCAAAATCTTATTACATAGAAGAAAACAAGTGACGATACTTTTCTCTTTTCACATCCTCAGGTTTCCATGTGGCTTCATCAAATATGTAATTCCTACAATTTTTTTGACCGTATGAGTATTCTTGTTCTTCAGAACATTATCATGTGATCTAGGATCTCTACAGGTTGTTGTAACACCCATATATTTTTTGAATTTTTTTTTCAAATTAATTTAATCTTTCACCGAAAATAGTTAATTTATTAAAAAACTATTTTTATCTTTTATTATATGAAATTCCATGTTAATCATGCACTACATGAAATATAAATGTTATTTTCCTCTATAAAAAACATCAAGGTTATCTTGAGTTACACACAACAATGACTTTTCTCAATGGCTTGCGCAACACACATGCCAAAGGTTTAGCAAACAATAATATATTAGTAAAATATGATTCTTTAATATAATAAGACAGAGACAAGTCTTTAAATTAGATTTTAGTAATATTATAAACTAAATTATGTAAATATATAGTTTAAAAAAATATAAATTGACTTAATTAGTTAAATATTATTTAAAAATGAATGTAAAACCAAATTGAATATAAAGGGAGTATTTTTATAGAAAACTATTATTATGCTTACAAAGTTATTTTAATCCTAATAAATTAAATTAATTATAATTATTAAGTAATATTATTGTAATATATACATTATATATTCATTCAAATATTTTTTATATTCATCCAATAGATTTTATAGACATAATATAAGAACAAAACAAATTTTATGCGTAGAAACCTATATTTTTAGAGAGGTAGTTTTACCAACTTTTAATAGAGAACCCATTTTAAATCCAATTTTTGGAACTTTAAAATATTTAATATTTCAAAATAAACTTATTTTTTGTATTTTAAACATAAAAATTAGGTTAGGATCAATTTTTGGTAATTTTCTGTAAGGTTTCATTTTTTAATGAATAGTTAAAAATGCCGGATTTTAATTCAAAACTGCTTTTTCATATTATTTATTTATAAGTTTAAATAAAATTTTATATAGTTTTAAAATATTAATTAGAAAATATTTTTACTAATTAACCAAATTTAGTTTAATATAACCAATTTACCTTTGAAATTGAATATAAAAACATAAATTTTTTTTGAAGGTTTTTAGTTTAAAAACACACATTGTCGACCACTCTGTGGGATTAAATTTAAATTAATTTCTTTTACTTATATGTTTGGAACTTGTAAAAATGGATTAAATATTTTTATTCATCATAATTAATAATATATAATAATTTCAAATTAGTTTTTGACCAAAAATATTAATGATGTAATTAAAATTAATTAAAAAGAAAGGTTAAACAAAGGATAATAAGGGACTAAACCATAACATAAAGGCCCAAAACGACCTAAATACTTTCTATAAAGACATTTTATGGAAATATATAAACCTTATACTACCTTTTATATACTTTTAACCACTATTTAACTTCTTTAAATAAAGAAAAACGTAGGCGGGGTTCCTTTCCTTTAAAATAATACAAGAGTGCCACCCCTCCTCCATTATAAAAGACCTCCTCTCCTCCCACTTCCTCACATATCTAAACACAATTTACCTATAAAACAAATCTAACCAAATATCTTCAAAACATCCCTAAATTCCTTCTTTAAGCCTCATTTTGGTATAAATCCTTCCAAATAAAACATTTGATGCAAACCAAAACGAGTTACCCGATTAAGAGGTAACACCCTCTCTCAAACTCCTTTCTTTTATTTTATTTCTCCACTACCTAAAATATTATTATTACATGATTTTATAACAAAAAAATTATCATAAATATACTAGGATGTTTCTATGTTAAGGGTTGGACCTGTGCTTACACACACTTCCATATAATAGGTAACAAACACACTGTTTACGTGTACAACAGATTACCACCTCACTAAGCGACGATTGTTAATTTTTATTTTACCAAATTTCATGGTGAAAATTATAATGGAAACTATATTTATATATTATATGTTATATATATAATATTTATTATGTATTTAAGTTTATTTTAATTTTTTTACAAAAAAATAATCTTTATACTTTCTTTTTTGTGTTAATTCGATAATTTCTTTTGAGGAAGTACGGACTAACGCCCCTCAAAGTGATGTGATTTGTTCATACACTACATGAAATGTATTAAGGATGGATGTACTGAATATATATGATATATATGATATAATAAAACTATTTTAATAATTATATATATAGACACATATATATACATATAAATGTATTTTACTTTCTTTTCATCAACACAATAATTAAACGGAAATATCATTCATGTGTACATACAGAATGCCGTGTCCATGAATCATGTATTCCATTTCATACCTCTATATTATATAGATTTTATATTAAAAATATATTTTATATACATGATATTTATATCATGGTCTAAATTGTGTAATTATGATATAATTATAGGGACCAACGATATAAAAATCTAAGACACATGTGATGAACAAAATGAATTTCATCTGAAGTGAAACCTTAACATAGGATAGTTAACAAGTAGGTAATATAAGGTCTTAATCAAACCATATATGGTATAATATATAATAATATTGTTCTTTAAAAGATTTATAATAAATTTATATCTATTATACATGTGTTTTGAATGAGTATGATGAGAGTCATGACACAATGTAAGGGGATTTCATTTGATTTTTTATTTCTGTGAGATACATGTTATATTCACTACTATTTCCTTTTGTGTGGTGTATTTACTACCAAATAATGTATTCAATGATTATTATAATTAAATTTATGGGCATTTAAATATCCATTTTATTATCTTTCTTTCATGGGGTTTATGTTCCAAAAGATACCAAATTGGTATAAATGTTTTGTCTCAATTTGTTTCTTTGAGAATCATGATTTTTTATACAGATAAAATATTTTAGGAGGTGTATATACTTCCATTTTACATGTTATATCATGAATATACTTGTTTCTAGGATATTTCAAGATTCATGTAAATTCCTTCTCTTACATGAAGAGTATGATCCCAATTAACCTAGTGGTAAGAGCTTATTGAAACAACCTAATCATTTTTCTAGATTGTTAAGGATTATGCATCTTTGATAAAATATTATGATCCATATCTCATGAATATTCATGATTTTACTTCTCCTCTATTTTTTCAAGATATTCTCATGTATTAGTACCATTTTTCTACTCTTTGTTGCTTAAGGTAATGTTTTAAAGTAAAATTTGATAGCCCTTGTCTTCGATCATAAATCTGCATTCCATCAAAACCATGTTCTATAAAAAGGTTTCCAAGAATAATATAATATTATAATTTTTTATTTAAAATAAAATTTTACCCTTGTTTTACCTTTTAAACAAAAAAGGATTTTAGAAAAGGAATATTCTGGTCATTTTCCAATTGAGGCACTTTTCTAAATTTTTTACCATGCTAAAGGAATATTATTTTTACCTCGTACAGAATGTATGGATTTACCCACTATCATTTCTTTAAAGATTCATTTTTATATTTAAAATTTTAATTTTGTAATATTTTGTAATATTTTTTTCAAAGATATGGTTTTCAAATCTTCTTCATGATTATTTTATATGTTTTCTAGGGAAAAACGGTTTTAAAATGTTTTTCAAGATCCTTTAAAAGTTCTCAAGGAAAAAGGTTTTCAAATTTTTTTTTATGATTAATTTATAAGTTTTAAATTATATTTATAAAGAAAATAGTTTTCAAAAGTTTTTAGGTTTTAAAAATATTTTTTCAAAGAAGAAGGATATTTTAATCAAGAAATGTTTTTAAGAAGATCATTCAAAATTATTTCCCATATAAGATGAAATCCATTGGTGTTCGTCCTACATTTATAGGGAAATGATTCAATTTTACCATTCATATTATTTCTCTGAATGGATTATGTTTTTATTGAATGATGTTTATGAAACCTGTTTCTCTTTCACAGGTTATATGATTTTGAAACCCTCTTCTTTTCATGGGTTATGTTTATGATGAAATTATTAAGAAACCTATTTATTTTTCCATAGGTTAAGGTATGATTTCATGTTTATGACACCCATTTAATTTCATCCATTATGATATGATTATTTAAGATTTTGTGGCACATATTTGTATGATTTCACTATGAGATCAGTGGGAAAAATATCTACATCTAATACATTGGGTAAAGATTTATATCTCATGAGATAGACATGGTTGGAATAAAAAATGAACTCGGTTCAGTAATACAGGGCTAAAAAAGGGTTGAACCCAGTTCAGTAAAGAAATTTTTCCACTAAGATGGACTTGGAAACAATGCCTTGACTACTATGAAAATCATTATATATTCTTATATGTATACCAAAATTCCATGTTTTATTCCTATGATATGATTTCATGACTTATGCTCTTTATTTCCTTATAATTCACGTCTTATTAACTTCCACATTTTATGCCTCAATTCATGTGTATGATCTTTTATATGTAGGGTATGATCCTCTATTTTCATGATCATGTTCTCAGAACATTTTTCTCATGATTATGATTACATATCTCCTTTTTTTTACCCATAATGAGTATATGAGCTCACCCCTTTTTATATTTCCTTTCCCCTAGTTTTTGGAGATATGTATTATGTTTGATGTGTCTATGAAGGGTGATAGTCAAGAAGAACCTAGTGAGAGATTATGTAGATCACTTATGTACTAGTGTTTATGTCTGCATGTTTCCAAAGGCATAGAATAGTATGGTCTTTGGGCCTCAGTTTGTGTAATGTTTTAAGTATTCTTTAAAAGTGGTCTAATGTTAATGTATGTAAAGAATGGGTTATTATAGTTGATATAAGAATGAAGGTTTAGTTAACCTTTAGAATCTAGTATGAGAAAACTTTAGTGATATACCTTGGTATATTTCTAAGGTTTTTTCTATGGAAACCTCTAAGGATAAGTATAAGGATGATTTAATGTTTAGGAAATTGTCTTGGAATTTTGGTAAAGGATAGAGTGAGTGGTTTACTAGAAATAAATCCATTTATGGATACTAAAAATGGATGTGGATCTGGAACATATGTACCTAGGATTAAAAATTCTGAAAATATGTTCCGGGCCTGACTTGGGGTAATCTGGTACACGACAACAGGCCCTGCTGCATACCTAGTTTGAAACTCCTGGGAGATTTGCTTTGAAAATTAAAAAAATCCTAAAAAAACATTATGAAGTATTTGAATAGAATATAACTATGAGTAACCTAGTATAAAACAAATGTTTCATCAATTAAAAGGTAAGTTTCTTATTTTAGACAGCCTATAATTAAATTTTCATGATTATGTGATTTTATTATATGATATGTGTTTCTCACCCTATACTTTTTGGTTTTTTTCAATAGAGATAACTATAAGGAACATGGTTAACATTTAATGTTTTAGATGTGGAAATTATGGGCTTTATGAAAATAGATTTCCTATATAAAAATATCATAAAGAGATTCAGGAAGGTGGTATGATTATTTTTTATACTTCTGAAGATAAAGATACCAAAAAAAATATGTGAAAGGTATGTGATGTTTTTCTAGTATTATTTAAATTAATAATAAGAATAATTATTTGATTGATGTTGATGAACCTTAAGACATGATTCATATTTCATATTCTAGGAAAGTGGTATTAAGAAATAAGTTGATAAATCTTGAGTAACGATTTAAGAATGAAGTTGGATGAATGAATTACTTATGCTTTGGAATTTAAAGATTATGTTATATAAATCATGAAATATATAAGTATTTTCAGTATAAATTTTCATTAATGATTGAAAATGATATGTTTAATGTTGATGAAGACTTAGAAAAGTGATATTTTGATTAAGTTAAGGTAAACCTTAATGCGGTCAAAATGTTGAGAAAATTGTGTTTCACTTGGATAAAGAGATGATTGATTTGGATAAAGAAAATTGGATAGAACTGATTACCCTAGATATGATTATTGATTTGTTGAAAAAGTGGTATATGTCATCATGGATGAAGTTTAAAACTTCTTATAATTAAGGAATATATTCTGTATCCTTTAGAATAAAGAATCATGCATGTTTTACAAAATTATTTATGATTATTCAGGTTATTACCATGATTCAAGAGAATATATGATGAGGGTATTAAAATGTTTGTAATGTAACAACCAAGAGATACTTTCTGATATATGGTGGATCAATTTTAAGATTATTTTGTAACCTTTTTTCTAATGTTTTGAATTTTCATCATTCAGAAGGGTTATATGGTTAAACATTTATGGAAACATTAAGTTAAAATTTGAATGAATTTTGTAAAAATAAAGTATTATATGACCACACGAGTATTTATGAATATTGGATAACCTGTTATTAAAACTTAGTGTTGATGATATCTGATGACATATGAGATAACACATCTTGGATCTCATAATCCATTAGAGCTTCAGGAATGATAAATTCACTACCCTTTTTGGAGAAAGAGGCGATGTGGATCAAGCAAAAAAAGGGTGAGGTTTTCATGAAATCATGAAATTATATATTTGCAGGAAAATTACATAAATTTTGGAAAAAGGATCTTGAAACCAAATATTTTATCACAGTACCTCCATTCTTGATGAATCAGATGGTCCCTTAGTTCATCGTTGATTTATTGCTTTGTGATTGTCAAATTTCTCCTCAACTTGTTCTATATCACTTTCCATCAGAACATGATGAATATATATATCTTCCATTTCAATATTTTCACTTTCCAAACTATGTTTTCCTATGTGGAAACCTAGTTATATGTTACTTTGGGTAACCATTATGGTTTTATCTTTCCCTTTTTATGGAAATTTTTAGTATACATTTTTATGATGTGGGTTTCTATGAATGAAACTTTCATGTATTAAACCATTGATAACCCATAAAAATTTTTAGAGTGAAATTCATTTTAAGGGGGGTATAATGTAACACCCATATATTTTGTGAATTTTTTCGAATTAATTTAATCTTTTACTGAAAATAGTTTTTTTATTAAAACACTATGTTTGGATTGCGTTATACACAATGTCATGTTAATCATGAACTACAAAAAATATAAACTTTACCTTCCTTTACATGTAACAACGAAGTTATATTTCTTTGCACGCAATAATGAATTTCCTTGATATCTTGCGTAACAAGCATGATAAAGGTTTATTGAATAATAACATATTATTAAAATATGATTATTTAATATAATAAGATATAACATAGTCATTGAATTATATTTTATGAATATTATTAACTAAATTATGTAAATATATTATTTTCCAAAAATATAAAACGAATTAATTAGTTAAAAATTATTTAGAAATGAATATAAAAACCAAATTGAATATAATGGGAGTATTTTCATCGAAAAATATTATTATTCCCACACAGTTGTTTTGAACATAATAAATTAAATTAATTATAATTATGAATTGATATTATTTTAATATATATGTTATATATTCAATCATTTTTTTTGATATTCATCCAATATATTTGATAGAAATAATATAAGAACAAACCAAATTTTATGCCTAAAAACCTATATTTTTATAAAGGTAGTTTTACCGCCTTTTAATGGAGAAACCATTTTAAATAATTTTTCGAAATCTCTATATATTTAATTTTTAAAAATAAACTTCATCTTTAGATGATAAATATAAAAACAATGTTAGGATATTTTTTTGGTAATATTCGGTAAGTTCTCATTTTTTATGAATAATTTAAAATACTGGATTTTAATTCAAAATGGTTTTTTCATATAATTTATTTATATGGATAAATAATATTTTAAATTGGTTTAAAAGTTTAATTACATAATATTTTTACCAATTAATCCAATTTAGGTCATTAAAACCAATTTCACCTTGAAATTGAATATAAAAACATAACAAACTTTTGAGCGTTTTTACTTTAAAAACCCGCATTGTCAACACGACCGTGGGATTAAATTTAAATTAATTTATTCTAATTCTATGTTTGTAATTTAGAAAAATAGATTAAATATTTGGAATCATCATAATTTATAATTTTTAATAAGGTTAACTTAGTTTTTTTACCAAAAATATTAGTGAAGTAATTAAAATCAATTAAACAATTAAGGTTAAATTAAGTATAAGAAGGAACTAAATCACAACATTAAGGCCCAAAATGACCTAAAAACTAGTAATAAATCCATTTTATGGAAATATTTATACCTTATTCTCCCTTTTATAAACTTTTAACCATTATTGAACGACTTTTAATAAAGAAAAATGTGGTTGGTGTTCCTTTCCATTAAAATAATACAGGAGTGCCACCCCTCCTCCATTATAAATGACCTAATCTCCTACCACTTACTAAAAACTCTCAAGAAACTCTAGATAAAACAAAAATTTGACCAAATAGATCCCCAAAATCTCTAACTTCCTATTTTAAGCATCATTTTGGCATAAATCCTTCCAAGGAAACCCTTTGGTGTAAACCAAAAGGAGTTACCGAATTAAGAGGTAACACCCTCCCTCAAACTCCTTTTTTTATTTTATTTAAAAACTACCTAAAATATTATTATCAAATTATTTTGTAACAAAAAAGTATCCTAAATATACTAGGATGTTTTTATGATAATGTTTCAACCTTCACTTACACAAACTTCCATATAATTGGTAATAGACATACTGTTTATGTGTAGGACGGACTACCGCCTCACTAAACGATGATTGTTCATTTTCCTTTACCACCTCTCATAGTAGAAATTATGATGGAAAATATGTTTATATATTTTATATATAATATTTATTATGTATTTAATTTTTTTTACAAAGACACATCTTTATACTTTACATTTTGTGTTAATACGATAATTTCATTTGAGAAAGTGCGGACTACCACCCCCTCCAAGTGATTTGTTTTGTTCATACACTATATTGAATGTATTAAGGATTAATTTAATGAATATATATGATATAATAAAGATAATTTAATAATTATATATATAAATATATATAAATACATATTTCTTTTACTTTATTTCCTTCTACATGATAATAAAATGGAAATAGCGTTCATATGTACATACAACTTTTCATCTCTATGAATGGTGTATTCCATTTCATACCTCTATATTCTATGGATTATTATAATAAAAATATAATGAATATGAATTATATTTATATATTTATTTACATTCTAGAATTATGATATAAGTGTAAGGACCAATGATATAACAAATTAAGACACATGGGAAGAACAAAGAAAATATTATCTGAAGTGAAACCTTAACATATGTTGGTTAACAAGCGGGTAATATAAGGTCTCAATAAAAAAATATATGGTATAAGATATAATAAAATGGTTATTTAAAATATTTATAATAAAATTATATTTATTATATAGGTTGTTTGAATGAGTACGATGAGAGTTAAGACACAAGGTAAGGGGATTTCATCTCACTTTTTATTTCTATGAGATACATGCTATGTTTTCCACTATTTCATTTTGTATAGTGTATATAATATCCATGATTGCATTCAATGATTATTATAATTAAATTTATGGGTATTTACATATTTATTTTAAGATATTTATTTCATGGGGTTTAAGTTTAAAAATATATCAAATGGGTAAAAATGTTTTGTCTCAATTTGCCTTCTTTGAGACTCATGTTCTTTTATGCACCAAAACTCTTTTTTGAGGTGTATATATATTAATTTTACATGTTGTATCATGAATCTAATTATTTTTAGGTTATTTTAAGATTCATTTAAATTGCTTCTCTTTCATGAATAGTATGGTCCCAAGTAATCGAGTGATAAGATTTTATTAAAACAATCTCATCAATTTTCAAGATTGTTAATGATTATGTATATTTGATGAAATATTATGATCCATATCTCATGAATATTAATTATTTTCCTTCTACGATGTTTGATCAACATATCCTAATTTATTATTACCATTTTCCACTATTTGGTGCTTGAGGTAATGTTTTTAAGTAAAATATGACTGCCTCTCTCTTTAGTTGGAAATCTGCATTCCTACAAAACCATGTTTTATAAAAAGGTTTCCAAGAATAATTTAATATTATCATATGATATTTAAGAGGAATTTTACCCCTATTTTAAATTTTAAACATAAAGGTACTTTAAAAATGTAATATTCTTGTAATTATTCGGTTGAGACTGTAGAGACCCGTACTTGACGTACTTGGACATTACATTACTTTTTCGGAATACTTAATACATAACAATAACAAACACCGAAGGACCGTAATAGTTTAGTGTCTTTGGGAACTCAGAATATAATCTTCTAATTATGGTGAAATATCTTCAACATCTCCCATAAAGATCTTACAATTTTTGTTTTCTTACCTAAAACCTTTCTTTATATCCTGGGGAAAAGAAAACATAAAAAGGGTGAGCTCAAATTATCAGTAAGGGTAAACATAGGGAACACAAAACAATCCATAAACATTGAATGAAAAAACTAAAAGATAAAATCAAAACATCAAAATCTTGAGAAATGACATAAATCTTGGAAGTACGTAAGGAATATATCATAAAGGAACATCAATCATGATAAAATAAATGGGAATAAAACATGTAATTGTGGAAACCATTAAGCACATGATATGATTTCTATAGTAGCCAAGGCATTGCTGCCAAAACCATCTTAGTGGACAAAGTCCCTTTCTGAATCGAGTTCACTCCCCGTTCCAGTCCTATATCATTGAACCAGATTAACTTACCGTTCTATCCATGTCTATCAAATGAGATATATATCTTTACCCAATGAATTGGAGGGAGATATTTGTACCACCCATCTCATAATGAAATCATTCTTACTTGTGCCACAAAATAAACATAAATCATTCATCATAACCCAAAGAATAAAATGGATTTCATAAACATCTTCCCATCATAATGTAATCCATATAAAACAAATGGATATCATTTAATATAAAATAATCATGAAATCTTGTAGAGGAAACTTCATGAAAATAAGGCTTTATGAATCCGTAAAAATCTATTCATGCCGTATAAGTTAAAAAAACATTTTCCACGTACTTTCTTCAGAAAAGTAAAAAAGTTACTCGTATGGTAAACAAAAGAAAGATTCCTTCCATAACATGTGGTAAAAGTACAAAATGGGTAAAAAGGACTTTAAACATACATGAAAACATTTTTATAAAACACGGACATGGATGATAACAATAACCCCAGTAAATACTTACAAATAAACAATCCTAGATAAGAACGAGATTTGAATAATTATCCCTTACCTTAGGTCCGATATGCTTGTACGTATCTGAACCTGCTTTATAATGATTTAAATAATGTAATTTACTTATTAAAGAATCATATTCATTGTTATGATATCATATATGGTTCACTTATGACTTTATATTACCCGTTCTTTTGTAAATTCAATGTTAAAGCAGTGTTTTGGGTAAAATCGTTTTATTTATCGTATGTGTTTGGACTTTTTGTTCTTGATATTATTATTAATTGTATCATGATTTACTTACTTCAATAATGTAAATCATGATTTATATATCATATATATTCAGTATATATATATATAATAGATAGATGAATGAAATGAAATACACCGTTCATGGAGACTGTAGGCCGTACGTACGCATAAACACTGTTTTTCTTTCCTTATTGACTTGAAGAGAAGTAATTAGATAACATATATATATATAGATAAATCCAGTAGCTTAATTATTTCATATATTTCATTATCATTCATTATATATACTTTATAATCATTCTTGAATGATTAACATGGAGAATGAATCTCATCGTGTTGTGGAGACGGTAATCCGTACGTACGAACGAGCGATGATATCATTCCCATAATTACTGAATGGAATTGGAGTGGATGATATAATATATCAGAATCAGTATGATTTTATAATAACCATATATAGTTATTATTTACACCATTATACCCATCCAAGTAAGGCGGTGGTGGAAAAACAGATTACACCACGACGTGGAAACAGTATGCCGTACGTACGCACACATGGTGATTTCATTTTCCTTTGGAAGGATAGAAGATTAAATTGGGTTGTTTCATATTTATAATAACATATAAGTATATTAGTGATACTGATGTTATTAATTTATAATGAAACAACTAAATAAGAAGAATTTGAAGAAGAAAGAAACTAGAAAGAATCGGTAGAAGAGATTACCTCTTCTTCGACGCACCTCTTTTAAGCTTGCTCTTATAGCACTAGAGTTGATCTTTTGAGGAGAAAAGAACCTCTATAATGTTTCTAGGGAAGTTTATAAGGAAAATGTCTAGGGTTTTTCCTAGCTTTAAGGCTCAAAATTGTGTAAAGAGAAGAGGGAGTAGGTGCCCTTTTATAAGGGAGGAGAGGGGCACTTTAGGAAAAAACATAAAATATTATTTTATAATAAAGTCATATTCGGTTTATAATAGCTCCAAATTGATTTATTTATAAGTTAAAGTGGGGATGGGTCGAAATAATCTCAACCAATAGGTTTTATACAAGTTTAGGTTACTATTTTAACCTTATCATTTAGATTTAAAGTTAAATAATTTAACTTTTACCATGTCTTCTTGTTTTCTTACACTATATGGTTAATAAACTAACCATAACAAGACAAAAGAACCCCAAGTGGTTCATTATGAATATTTATTTTTTTATATAAGTCATTTTTCAGAACCTTAGGTTTTTAAGAATATAATAACAATTAATAATATAATATTTTTTTTAAAAACTATTTTACGTCAATTTTGATACTATTCAGTAATTAAATAAATAACATGTCATATTAATAAAATGATTAGTTCTAAAAAAGTTAATTAAATAAATAATAACATGTCATATTAACCTAAAAAAATAGTTTAATTTATAAAAAGTCTCAAATCACATTTATTTGGGTATTTATAACATCAATTATGTTAATATTTCATTAATAATGTAATTACTGCTTCATCATTGTGTCATAAATAAATTAAATTATTTAATGTATAAAAATTATAAATAAAATACAATTATTTAGTAACTCTTTTTATCTTTATAATGAATATTTATAGTATAATGTATCTTATGTATAACCCTATATTAAAAATGTTTTATTTATTAAACTTTGATTTTAACTATTTTAAATCTTCTTTAAATAAAATAATAATAAATGCCCTAATCTAATCCAAGTGGACCTAAAGGGTAATATTTTGTTACTAAGGTTGTTTTTTGTCTAATTACACTTATCCAATAGAATTAGGACATGTTTTAGGGTAATAATAATATCATTTTTACCCTCAATTACCCTATTTACTTCTAACTATGGTAAATAAAAGTAAAAAGTTACAATTCACCAAAAATTATTTTTATCTTATTGAACCACATTTTACTCCTTGTTATTAAATGTGTCTATCATATTTCTTAAATTCAACTCATAAAATCAGAAAAATTAAGTTTTATGTACAATTGTGAATGCTCCTAGGAGGTAGGTAAAAGACGGTGAAAAGTTCAATAAAATTTTTATATATCTAAAATCATTATAAAATGACTCCAATAAATTACATTGAACTTATATAGGTATTATGTATCAATTTTTACCTAAAATAAATTTAAATAAAATAAATAATTATTTAAATAAAAAGTTGATTTTTAAATAGTAACCAAGTGTTTTCACTATTCATCAAAAATTCAAAGTTTTCAGAAAAATACCAAAAATTCACCCTAGGCTAATTTCGATATTCCGAATCCAAAAAGGAAGTCCATTTTGAAAGGTAAATTTTATAAAATTTTAAAAAGTGGGTATTACTATTCATAATGACTAGTTCATAATAATATTATAATAATATCTCATTTAGTGAAACTCGGTATTGCGTACTAAAAACGCTATCAAAGAATTTCTTGATTCCGTGTTATGCAATCCAAGTCAGGGATGCGTGTAGTGAAAGATCCATTTGGTGTTGCGTATAACATAATCAAAACTTATTTCATTTATACATTAAACAAAATCTATACTTAATGTTGCGTAGAATAACTTCTATCAAACAAACTTGAAATTGTGTGTAACACGATCCAAGAATAGTGTTGCGTATACTACAAGATAATACGATGTTGTGTATAACACAAGATAATATTGGTGTAGCATACAACACAAGAAATCAAATAAATTTGAAAGATTACTTCTCATAAAATCTGGGGGTGTTACATTATACCCCCCTTAAAATGAATTTCGCCCTCAAAATTCGTTGGGGTTATAAATTGTTTACTACTTGAAAGTTTATTTCATAGAAACCCACATCATAAAAAGGAATACTAAAAATTAATTGTAAAAACTAATGTATGAAACATAACGGTTACCCAAATTAACTTATCCCTGGGTTTCCACATAGGATAACATAGGTGAAAATATGGATTTGGAAGATAAATTTAACTGTTAAGTTCTGATGGAGAGTGGTAGAGAACATGGCTATGAAAAATCCAACAATCACAAAGCCATAAATTTGTGATCATCTAAGGTACCATCTGATTAATCAGATATGAGGGTACTGGGAAAACATTTTTGGTTTTCAATATCATTTCCCTAATGTTGAAATTTTTTTGAATTAAAATAAATATTTACCTGATTTTGGTACAATTTTACTATTGTTTGTGCCTTGAACAATTTCCACTTCATCTCTTAAAGAAATGAAGTTCACTACTGGAAAACTAACCTTTACCAACGGTTTGGAACCGTTGGTATAGGCCTCCAAACCGTTGGTATAGCCTATACCAACGGTTTGAAGAACCGTAGCCAAGTAAGCCGTTGGGATAGGTCTATACCAATGGTTTTGGAAACCGTTGGTATAGGTAATATGAAATCTATACCAACGGTAATGGAACCGTTGGTATATAAATTCCAAAAATAAAACATCCGCTGGGATTTGATCCCAGGACCCCTCGTTTATAATCTAACGACTTAACCACTAAGCTAACATCACTTTTGTAAACATAATTTCATAAATATACATATGTATTATCATAATTATTTAAAATTTTGATTTATATAATGTTCTCGGTTAGTAGATCTGTAAAAAAATTAAAGAACCTATCCCAACGGTTTTCAAAACCGTTGGGATAGACCTTTCCCAACGGTTTTCAAAATCGTTGGGATAGGTTAGAGTGGTCTGAATCTATTTAGGCCGAATGTTGAATTTGTGGGTGGTTTTTCCCAACGGTTTTGGTGAACCGTTGGGAAAGGTCACTCTTTCCAAACGGTTCACCAAAACCGTTGGGAAAGAGGCTCAATTCTCACACCCTTTCCCAACGTTTTTGGTGAACTGTTGGGAAAGAGGCTCAATTCCCACACCCTTTCCCAACGGTTCACCAAAACCGTTGGGAAAGAGGCTCAAAACACACCCTTTCCCAACGGTTTAGGTGAACCGTTGGGAAATGGTAGCTATACCAACAGTTTTTACAAACCGTTGGTATAGAAGTGTTGGGAAAGATCATCTTTCCAGTAGTGGTTGAATTTATCTTCCGTGAAGTGTTAACAGATCATGCGATAGAATGTTAGGTCATTCCATCTGTCTCAAACATAAGGTTAGCAATAGTTATATACATAAGTCCATTTATGGTGAGATTAATTGTATACGGTTCCGAAAATGGACTTATACTTCATCTATAACACCACTTAATAAAATAAAACTAATTTCTACAAACAAGGGACTTTCTATAGGCCAATGGTAGGTGATAAAGGCCTATCACACTTCGGTTGTGGGTTCAATTCCCACAGCCTTGTCCGACGCGATGGGTTGTCACCTATCCTGTATGTTGTCCTTTTTCTAAAACTACATTATTATAACATCCCATCAATAATATCAAAAAAGTTATATCCTTAAACAATTCTAACTTATGTCCAACATAATCCATTCCAATCTTTAGGCTTATCTAAAATACTTATGTCTAGGCTCATAGTATAAAGAAAACAATTACTAGAAATGTCATCTACCGAGCATGTGAATACCATCATTTATCATACGATATATCTTGTTGGTCAAATTCCAAACATGTGAATACCTTAATCATGTATTCTCTTGAAAAATGAACATCCATTGAAACTTAGTGAAAACATGAATGTTGTTAAAAGTTAACTCTTTCCACATACCAAAATCCCAAATTTTCTATAAACTCAAACCATGATATCAGTCATGAGCTCATTTCATTTTCTCTTTATCCCTTCATTATGTGCATATCATCTTCTTTACAAAAATATTTCAATCACTTTTCATGGTTACCGATACTATATAATTTTTGAAAACCAATACATAGATATTCCAAAATTCCACAATACCATAAATGAGATTCTGTGATACTATTTTGAAATCCCATTACATAAACACTTAATTATTCCATAACATCATTGTCAAAATCAACATCACAAATACTGATTGCATGTGACTTCCCTTTATCCTTTTCCTTAAGAGGTCGCTCACGTTGATCACCATTAACACTTGGATTAGGGAATTGATTAGAATAATGCCCCATTTCCTTTCACTTGTATCATTGAGTGTTTGCGGAGCCTTCTCTATAGTCTTTTCTCTATTCACATCATTAGAAAGACTTTTCCCATTACTTCAGCACTCTGCTGCTCAATGTCCTTCTTTTACACACTTGAAACATTTTCTAGCACCTTTTAGACAATCTCCACCATGCTTCTTTCCACACTTTGAGCATAAAGAAACATTCACATTCTTTTCACCAATGTTCTGAGGTTTTTCATTGAACTCGATCTTTCTTTTCTTATCAAAACCATGAGACGAATATGTAACACCAACTTCCTGTTCAAACTTGATAGAACAACACACAATTTCTTCATTTCTACTGAAGTCTCTTATAGCTAATTCCCTTTGAAGACTTGGTTTTATGCCACTGAAGAATCGATCAACTTTAATTTTAGGTTAGATGATAAATCCAGATGTATACCTTGAAAGCCTTGTAAAATTTTCTTCATATATACCAACAAATTCATCATCCTTTTGATTAAGCTCAAGGAAGTCCTTTTCTATCTTTGTTTGAAGAATACAAGGAAAGTGATTATTGAAAAATAAGTTCTTGAACTCATTCCATTCCATGGATTCAATTTCATCTTGGGGCCTTGTATTCTTAATTAGGGTCCACCACTGGTCTGCTTCACCTTCTAACCGGTAAATAACTAAAATGAATTTTTCATGCTCCGTATAGTGAAGTATGGAAAATATCTTTTCAATGGTACTAATCCATTGTTCAGAAACAATTGGACCAGAAGACCCACTGAAATAAGGTAGACTTTGCCTCATGAAGGACTCAATAGAATATTGTTCCTTTCTCTGCTCATTTGGAAGTCCAGAATGATTCATAGCTTGTGTAAGTATTTCAATAAGATTTTTCACTCCATCTCCCATCAAATTTTGTTGTTCAGGAGTACAATCATTTCATTGTCCATTACATTGATCAACACGGTTCCTTTGGGTTCCAACCATCGTCTAAAACCCAAAAAGGACAATGTGAGAGGAAAATATAATGCTTGGAAAACAACATAATAAAGGGGGGATTACCTTTAATATCTACCATCTTATGTTTAATTATAAGATTGTAACCATAAATCGAGGACTATAAACTATACTTATACATAACCTTAGGGACATCCCTAGACACACCTTTAAAATATATCTGGGGATCTCACTAAAGTTTTCACATCCTAGTTTCCAAAGGTTAACTAAACCTTTCCTCTGATATAAATTGTAGAGACCCGTACTTGACGTACATGGATATTACATTACTTTTGTGGAATACTTAATACATAACAAGAATAAACACCAAAGGATCGAAATAGTTTAGTGTCTTTGGAAACTCAGAATATAATCTTCTAATCGTGGTGAAAGATCTTCAACACCTCCCATAAATATCTTCCCCTTTTTGTTTTATTACCTAAAACCTTTCTTTATATCCTAGGGAAAATAAAGCATAAAAAGGGTGATCTCAAATGCTCAGTAAGGGTAAATATAGGGAACACAAAACAATCCATAAACATTTGAATGCAAAAAACTGGAACATAAAATCTAAACATCAAAATCTTGAGCAATGACATAAATCTTGGAAGTACGTAAGGCATATATCATAAAGGAACATAAATCATGATAAAATAGCATGGGAATAAAACATTTAATTGTGGAAACCATTAAACAAGTGATACGATTTCTATAGTAGCCAAGACATTGCTGCCAAGACCATCTTAGTGGACAAAGTCCCTTTCTAAATCGAGTTCACTCCTCATTCCAGTCCTGTATCACTGAACCAGATTAACTTACCATTCTATCCATGTCTATCTCATGAGATATAAATCTTTACCCAATGCATTAGAGGGAGATATAGGTCCCACCCATATCATATTGAAATCATTCTTACTTGTGCCACAAAATAAACATAAATCATTCATCATAACCCAAAGAATAAAGTGGATTTCATAAACATCATCCCATCATAACGTAATCCATATAAAACAAATGGATATCATTTGATATAAAATAATCATGATATATTGTAGAGTAAAATTCATGAAAATAAGGCGTTATGAATCCGTAAAAATCCATTCATGCCATATAAGTTAAAAAAACATTTTCCACGTACTTTTTTTGGAAAAGTAAAAAAGTTACTCGTATGGTAAACAAAAGAAAGATTCCTTCCATAACATGTGGTAAAAGTCAAAAATGGGTAAAAAGGACTTTAAAAATAAATGAAAACATTTTTATAAAACACAGACATGGATGATAACAATAACCCCAGTAAATACTTATGAATAAACAATCCCAGATAAGAACGAGATTTGAATAATTATCCCTTAACTTAGGTCCGATATGATTTTACGTATCCGAACCTCCTTTATAATGATTTAAATAATGTCATTTACTTATTACAGAATCATATTCACTGTTATGATATCATATATGGTTCACTTATGACTTTATATTACCCGTTCTTTTGTAAATTCCATGTTAAAGCAGCGTTTTGGGTAAAATCGTTTTATTTATCGTACGTGTTTGGAATTGTTGTTGTTGATATTATTATTACTTGTATAATTATTTACTTACTTCCAGAATGTAAATCATGATTTATATATCATATATATTTAGTATATATATAATATATTGATGAATGAAATGAAATACACCGTTCATGGAGACGGTAGGCCGTACGTACGCATGAACGTTGTTTTCCTTTCCTTATTGACTTGAATGGAAGTAAGTATATGACACATATATATATATACATATATCCAGTAGCTTAATTATTTCATATATTACATTATCATTCATTATATATACTTTATAATCACTCTTTAATGGTTAACATGGAGAATGAATCTCATCGTGTCATGGAGACGGTAATCCGTACGTACGCACGAGCGATGATATCATTCCCATAATTATTGAATGGAATTGGAGTGGGTGATATAATATCTCAGAATAATTATGATGTTATAATAACCATATATAGTTATTCTTTACACCATTATACCCATCCAAGTAAGGGGGTGGTGGAAAAACAGATTACACCACGGCGTGGAAACTGTATTCTGTACGTACACACACGTAGTGATTTCATTTTCCGTAGGATGGATAGAAGATGAAATGGTGTTGTTTAATATTTATAATAACATATCAGTATATTAGTGATACTGATGTTATAAATTTATAATGAAAAAAATTAAAGTAGAAGAAGTTTAAGAAGAAGGAAACTTAAAAGAATCAGTAGAAGAGATTACCTCTTCTTCGACGCACCTCTTTTAAGATTCCTCTTAAGGCACTAGAGTTTGTCTTTTGAGGATAAAAGAACCTCTATGATGTTTCTAGGAAAGTTTAGAAGGGAAATGTTCAGGGTTTGTTCAAGCTTGAAGGCTCAAAATTGTGTAAAGAGAAGAGGGAGGAGGTGCCCTTTTATAAGGGAGGAGAGGGGCACTTTAGGAAAAAACTTAAAATATTATTTTATAATAAAGTCATATTCGGTTTATAATAGCTCAAAATTGATTTAATTCTGAAGATAAAGTGGGGATGGGTCTAAATCCTATCAACCAATAGGTTTTAGACAAGTTTAGGTTACTATTTTAACCTTATCATTTAGATTTAACTCTATGTTAAATAATTTAACTTTTACCATGTCTTCTTGTTTTCTTACACTATATGGTTAATAAACTAACCATAACAAGACAAAAAACCTCAAGTGGTTCATTATTAATACATATATCTTTATCTAAGTCATTTTTATGAACCTTATATTTTTAGGAATAAAATAACAATTAATAATATAATATTTGTTTTAAAAACTATTTTACGCCAATTTTGATACTATTCGGTAATTATTTTTGAAAAAATAATAATAGAATGATTAGTTCGAACAAAGTTATTTGAATCAATACTAAAATGTCATATTAACCTAAAAAATTAGTGTAATTTATAAAAAGTCTCAAATTACATTTATTTGGGTATTTATATCATCAATTATGTTAATATTTCATTAATAATGTAATTACTACATCATCATTGTGTCATAAATAAATTAAATTATTTAATGTATAAAAATTAAAAATAAAATACCATTACGTAGTAAATCATTTTATATTTATAATGAATATTTATAGTCGAATTTATCTTATGTATAACCCTATATTAAAAATGTTTTAGTTATTAAACTTTGATTTTAACTTTTTTAAATCTTCTTTAAATAAAATAATAATAAATGTCCTAATCTAATCCAAGTGGACCTAAATGGAAATATTTTCTTTCTAAGGTTGTTTTTGGTCTAATTACACTTATAAAATAGATTTAGGACATGTGTTAGGGTAGTAATAATATCATTTTTACCCTTAATTACCCTATTTTCTTTTAACCGTGGAAAATAAAATTAAAAAGTTACTATTGAAAAAAAATTATTTTTATCTTATTGAACCACATTTTACTAACCTCTAGTCATGTAAATGGTATGAAAACTATAATAAAATAAATATACTGCAATTTTTTTTTATGATAATGGGATAATTCATTATCATCTTTCCTTTCCCCACCTTTTATTTGAAAGAAATGAAAACACCATTCGAGATGTGTTAATTTATCACATTCAAGGAGGACGAGTTATCAATTTATATTACTATCTTCAATTCTGGTCATGAAACCATTTTTATGGTTGAACTATACTATACTATTTTTATTTTATTTTATTTAATTTTCTTTAATCCTTATGAACTAATGATGTAAAATAATAATACAAAACAAGTTAATTCTGGTCAAAATTGCTAAAATTAATTCAAGCATTTATCATTAATGTTTTATATAATGATTCACCTTTACTCCAAATAAAAAAATTAATCTTATAGCCATATAATATTTTTGATATTCACTAATTACATATAACTTAAATTATGGAAAACATTATCTTTTTACATTATTCTTCATTCATGAACATAAGTAAACCGATCGTAATAACCAAGAAAACGAACGGACCCGAACAATGAAATTGAACAACTTAACCCACTAAAAAGGCCATGAATGAACTTAAAAAGTTTATAATTAATCAATTAAATTTAGAATAGGTTTTTTAATTATTAATTAATAAACCAAATTTGTTTATTTAGGTCACTAATAAAAAGTGGGGAAAACCATCAGACTTAAGGTAGGGAATCCTCTCTATTTCACTTTTATTCAAGAATGTCCTCTATGATATGATATTTTATGTGTAATACATAATTATGGGGTGTGATTTAAAACCTCCATAATACCTCCCTCATTATTTATAAGTTTTGATAAACCCATTTTTCTCTCACTAATTCCTCTTAAGCACACCTGATACCATGCTGATAATCCGTAAGAAATTCAACCCGAATATCCTTTATTCATTCGGGTTGCCTTATATTCCTTTATAACAAAATGAAGTAATCTTACCTATTTATTTGAATATTATAAATTATTTTTAAATGTAAAAAACTATATTATCAATACCCTTACATTTTTCTATTTTTTGGATATACATGTTTTTAATTGATTCCATCCTCAATACTTCCCGATAAGCAAACCCGTTTTAAGTGAAATTCCCAAATTATTACCCAATTTAAAGTGAAATATATATTATGTGTTAAGCTACCATTGTATTTATAAAACCAGTCCTTTTTATTATGAAAATATTCTGGGTTCACTTTTGTTTTTTACAAAGTATTTTCCCTTTTCTATTTTAAAGGATCTATAGTATTTTCCTTAAAACCTCTCAAAAATGTTTTAATGGTAAAATTTATTAAATCATTATCTTAAATGTTTTAAATTATACTTTAAATCACTTCCCATGATACATGACTATTTTAACTAATGAATATACATGTATATTATAGTTCCTTTCTTTCATGGACACTTTTATGATACTCCCATTTGTTATGCTTTATGTCATGATTATGATACCCAATCCTTTCCATGGGTAACCATTATGTTTATATATGATTGATTATATATGATTCATTATATGGAAAAATATTCAAGGAAAGTTAAGATGGGTTCACCCAGATAGCACCCCAATTCATTGGGTAAAGTTGAGTCTCAAAAGACATTATGTGCGACAGTCTTGGTGGTTAGCCAATACTTGTGCTACATTGTGCAACGGTCTTGGAAGTTAGTATTGTCATGTGATACTATGGGAAACTGTCTTGGAGGTTAGCCTTGACTCATACTAAATTCATGTTTTATGTTTCTTCCATATTACTATGACTCCATGTTTATATAACTCCATGTCTATATGTAATTATTCTATATGTTACATGACTATGTTATATCATCATGTCATGCCTTATATCCCATGTGCTATTACTTTGTTCTTATGGTTATTCCATTACTGGGATATTAGTTCATCCCTTTGTTCATGTTATCCCTAGGTTATCCTATGCAGATGTATCAGAATAATAGAATATAAGATCTCATTATGGTGTTTAAATAAAAAGTTGTTTTTATAATATTTGATTATGTACATAGTCTTCTAAGACACAAGACTTTACAATACTTGGCTTGAACTCTGATGTATAATTATGATTAAAATCATGTAATGTTATATGTAAAAGGCTAGGGTCACTATAACATTAAACAGTATGGATGATTCCTTGTCACACAACCTTAAAAAGTGATGTGTTCAATTATGTGGTACCAAACTACATGGGTTCTGATTACTCTCAAAATGAAACTTAGGAAACCCATATTATGGGTTTGATCTCGACATGAAAACAATTCCCTCCCCCCTTGATAATGATAAAATCTAGAGAACATCATCACATGGCCTAAACCAGCATCATCTCAATGAAAGTCCAAGGAATTAATGAATTTTCCACAAAAGGGTAACATTGATGAAGAACCTTAGATATATATATATATATATATATATATATATTCATTGACGGAGAACCTCAAATACATACAGATGATTCTGGACCCATGTATATTTATGATTGATCTTGCGACAAAAGATTAATGCGTATAAACATGTTTGGGAATGAAACAAGGATTTAAAAACATATGAACACAACTTAAATATATAAGTGAGTCCTATAATAAGCAATAGTTCCACCCAAAAAGGTGTTATGAGTTTGAGTTACGATCCTCCCGGCCAATGTGATTTCTTAAGTGTCATTGGACAAATCATCCAATGAATTCCTACCTTTGGAAAGCAGGTCCAAGAATCATGGATGTGAGAGATGTGGGGTGTTTCGGGATCTGAAAATAAACCCATTGGATACCATCTAAGGATATTGTACTCGATGTGGATCAATTACACAAAAATTTAACCCCCTTAAATAAAATGTTAGGCGTAACGCCCTCAGGGTCAAAACACACACCCACCATGACATTGAAACATTCCATTTCCTTCAGACCATGGATCCTTCCACAGCATTGTGGATCCCCTTTTCCCATTTTACATAGGTTAACACTAAATAGAGAGTATCTAAAATAGATGGTTCTATTAATGCTTTATATTTTTTTTTCCATTTTCAATTATTCAAAGACCCTCCATGTCATCATGGTGTCATGGATTTCACATGGTGATGTTCAAAACATGGTTCTCTATTTTATTTTCAATTCTTCATTTTAGTAATTATTTTGAAAATTTAAAAACATGGTATTGTTGGGAACTACTATAAGGTTTCTTATGGGTATAATAAGACATACTTGAGATAACCAAATTAAAAAAAATTGAATCCAAATATATATACACTAGAATAAGTGAAACCAAGAAAAATCCTAAAAGAATAACAATATTAATTATATATAACTTAAATTGATGTTAAAATTTATATATCTTGATCTTCATCCATTTTGGTTGATTAATATCACTTAAATCTAGAAAAAAAATCCCTTCTCTACGATTTATCCATCGCCTGCACTTGAATCAATCATTGTATGATCATGAATCCCCTTCATCCACGGTGTGCTATCACCTCATTGTGTTAAGAAAAAATATGAATGGATATTATAGATTACGTACCTTTGAGGAATCATAAAGAAAAAACCACATACACCATCCCCACAATTTTATGTTTGATGTCTCTCTATAGTCCCCTTAAGTATACTACTCAACTATTTATTCATATAAAATCATGAATTATAATGAATGATATAATACTCTAGACAATGCATTCATAGTATGCATTAATCTCTTCATGTTACTATTCTTCGACATGTATTTGGGGACAAACAAGCATGTTTAAGGATCAAGTTTGATTCCCCTACATCTCGTGCATGTCATTTTTCTACCATACATTGACTTAACATATTATATTAGAAAAAATGTAACCTCAAATCTATATACATCAAAATTAATCACATGAAATATTGGTATTTGGGAATATTCATTTCATAAAAGTCAAGTAAGTCACTTAGGCTATGGCACTAGGGTTTTAGAAGAGTTAAATATTATATGGAATGTACCTTTAGTTCACAAACCTTGTAGGGGTAGTCTACATGGATTTGAGTTTATTATGGTATATGATTCGACTATCTCATTTGACCACACATGTTATGTGAACTGTGGGTATACACCATCTAATACCATACTAAACAACTTAGGGTGTGGTGGAGTAAACATCCAACCACCATGTTTATATCACATGGTGTGTAGTTAAAATGCATGCCAATTATGACCTACATGTCATAGACTTATCTATGGTAAAAACTCAGATATACTCTTGTAAAAAACACACTATGAGGTAAGTGAGACACATTATGTAGTTTGGGGATACATGAATTTGGAAACTAGTGGTATACAATGAATTTCTGACTAGTCTCACAAGTCATTAAATTTTTTTAATAGGTCATGTATATCGACCCCCACCTGGCATGAAAAGTGGTAATACATGACCTAGACACTATTGTAGTGTCACATTCCATTTACCCTACTTTACATGCCAGGTAATTCTTAACCTTAATTTTTTTATGATTTCCTTTATGGGTTCTTGATTTAGACACATGAGTAGTCCATTATGAGTGATTTTCTTTATATAATAGAGTTGTATGATGCTATTTTCAATTGGAGACCTTTTAAATTTTATTATTGGATGTTTGAGGATCTTATATTTCCAATGGTGATGAATAGGTTTAGGAAAGATAAATGAAGTGGAAAAAGTGTTATCAAATCCTTCTAAGAGTAGATGTTGATGGGAAGAAAATCCCCCCTCATTCTTTATGGAATTTGGTATTTTCTCGCATAACTGAAGAACAAGTGATAAAAATTATAGAGTGGGTTTAGTACTCCCTTATTACTGACTAAGAATGGGTTCCCTAGATAATCGACTGAGTGAGGAACTATTCTAGGGTGTGGTTCCTTTATTTATGGAATTAGGTACTCCATTATCCGATATGATTTGCTCGAGGTAGTATAAGTCCTCTGTTGGGGTCCATTAATCCCTTGACTGACATAAAATCTTATACGTGTCTTGGGAACGTCACTACATATTTTTTTAGGTTCATGGGTTTTCATATTGATTGATAGTTATATAATATTGGGGTAATTACTCCCTTGATCAAAAATTATTCTTAGAAAAGGTGCATGTTTACCAATATGTTTCTAGTATTGTAAAAGTGTCTTCCATAGACCCAAAATTCATATTAATTTTTGATTACCAAATAAAGTATATTGAGATTTATTCATGATGTCATATTACTATAATTATGTAAATATTTCTTCTTAAACTATTTACATGGTAATTACCTTGGATTATTTATGATTTCAAAAGTTTATAATAGTTCCAAGATATAATTATAATGTTGAGATACTATGATATAAATCTTAATCATATATCTTATGGTCAAGATATATCATATTGAATGGACACAGATGATATTTGACTATTTGGTGATAGGATCTCAAATTATTGAGACTTATTCTCATGATGTTCTCACTTGGGGATTATGGTAAGAGGATATTATTAGGACTAACCCACTAGTAGGAACACCACATGTTTTGGGTGTCATTGGATGTTCCTATATATAAATACGAGTGTTAATATCTCGAGTTGAGGTTATTATTAGTGTGTATCATTTAATCATGTACATTAATGCAAGACAAAAACCATTCCATTTATGTTTGTTTTGAGGTATCTTTCATTGGATACATCATGGGTGGTATGGTAATTTACAAATGACTAAGATATTATTTTTCTCTTCTATGTATAGGAAAATAAATACCTTTTCAAGTTGAGAAGGATGGTAAAACCATTATTAAATACATGGACATGGTAGAAGAAGGTAATTCCATTCGACATGGTTATTAAAAGAATAAATAAATCATACATGGATGATGAAAAAAGATATAAATTCTATATTATATGATACCATGGGGAAAAATATTATATTACAAAGTTTATATTCATAAAAGGATTTAATTTCTATAAATTAAAATTTTCTTATTAGATGCCTTGATGTGTTTCTATACACCACTTTTGTTCTGTGAGAAACACTCACTACAATCAATTTAATGGCTTATAAGGTCACACAAAAATTATATTTATAGGTATAGAAAATTCTAAGGATTTAAATTTTCAAAAATAGTGGGCCCCATGATAGGTGTCAGTTATAGTTAGAGTTTGATCAATTACAAGGAAATAAATAACATCAATATTATTCAAGTTTTTTAATAATAAGTATTGAATTTATTAACTCTAGTATTCCTAATTTTTTTAGTGAATACAAGGAAATAATTTCTGATATAACATTCATTAATAAAGGTTTATGAAATATTTTATAGGATATAAATTTTTGAGTTAATTAATTGTATTTTATTATGTAACAAATTTTTTATGTTTTAAGTAATAAAAAACTAATAATAATTATTACACATTTACAAGGTCATTAGTGTTTAATATGACTTATTTAAAAGTTTAAACGTGTTAATGGGGAAAAGTGAAATTTTGATAAGTTTTAACTTACATATATAAAGAAAAATAAGACCAAATTCCCTAGGAGTATTCCAAGCTCTAATTTGATATCCTCTATATTAGATCTCATGATTCCTAGAGTGTGTAAGAAGAGTTTTAGGCACCAAAATCCATGAATTGCTTCAAATATCAAAATAATGGTTCTCTAGGGATCACAATTACTTCATAAGTGACTTCAGATCTCAATATTAACACCAATATACTGAAGATCAATATACCAAAAATATTTGGAACCATATTTTGATAATCTAGAAGGTTTTGTGTTTAGTTCCTTCAAGTGGTGATCTTTGATGATGAATGGAATACAATTGCATTGGATAATCGAATGTGATAACGTTTTAATTTTATTTTTGTGACTATTTACATCACACAGGATCCATGGGTTGATAATAGAGTGTTTTTATGTTTTAAATGATGTTATATAGTCAATATAGTGTATATTTTTTTAATTTTACATGCTTTTATTGTGAAAATGGTACCAAAAGTTGTATAAGGGTGACCATGTGATTAATTAATTTGAAGTTTAAAATAAATTTTCATAAATTCAATTAAAGGGTGTTTATATGGTCACAACACCACTAACAAAACTTTTATATGAGGTTGGATGAATGATATATATATATCCAATGTTTGAAAAAAATGAGTTTTTGGGCTAAAAATAAACACCTAAGACTGGTTCACATGAACATATTCACACACACAAATCCACACACACATGATTTAGTGAAAGGGAATATTTATATGGCACTGATATGCCTAGTTGAACCACCATGCGGAGTCAGGTGGCATCTTTGTCAATGTCAAATAGTGAAAAAATGAAAAAATAATTTAAAAAATATACAATAATAGGTTAATTATTCTGAATTATTAGAAAAATTAACTATAATTTATTGGAGGGTTAAGTGAAACATAAAACACCTAAACATTAGGGGATCTCAATGTTGTATAAATTTAAAAAATTATTTAAAATGATGAATCCCGATGCTAGCACCACCTATTTTTCTTACACACACTATGGGGGACCCATTTCCTTGATGGCATAAGACAAGCTGGGATGATGTTTAACTGACCTTGGAGGGAAATCCAGACTTAGTTAGGGCCAAAAATCCATACGTTGAGGTATTTGAAGGCATGAAGAATCTAAACTGTAAAGAAACTGACCCCAGTAGCCTAGAGTCAGTGCCTTACTTTATTACATTGGTACTATTAAGAAGTGATCTCATCCCAAAGGACCAAATAGTTCAGTATTTTTGTAAAACTAAATAAAAACATAAGTTTTACATTACAACACAAAAGAAAAAACAACATATCAACTCCATTAGAAACTTTCATAACTCCTAGATTACCCCTGTAAGTCCTTCATAATATATATCTTCACATCCTAGGTAAAATATAAAACATGAGAAATGGGTGATATCAGATGTTCATTAAGGGTAAAAAATAAAAGGGAAGCTATCATAAACATAAATAATAAAGAAATGTGAACAATATAAACCAATGATAATAATACATAATCTTGAACATAATATGGAAGGAATAAAGTTTGAATAAATAAAACCATATATATAATCACATGAAAATTAACCATGGATATTCTAATAGTAGAATAACCACATGATTTATCAATTACTAATATCATACTAAGTAAATTCATAGTTATGGGCATATGAAACATACTATTGAGGCCTCATCTAAGACAACTAGAAATAAATGGTTAAGGCCTGGACCAAACCTATATCAGTTTTGTCACATGAGACTTACCAATGCATCAAGGGGATATATTTAGCCCTAACCATAACTTAAAAAGTCCAATTAATTTATTATAAAAATGGCGTGAAACATAAAAAATATATACATACGATATGTAAATATCTTTCCACAATTAGTAAACATAATCACTAACCATTTCGAGTAATATGGTGAATGATATCAAGATACCATATCCACTGCCAAACTGATCATAAAACATTTAATAAAATATGGTAGGATGATAGAATAGAAGATAAATTCTAATTAACCATAATATTAAACAAATGGTTTTGAAATCAATGAAAAGTACTCTAAAAAATCATTGAGGAATTCTTGAGAGAGATACCCTTTTTTACTTTGTAAAGAAGAGTTATTTTGAAAAAATAATTTATATTTGTCATAGAATCAGATTGTAAATATTTATATCCCAAAAAATACAGGGAAGGACAATGAAAAAATATTTTAGGCACAAATTATGTCCAACTTAAGTGAAAACAAGTAAAAAAAGTTTTTGATAAACTTTAGAAATGGGCCACTTCCATGCAGTTGAAGAGAATATATAATAATATTTAAAGCAGAAAAAGGATTAATTGATTAAATAAAACCATAAATTAACTGAGGTATTTTTTTCGTAATAAAATTATTTATTTTAGAAGAATAATTTTTTCTTAAAAGAGATTATAGAGTGCACTTAAAAATGGGTATGAAACTGTGAAGTTCCCTTCAATCGGGCTTGCTTATCGAGACGAATTGAGAAGGGAACCTTATAAAAAATGTATTATCCCATAAAACAAAGATGAAATGACCTGGATATATTATTTTGAAACATATATTCATAATTTAGAATAATTATATAATAAATAATAAATAATTACATTGGGGTAAATAGAAATATAGCGTAACCTGAATGAAAAATAGAGGTTCAGGAGGAAACCCCCACCTTATGTTCGAAAGCATTCTGCCCTTGTACTTAACATACTTGATAATTAGATTAAATCAATAAATTAATTAATTAAGAACATTTTCTACACATATTTTATTTTTTATAATTTTATTTAGTTCATTTATGGCCTTTTTAAAGAGTTATAAGATTTAATTTCTTCGTTTAGAAGTGTTCATTTCCATAGTTTTCATGATTGGTTCACTTGTATACATGTATGAAAGATCATGTGAAATGGGAATAGATATTCAGAATTGAAGTTATATGTTATTAATGAAAATCCATAAGATTAAATGTTAATATAATTCATTTGTTTATTTGGGGTGGGGATGAATAATTAGAAAAGACATTAGTGATAATCATTTCGATTATTTTGGTGGTTTTTGATCATCACAAACTAGTTTTGTTTCATTAATTAATATCATGAATATATAATGGATCCAAAACATTAAAAAGGATTTAAAATGTATATTTTAATCTTCTTTAACCATAAAAATAGTTCATGACCAGCTTCTAAGGAGGAATTGAAAAACCAAAACTCGTCGTCTATGAAGGTGATAAATCGACACCTCACATATGATGTTTTCATTTTTAATATAAAAAGGGGAAGATAATATAATTGATTGTGTATATCCAATTATCATAATAAATTCAAGTATATATAATATAGTAGAGTTAAAATTCTTATTTTGATAGATTAGGTAAATAAATGATAATAAAAGAAAATAAATTGAAAGGAAATTAAAAGAAGGAAAGGGGATTTTTATCTCTTGAATTATTATCCTTAAGAATGTCCTTAAGGAACATTGAAATAGTATTTTGGTGAGACAAGAAATACCAGGACATGGGATAGATTATTTTTATATAAAATGGATAGAAATTGGATAAGATTCAAGGCTCTGGAGGTATAAGTAAGAGGGGTGGTATTTATAGTGGAGGAGATGAGTGTTTTTTGAATATTCTATTCATTTGTTTATTATTTTGGATCAAGACTATTATAGTTTGAGAATTATCATCCAATATTTTAAAATAATTAATGGGAGTTCTGGATTATGGTGATTACATAAAAAATGACTCAATGAATAATGTATTTAACTTATAATGTATTTATACCGTAAATTACCATATTTAACAATTCACTAAAAATTTAATTGTTTTAAAAAATTCCCAAAAATTCTCCCTAACAAATTTTCAACAAGTAGAATTAAAAAATGAACTCCTTTTTATGAAAATAATTCTATAAATATTAAAAATTTATTTTTAAATAAAATTATCATTCACTTAAAAAATACAGATTTTAATATTATAACTATTTTTATGACTCTTTGAAAAACTAATTAAGGTATCATATAACTATATTATAATCATAGTAAAAAAATATTTATTTATGAATCTATTTTATGAAAATAAATATTATTTAAACTATAAAATTGAAAATAATAATTTATGTTTAAATAAAACAATTATTTTCTTATTCCATAATATAAATATAACATATTTTTATTTATAAGATTCAAAAAATTTATTTAAGATTTCATAGAAAAAGTTATTATTCTATTTGTCATATTACTATTCCTAATGGTCACATTAATATTCCAACTATCACATTTAATAATACATTACAGTTTTAAAATGGGTGTTGCATGAACCATAAACTATCCAAGATGCTAAATTTTAAAATAGACATACCATAAGATCTTGGGGTGTTACATTATTACATCCTATAAAAGTTTCTTCCTCAAAATTTCAATAGTGTCACCTCAAAAAATATTTAGGTTGTTCTTCCTCAAAAGTTCCTCAGGCTCCCACACTGCCTCTTCAATTTTATGATTTTTCTAAAGTACCTTTTCCATCTAATTCTTCTGTTTCCCCAACATTTGTTCTTTAGAATCTAGAATCCAGATAGGCTCTTCATAGTAAGATAAATAAATTCCCAATTCTATTCCTTCATAAGTGAGGAGATGTAATGGGTCTAGAATATACCTCCTTAACAATGAGATGTGGAACACATTATATACTTTATAAAGGCTAGGAAGAATCACCCAACGATAAGAGACATCTCCAATTCTCTCCTAGATTTCAAATGTCCAATGTTCCTAAAGTTTAATTTTACTTTACTTCCAAATCTTATAACACTCTTTAATGTATATACCTTCTAGAAGAAATAATCTCCCAATTAAAACTACAAATATTTCCTCCGGTTATCAGCATATCTCTTTTGTATACTTTGTTCTAATTTGATATGTGTTTGAATAGTCTTTATGTTTTATGTTGTTTCCTATAAAAGTTTTGGGCCTATAATCTTCCTTTCACCAATTTCATTCCAACAAGTTGATGTACGATATTTCTTTTGATACAATGCTTTGTATGGTGCCATTTGAATACTTGAAAAAGACTATTATTGTAGAAAAACTATACCAAAAGTGAATACTGATCCCAAATTCCTTTAAAGTCAAGTGAACATGATCTCAACATGTCTTCTAAAGTTTGAATCTTTCTTTATGACTGCCCATCAGTTTGAGGGTGATATGTAGTACTCAAATGAAGCTCAATGTCCAATGATTTCTGAATAATTTTCCAGTATTTCGATGTAAATCAAGGATCATGATCATACACAATTGAAAGAGGTGATCCATGAAGTCTTAAAACGTCATTAATATAAATTCATCCATACATATCCAGTGTAAAATCTTCTCTTATAGCGAAGAAAAATTTATTTTTGGTAATTTGATCAACAATTAACCATATTGCATCATTCTTTTTTGGATTTTTTGGTAATCCATTGACAAAATACACAGTTATTTCATCCCATTTCCATTTATAAATAGGAATTGGTTGCATGAATTCTCTAGGATGTTGTCTTTCGACCTTCACCTATTGGAAAACTAAACATCTTGATACATAATTAGAAATTTCCCGTATCATATTATCCCACAAAAAATGTTTATTTAAATATCTATACATCATAGTTCTACTAGGATGTATAGAGAAATTTGATCTATGGTCATCGTACAATAACTTCCTTTTTAGCTCAGGTATATAGGGAACACAATCCGTCTTCTGAAATTTCAGAATTCCATCCTTATACATGAATTCTATCAATTTCCCATGATTAATATATTTAATTTTCCTTTGAAAATTCTCATCTTTAGACTAAGAACTTTTAATCCTTTCCAATAAAGATAGTTGGTAAACCAAATGAAAAATTAATGACATCTAAACTTCTTTAACAATTTCCATATCCATATTTCTAGGTCCATATATATATAGGATCCTTGTAAATCCTAATTTTGTTTATAACTCTATTCTCCTTCCTACTTAATACATATGCTACCTTATTTTCCTTCTCTGGATGATAGTGCATTGAACTATCATAATCTATGAGTATATTGAGCCATCACCTTTACCTCATATTGAGTTCTTTCTATGAGAATATATATTTCAAACTCTTATGATCTGTATATATGACTGGTTTTATCATGGGAGCTTTCAAATGATATGTTAATATTGGGTACTTAGGAGCAACAAAGTGTATGACCATGGTCGTCTCTCAAAGGAGGAAGTAAATTTAACAACATATTAAAGGTATTTTGAAAATAAAATTAAAGGAAATAATAAAACTAATTAAAATTATGGGGGTTGTTTATCATTTATAAATCTAGAATAATTTTACTAGAAGAAGATTGTAATTTTTTTGTTTTTATTTTTGAAATGAGGTTCCATTAAAATGACACAATAAGAAGACGTTTTTAGAAAATATTTTAAAAGGAATATTCAATATAAGTTTACCTATTCACTCAATTATTTATCATTATCATTTAAATTAACATTAAATCATTATAATCCCCTAATATTTTAACCTTATAACCCTACAGTAGTTAACTTAACCACAAAGATGAAATTATTTAAACCCTAGGCTAGCTTTGGAACATAAAATCACAACACCCTACTTTGATGGATGTTCTTAGTTTGTCTTGTGGTTAGTGGTTAATTAGAGCACATATCCACTCTGTAAATTATTATTAGTTGAGTTTAGGGATTATATTTGAATTCTAAAAATTTATCCCTTATGGTCTTGTATTACCGATTAAGATCTCACTCTCACAATTTACACAAATCTCGACCTCATGTGTTTTGTTTCAATTGATCAATTGATTAATTAGTTTAATCTAAATTGAAAACTCAATTAATATATCATATTAAGTGAATTACATAAGTTAATTTAATCAAAATAAATGAATTAATAAGGTAAGAGGTAGATTGATTACTAAGAAAACTACTCTTCCATGGGCGACATAGTCATCGTAGAAACAGATTGCATTTGAAAAGATTTAGAAAGGGTATAACCCAATCTCATTTCTACTCTTTGATTTCTAGACCAAATATTAAGATTAAGAGAAAAAGAAATTTGAACAAAATAGAATAAAATATAAGAAATAAAATAAGAATAAAGAAGTTTATTACACAAATGCAAACATTAAAACACGAATAAGAAGAAGAATGATTCGATGAGGGGATCCCCAATTCAAGAGATATCCCTCTTAAAATGGTTGGAGAGTTTGAGTGAAACCAATTATCCTTTGACTTAAATCTCATAATTCATGTACCAACCCCTCCAAATGATAAAAACACCAATTTATAGAGTGGAAGGGAGGCTAGGTTCAAAGTGGTTCCAAGTGTGAATTGGGAATCTTGGATAAATATTTTAATCCAACTTCAGCCGGACATTTGACCTCTAAAACGTGTGAACCAGCTGCTCTTACAGAATAATGATTTATGAAAAATTGGGTTTTTGATCGCCTCTCAGAATTTGGGCATAATCCAAGCACTAATGAAGATGTTATGGCCCAAATATAGAACTAATATCCAATCTGGAGGGTCCAGACCACCTTTGACTTCATGGTCCATTTATTCCAACTAAATGCACGATTTAGATCCATTTTCCTGAACAAAAGTTGTAGACCATTACGTCAAGAACATATTTACAAACATTGAAGTTCAAATAATAAATAGAATAATATTTATCTCTGAAATACTACAGTGAACTATAAAGGATAAAACTTGAATTTCCATCAAATTTTCAAATGAATGATCTAATCCCAAATAATTTATAAATAAACATATTTAACACAATGTGAGGAAATTTTATCATTTATTATCAATAAAATATTCAATATAAATGTTTTTTATCAATATATCTCACATCTTTCACTATTGAGATAGCGTCTCCATATTTTTAGAGAAAATATTATAGGTGATAACTCAATATCATGAGTTTAATAGTTTTGTTCATGATTTTTAACTACCTTGATTCATAGGAAATAACTCTATCATTATGCATAAGGGAAAAAAATTCCTTTCTTTGATGCATCACTATAAATAAAAAATACACCATTTCCTGATAGTAGAGTGAAGATCATAGAATTAAATAATATACAATTTAATTATTCAAAACATTATTCACTTTATTTTGTCCATATGAACTTAACCCCTTTACGTGAATTCTTGATTAACAAGTTAGCTAATCAGAAAAAATTCTGAATGAAATACCAATAGTAACCTACTAAACCACTAAAATTACATAGCTTAGTTATGTTCATTGGTGTAGGCCATTCCTATACTACCTTTATGTTTATAGGGTCAACTGAGATTCCATCTGTAGAGACAATATGGACAAGAAAAGAAACCATTTGAATCCATAATTCACACTTTCTAAACATCCCATATAACTCTTCTCTCATAAGAGTCTCCAGAACAACCTACAAGTGGTTCTAATTATCCCCATATATTTTGGAATATATCAAGATATTATCAATAAATACCACAAAAAAATCATCAAGATATTACTTGAACACTCTATTAATTTGATCCATAAAAATAGAGGGTGCATTAGTCAGTCTAAATGGCATTACTGTAAACACATAATATCCATAACTGGTTCAAAATTATGTATTTGGAATATCTTCCTTCCTCACATGCAATTGTTGATATCCAGATCTAATTTTAATCCTAAAAAAATATTGAACTCTATGAAATTGATTAAATAAATCCTTAATGAGTGGAATATGATACTTTTTCTTTATTATAATAGCATTGATTTCTCTGTATTCGATGTACAACCTCATGCATCCATCTTTCTTCTTGATAAAGAGAAAATGGTCTCCGCATAGAGAAACACTAGGGAAATTAAATCAATTATAACTCAATTTCTCTATTTGTTTCTTTAGTTACACTAATTCCATAGTGGCCATTCTATAAGGAGTCTTTGATATTGGTCTTTCATCAATAATTAAATCAATAAAGGACTCAACATCCCGCTCTAGCGTATGTTCGGGTAAATCCTATGGGAATACAACAATGTATTCTTACCAAATAGGCACATATTAAATTTCAAGATTTATTTCCTCATCCATAGATGATGTTTTCTCTTTCTCATTAATAATTTCATTTATAATAGCTACTAGATGTGGATCTAGATATGAATCAGATGACCAGGTATCCCCCCTAAAGGTAAGAAATTCTATATCTTCATCACGAATCATAGTTTCCTTCTATTTGCAATAATTTTTTTAATTATATTTGAAATCCAGTACAAAACAAGTATTATATCAAATAAATCATAGGTATGATGATAAAATAAACAACTAGAGCATGTTTATGTGTTATAATAGGAACCGATCAACATATTTTTTTTTGTAATAAGGTTTCCACTAAGAGTATTTAAAGATAAATCCCTTATTAAGTTGAATTTGAAATATCTAATTATTAAGGAAAACTAGGAATATATAAATGAATGAAATAATCCATAATCAAATAATGTTTTAACTAAATTTTAGAATACGATTAAAGTACCTACCACCACATCATTAGGAACTTCAACATTATAAGTTGTGATTGCATAAGCTTAGTCCTCCTCCCTTGTACTTTTTTGTGGAAAATTTCCTTGATTATTTGGAATTTTTTTCATAATGTCCCATATCTTTACAATTATAGCATTGAAAATTTATAGATTCTTTCTTTCCCTTGAAATCATTGGATTAGTGGCCTTTTATCCACACATGTAACAAACTCCCATTCCTCTTAAGAAAGAACTGGGGTGTTTCCTTCCATATTTACCACACATCAGAAAACTTCATTTTCTATTCTTCTATTTATCCATTCTTCCATTTATCCATTCTTTTCTCCATCACCCTCTTATTCTCTTATTTTACATTAAAGTCATAAGAATGAGAGAATTATTTATCTATATTGATAAAACATGAGACTATATCTTCGTATGATGAGAATGATTGGGAGACTAGTGACCTTTATCAGAATGATTCAAAACCATAAAAAAATCAATCAATCTTTCTCATTTGATTGTGTATTTAGTCCAAGACATCCCTTGCTAACCTTGTAAAGTTTTATTCATACTGGAAATTTTTTTTCTCCTTCTGTCTAAGACTCAAGAATTGCCTCTCCATATCCGCTCAATATTCGTGAGGGAAATATTTCTCCAAGAAAACATCCTTAAAATCCTTCTATTCCATATTTTTAATTTCATCCTCCTCCTTTGTGTTTTGAATTAGTGACCACCACTGATTTTAATCATCTATAGATGATAAAATTCCATGATAACCTTATCCCTTTCGTTAATTCCCAAAGTGAGAAATATATTCTCTAAGGACATTATCCATTACTTAGATACAAATGGGTTATGAGTAACAACAATAACCATTACTATTTTATTTAGAATAAAGAAAGTCAAAAGGAAGAGGGGGGATTACGGGGTGAAAAGTAATGTCTTCCAAGAGCATCCACCCATACAATACCTACACATTCAGGAGGAAGGCTACTCACACTAGATAAAATCATATGAAGATTAGTATGGTTTCCTCTTAATGATAAGAAATATTACACTTTCTAACCCTCCTACCATGTTTAAAGAAAAGTCATATTAGTAAAATAAATACTTATTAACCTTAGAATATGATACACAATAGACCAAGGAGTGGATACCTTTCCTTGAATAACGTCATGTATCACTCAAGACTCAGTTTCAATGGTAGAGGGGAAATAATTATGAGAAACAAACAGCTCCAAAACATTCCATAGAGCAGTGGCCTCCGCCACTATAGAGTTCCCTTGACTATATAAACTACTAAAGTAAATGACCACTGAGCCATTACGATCTGGAATGACTCTACCTCTATACATAATACAATGGTTACATAATCCATCAACATTGATCTTAAGACAACAATCAGGCAGATTCCAATAAATCCATCACCCTAGAATATAGGATATTGTCTCATGAAGTTGTCTAACATTGTTCCTCTATGTTGTGGATTAGGTTGTTTTATTTAGGTAAGGTTATTATTCATAACTTGAGTCACCTATCTCAGTATAGTTAAAAGTTACTGATCTCCAGTTTCATTTCCTACTCCAACATCATTATGTTTCATAGGATGGAAATCCCTATATGGGCTACATGATTTGATATAGTTTCCATTTATTTAATTATGAATCATTTTTAAAAAATTTCATACACTAAATTAGGTTATGAATATTAATGCATAATTTCGAACAAGCAAAACACATAACACAAATTAGAAATTTATGCATAACTAATATCATAATCATAAACATGGTTTCTTTGAGGTCATGATTGCTTTTAAATCCTTCATAATGGTTTGTAAAGAAAATTTGAATTATCCTAAGCATATACCCCAGGAGTGTCAAACCAGGTGTGTAGTAAGGCCCATTGTCATGTACCAGGTTACACCAAGTTAGGTATGATGCACCTTGTTAGAGTTGTTACTCTTAGGTACTTCTGTGCTAGAACCACATCCACTTACAGTATCCATATATGGATGTATTGCTAGGAATAACCACATAATATATACCTTACCAATATTCTAGGATGTTCTTTAATGATTATCCTCAAAGTATATCTTAGGTTAAAGTTCCCTAATATATGTTTTGTAAATATTATTTCCAAGGTTTTTACTAAAATTTCCTTAATACCAACTATAGAGATCCTGAATCCAATATCCCAAATATAGTGCCCTACTTTATTACATTTTTACTATGAAAAAGTGTTCACATACCAAATAAAAGAATAGTTTAGTAGTTTTGGAAAACTAGATACAAAAATAAGTTTTATATTACAACTTGAATGAAAAAACAACATAGAACCTCCATTGTAAACGTCCATAACTCCTAGATTATCCCTGAAAGTCATTCATAATATACATCTTCACATCTTGGGGAAAAAATAAAACACAAGAAAGGGGTGAGCTCAAATGCTCAGTAAGGGTAAATAATACAATGAAATATATCATAAACATAAATAGTATGACAAGGTTAATAACTTAATCACATTCCAATAAAACATAATCTTGAACATAATATGGTAAGAATAAAATCTGAATAAATAATTCCATATAAATAATAACAAGAAACTTAACCATGAATATTATACTAGTCAAATAATCACATGATTTATAAATTGTAATATCATAATGAGGGAATTCATAATTTTGGACATATAAAACATACCGTCATTACCTCGACCAAGATATCTAAAAATAAATGGTTAAGGCCTCAACCAAAATGATATCTATTTTGTCTCATGAGACCTACTGATGCATAGAGGGGCTATGTAGGGACCCTATAATAACTTACTAAGTCTAATTAATTCATAATATTAATGGGGTGAGTAATAAAAAAAATATACATACAATATTTAAATAACATTCACCAATCAGTAAACATAATCACTAAACATTTTGAGTAATATGGTGAATGGTATTAAGATAACACATCCACAGTCAAACTAATCGTAAACCATTCAATAAAATATGGCAGGATGATATAATAGAATATCAATCCCAATTAATCATAATATTCCCTAAATGGTGTTAAAATCAATGACAAATACTCTAATAAAATCACTAATAATTCTTGAGAGAGATACCTTTTCTTACATTGCAAAGACGAGTTCTTCTTAAAAAATAATTTGTATTTTTAATAAATAACACTTTAAATATGTATATCCTAGAACTTAAAAGGGAAGGAACATCAAATTATGTTTGAGGAACATATTATGTCCAACTTAATTGAAAATAAGTAAAAAATATTTTTAAGAAACCTTAGAACTGGGCCACTTTCTTGTGGTTTAAGAGAAAATATAAGAATCTTTTAAGTGGAAAGTATTAATTTTTTAAATAAAACCATAAATAAACTATGGTAGTTTTTCATACTAAAACAAGTGATTTTATAAGAATAATTATGTATTAAAATACGTTATGAAGTGTACTTGAAAAGGGGTACAAAACTGGGAAGTTCCCTTAAATTGAGTTTTCTTATCGGGAAGAATTGAGAAGGGAACCTTATAAAACATGTATTATCCCATCAATTAAAGTTGAAATGATCTAGATATATGAGTTTGAAACATATAAATAGAATGTATAATAATTATATAAAATTAATTAAGAATTACATTATGGTAAAGAGAGGGATAGTGTAACCCGAATGAAAAATGGAGGTTTGGGAATAAACCCTTACCTTATGTATGAAAGAATTGTTCACATGTACTTAATTCCATAGATAAAAAAATAAAATACATTAATTAATTAATTAATAACCTTTTATAAATTTATTTAATTTTTTATTATTTTATTAGGTTTATTTATGTCTTTTTAATGAGTTCCAGATTCAATTTCGTCATTCAGAAGTGTTAATTTCCTTGGGTTTTACAATTGGTACACTCGTATACATGTATGAAAGATCATTTGAAATGGGAATAGCGATCCAGAATTGAATTTATATTTTATTAGTGAAAATATATTATATTAAATGTTTATATAAGTTATTTTTTATTTAGGGTGAAGATGAATCATTAGACACGATGTTAGTCATTATCATTTAGATTATTTTGGAGGTTTTTGATCATCACGAACAAGTTTGGTTTAATTAATTAGTATCATGTATATATAATGGTTAAATAACATTAAATAGTCTAAAAAATGTATATTATAATCTATTTTAACAATAAAAATGGTTTTATGACAACCCTTGAAGGATGAATTGAATAACAAAAACTCATCGTTTATGAAGGTGGTAAATCTACACCTGAGAGACGATGTTTTCATTTTTAGAATACAAAGGGAAAGACAAGAGAATTGATTGTGGATATCCCATTATCATAATAAAATTCCAGTATATATAATAGAGTAATCATGAATGTTTGAATATAGGATTTATAGAAATGATAAGAATAGAAAAGAAATTGAAATCAAATTAAAACAACGAAAGGGGATTTTACCACTTGATTTATTGTCCTTGAGAACCTCCTTAAGGAACATTAAAATGGACTTTTCGTAATACTAACATTAAAAAGATATGGTAGAGTGGCCTGTGAGAGTAAATGGGTAGAAATTAGACAATATTAAAGGCTTTGGAGGTGTGAGGGAAGGGGTGGTGATGGGAGGTATTTTTAGTAGAGGAGAGAGGTGTTTTTTGAATATTTTATTCATTTGTTTATTATTTTGGCTCACGATTATGAATAGTTTTAGATTTATCACTAAATATATTAAAATAATTAGGGGGAGTTCTAGACTATATTGATTACATCAAAAATGACTCAAGGAATAGTGTATTTAACTTATAATGTATTTATACTATAAATTATAGAATCTTACTATTCATCAAAAAATAAAGGTATTTTAGAAAAATACCAAAAATTCACCCTAAACATTTTTCGACATATAGAATTAAAAATATGAACTCAATTTAATGAAAATAACTTTTTAAATATGAGATATTTAATTTCTAAATAAAATTATCATTTACTAGAAAAATTATGATTTTAATATTATAATTATTTTTATGACATTTTGAAAACTTATTAGGGTCTCATAAAATTTTATAATCATAAGAAAATAAAATATTAATTTATTACTATATTTTATGAAAATAAATATTGTTTTAACTCATTATTTTAATTATAAAATTGTAGATAATCATTTATGTTTCACAAAAATATCAACATTGATTTTTTTTTTAAAATTTTATTTTATTATTTTATGATATAAATATGCCATATTTTTATTTATAAATACACAAATTTTATTTAAAATTTCATAGGTAAAGTTACTATTGTATCATACATATTACCATTCCTAATGGTCACATTACTATTCCAACAATCTTATTTAATAGTATATTACTATTTAAAACTTGGTGTTGCATGAAGCATAAACAATCAAAGATGCTAAATTTTAAAAGAGACAAACCATAATATCTTTAGGTGTTACATGAAATATTATCCAATAAATCCCTAAAATAATTTAAAAAATATTTTTAACTTAATAAACTTATTTAAGGGACCGTGAGACTTTTATATTGTGAATTAATTGTTTTTAATTTTTTTATTCAATATAAATTATCTCTAGATTTTTTTTCAATTGTTTTCGAGTTTAATGCATTCCTAATCATCATGAGCTATACTGGACGAGGTATGTTTGGTGTTTTATTATTTATATATTTAATTATTAAAATGTGGAAGGTTTGTAAAAATTATTTAATAAATGATACTCCACATACCTTCCCATATGCTCATTATATGTATAAGGGACTGTATGACCACAATATATATTATTTATCTATATCCCACATTTCTAATACCCCCTAAAAATTGAGTAAGTATTTTTCTTTAATGATGATGATGAAATGGGATGCAGTTCCCATCGAGATTTGGTGATAAACTAGATAGAAGTTTGATAAATTGGAAAAGGTGATAACTAAAACTTGATTCAAATATGGCTGACTGATTTACACCAATTTTCTAGATTGATCGACCATCCACTTGATGGATCAACCATTATAAAATCTCATGACCACATAAATATTTATTTATTTATTTATTCATGGTTATTATATTATTATGTGAATGTTTGGTAGTTATATGATCATATGTGATAGATAATAGTCCATAAAAGGCAAATGAAAATAAATACATGATTAAAGTATTATACTAATGCATGGTTATGTTTTGAGTGTGATAAACTAATAATAAACATGATAAAAAATATTATTTCAGTCACCATGAGAAAGGAAATAAAAAATAATTTAAATAAATATTTATTCATATGTTTTTATAACTTAAATTGTATTAAAACCATAAACAAGAGTTGTTAATTCACTATAGATGAGGGTACCTCAATCTATTGAAGAGTTCTTATGATAGTGGTAGGTCAACATTACTAAAATTGGCATGAAATAAATACAAATATGTTAGTTGGTGAAATTTTAGAGGAAAGTTTTTTGAGAATACTATTAAATGATTTATAGGAAATGGGAATCCACTCATTATATCAAGGATCTATGATTTAATGTGGTTGGACAATCAAAATATTACATTGAAACTCTCAGAGTACTTTCATACCCTTAATATAAACTATGATGATAGGTTTTAAATAATTTTTACACTATAATATTCAAGTGACATAATGTTCTAAATCTAATATTTGATGGTTTTTATGATTTAATAAAATATTAAGAGAAATTTAAGACTAAAAATCTAGAAATGTTTACTATTCAATAATCAAGATAAAATAACAAATTTTATAAAGTTTTATTTTGTATAAAGATGCATGTAATACCACAAAAAAATCTATGATCAATTCTAGATACTAAATTCATCATCACCATTACTAATTCCCTCAAGTGGTACATGCCATTATGTATAATACTACAATTTTGAATAAAAAATATATGTGTTGAAGTACCCACTACTTATTGAGCCACCCAAGTAATAAAGTAAGGGTGAAAAATAATCTTATAGGTGATAGACGGATGATGTATTTGATGGATACATCATTTTTTTATCATTAATGTTTTATGACTTTAAAAAGAAACACGAGTGTATGGATGATTATACCTTATTATATCATCTTTGAGAATTTTGCAAGGTGAAAGTGAAATAAGAAGTGAATGAGATTATCTTTACATTAAACACAAAAAATTGAAATATGGAATTCATTTTGTTTATCATGTACTCAAGATAATAGAGTAAGTTGATTGGTTAATAGAATATATATTGAATATGAATTATGATCTTTTGATAAATCTCATTTTCTCATCCTTATCACCTGGTTACTCCAGTTTTGTTTATAATAATAAAACAAATAATATAGAGAAACCACTTCAATATTTTTTTTTATAATTATAGATAAGAATATAAGAAGACAAAAAAGATAAATCCTTAGTTTTTATAGTGAACAACATGAATGACAAGGAGAATAGGAAAATCTATTTGCCAACACCAAAGTAATCTTCACAACATCATTATAAGAAACCAAAGATAATGAGGGAAAGAATCAAACATGAGTCTATTTTTTTCACATGTGGAAAGAAATTACACTATAAGAGAAACATCAATGAATTAAAGAATAAGAATGTGTAAAATTATACTTCACATATATTCACCATTGTTTGAAATTTTTTTATTTTGATTCAAGGGATTATATATGACTTAAAAATATCACATTTGTGTCCAAATAAAAGAACTAATTAAGCATAAAAAAATAGTGAAATTGATCATCACGTTGTTGATGGATCTTGACTGTTACATTATCCTTAGAATATCACATTCTTACAAGATGAGTGTAATGATTATTGTATTTGAAAACTATTATTATGTAATGCATGTTACCAAAAACTTTATCCCAGTGTAATTTTTAGACATAATGATATTTTATTTCAAGTTTGAAATGAAGTTGTTATATAATAACATACTTAATTAAAAGATAAATTATTTAAGAATCAGAGATATCCTTTTTGATAGTTAATGATGAATATATAATTTAAGACTAAAAAAATACCCAATTATCGTAAGAAAATTCTTATTCATATAAATCCAAAAGTAAATGTCAAGGATATAATAAAGGTTCTTATAATATTCTTGAGATTAAAATATTTTATATTAGACATTATTTCTTATTAGGTTTTGAGTGATAGAAACATTTTGATATTAATGGTGATAATTACGCATAGTTTCTTGAACTAGTTCAACAAGATATGTGGGAAATATTTCAAGTAGAATATAGTGGTAAATTTATGTTCTTAATGAGACTCCTTTAAGAGTTTTATAGAATATAAATGTGAAGAAAAGAATTTGTATGGTTAAAATATATGTGATAATTTAGGAAGGTATGTTTAAGAATATATTAAACAAGAATTCATCAATCATTAAAAGACAGAGTAGATAGATTCCTAAACTCTTATTTCCTTAAACACTTCAGAGCTATGATGTTAGTAAATGGTTGGTTGATGATGAGAATTATAAGTTTTGAAAAGTATTTCTTTGTAACATCCCCGAACCAGTTCTCCCTCAAGTGACTGAGTCGATTAACTATGTGAACATAGTCTTGTCTCCCCTTATGTCAGAGGCTACTTATTTGTAGAGAGGGTATAAATAATATAGTGGAGAGAATATAATCTCAGGAAAAGAGTTGTAATGAAAGAAAAAAATAATATTAGATTAGAACAAATAGAGTAAAAATATGAATAAATAATCAGATAACTAAAAGCAAGAAAATACCAACTGAAGAAATCCAAATAATAAAAGAATAATGTAATGATAAGCTGAATGAAACTAAATTACATGTTGAAAGTAATATAGATACAAGACTAACAATACTTAATTATACACTCAAAAGACCCCAATTTAAAACCCCATGTTGGTTCCATCTTTGAGCTCCAACCCATATATATCAATCCACAAATAAAAAAATGTGTCCCTTTACCTTATCCATACCTTCATTAGTGAAATATTTCAAGGTACTAAATGTTGGTCTTTATTGGGTGTGAGTAAAACTCAATAGTTCAACACCACCTTTCTTAATAAAATCGAGTATGATAAATATTGTGCATGAAATAAAGTGAATAATAGGGTATTAATTTAATAAATTAATACTTCACATGAAATAAACCTAATGAACATAATGTTATGGGTTAACACCTGAGGATATCCAAACCTACTTTGGTGCCCTACTGGGTATCTCTAACTAAGGATGGATCCTCCAACATTAGGATGGATCATTGAAATGGTGGAAGATTCTCTCACCAAGGATAAATCACACAAACATGAAATTAAAAAATGGCCCCTACCTAGAATCTATCCAAAACCCCTCCCTTGGGAATCCATTAACTCTACATTTGGTCCTTAGACAACTGATATAATCACATAATCTTCCCTTAGGCATCAAGTACATGTGCGCCTAACCCTCAGGTGGTATGAAAAATCATTCACCAAGCCCTCAAGCCTCAACATAAAACTTTAATCATATCCAAACAAACTCAACATGCTAACAAGCATCCCACCCTCAAGTATAAATCACATCTATGTCACATGAGATCAAAATCCAAGTAAGAAAAAACACAAGGACAATAAAATACCTACAAAATATATCATCACAATACAAAATGATCAATTTATCAAATTATGATTTGTATAACAGAACATATTTCAATAATTTAGGTTCCTAATTTACATTATAATTATATCAAACTAATTTCATGTATTAATTAACCCCAAGGTCATTAACATATATGTTAAAAAACTTATCCAAGGTGATTATTACTTAACCAATCACATAGTTTACATGTCATGCCAAATCCTAAATTAAGCAAAAAGTCAATAAATTTGTTCAATACGTCTTAGGGTTTTAATGTCAATTTGACCAAGTATCAACAATTTTCAATGATGTAAAACCTATCGGGTGGTCTTAGGTCTTAGTATCCATGCCTATGGACCCAACAAGATATAATGGATGGTTTAAAAGGAATGATTATAATATAAATAGGATTCTCTAATTTATTCTTTATCCTATGTGGCATGAAAACTTAACCACACATATTTTATATATTATGGATAATTAAATTAGAAAAAAATTATAAGTTTTAGACCACCGACCTCGAAAGAGGATAAAGTGATGGAAAAACCTCATGTTCATGATAGCAATCGACTTCTTCCTTCCTTTAAACGTGAACAAATTTTTTTACGATCAACTGATTGAGAAACAGAAGAAGAACCAAAAGGTATACCATAAAAATCTTGGTCCAAAGAACTAAGATCTAACGTGGACTCACTTTTGGATTGAATTAGACTCCCATAAATTGTTCATGGAAGGGCTGTAGCATAGGGGGAGGTTTGAGTTAGAAAAACGTGATGTTGGAGGGGTTTAAAATTAGTTGGGTGTGACTTTTTCACAATGTGAATTGTATTCACATCATGTAAGTGTCGATCCAATTTTATTTTTCCAATGTTTTCTATCAAGAATTAAAAAAACTTTAAATTAACATTTAATGGGGTGTAATATTTTAGTGACATGATTTATTTTTTGTGGGATGTTTATAATGTGTAAATTTTACAAGGCATGTAAAATTTAAAGGGTGTGTAAATTTTATAGGGTGTTTAAAATTTATAGTGTGTGTAAAATTTAAAGGGTATGTAAAATTCATAGGGATTGAATTAATTTAGGCCCTAATTTAAATTCATGGGGTCTACCTAAAACAATTCATTCCATGAATTAGGTTCACCATGTGAATTTTTTTATGCTTCCAAAACTCACCTCTTATTCCTATTATACCCCTATAACACTAATCTCATACATGAGTTAGGATTGAAAAAATAGGGTCTAAAAGAAAGACAACCCAACTCAGAGATATTTATCTAAAATAATTAAAGAGATTTGTAGTTAGAAAAAGATGGGATCTTAAAACCACACCACCATATAAGATCCCATCCTCATACTGCTCCATGCATCGCTATAGGGTATCAGTGAAAAAGTCTTTCCACCGTGATCACACATTAGACTCCCTCTCCTAGGTATCCTCTTGAAAACACCTATAATTCCACAATACTCATACTAGAGGCATGATATCCCCCCAAATAATCTTCTCACTTTGGTCCATGTTATGGATTAGATTCTCTTCAAAGGATGTATCAACATTCAACTCATAAGCATTAACATCTATCATGTGGTAAGGTTCAGAATCATATCTTCGAATATGTGATATATGAAACAAAACATGAATGAAACTATAGCACTGTAGAAGATCCAAATGGTACACCACTATAATGAACCATCCCTCTATCTCAAAAGGCCTAACAAACCTGGACACTAGCTTCCCTTTTTGTCTAATATGGAATTTTTCTAGCCTATGAGACACCCAAATAAAAACTCAGTGACCAACATTAAAATATAGAGGTCATATATGATGGTTTGAATATTATTTCTATCAGATATGCATGATCATCAAACTCTTTCTGATAAATTCAGCTTCCTCATCCATCTCCTATACGAGACTAGTCCCAACAAGTGCTGAATCACTAGCCTTTAATCAGTAAAGAGAGAAATGATACAGGCTTCCATATAAGGCCTTAAAAAGATATTTTTGGATTTATGCCTAGAACTTTTTATTATAGGTGAATTATACAAGTTCTAAATGATACTCCCATGAACAATCTAAATAAAAAAATAGTCTCATAATATATCCACTAGAATTTGAATAGTCCACTCAGATTGGCCATTTTTTTAGGGTTGTAGGCTATACTCAGAATAACCTATGACCCCAAGGCCTTCTCTAGAGCCTACCCAAAAAAAAGTTAAATGAAGATCTTGATCATAAAAAATTCTCATTAGAACATTGTAACAAATAATAATCTCATGCATGTAAAGACTACCCACAACATCACTGATGAAATTATACCTAATAATAAATAAGTGGGATACCTTCATTAGTAAATCCAAAATTACCCATAAAATATTATTATTATGAGGTTTCCCAGGAAATCCTTTCACAAAATCAATAGTGACAACATTCCACTTCCAATCTGAAATGGGAAGAGGCTGTAATAGCTTTGTAGAACACTAATGCTCTGCCTTCACCTAATAATAGGTGAAACATATAACCATGAATCCCAATATATCTTAATTCATTCCAATCCTCCATTACTATATATAGATATCACAATACATGTTTGTAAGACCAGAATGTACCGCCCATCTAGAAGCATGAAACTCTCTAATCCAGTCCTCACACAACCTCATAGGAACCCATACTCATCCAAAAAAGGGAATAATGTCAATAATCACTAGATATCATACTACTGGTGGAACCCCATTATATATGATGTTCCTCATTTCTAATCCCTATAGACTAGATAACTGCTCTTTCTTGATCTAATTAAGAATCATTGGAATAACTGATGATGAAGTCAAAGATACTCATCTCTAGGACTCTTGAAAATCATTACGAACATATGAAAAGAGTTCCATCATCCACTACTCATCAAAATATTAACACACTACCTCTTTAAACATATTCTAGCTCAAGTCATTGATAATAGATTTTCCCTTGGTCAGTGTATAATCCATCTCAAAATAAAAATAATAAAAATATTCAACCCACATACTCTACGAAAGTTTTATGAATTTTTGAGAAAAGATGTACTTGAGTCTCTTGTGGTTCATGTACACTACAAACCTCTCACCATAAATATAGTGTATCTAGTGTCTTTGGGTGTGTTAAACTATAGCTAAATACATATCTTGAGTAGGATAATTTCTCTCATGCAACCTCTATTATATGGAGAGATAAGTGAAGACACAATCCAACTATATTATAATAGCTTTGAGTTCAACTCTATATGTAAAAAATACACATTATACTCCTTACTATTCTTAGGTTAAGTGAGGATCGATGTTGAATTAAATATTCTCTTTAGCTCTTAGAAAGATCTATCGCAATCATATGAACAAAAAAACTTCACCCCTTTCTTGGTTATCCTAGACATTGGTGCTTCCAGATAGGAAAAGTCTTAGATGATATGATGATAATAACCTGATAGAATAAGAAAAATTAAAATATAAAATACATTCTTAGGTCACTCCCTAGATATCATGGCTTCAACATTCTATGGGTCCACAGAAACTCTAGGCTCTGAGATAACATGGCCTGAGAATTGCATGCTGTCATTCTAGAAACTACATTTGTATAGATTAGAATAACATAGATTATCCATCAGTGAACTCAGGACTGTCAATATGTTGGGTATGATTGACTGAATATTGGGAGTACACTAATATTTTTTCAAAAAAAAACTACCTCAAAATAATCCAGAAAATGATGAAAGATATGATTTATCAAGTCTGTGAATGTTTTTGGTGAATTCATCAAACTGAATGACATCACTAAAAACTCATAAAAACTATACCTTATCTTAAAATTATTTCAAGGTATGTCTGATGGTCTCAACCTCAATTGGTTATATCTTGAAATTAAGTAAATCTTGGATAAAATCCTAGCATTAATTATTTGATTGAAGATATTTTCAATACGTAGAAGGGGATACTGGTTTGTGACTATCTTTTAGTTCGATATCTAATAATTCATAAATAAATATAAAGTCCCATATACCTTATTAGTGAAATGAACTAGATAACCACATAGAGATCTACTAGGCCATATGAAATACTTGGCCTCTATATATTCCAATTGAACTTTCAATTCACAAGTCTCTTTTGGTACTATCCTATAGGGCGGGATATAAAATTACTTACTTATTAGCACCAACTTGATCGTGAACTAAATATCCTGATTGGGTGGTAATCTAAAAAAATATTCAGAAAATACATGATAAAAATAGTCTAAAACTAGATGAAAAGTATCATGCTACATTCCTCTATCATCCAGAATAATTGATGCTATCCGATCTATGATACAATCCAATCTACACTGAATTGGTCTTTCATGACTAACCTAAAGACCCCACTCACCTTGGTCAGTATAGTTTCCACCATCTAGAGACATAAAGGAAAATCCCCTTTGATAATATTCGATAAGAGTCTAGTATAGATTTAAACAATAAATAGTAATAATCAAATTAAATCTTGTAATTTACACCATAAAATATTCCCAATGGAAATGATGGCCACCAATTTCAAGAGAACAGTCCTTGAAGTGCTTGATACCCTCTGACCACACAACCAATAGTGTGTCAATGGTCATGATCCCATCTATGATCTCCATTTACAAACACAAACCATTTACAAAAAAGATAATATAGAAAGTAATATGATGATCCTATATCAAACAAAACACTTGTAAAGGTAGATGATACAAGAATCTCATCTCTAATGGTAGAAGGTATTGCATCCAAACCAGTTAGACATGACTATATAGCATGCATCTCATCACCCCTATATCCTGGGATATAGTCTAACTCCCTTGTATTATTACCTTTGAGTGGTACTACTACTCATGCAATGGGGTACCATATCCCTTACCTCGACCTGAATGATAAGTGAAACTTCAAATACCAATATGCTGAGGTGTAGCTGAACCCCTCCCAGAATCAGGTTCCAGTCATTATCCCCATCCATTACTATGCTATGGAAAGTTCCCACAAAACTTCTAAATATTACCCATCCTTCAGAAGACATGACACTCTACTGAGGGGTGGGGACCTATGGGTGATTGTGGCCCAACCTTACACACTAAAATCACTACCCAGAACTATGGTCCTAAGGTGGAAGTACACTACCTTGAATAATATTCTCACTACTTACCTGATGAAAACTATTATTACAGTGCTTATTTCCACTATAAAAAGAGTTTTCAGATCTCCCTTTTGAAAATTTTTGGTTACCTCTCAAGACATCTCTTAGATTCCCTTACATGATGAGATTCTGATTCATCATGTCTGTAAGGATTCTTAAGAGAAATACATTCACTTATGACCTGATCTCATAACAATTCCTATCCTAAAATTGTATTACCCCTAATATCTCATCGATTTACAAGGATGGAGAAAAGCATTGTAGGTTAGTGAAGCATCCAGTTTAGTCCATTAGTAACAATCTCTCACATGTTAGGTGCATGAACTTGTGAGTCTTATCATCCTTCAATGTCTTATGAAATAAGTGTCTCAAAAGCTTTACCTTGAAATTCTTCCATGATATATCCTATTTCTACCTATCTTACTCCAGAATGTCCCACAAACTCTTGGAAGGTCCATGAAGCATGTATATAGAAAGCTTCACCCTCTTATTTGCAAGTGTCTTGAGGTGCTTGGAGATCATCTGGATTGAATCAATCTAAAACTCGACTGCCAGGGGGCCTCCCTACTTTGTGAACATAGGCATATTCTATAGCTAGAACTCTCTAGTAATCTTATAAATCTAAGAAACATTATAAAAAATCTCCCTTTCTTTGGATCACATGACCCTCAGGAATCTGTTGCAAAGCTGAAAGACAATGAGGAGGCATTTAATCTAGAATACCAAGACACTCCTTATGACATTGGGTATACAACAGATCAACCTCAAATGGTGATACAAATAGAGAAACAATAGCCCATGGTCTCTCTAAACATATATTAATAAGTAAATTGGCATAGAATAATAGTCCATTTATTCCATTTTCCATCATATATAACAATTATCTCATTTCATAGTTCATATAGGAAAATATATCACATGCAATAAATTTGTCTCTATCATGAACAATGCATGTTAATATGTATCCCTATGTTCATATCATGATGCATGAACACAAATCTAATTCCATATTGTGCATGAGTATAAATATCAAGAAATAAGAATGTTACACAACATGGGAATCACCCAAGGTTAAATAACATCAAACTGTAACAAGAAAACATCATAAACAATAATACCATCCCTAGTCACTCAGATTTCCCCCCGAACATAGGTTATCTACTCCCATGAACATGTTCATTACTAAGTATCAACACATCCTATTCTCCTTTATACCCTTTGAAAATAGTAAATAAATATAAATGAAACCTGATACCATTGATAAAACTTTGTAACACCCCCGACATGGTGCTCCCTCAAGTGAATGATTCAGTTAGCTATGTGACCTCAGGCACACCTCCCCATGCACTAGAGGTTGCTAACTAGCAGCGAGGGTCTAAATAATATAGTGGGGAGACTATAAATTTTGGTAAAGAGTAACAATGATAGTGAAAAATAATATAAAAGTATCAAAAATAACAAAAAAAATATGAATAAATAATCAGACAACCAAATATAAGAAAGAACAACTAAATAAATCTAAATAATAAAAAAATAATGCAATGAAAAGATGAATGGAGCAAAATGACATGATGCAAGCCATACAGATTAAAGACTATGAAAAATCAAATGAAGACTCCAAATACCCCAGTCCCAAACATCATGTCGGTCCTGTCTCCAAGATCCACCCCATCTAACAATCCACCAATACACAAAAAGGTATTTTACCTTATCTAAACCTACATACATGAAATCTATCTAGGTAAAAAATGGAAACCTGTATAGGGTGTGAGTACAAATCAGTATGTAAAAACCACTTTTTCTAAAAAAATACAGTCTAAGAAATATAGTGCATGAAATAAATCAAACAATAGGGAATTTATTTAATAAATTAATACTGTACATGAAATAAACTTGGTAACCCTTAAGTTATTGGTTAACACCTGAGGATATCCAAACCCACTTTGGTGCCCTACTAAGTATCTATTAATAAGGTTGGATCCTCTTACAATAGGAGATATCACTAAAATTGTGGCATAATATCCCATCAAGGATGAATCACACAAATATAAAATTCAGAAATGACCTCTATTGTAGGCTATCTAGAATCTCGCCCTTATTAATCTAGTGATTGAACATATAGTCCTAAAAAAAATGATTTAATCACATACTATACCCATGGGAATCAAGTACCTATGCGCCTAACCCTTAAGAGGTATGAAAAATAATACACCAATCCCTCCAGTGTCAATATAAAGTATGAGTTATATAAAAAAACCTCAACATGACAATAAGCATCCCACCCTCTAGTATCAATCATACCTATGTCACATGAGCTCAAAATCTAAGTAATAAAAAACACAAGGACAATAGCACACTTTCTAGATATATCATAATAATATAAATGATCAATTTCCCAAATTATCTAACCAAATAAATTTAATTAATTCAGGTTCCTAATGATCATCATAATTATATCATACCTAATTAATTTATCATCTAAACCCAAGGTCATTAACATATCAATTAACCAAATTTATTTGAGGTGATTCCTCCTTAATCATTCACACAATTCACTTGTTATAACAATTACTAAATTAATCCAATAATCAATAAATTTTTTCAAATATATCTTTGATTTTTAATGTTAAACCAACCAAGTATAATCATCCTAAAATGAAAGAACACCTACCAGGTTCTCACAGGTCACATTCTCTACACCTATTGACCCAATGGGATCCAATGGATAGTCTAAAAAGGAATATTATAATTTAACAGGGATTATCCAATTTATTTGGTCACATGAATAGTTCACTATCATGATCACACATATTACATATAGTATAGATAATTAAATTAGAAAAAGTGAAAATATTTAGACCACCCACCTCGAAATAAGAGAAAGTGAGGTCAAAACCTTGTGTCTGAGAAATCGATCGACTTATTCCTTACTTTTTAAGGCAATAAAAAATTCCTCTAATGGATCGATAAGAGAAAGAAGAACATGAAGGTGTACCTTAAAAATATAGTTTTGAAACTCCAAGATCTGACATGGGCTTTTATCTAGGTCGAAGCAGACTCCCAGACATCATCCCTGAAAGGTCTTCGGTGAAGAGGGAGGTTTGTGTTAGAAAAACACGATATTGGAGGGGTTTAAATGGGATGCGTGTTACTTTTTACCGAAATGAATTGTATTCACATTATTTATGGGTCAATACCATTTTATTATTCTAATTTTTGACATTGAGAGTTAAAAAATACTTTGATGTAACATTTCACCTGGTGTAATATTTTTGTGACGTGATTTATTTCTCATGGGATGTTTATAGGGTGTGGAAATTTTATAGGGAAAATAAAATTTAAATGGTGTGTAAATTTTATAGGATGTATAAAATTCATAGGGTGTGTAAAATTCATGATGTTTTCCCAAAAAAATCCATGTCGTGAATTACATTCATGATGTGAATTTGTTATGCAGTTAGAACTCACCTCTTATTTCAGCTACACCCCAACAACACTTAACCCATACCGGACCCAGGATCTAAAAAACTTGGTCTAAACAAAAGAAAACCAAACCAAAATATATTTATCCAAAAAAATTAAAATAGACATGTACCAAGAAAAAGACAAGATCTTACATCCATTATCTTTTGAGTTATACTTTGAAAATAATGGCATTAAACCTTAACTATATGCCAACAATACTAAAAAATGGATATCTTATGTGTTATAATATAAAATAAATCCATTATGTCACTAAATTCATGTATTTTAATGAAAATTATTTGTTAAGTATAAGTTAATAAACAAACTAGCATTGAAGAAAACATAACGCTCTTCTTAGTGAATTTTACTTAATATTTCTACAAATAATACATAAATCCGAAATGATTTAAAATTTATAGTAAAATGAAAGACTATATTTATATAATAGGGTGATAATATATTTGAGATCATGGGAGAAATATATATTTGATTATTTTGATGCCCTAGATGAAAAAATTACTTGGTATATAAACAAATTCCATAAGAGATTGATGAAATGGAATATTCTAGAGATACATACTACATAGGAATGATAAAAACAAAGAGAAATAGTTTTATAATCACTGAGTTAAATGAAATATTTATTAAGAATGATAATTAAATATCCCACAAGTAATAATTAAATTCATATAAGTTAAATTGTAATGAATATATGAATTCATAAAAATGGATTCCATATACCAATATTAAGTTTTTATTTTGGAAATTTATCCAGAAAATGAAGTGACCATTGGGTTAACATTGGTATTCAATAGAGAACTAGAAATGGAAGATAAAGTTATTAATTATAAATAGTGATTGGTTATTTAAGAATTAAGATTAGTCAAAGTGTTTACTATCTTAAAATATTTTCACCCATAAAGATGCTAAAATCCAGCTGAATTCAAATTGTCAAAATAGATGCCATGATTATTACATTAATTCTATAAGGAACCATTTATGAACAAAGGTAGTTATTGGATAATGTAATAATAATATTTCAAAGTGTTTAAGAGATATTTTTGTGGATCTTAATTATTTTCCATGAAAAATATATTAAGAAAATATGGAAAATGGTTATTAAACATACAGTTAGTTAAGACTAGCTTGAAAGATATATCTAAATATTTGTTCGAAGTAGAAACCTATGTTCTTAGGAACATGATATACTAAGGAAAATCAAAGGATTTATTTGAAAAATTCAAATAATATATAATGAAAATAGATTAAAAAATAAAAGTTGGAATAATTAAATATAGATTTTTTTCCTATGTGGCATGGAATAAATGTATCCAAGAAGACATGTATAAGAAATATATAGAGATTAATATGATTAGTAGAACTCAATATGATTCCATAGTGGATATATCATATTTGGAATGTTATATACTAGACATTAAATTTCCAATAGAAGCATCTGGTTAGGAGAATATCAAATAAATCCAGTCGAACTACATAGGAAACAATTAAATCTATATAATAGTAATTGAGAATGTACAAGGGATATGTACCTATTATATGGAGGTGAATAAATAGTAGAAATAATGGATGTTTAAAACTTTTTTTAATATGAATCAATTGATCTAATATCATAGTTATTCTAATGAATTGATCAATTGAATCTCATTGAAGTAATTAGTAGTTATATATACAAATATAAAGTGTGTTTTCTCTACTAATACAACTAATGAAGGAGTATAAAATAATACCAAAAGAGAAATTCATGGCTCTAATTTTCCTCTCTCATGGAACCCTAGAAGTCAGTGAGATCTATTTATAGGTGGAGAGGATAGCTGCTCTACCTGACCTCCCTTTTCCATGAATAAGGTAGGCTCTAGTGGCATTCTCCCCCTTTACTAACCTTTCTCTTTTACCCGACATCCCCCATATCCATATTTGAGAAAAATTATAGCCTCTTCATTTTAGGGTCCATTCTCTTCTTCTATCCCTTCAGGAGTTCTTAGAGGAAACATATCTTCATTGGTTGTCTCTGGTGGCTATTTAAGTCGATGATTATCATCACTCGACAACTTCAATAGATTCATCAATGACACTTGGCCACTACAATATTGAGCCATTCTCAGATTGTCAGATCCCCACCACTTTCTTTATCGATCCACTAGTTTTGATGACCTCACATATGTGTGGTTCAAGGGCCAAATCTCTTGAAAAGGCTCTCAATTATTCGTTTTTAGATGGGATCATGCATTTCACTGGAAATGAGATGCCCCCACCATGGTGATTTGGATACATTTTCCAAGGCTATCCATTCCCTTCCAAAATCCCTTGATTCTTAAAATTTTGGGTAAACTTGTTATAATATTTTTATATTTTTATGATCGTTCGAGATACTTGTGTCATCCCATTGAGCCTTGAATTTTCATGGATATTGACATTTTCAAGCCACCTGTTAACACTTTATGTATAAAGGTAGGTGAAGAGATCTAATTCCCTCAGCCAATGGTGTTTGAGACCTACCATGATATTTGTGCATCATGTTCTCATTTGGGTCACCTATAGTAGAATTTCTATATGAATTCTCAAAGGAATCCCCCAGTCATGGTTGCTAGCAGTTCAATATCTGATCTTTGTGAGGGCCACTAAACTGGTATCTCAGGAAATCAATGTCTCACATCGAGTGATCCACTTCATAAAGAGGTCGAGATATTACAACCGTACGCAAGGTATGATGACATATTTTTTGTTTTGAGGAGTTATTTGGATGGATTTAGAAGATTGCTTCGGTTGAGGGGGAGACATGGTTCTACCCCTCTACCACTACTTATATCATATTATCAAACGGTGACTTCTAGGGGGTGTGAAGGGCATTAAATTTCTCTTGGTTTTCATCCAAGTTTTGGTTTTAAAAAATATATTTTTTGGTATCTCAACTACCTCTGAATTAGTTGGGCTTGGACTGATCCAGATTGTTAGAAGAGTGCCTCCAATGCAGGAAGACTTCTGACCAGTGGAACCCCCCTACCTAAATACATCTTAGAAAGAATTTAAAATACTTGGATGAACTTTTGGTTAGTGATACTAACCAGGAATGGTGGAATATGGTTATTACCATGTAGAAAAGGAAGTTCACTGGTTCAAAGGCTAAGTTGATCTAGTAATGAGTGATAAAGAAATAGATTCCCCATTGGTTTTATAGGATGAGAAGGAGCTTCACATGATCGATGATGAAATATCTAGTTAGTTATCAATGGGTAGTTTTTAGTGAATTCATGGTAGAAGACTTTTAAACCAATGGATGAATAAATATATTGGGTTTAAGGACTATTATTACTTTCCTAAACCCATCTAGACAAGGTTTTCCAAAAAGGGTGGGGCCAACATGGAACATGAATGTAAAGCTAGTACACAGGATCAGGATTATAAGAAGAACATTAATCTCTAGGGTGGAAACCGAATAGATAAGGGATATGCATCTAAGGAACACGAATATGGTGGTGATATGATTGAATCTTCACATAAGGTGTAAAGTAAATCCAATTTTGTGGGTGAATCAAAAAGTGTTGGCCAACCTGAATTGACTAAAGTCTCCAATAGGTTAGTGTATAAAGAATTAGTATCTATTAGTGACTTTAAAAGAATATCTATAATAGTGTAAGTAGAAACATAAAAACTTCTGGAGATCATTTTCCATTAAAAATAATAAATTATCAAAGGTGTTCTCTAGACCAATGATGTAAAGGATTATGTTTACCAAATATATGAATGAATGATTCAAGTTGATAATAATGATGATCAAAGGGTGTAGATCAACAAATAAGATTTTATTCTAGCATGATGACTCTATAAAAATAATATCAACTTGGAGGAATATATCCACACTTGGGACAATATGGACCATTATTTTGAAGATACTATCAAGTAATACTTGAATACAAATGTATCTACACTTTAATGATGATTATATAGGGTGATTGATTCTAATAATATTATCCTTTTCTTTAATGATTTTGTGATTTCTTTATATTCTAAATAACATTATGATATGCACTTGTGAGGTTTCCAAATTTTTCCACAAAAGTGTTTTTTGAAATAAAAAATTTAATTTTCTATCAATGAGTATAAAGCACACAATGATTTTCTTAGTTATTAGAATTATACTTAGAATGAAGAGTATTATAATAATATAAATTATTATAAGCTTATGATAATGGAAATTACTAAGATGTCATGGTTCTTATAAAAAGTAAAAGAATTATACTCAGGGATATAATATTTTGAGCGATTTTTTTGAAGGATATGAATTTGAATAGAATAGTGTATCCATGTAAGAAATCATGACTAACCGATGAATAAGTACATAACTTAGTAGACACATGATCGTATCTTGTGACATATAGTAGGTTCAAAGTTATCATGTTGGATCAAGTGAAAGTGGGAGTGTTATAAAAGTTGGTTCTCTAGACCTAACTTTATGAGAACACTTTGATTACTATATCTAGTATATATAGATCCATTTATGATGTTATCTGAGCATAATACTATTAATACTTATTCATACACTGTTTACATTGTAATTTCTATGGACTATTTTTCATATAAAAAGGTTATAATAGTTATCAACTATAATGAGAACCTCTATATATTATGAAAATTATATTAAACATATATCCTATGGTCTAGACACATCATAACGACATTAAAATGATGACATATGACTATCAGTTGCCGGGGGATCATAATCGTTGAGATTGTTTCTCATTATGTTCACACGTGGTGATCTTAAGTAGAGGATATCATCAATACTAAAATTCTAATAGTAACCACACATTTTTTTGGTTTCATTGAATGTTTCTATATATGAACTTGTCTATTTTTCTATTGAAATGAGGTCATTATCAGTGTGTATCATTTGATAATATAATTTGATGTGTGATAAAACCATGGCACTTATTTTTGGAGTGAGGCAACTTACATTGGGTAAATCATTTGAGGTATGAAATCGATGGAATGATTAATACGAGATTTTTCACTTCGAAGTAAAGGAAGAGATATATTGGGCCTAATTGACTAGGATTTCAGTACATTCATGAAATCATTGTCCATGGTTAAAGAAGGTAGGTCTAACCAGTATGGTCATTAAAAGAATAAATAAATCATATAATTATGGTGAAATATTATATTCATCCTCCATTATGAGATATCATAAGTCAAAGAGATTATATTACACAACACATATTTGTAAGAGGCCATCATTTCTATGAATCAACCTTATCTTTTTATGGGCTATGATATGTTTCTAGAAACCACTCCTAATGTTTCAGTGACACTAACTGTTATCGAGATAAGGGTCTAGAGGGTCACACATAAAGTGTATGGTGATGCTTTTCCAATTCATATTGGACTTGGTGGTCCCAATGACGAGGATTAGGGAATGTACAAGTTTCATCAATCATAGGGAAATAATTAATTTTAATATTATTATTGTTTATAATAAAATGTATTGGATTTATTAACTCTATAATTCAAAATTTATTATGTGAATGCAATAAAATATTTTATGAATGGATATTCATTACTCAATGTTTGTAAATCATTTTAAAGGAGAGAAAAAAGCTGAGTTTATGTCTTATATTTTATTATGTAAAATAATTTTGATGTTATAAGTATGTGATAAAAATAATTATAGTAGCTGTAACATGTTTAGTAGATCATAAGTGCCAAATGGGAATGATTAAAAATGTTAAAATTATTAATGGGACAAATTGAAAATTTTATAATTTTTAACCAATCTATATAAATAAAAATAATCTTAAATTGAATGAGAATATTCCTCCCTTGAATTTGGGAGCCTCTTCCTCCTCTCTCCCAATTCCTAGAGTGGGAAAGAGGAGATCCAAGCACCCTGATTTTGGAATTCTATTATGGATCAAAGAAAAAATGATTTTATGATCACAAGTACAATATAAGTGACATAGTCTCTCCACAATTGCAACCAAATACTAAATATCAATATTCAATCAAGCTTTTAAATCATGTGTATATGATTTAGAGGGGTTCCACTTTATTTCCTTCAAGGTATGATCTCCGATAATGATTGGAAGGTGAATGCATCTCAAAATCATAGGATAAATCATTTAAATTATATTTTTTGATTATTTATTTTAAATGAGATCCTTTACATGATAATAGGGTCATGATATGATTTTAATGATGTTACAACATGGTCGAGTGTAAATGTTTTCATTTTTTCCACTTATGATATGCACCAAGTAATAATATCGATAACCGTGACACAATAGTTGTGGGTAATAGTTTGTGATAATACCTCAACTTACACACATACCTCAATGAAGAATGGGTTATTTGTTGTGGTTTTGGTTTTTGTTATGATAATTATAAATATTGCAGATGTTCTAGGCCTTATGACTCCTCAAGAATTATTTGTTTTCTTTGAGAAGCAACATACTACTGATCTATCAACTTACGATAATGTTATCCTTTATGTACCTAGATAATATTTAGTTATTTAATAGATATGATCCTATATGGAATAGAGTAGAGATAAATGGAACTATGGGTGTAAAAAAACCACAATATTATACAATCCATCCATCTAACAAAATTAGAAAACCACAAAACATCCTCGAACAAGGTGGGTTAATTTTTCTTCATAGTATCGGTTTTGGTTGGGTGAATGGGACAATATTTTTTAGTTACATTGAACTAACCCACAATTATTTTAATTATAGAAAATGTAGATTTCAAGTAGCCTTATTCACCATATTTTCTATCACTCATCACTAATAATTCATCTATTGCGTTCTAACCACTTGTCACATGTCCCACCCACCCGACACTCCCAACAACACAAGGAGCACTATAAAAAACTAACTAGTAGCCTCATGCACTATGTTTAATCAACGTATTGTTCATTTCCCACCACACACATTGTACTCATCATCATCATAGATATACTCCTCCACTGTCAGTACCTTTTCATCACTATTAACCATCAAAAACACTTCTCAAACTCATTTTCACTTTCCACTTATTAAAAATTTGGGATTTTAAGAATCATCTAGATAAACACTCCCTTCATAATCTCCTAAAAAACCATCACCATTGATTCTCATGAGAACCCCACCACTGATGGTGCTTTCATAAATAATGGGATCTATAGTTCCAAAATAAAAGAGATGAATATGAACCAGAACAAACAGATAAAGTATGTGAAGAATAGTAACATGGATTATGTTTTAAATTGAATGGTTTTATTAAATACCCTGGGGGGGGGGGTGTATTTTGGTGTGAAAAATTTTATAATTCTTTTCTTAAAATAAAAGGATCTTGTCTTCATTCTTGTAAAGACACCTTTAATCTATTGAATATTTTAAAAAATTCTGAAATGAAAATAATAAATTAACACCAATTTTTACTTGGTATGTCTATAATAGTATACTCTAAGGAATACACATAAATGATATAAATATACACCTAATTAAACACAGTTCCACTATAATGGTTAATAACTTTAGAAGTGATCCCTATTCTATCATGATACGTTACATCTTACTCTATATCACTAACTACTTATAGGTGGGTATAAATTTGTAAGATACACAAGATATATAATGGTATCAATAAAATAGATCAATATTATACTGTAAGGGTGTTCTTCAAGATGCTCTAATCTTCAATTTTTAATCTTCAAGGACGTGAACAACATGACTATCACTAAAAGTTTTATGTTATTTAAACAAAATCATTCAAATCACATGATATTCAAACATTGATACTAATATTATTATATTAGATAGTTCTTGATCTTCATTTATAACAAATCAGTTAGGTTAGGTATCAAACAAAACCATTCATTCCCTCATTGTAATTTCCTAGTGTTAAATTTTAAAATCTATAAATATATTTAAAACCAAGGAAATATATAATAAAATTAACTATAAATAGTCAAAAACTTCTAACATATTTCAATTAAAAATTACTTCTAATGATTGTACCCAAAATATTTATGGAAAAACTATATAAAGAGTAAAAATTTATAATTTCATTTTAATTAAAACCAAATATATCTTAATGGAGAAAGACATTCCAAATTAATGGAATCATTCATGTTATAACCAAAAGTTATAATAATATTAAATAAATCAATCTTGTGTAGTAGTATAACATAAATTTTATGAAAAATATCAATTAGTATCTATTTTCAAAAATTAACCCTCCAAAATCACCTATAATAAAGTGAAGCAGAAATGTCACTTCTGTTCATACTAATCTATTTGAGAATTAGATTGAAATTATTATGATTTATATAAATAAAAAATGACTCAAATATTTTTCTCATATGTTTTCACTCTAATGTGAGATTCTATTATTAGTTTTGAGCCCTACATAGTTGATTTTTCATTAATTAAAAACCGTTAATAATATGAAATCATAAATTCCACCAGATCGATCAATTTGGGCCCAAAATTGATGTGCGGTTGATTCCTATAGATCATAAATACCCAAAGTATCATTGTATTAATATTTTATGTGAATCAAAAATCATATTCTTAGTTTTAACCCCTTTATTGGAAATATTTCATCTAAATAAAATTACAAAGGTAAAAGGGTACATTGGAACATATCGTGAAATATGATCATTATAGTGATGCATGATCTACTCTTTAATATGATAAATGATTCAAGGATTATTCTTCTAATTCTTCATGACAATATGGACTTAGTTAATTGGTTTTAACCCCATTCAGGTGATTTAAAAATTGAATAACAATATACTGGGGAAACAATGCTTTTGATCATATAAATAAATTTGAGAACCAAATTGATGTTTTGTTGATTCATTAAAATAATAAATGAATTAAAGATTTTTTCATATGTGTTATGGATAATTCGAGATATTTTTCTTATTTTTGACACCCACATGGGTGATATTTCATTTATTAATAACCATTAATAATATGAAATCTTACTTTTCTGCATACTAAGAAATATGGGATTTATATTGATGTATGGTTGATTAATATTGATAAAAATGACTCGAGGAATGTATTCTTAAGTTTTCATGTCAATGTGAACTTATCTTCTTGGTTTTGACACCTCAATAAGTGATATATTATTTTAAAAAAAATATAAATGTTAAAATAATTTTTATATCATGCTGAGAAATATGAACAAAAAATTAACATGTTATCGATTACTATAGATATTAAATTACCCAAAGATTACTATACTATGTATTCATGAAAATACATACTTGTATATTTGGCCTTTACCCTTTTTAGGTGTTTTTTCACTCTAATAAAATTATGATAATGAAATGGTACTTTAATTATTATCAAGAAATTATGTAATTAGATTAAATTGTTGTAGATTCCTAGAGATAAAAAATGGCTAGAAGATTGATTTCTAATTTTTTTGACAATAATATGAGTAAATTTTCTTGGTTCTTACCCTTACATGGGTTATTTTTCATTTATTGATAACTATTAATTAAATGAAATCATACATTCCATCATACCATGTAATATATGTATATTATTGATCTTTAGTTGATTCATATAGATCACAAATGACCTAAATATCATTTTCATAAGATTTAATATTAATATAAACTCTTCTACTATGTTTTTACCCCTTAATGGTTAATAAGTACTTTTAATAAAATATAAAGGAGAAAAGGTACTTTGGATCACACCGAGAAAGAAAACCATCAACTTAACATAATGTTGATTCTTACAGGTTATAAAGGACACAATTATCGTTATCCAAAGTCTTAAAATCAATTAGAGTGTGTTTACTTAGTTTTTAACCTTTTAGGTGATTTATAACTTTAATAATAATGGGAAGGAGAAATAAAATTTTTGATTACACCATGAAATTTGAGTATCATATTGACATTTGGTTGATTCCTACATATTTAAAATGACTCAAAGATATTTGTACCATGTTTTCACACCAATTAAAGTTCATTTGATTGGTTCTAACCCCTATACAAATGATTTTATATTTATTAATAACAATTAATAATATGAAATCATACATTACATCATAAGAAGAAATATAGAAATCAAATTGATGTGAAATTGATTCATACCAATCAAAAATGAATCAAGGATCATTTTTATATGTTTTTATATTGATCCAAACTTGTTTTATTAGATGTTTCAACTTAATGGATGATATATTATTTTAATAAAAATGTAAAGGTGGAATGGTACTATAGATCATACTAAGAAATATAATTACGAAATTGAAACATGATTGATTACTATAAATAAAAAATGATACAATGAATATTATAATACATTTTCATGGTAATATGAACTTGTTTTCTTATTATTGACCACTTTTTGGTGATTTTTAACTTTAATAACAATGTGAATGTCAAATGGTAATTTTTATCTTATTGATTTATTCATGTACAATATTGATATGTTGTTGATTATTTCAAATAAAAAATGACTTAGAGAACATTATTTTATATTTTCATGATAATATAAGATTGTTTGATTGGTTATGTCCCCTAAATGGGTGATTAGAGATATGAATAAACTCTTGGAACTATATATTTATGAGTTTATAAAAATACATGTCACAATATCTCCTTTTATTATTATTATGAAATTAAATTTATTGAATCAATAGAAACTTATACAATTATCCACCTAAACCTACCAAATATTTTCCCAATATACATATCTTGGAAAATTAAACATGTTTTGATATTTTTTTCATACAATTCAATCCATATAAAATAAAATAAACTCTTTCATTCCGTATAGAAAAGTTTCAAGTTTATGAGTCTAAAATTTGTAATATTGATCAAAAATAAAATCCATAAAATTACCAAGAAAGTCCATAACCAAAAAAAATATCCTATAATTTATTAGGAAAAAGTCAAATGAAATGAATGTTACAAGGGATATTTACATAAACAAGAGTACGTAACTACCTACATATCTGAGTCAAACAAATTTTCACAATATTAAGGGGGCCTGTATGACCACAAGGTGATAATCTTCATGATTTCCATTTTTGACAACACATCCATAACTTTATTTTCCTCTCTATAAACATGCGAGACTATGGAATAAAGTTGATTCACCTATTTGATACATTGAATACAAAAAGGAATTACTCTTTAGGGTACGTCTCTAGTCTTTATTTCAAGAGACTAGATAGAAAGTAATGAATCTGATTCAATCCATAGTGGAATCAAGTTTCTATGAGAAACATGTTTGATGTAATAGATGATGGCCCAAATTTTAGCCTCATAAGAAGATCCAATCCCAATGAAATAGAAAAAATAGCCCTCGAAAAAACTATGACGTGTTAGGAATAAAATTATATATCCCAATGGTCTTGGAATTCTTAAAGTGACCTTGTCATCGTCCACTTTTATCCATGAAGATAGAGTAGGGATCCGACCAATGTAATTCATCATTAATGGCTTCCTTAGTCTTCCTTATACACCAAGTTTCCTCAGGATGTCCAGATTTGTACGTGTGTTTTGAATAGTCCCTAGATATAGTTTGGAAGCTACTTGAACCTCCCTATGTATATGTAGTATGCCTATACCTATAGTAGGTGTCATATTTTAAAAAAGGTTGGAATTACTAGATAACTATATAGATGTACAGACTAAGGCAGTGGAAGCAAGAAGAAGGCTCTGAATCTTCCCACTCAGACCAGCCTTAGAGATGTGTAGCATGAGCCCATGTACCTACTTGTATATATGTAAATCAATGAGAACGATACAACTAACATACCTCCACAACATATATGAATAATCACCCTCTACAAAGAGATGATGAATGTTCTCTTTATCCTTTTGGCATAAATGACAAGATGAGAAATTTTTTTGTCTAGTTCTCTTCAATTGATCATGATTAGGAAGTCCGTTTTTCCATATTTTTTATAATAAAATGAACCTTGAATGTTGTATTAAGGGTACCGTAAAATTAAAGAGCTATTATGGTGGTGGGTTGGAGCCATCACACTTCGTCAAATAATATTATTGGACAGTGAAACAAATATTCATATTGGGTCTCTAAATCAAGGTATTAAGGTCTATTAAATTGTAGTATTGAATTTAAAGGTCAACTTTCATTATAAAAAATTCAGAATAGTTATTTTTTAAAAAAAAAAAAATTCGATGGACATCATCTCCAGTTTTTGATTGTATCGGTAGTGTACTAAAACTAGTGAAGAAAACATTTATTACATCGGTTATTTTTCATTTTTTACATCGGATTTTGGGCGATGTTATTATAGGAGATGTTATAACCATTGTTTTTATGTCAGTTATTTTACAACTGACATAAAAAACACAAATCCGAAGCGTTTTTCATGTTGGTTGATAGAAACCCGATGTGGAAAATGCTTCAGAGTCGTGGTTTATTACATTAGTTATTTAATAACCGACATGGTATATAACCTTTCACATCAGTTATTATATAACTGATGTCATAAATCACTCCTCCGAAGCGTTTATCACGTCGATTATTTTTATAACTTACAAGATAAAACGGTCTGCCTAGCGGTTTCCAATGTCGGTTATATAATAATCAACATGAAAACATATCTATGACATCAGTTATTTTATAACTGATGTAAAAAATTATCCATTTCCATTTATTACGTCAGTTATTTCATACCTGACATAAAAACCATTTCCATGAATTTATTACGTTGGTTACCAAATAACCGATGTTAAAACTAATCCCAATGTATTTTTTACGTCGGTTATGAAATAACAAACGTAATTTTTTTTAAATAAAACTAATCAAACACTGCTATTCCTAGCCAAAATACCTGAAACAGACCAAAAAGTTACCAAAAATAGACAAAAACCTCCCCCCACCCCACTGGACAACCCCCACGATCAACCACTGCTATGCCCTGCCAAAAGACCTGAAATAGACCAAAAACATACCAAAAAACAGACCAAAACCCGACCAACAACAGGCCAGAACCCCCCAACCCACTGTACAACCCCCACCACACCCCTGGACACCCCCACACCCCTGGACTACCCCCACCCCTAGAAACCCCCCCACACCCCTGGAAAATACCCACCCTCTTGGACACCCCCCACACCCCTGGACTGCCCCACCCCCTGGACAGCCCCCACACCCTTGGACAACACCCCACCCTCCTGGACACCCCCGCCCCCTGGACAACACTCCCACACCCCTGGACAACCCTCCCACATGACTAGAAACCCACCCCACCCCACTGGATAGCCCCCACCACACCCCTGGACACCCCCCATGAACAACCCCCCACACCCCTAGACTGCCACCCACCCCTAGGACATCCCCCCACACCCCTGGACAACCCCCACCCTCATAGACACCCCCACCCCTGGAAAACCCCCACCACACCCCTGGAAACCCCCCCACCCATGGATTATCCCCCATCCCTAGGACAACCCCTACACCCCTGGACAACCCCCACCCTCCTGGACACCCCCACCCCCTAGACAGAACTCCCACACCCCTAGAAAGCCCTCCCATACACCTAGAAACCCCCATCCTCCAGGACACCCCCAACCCACTGGAAAACACTCCCCTGGGAAAACCTCCCACACCCCTAGAACCCCCACCCCACTAGACTACCCCCCCCAACCCTGGACATCCCCCCACTTTCCTGGACATCCCTCCCGCCATCCCGCCCCACTGGACATCCCCCACCACACCCCTGGATACACCCCACCTCACTGGACACCCCAGACAAAAAACAGACAGAAAAAAAAACAAAAAACAGACCAAAACCCAACCAAAACCTGACCAGAACCCCCCTAGCCCACTGGACAACCCCCACCACACCCCTGGACACCCCTAGACTACCCCCACCCTCTAGAAAACCCCCACACCCCTGGACAACCCCCACCCTCTTGGGCACCCCCACCCCCTGGACAACACTCCCCCACACCTGGATAGCCCTACCAAACCCCTTGAAACCCCCTCAAACTCCTAGAAACCCCCACCCCACTAGACAACACTCCCCTAGAGAGCCCTCGCACACCCTTAGAAACCCCCCATCCCACTGAATTTCACCCACAACCCTGAACATCCCCCACTCGCCTGGACATCCCTCCCACCCTCCTAGAAACCCCCACCCTCCCACCCCACTGGAAATCCCCCACCACACCCCTGGACACCCACACCTCATTGGACACCCCAGACAAAAACAGACCAAAATCCGACCAAAACCAAACTATAACCCCACCCCACTGGACAACCCCCACCACACCCCTGGACACCCCCACACCCCTAGACCGCCCCACCCCCAGGACAGCCCCCACACCCCTGGAAAACCCCCACCCTCCTGGACACCCCCACCCCCTGGAAAACACTCCCACACCCTTGGACGGACCTCCCACACCCCTAGAAACCCCCACCCTTCTGGACACCCCCACTCCACTGGACAACACTCCCCTAGAAAGCCATCCTACACCCCTAGAACCACCCACCCCACTGGACTACCCCACACCCCAAGACACCCCTGAACATCCCCCCACTTTCCTTGACATCCCTCCCACCCTCCTGGACACCCTACCACCCTCCCATGCCATTGGACAACCCCCACCACACCCCTAGACACCCCCACCCTACTGAACACCCCCAGACCAAAAAACATACCAAAACCTGACCAAAACCAGACCAGAACCCCCACACCCCACTGGAAAAACCCCACCACACCCCTAGACACCCCCACACCCCTAGACTTCCCCCACACCCTAGACATCCCATGGACAACTGGTGTTGGGAGAGGGGAACCGCCATCCCTCAGAGGGATTAACGCCGCTGGAAGGTACTCATCAATATCACATGTGAAACTTGAGCTCTCAAAATGTTTCACCGATAATTTCTTCCCCTGTAAACATCTTTAATTCTATTACTTTGATGCCAGTATAACTAGGGGAAACACCTTCATGTGTGACCAAAATACCTGGATCTTGGTGGTGGAAATCTCCCATATCTTTCAAGACTAGAAATGATGCACCTAAGGCTTCCTATGTGATGCCTGAAATAACATTAACAAAAATACTAGTGGTGGGAAGTGGGCTCTGGTTCAGTTGGTGGAGAGGGATGCGGAGAAGACGACTGCGATGATCTGAAATATACCCAACAAGTACACGTAAGTGACTATTTAGTTTCCCAAATTAGACAATTGAACAAATATAAAGCTGTTTATGTGTTTTTTTGGTGATATATGAGATATTATGGTAATGTTCCTAGACCAACATTGCATAAAGGAGACAAAAAAACACACAAACAGCCCTATATTTATTCAATAATCTAATTTGGGAAACTAAAAAGTCACTTACATGTACTTGTTAGGTATATTTCGGATCATCACAATCGTCTTCTTTGTGTCCCTTCCCACCAACTGAACCAGCGCCCTCTTCCCACCACCGAGCTTTTTGTTAACGTCATTTCAAGTGTCTAATGGGCAGCCTTTAGAGCATCATTTCCAGTCCCGCAAGATCTGGGAGATTTCCACCGCCAAGATCCAGGTATTTTATTCACACATGATAGCATTTCCCCTGGTTATACTTGCATCAATGTGATATAATGAATGATGTTTACGGGGGAAGAAATCATTGGTGAAACATTTTGAGAGCTCAAGCTTCTCATGTGAGAGTGATGGGTACCTTCCAGCAGTATTCAGCCCCCCAAGGGATGGCGAAACCTCCTCTCCCACCCCCCTGGACTGCCCCATCATCCCCATGGACACCCTAGACAACCCCGCCCCATTGGACAGCCCACCCACACCCCTGGAAACCCCCATCACTCCACATGACACCTCCACACCACTAGACACCCCCTGGACAACCCCCCACTCCCCTAGATAGCCCTCCCACCCTCCTGGAAATGCTCCCACCCCCTGGATTGCCCCTCCCCCCACTATCATGGACACCCAGGACACCCCCCACCCCACCGAACAACCCTCCCACACCCCTGGATACCCCCACCCCACTGGACACCCCCCACACCCATGGAACTCCTCCCCCCAGACCAGAATCCATTCTAGAAAAACCATCATAAGTAGACCAAAACAAGAAGTAGATAAAAATTAAACATTCACATATATAACATTCAAAACATACAATGTAATCTTAAAAAAAACTAAATCGAACCTAAATTACAACCAAATACACAATTACAATTACAATATTCAAAATTACATTTTACACTACAAACAACTAAAATTCAATCAAACCTCTAAAATAATTTTTCCATTCCACTTGTAAGTGTTTGACGTCTTGAGAACTATAGGGTTGAGGGTCATAAAATAGATACAAATTAAAAAGATATTAGTTAATGTGTATAATGAATAAATAAAATGAAACATTATTGAAAATTTCAAAAGGAAATCTTACCTAGTCAAAGTTTACAACTGTTCCAGTTGTTTTTATTTCATACATAAATCTTAACATATAATATACACATTCTATGATGCCTTGTTGTTCATGATAATTCTGTTTGAATGAGTGTAAATTCAATATATTATTTTTATGTAATAAATCATAAAGTACAAATTATAAATGGATATTTACCTTTACATTTACATATTTGACCTTTGCACTGCTTTTCTTTGTGTTTTTTTTGAAATTAGACCCATCCCCTGTTGGAAAATAATACAAATGGGATAAATTTAAAATTCATTATAATATATAAAACTGTTGCGAAATTGAATCTTACTTTTCCAACATTTTCATAAAAATTTCCCACACATAACCGTGGATAGAGCACATCTAATAAAGTGTTTTCTCCCATGGAAAAAACCCCCAACATCCAATGATCACTGATAAAAGAAAATTTAAGGTTAGTGGTTTTTTATGTTAAAAGATAATGAACACTTTGAGAGAGATATGTTTCATACCTCTCACAGAAAGGCCTCATCCAACATTGTGTGACTATATTCTGTTCAAGTCTTTCAACAATATAAAGCATTGTTTATTCCTCATCCAATGCACGTGATTCAGGGGAAATCAAATGCGGGTCCATGAATCCGTATAAATATATCTTCTCATTCTTCTCAAAAATGTTATAAAGATACATAATACAAAATAGACATATGTATACATTTTTAATAAATATAATGTAAGGAAAAGGTGTTAAGACTTAAATGGAAAGAAATTTCACCACGTTGATGCCCAACTTATCTCTAGTAACAAGATCTATGATATCAGTTTTCAAAATACCAATAGTTATTGCCCATCCAAAAAACATGATCTTCCATTAGAAAGTCATAATGATCCACCAACAAATTTGAATATCTTGACAATCTGTCAAGACTACTAGAATTTGTATCTGATGTCATAGCCATTTGTCTTTATTGTTGTCTATATAGTATTTCTTTACCTTTGAAGTATTCCTATAAAAATAAATAGAAAAATATATTAGTTTTCAAATGATAAAACAAATTTAAAAATAAAATAAAATAAAAGATATAACATACATACCTCTATGGTAATGAGTCGCAGAAGTCTGGATGGAAAAATTAAAAAATGGCCGATACTATGTCCAACTGTCATCACCTCATCTGTAGGTAATGGTACTCGAGCTGATCTATCTATAATATCCTATACAGTGACCCTGTGATTCTCTACCTCTAATTTTTGATGATGAACTGTTTATCCTATACAATATACCTACCCATATGCAACTATATGATGTTGGGGATCATCAACATACAACTCGCAATAATTAGGAAGATGTGGTGGAGGAGTAGGATAAATAATGGGGTCCACAGGCTGAGGTGGGGGAGTGGGAGATACTAGCAGAGGTGGAGGATAAATAATGGGGTTTGCAGGGGGAGGTGGAGGAGTGGGAGCTGCAGTATGAAATTTTATTTGCATGTATGCAAACATAGACTGTACCGACGCTCTAATCTTTTCCTCCATCGTCACATTAATATTATGAACTTCAGCCTCCATGGATTGTATTTTTTTATAAACACCATCAACGTATTAAGTTGAAGAAAGTGGGAACACTTTTTTTACTAATACACCTGCCAGATATCCTCGTACATAGCCAGGATGTTCGAGATTTCCCAATGCTGCAGATAAAATATCTTACCTCCTAGCAGCTGTAAATACCCCCTGTGAGCTCTGTTCCTCAAGATAATCCCGTATTAATTAATTTAACATTTCTATAATGATTGAAATTATATGAAGAAAATAGTTAACTTAAATGAATAAAATAGATATCTTATAATCATCTCAGCTACGATTATTGAATATTCCAAAAGATATTTCCCTTTTTTTCCCATCCGATCTCTCTTCCATTCTTCATGTCTAGATGGAGGGGATGGAGGGGCCACCTCTCCAGAGCTTGAAGACTCAGCTCTTAGCTTTTGTAATTTTTCCGCCATCATTTGTTATTCCAATAATGTATACCCTCCCCGAGTTAAACTATGAAGGTATACATTTTTAGATTGGATCTCCTGATGATATTTTCTTTTTTTTTTCTATAAATTAAGAATAAGAAATCATTAACAAAACATTAACAAGATCATTTATATAAGAAATATTATAAAAGTTTACATTTCCCTTACTAAAAATGAATCTTTTCTTTTACTTTCAAAAAACTATCTCCACGTGTCTTCATCTAAGAAAGGATATATACGACATGGATTGTCATGACTCCTATGACCAAAAATGAAATCAGATGAGAGGATTGATTTGAAATCCCTCCATCTCCTGGAAGCTATCGATAAGCATTTCTTCCTAACTCCTCCAGTGTCAGGAATATCAAATGTCATCTGATAAAGAAGAGGTTAAACATATTATATATACTAGAAACATTTAAAGAATAGGAAAAAAATAGAAAAATATCTTACCAAAATCGTCTCCCACAACTGAGAGATTATCACTTTGTCCACACTTCTCCAGTCATCATACAAAATGATTACTTTGATCTTACCATGATTTGATACAAAAATCTTAAAATATTTTGCATTTGGACCTCTAGGAATATCATCCTCATTAAACTCAACGAGTATCCTATGATCCTATATATGGGAAAGTGATAATTTTGGTAAACATGGGCACCCAAATTTACCAACTCTTGAACTCTTTGTCTTAATGGGAGCACATGATGAAGATTGAGGAACATCAAGAGGAGCGTGTGAATGTTCCTCCCTAGAGGTATGACCAATATGCTCATCTTGAGAATCATGTGATTGATCAACTGATTGATCTATCATTATCATTCAAATAAAAAAAAACATTAGTTCACAAATATACAAATTCAAATATTACAATACTAATGTAAACAGAAAATACAAAATTGTACTAAGTCATGTAATAGTAAACATGGTTAATATGGTAATCATGTTAGACAATGGTAAAGATGGTAAAGATGGTAAACATGGTAAACCTGGTAAACATGGTAAACATAGTAAACATGGTAAACATGGTAAAGTAACTGTCACTGAACAAAAATAATAGATATATATAATTAATGTAATGGTAAACATGATAAAGTAAACTAAAAAAATTAAAACAAACATTAAATTATAATTATTTGTTTTAATACCAGTTTTAATAAAGAAAAAACTCACAATATCTAACATTTTATGAAAATAATAAATGTAAACAAGAAATAATAAAATGTTAATTTTAATTTTAGGAATGTACAAATGGATTTTTTCCCAAATTCCTTCATTATGATCATTCCTTATGGAACAAACCATGTCTTCAACATGTTCATCATTATGTTATGTTAATATTTCCATGGAAGTAGGGATCTCACATAAGTTAACATCTTCATTAAGTTCATCCTCACCAACATATTGTTTTTCCCTTGTAAAACAATAGCCCGCTGCATATCTGATTGATCTAATACATAGAAAATTTGTTTTTCATGTGTTTCCATTATAAAAGAATCAGCTGTGTCTTGTAATCTATTCAGATTAACAACTATTATTCCAAATTCATTGTGTCTGACACTATTGTTACCGATAAACCATCTACAGTTAAAAAAAGAACTTTAATTTTAAAGTAATCAAAATCCCATATTTCTTCAATCACTCTATAATATGCACTTGATGCAGAAATTGTGTTTTTGTCTTTATCACTCGAAAAATGCATTTCTTCTGCAGAAACCAATACACAACTATTCTAAACTACACTTCTGTTGTCCTAAGCTTTAAAATGAAATGTATATCTATTAATGTCATAACCAGACCATGTTATCACATTCAAACATGGACCACCCACTAACCATTTTAATGTCTCTGATACATCTGATCTACCAAGAAAGGTATTTTTAAACCATGAAAAAAATGTTTTTTTGTGCTCATTCAAAATCCACATTTTTTTCTTCTTTGGATGACATTGTTTTAACTCATTAATATGCAATGTGATATATGGTTGAGCATCAAATATGTTATTCATGATGTATAATTCTAACTTCTTCATCTGTTCAGCTGAAAATGATTTGACTTTCAAGCCACGAATCCCCTTTCCTTCATTATTAACTTGTTCATGGAGAGATGGAGGCAAACCTATGTGCTGTGCCGCAGCCAAGTAGCTCATACAAAACTATGCAACCTCCTCTGAAATATAATTTTCAATAATGGAGGATTCTGTTTGATATGGATTCTTAACATAACCCTTTAACATTTTCATATACCTTTCAAAAGGATACATCCAAATAAGATATACAAGCTCACAAAGCTTTATTTCTTGAACCAGATGAATCATTAAATGCACCATTATATCAAAAAAAGTTGGGGGAAAATACATTTCCAATTGACAAAGTATACACATTTCACCCTTTTCCAAAATTTTCAAATCATTCACATCAATCACCTTATTACAAATTGAATTGAAAAAATAACACAACTTTGTTATAGTCTTTCTGAAATGGATGGGCAATATTCCACACAATGCAAATGGTAGAAGTTGTTGCATCATGACGTGACAATCATTATATTTAATACCTATAAACTTCAAGTCCTTTAATGAGATTTTTTTTTACATTTGAAGAAATACCTTGAGGAAATTTGATATCATGAAGACACTGAAAAAAGATAATTTTCTCCCTCTTGGATAATATATGACAAGCCGGGGGAAGAAAAGTTCATCTTCCATTAGGAGTGGGAGCTAACTCCAAACGTATTCCCATTGATAATAAGTCTAATCTTGCATTCAACTCATATTTTTATTTCCTTTAATATTTAACAATGTTATAATAAAACTATCACAAATATTCTTCTCTACATGCATGACATCAATATTATGTTTAACTTCATGATATCTCCAATATGGTAGCTCAAAAAATATTGACCTTTTCTTCCAAATATATCTATCATTACCAAATTTATGTGTCTTTCCCAATGTCACATCGAGGTTTTCCACCCTCTCAAAATATAGATCAGGAGATAATGGTTTTGAAGCAATATCAAATTCTTGTGAGCCATTGAATGTCTTTTTGAGTCTTCTATAATAGTGATCTATAGGCAAAAACTTTTGATGACCCATGTACACTATTTTCCTCCCATGATGCAATTGACATTATGAAGTCTGTTATTCGCAAATTGGAAATGATTTATGCCCTTTAACACTATATCCAGAAAAATTTCCATATGCTAGGAATTCATTTATAGTGAACATAAGCACTGCATGCAGTTGAAAATATTCCATTTTATAAGAATTATACACCCTAATACCATCCTCCCATAAAATTTTCAAATCATAAATCAATGGGGACAAGAAAACATCAATATCTATGCCTGGTTGCTTCAGACCAGAGATAATTTTACTCAACCTGACATATTTGCGCTTCATACAAACTTCAGGAGAGAGGTTGTAAATTACCAATAAAATAGCCCATGAACTATGTGTGCTATTGAGGGTTCGGTATGGATTCATTCTATCTATGCGGAACCCTAGTCTAAGATTTCTAATTTCATTTCAAAATGTAGGATACTGCTCATCAATTTTCTTCCATTGTGGACAATCAGCTGGATGACGTATTTTTCCATCACATATCCGCTCATCAGTATGCCATCTTATCCTTTTTTGCATCATGTGAATTATCAAATAAACATTTGAAACGATGACTTATAGAAAGATACCAAAATACCTTTGACAGGATCTTTGTAATCTATACATCAACCTATGATTTTTCTTTCACCTTATACCGTGATGTCCCACATTTAGGAAACTCTGAAAGAAATTTATATTCCTTCTTATATATCATACAGTCATTTGAACAGGCATGTATTTTCTTGTATCCCAATCCCATAGGGCATAATATTTTCTTGGCCTTATAATGTGAATATCGAAGATCATTATATTTTGGAAGAATGTCCTTAATCAATTTTAGCAACTCTGTAAAACTTCTGTCACTCCATACATGTTTTTCCTTCAGGTTAATCAATCTTAACACCGCCAACAAAACCATAAAATCTATACAACCAGGATACAATGGTTTTTCAGAATCACCATATAGATGCGCAATTATCGGTTCTATCTCAATTTGTTCTGCTACAATATCGTGAATCATTTCTTCAATTCCATCAGAGTTACCATCTTGCGAATCATCATCATCAGTAGATCTGACATTCCATCCAGTTTAACTATGCCAAATCCAAGGGTTGTAACTCAGATTAAAACCATGACAAGTCAGGTGATCTTTTACCTCTCTACTTTTCAACTTCTTCATATTCAAACATTTCAGGCATGGACAGAAAAAATGTCACTACTTGGAACATTTCGTTTAGCAAATTCCAAAAAGGCATCAACACCTTCCTCATATTCATTACTAATTAGATGTGCCACAATACAACTTTGACTCATTATTACCTATAACAAATAACAAAATTATGGATCTTTTTAAGATAAGACAAATATATGATTATATGAAAAATATAACAATTTGAATGTAAAATTTTTTTGAAATATAAATAAAATCTATGTGTATTTAAAAAAAATATGCTTGAAAATGATTTTAAAAAGAAAATATAGTTAGATATAACAGTTTTAAATTCATCATGGATCCTTTCTTCTTAAGGTTCACAAAAAATACATCCTGGTGTAACTGGATACAAAATTCACCCTTCTGTAAAAAAGAAATATGAAGTATAAATATTAAAATATGTATACATTCACTACTGAAAATTACACAGACCCTAATGATTTGAAACCTATGGACAACCCCACACCACCTAGACACCACCCCCACCCCCGTGGACACCACCCCCACCCCCTGGACACCCCTACCCCCTTAAACAACACCCCCACCCCCTTGGACACCACCCTCCACCACCTTGAACACCACCCCAACCCCCTTGGACACCCCTTGGACACCACCACCACCTTGGAAAGCCCCCACCCCTCTGGAAATCCCCCACCCTATGACATCCCACCTTTTTATAACATAACTTTTCATTACATTTTACAAAACCGAGGATCTTTAAGGTTTAGTGTCTAAGAAACTAGGAACTTAAAACATGAAAACATAAAACATTTTTCTTAAAAAATTGAAAGGATTCTCTTTATATTCATCCTAGGTTCATTACTGCATCTCATAACCTGGGTAAATACATCAAAAGAAAGGGTGAGCAGAAGTACCAATAAGGGAAACAAGGGAAACATTTAACATGTGATCTTGAGATACATCAATAAAGTCATGAAAAAGAACTTTAAGGAATGAGGAAGAAATCATGAGGAATATCATAATAAAAATAAAATATTTCATAACTTGAATATGTGGATACAACATTTTACTTATAAAATCATGAAAATATCACCAAGGTCCATCCCCAAGGTGTCATTTGAAAATTACCAAGGTTATTCACCAAGGTATCATTAAAATTGTAATCTCTAGTGGTTACATCATTACCCAATGAATTGGAGCGCTATCAGGGTGAGCCCTTAAATTTTTCTTTATCATTATGTGATCCACATATATCATCATAAAATATTTCATAAATAACACATATATTATAAAAGAAATGGGTTTCATTTCATAATCATAACGTTTCAAAAACTGCTTTAAAGACATGATCTTTATGTCACTTTAAACCCAAGGAAAAGAAAATCAGGTTTCATGCACGTAAATCCAAGAATTTAAAATATAACATTTTTATATATATGTGAATACCCCTGTAGAAGAAATATCTTTGAGTATTCACTTAATAGAATAAAATAATTTGAGAAAAACATAGAGACATTTTGAGACGAAAATTCTGTAGCATAACGACTATGTTTTGGGGTTTTAGAAAACATTGAAAAGAGAGGGGACATGGGTCAACCACTCATAAATGATCCATAAAATAGCAGGGAGACGGAATATAGAGGATATAATAACATGGTAAAGAAATTTGAAATACATACCATATGAAATGGAAAACATGGAAGGAAGACAAAAATAAGATTTCTCTTATGAAAATTCGGCAGCCTAACGACATTACTTAAAACTTCAAAATACTGAATTGATGAGATAAAATAGGGTCTCTCATAATATTAACATAAAAGATAAGTTTGATAGATATAGATATAATACCCCAACATAATAAAAAGGAACATGAAAGACTTGACATGAAAATAGATCTTGAAAACGAGAAGGGTGAAAGAATCCCTTAAAAATTCGGCAGCCTAACAGCACCACTTAAAACATAAAAATAATGAATTGAAGAGATAAAATAGGGTTTCTAATCATATTAACATAAAATATCAGTATTATAAATATAGAAATAATACCATAAAATAATAAAAAATAACATTAAAGACTTGACATGAAAATAGATCTTGAAGACGAGAAGGGTGAAAGAATCTCTTAAAAATCCGGTAGCCTAACAACGCCACTTAAACAATATTAAAATGAATTGATGGGAGAAAGAGGGGGTATCTCATCAAATGAAAATGAAAAGGAAAATAGTATTAATATAAAAGAACACCCCCAACATAAGAACGTGGGGCTTAAAAGAAATGACATAAAAGAGAGTACTTGGAAAAAAGAGAGGTAGAATCCCTTACCTTAGAACGTAACTCTTAAAACTCGAAGGTTGGGACCTTGAGGGATTGGGGGCACCTTGGGAGGAATATTTGGGAGTTATTGGGACCATATATTTGTTGGGGTAGAGTTGGGAGTGAAAACTAAAGGATTAAAGGGTGGTTATTTATAGGGAAAGGGAGGTGATACTTTAATAATTTCAAGGGACACCTCACTAGTGGTTTTGGCAAAACCATGGGCTTGCCCATGGTATTTTCCCATGGGTTTGGCCACATGGGTCCCCTCATACAATAATTCATCCCCTTTAGTCGACCATACCTTAAACTATCTCATGAAATCATCATGATGCAGTCATGATGTCATTAAACATACCGAAACCCTAAAACTGTAATTTTTACTATTCACTGAAAATTCAACTTTTTCCAAAAGCTCCCAAAAATTTATCTTACCATAATATCAATGATCTGAATTTAAAAATAAACTCCATTTTATAAAAATAATTTTTTTAAATAATTTTAATTTAATTTTTTAATAAAAACACTATTCACCGAAAATTTATTTTTTTCAGAAAAAACCCCAAAAATTACCATAACATAATATCGATGCTATAAGTTCAAGAATAAAGTCCATTTTTTAAAAATAATTTTCTAAATATTATTAATTTAATTTTTAATTAAAAAACACTATTCATCCAAAAAACTAATACTTGACTAATAATTAATGAAACAATTATTTTCCTATTTTATTGAATCACACTACTTAATCAAGGTGCCTAAATTATATTAATATTTTATTTAAGTGAGATTACTAATCCATTTGGTCACATTACTAATCCAAAACAAAAAAAATCACAATTCATAATTTACTATTCATCAAAAATTAAGTTGATCTTATTAGACTCTAAATTTCTTACTGAACACATTTGCAGAAGAACATTTTTTGAAAATCATTACACCTCATTAATTATTTAAGGTTTCCATAAATATTTTAAAATAACTTTTTTTTTTCAAAATACATCAATAAAATATAACCTATATTCATTCGAATATTTAAAAACTCCCAAAATTCACCATAAGAAGAAAACACAATTTTATTTATAACAAAGGATTATGGTCTCCTTACATAGCCCCTTATAACCCCAACATAGGACCTTAGTGTAGGGTGTGCTAAGGTGAGAGAATCTGAGGGCGGCTCAGCTAACATCGCACGAGTAGTAATTTCTATCAGTTTGAACTTCTTGCGAAGGCGATTCCGTTCTAGCTTCACACGATTAAGTTTGGCCTCGGTTTGGTCCAGTGAAAAGCCCAGTGGTGCTACCTCATTCCCAAGTTCTATTAGATGGGCTTCAATCGGTCCAAGACTACTGGATGAGGCCATCAAATCTTCTTTCTATATTAATTATCCAAGAACACTTGTATTTAGAGACAATAGTCACAACATTCAGTTTCCAACGGTCATACTGACTAACGGTCATATAATAGTCAAAACCCAACAGTCTCGTTTTAATTATACTCATGTTTTCAAATGAAATAGTTTTGTTGAGTATGAAAAATAAAATAACACACCAAATTAGGAAACAATATTTATTCAAAATTTCGGGTCGTTACATTCTTCCCCCCTTAAGAAATTGCATCCTCACAATTTTCAAAATTGGGATTGTAAATTTCATTGAAAGTCCCACATCAGAAAAAGAGTCAGTAACACTATTACTTTAAAATAAAGAAAAGGAAGTACAAAGGCCACCCGAGTTAACCCAAAGTAGGATTTCTTGTAGGAAAACATGGACATGGAAGAGAAAACAAAGGGTCATGTTCTGAGGGAGAGTGATAGAAAACATGATTAGGAGAAAGTTAACAACAATAAAATCAAAACCTTAGGACGGGTTAAACGGTATTTTATTTCCCAGTAGGAAATGTTAAAAGACAATTTTTTTTATGTTCCTTTTAATAGTTTTGAGGAATTCATTTGAAAACACAAGGAAATATATTTACCTTCAATTAGAGTTTTATCCCTTAATAAGTTTCTACCAAAACTAATATTTTCTCCAAACGATGAGCATTAAAAAACGCTTGGTCTCATGAAAATCACAAGAATCATCTTCTAGAGAATCACATAATCCACCAAGGATTAACTATCCATTTCTTCTATCTTTAAACATTATCCCAAAAATAGAAAGGGTAAGATAAAACAACTCTTCAAAATAAAGAACCCCATAGGAAGGGAAACTATTTTTAAATCTTCAAAATTCCACGGTACTACCCAAAGTTCATTATAGACCATTCCATAAATAATTGTCCTTAAAATTCCTCAAAATAAACCAAACTAAGATTGAAACCCAAATACATGAAGGATTTGAGAACATAGTCTTCCAAGATAAACTTTATCGTTCTTCTCCAAACAACATCAACCAATCCTAACATCTTATAACAAAAGTATCTAACCTAAACATATTTTCTCCAAGATAGGTTAATCATTTCCATAAGTAACTTATATTACCATAAGTCCACCTTAAATTCACTGGTTCTTCAAAATATAAGTCAACCTTTATTCCTCAAATAAAACACCGTAGTAATCTATTTACCTCAATCATATAGGGTTCCCAAAATAGTGAATGTCTTCTAAAATAATAATCATCTTTTAATCCCCTAATCATCCTTTTTTTTCAAGAAGAACAGCTTCACAACATCAACATGTGGTACATAATAATAGATGTTTTCTTTAATGATATAAAACCATCTTAGGTAGTGACTCGATGTTCTTAGAAAACATTAAATATATGCTCATAGGGAATGAACTAAAAAACAACAACATGAAATAGACAATTATTGTGAAGAAGTCACATGTACTTTAGTCATTAAGATCTATCTCAACATAAGACTTGTATTGTTCCCTTGTCCATGAAGATTGTTGATGCTCATCATGCTTCTCATCCCTTCCAAGAGAGAATTGCCTTGGATAATTTATAACTTCTCCACATTTATGACATCGAAAAGTATAAGGTACAATAGATCGAACCTTATCTCTATTCATCACATTATCCATTTTTTAAAGAAATTAGCTATTTTATGCCCTATCACCCCACACATAAAACATCTCCCTGTTCCTTTGTGACATTCCCCTTGGTGCCTCTTTCCACACTTTTTTTCACAAATGATATTGTGTCTTCTTTCCCTTATCAACTTTATCAGATGGAAATCCTTGAGACTTCGTCTTCTTCTTCCTTGATGAATTTGGGCATTCAACTAGGTACCAATTATTAATTGTTATTTTTGATAGCTAGTTTGGTATAATCACAATATGTTCTACTTGATCTCTTGTCATCTCTATCTCATTAATAGGGTAATCGTCACATTTCCTATCACATTGATTGTTGGGACATGTTCTTCCATTTCCCACCATTAACCAAGAAAAGAAAGTTTAATTAGGGGGCTTAAATACTTAGCCAATAATCATGAAAAGGAAACTTAAAGAATAGAAGGATAAACTTGTAGAAGAAAAGTATACCCTAACTTGTGATCCCCTAGGTTCCAATCTAGGTTATCCATGATCATATATTCTTATGTGAATCTTTATTTTATTTTATCTTTGTTCTTTTAATAATGGTTCATACTAAGCTTATGAATTTACCAAAGCATATCCCCCAGAAGTGTTGTAACCAAGAGTGCAGCAAGGCTCGTTGTCGTGTACCAGTTCTCATTCGAGTCTAGCTCAAAGCAGTGTTTTTGGGTTTTACCCCTATGTACATCTGTGCCAAAGCCACCTCTACCTGCTCATATCCAGATAGGGATGAATTTTCTTGATAAACCACTTACTCAATAATCACCAAAATACTAAGAAGATTTCCTATATTTAAAATTTTCTATAGGGTTATTCCTAAAGTTTTCATATCCTAATTTCCAAAAATAACTAAACCATCCTTTGATACCAACTATGACATCCCGAATTTTTATAACATAACTTTTCATTACATTTTACAAAACCGAGGATCTTTAAGGTTTAGTGTCTTGGAAACCAGGAACTTAAAACATGAAAACAAAAAACATTCAACTTAAACAATTGAAAGGCTTCTATTTATGTTCATCCTAGGTTCATTACTGCATCTCATAACCTGGGGACATATATCAAATGAAAGGGTGAGAAGAAGGCCTAGTAAGGGAAACAAGGGAAACATTTAACATGTGAACTTGAGATACATCAATAAAGTCATGAAAAAAACTTTAAGGCATGAGAAAGAAATCATGAGGCATATCATAATAAAAAATAAAGTATTTAATAACTTGAAGATGCGAATACAAAATTTTACTTAGACAATCATGAACATATCACCAAGGTCCATCCCCAAGGTTTCATTTGAAAATTACCTAGGTTATTCACCAAGGTATCGTTAAAATTGCAATCTCTAGTGGTTACATCATTACCCAATGCATTGGAGTGATATCAGGGTGTAACCTTAAATTTGTATTTATAATCATGTGATCCACATATATCATCATCCCCATATAGTATAAAAGAAATGGGTTTCATTTCATAATCATAACGTTTTAAAAACTGATTTAAAGACATGATCTTTATGTCACTTTAAACCCATGGAAAAGGAAAGAGGGTTTCATGTATGTAAATCCCAGAATTTAAAATAGAAATTTTATATATATATGTGAATACCTCTGTAGAAGAAATAGCTTTGAGTATTCAATTAATAAAATAAAATAATTTGAGAAAAATAGAGAGACATTTTGAGACGAAAATTCTGCAGTATAACGACTATCTTTCTGGGTTTTAGAAAACATTGAAAACAGAGGGGACATGGGTCACCCACTCATAAATGATCCATAAAAGAGTAGGGAGACATAATATAGAGTATATAATAACATTTTAAAGAATTTTGAAATACATACCATATGAAATGAAAAACATGGAAGGAAGACAAAAATAATATTTCTCTTATGAAAATTCAGCAGCCTAACAGCGTTACTTAAAACGTCAAAATACTGAATTGACGAGATAAAATAGGGTATCTCATCATGTGAACATAAAAGATCAGTATGATAGATATAGAGATCATAAACCAACATAATAAAAAAGAACATGAAAGACTTGACATGAAAATAGATCTTGAAAACGAGAAGGGTGAAAGAATCCCTTAAAAATTCGGCAGCCTAACGACGCCACTTAAAACTTCTAAATACTGAATTGAAGAGATAAAATAGGGTATATCATCATATGAACATAAAGGATCAGTATTATATATATAGATATCATACCCCAACATAATAAAAAGGAACATGATATTTTTGACATGAAAATAGATCTTGAAGACGAGAAGGGTGAAAGAATCCCTTAAAAATTCGGCAGCCTAACAGTGCCACTTAAACATTCTTAAAATGAATTGATGAGAGAAAGAGGGGGTCTATCATCAAATGAAAATGAAAAGTATAGTAGAATGAATATAAAAGAACATACCCAACATAAGAACTTGGGGATTAATAGAAATGACATAAAAGAGAGTACTTGGAAAGAAAGAGAGAGGTAGAATCCCTTACCTTAAAACATAACTCTTAAAACTCGAAGGATGGGACCTTGAGAGCTTGGGGGAACATTGGAAGGAATCTTTGGGAGGTAATGAGACCATATATTCGTTGGGGTAGATTTTGGAGTGAAAAATAAATGAGTAAAGGGTGGGTATTTATAGGGAAATGGAGGTGATACTTTAATAATTTCAAGGGACACCTCACTAGTGGTTTTGGCAAAACCATGGGCTTTCCCATGGAAGTTTCCCATGGTTTTGGCCACATGGGACCCCTCATACAATAATTAATCCCCTTTAGTCGACCATCCCTTAAAATATTTCATGACATCATCATGATGCAGTCATGATGTCATTAAACATACCAAAACCCTAAAATTGTAATTTTTACTATTCACTAAAAATTCAACTTTTTCCGAAAACTTCAAAAAAATTATCTTAACATAATATCAATTCTCTGAATTCAAAAATAAACATCATTTTATAAAAATAATTTTCTAAATAATTTTAATTTAATTTTTAAATAAAAACACTATTCACCAAAAATTCTTTTTTTTTTCATAAAAAACTCCAAAAATTACCTTAACATAATATCGATGCTATAAGTTCAAAAATAAAGTCCATTTTTTAAAAAATAATTTTCTAAATATTTTTAATTTAATTTTTAATTAAAAAACACTATTCACCCAAAAAAACTAATACTTGACTAATAATTAATGAAACAGTTATTTACCTATTTTATTGAATCACACTACTTAATCAAGGTGCCTAAATTATATTAATATTTTCTTTAAATGAGATTACTAATCAATTTGGTTACATTACTAATCCTAAACAAAAAAATCACTATTCATAATTCACTATTCATCAAAAATTAAGTTGATCTTATTAGACTCTAAATTTCTTATTGAACACATTTGAAAAAGGCCATTTTTTGAAAATAATTATAGATAATTAATTATTTAAGGTTTACATAAATATTTTAAAATAGCCTTATTTTCAAAATAGATCAATAAAATACATCCTATATTCATTCGAACATTTGAAAACTCCCAAACTTCACCCTAAGAAAAAAACACAATTTTATTTATAACAAAGGATTATGGTCTCCTTATATAGCCCCTTATAGCCCCATCATAGGAACTAAGTGTAAGGTGTGCTAAGGTGAGAGAATCTGAGGGCGACTCGGCTAACATCGCACGAGTAGTAATTTCTATCAGTTTGAACTTCTTGCGAAGGCAATTCCGTTCTAGCTTCACATGATGAAGTTTGGCCTGGGTTTGGTCCAGAGCAAAGCCCAGTGGTGCTACATCCTTCCCAAGTTCTGTTAGATGGGTTTTGATCGGTCCAAGAATACTGGATGAGGCCATCAAATCTTATTTCTGTATTAATTAACCAAGATCACTTGTATTTAGCAACAATAGTCGCAACATTCAGTTTCCAACGGTCATACTGACTAACGGTCATATAATAGTCAAAACCCAACAGTCTCATTTTAATTATACTCATGTTATCAAATGAAACAGTTTTGTTGAGTATGAAAAATAAAATAACAAACAAAATTAGGAAACAAGATTTATTCAAAATTTCGGGTTGTTACACAACCCCTGGACATCCCACTACTGGAAATTGTCCCCATACCCACGGTTTTGTGAAAAAATGTGGGTATATGTCCCCCCTATACCCATAGTTTTCCAGAACCATGGGTATAGGGATAGTGTGGGAACCTATACCCACGGTTTTTGACACAACCGTGGGCATAGGATTTTTTTAAAGACCAATACCCACGGTTTTGCCAAAACCGTGTTCATAGGTTTTTTTTGTGAAGACCTATACCCAGGGTTTTGCCCACACTATGGGTATAGGGATTTCTCTGGAGACCTATACCTACGGTTTTTCAAAGTCATGGGTATAGGATGTATTTTTTTCATTGACCTATACCCACGGTTTTTCAAAACCGTGGGTATAGGTTTCCTGCATTATGGTGGGGGGAAAATGGGAAAAAAATTGTGCAGGATGAAATAAATTTTACCCGGGAACAATTTATTAAATAATATAATTATACTAATACCAATATTTATTAATATAAATTAGGTAGCTTTGTTGGTTTAGTTCTCCGTTCTGTTCTGTGAAGTGCGGTGTTCAAATCTTGGCACAGTAAATTTTTAAATATACTGACAATATTAATATAAGTATAAAATCGTATAATTATATAAACATAATCCTCGTAGCATAGTTGGTTCGCTTCTCTACTCCATCCCTCCAAGCCACGTGTTCGAAACCCGCTGGTCACATTTTTTAGATAACAAAATTGGTAATAATATATTATAATAAAATTATATTTATGTAAATATAAATACGTCTGCTCGGTTGGTCTGCTGTTGTGTTGCGACGCTGAGTCCCTGCGTGTGGCATGGGTTCGAAACCCTCTGCACGTGATTTTTGAAATTTAAATTTCCCACGGTTTGACAACCGTGGGGTAAGTTCCCTACCATGCTGTACAGCAGGGTGTTGGTGTGTGACACACCTTTACCCACAGTTCTACCTAATCGTGGGTATAGGTCAAGACCGCTATCCTAACGCCGTTCCGGCCCACAGTTCCCAAAATGATGGGTATAGCCTATACCCATAGTTTTGGGGTCTATACCCATGATTTTGAACCGTGGGTATAGGTCGTTTTTCCAGTAGTGTCCCCCACCGCTCTAGACAGCCCCTACCCCCTTGAACACCCACACCCCTCCTGGACACCACCTCCACCCCTACCCCCTTGGACACCCCCTAGACACCCCAACCCCCTGGACATCCCCATCCCCTTGGACACCACCCCACACCCTTGGACACCCCCTGGACACCACCACCCCCTTGAGCAGCCCCCACCCCTTTGGATAGACCCACACCCCTAGACAACCCCCACCACTCTAGACAGCCCCCACCTCCTTGGACACCCTACCCCTCCTAATAACCCTTGAACACATCGATTACTAAAAAACCATCAATTTAAAAATGATTAAAAATCCTTAATAATAGAAGGAATGAACGAGAAGAATAAGTGGATGAAGAAGAAAAAAAGAAACAAAGAAGAGAGGAATAAGAACATTGAATAATCAACTTATTTAAGGAAATCAAATTTCAATAGAAGGAAACAATCAAACACCATAGTAGAGGGAATTCCATGGTATCCATGAAAACCATGGGGCCTCCAATGGTTGATATAAAATTGGAGAAAATGGAGTAAACCTAAAAATCAAATCAAATTTAAAATAAAAACTCTGATGGAGAAAATCATAGTGTAAAGCCTATCATCATGGAAAAATGGGGTCAGGATAACTGCATATTTGAAAACCACGACATGGCCTCCCCCATAACCCATAATTTTCTCATAGTCAATGACTGATCAATATATATATAATCAAATAGAATCATATTGCAACACCCCTCATCTTTTAATAATCATTGAATCCCTAAAAATCATAGTGGAAACCTAAAGCTCATTAAATATCCACAAATGTTCCCCATATTCAATTTGAAAGAAATCATAGCTACATAATAGCCCAACACTGACCACCATGATGGAATCACCATAAATTAAATAAATCTAATAAATTATATCCTAATATCCATGAAATAATACAATCACCATGTCATAATCTCACAAACCACGATGCAATAGTCAAACCCAACTAACACTTATCCAACACCGCCTTGGACACCACCCCCACCCCCTTGGACACCCCCTAGACACCACCACCCCCTTGGACAGCCCCCCACCCCTAGACACCACCCCCACCCCCTTGGACACCCCCTGGACACCACCACCCCCTTAGACCGCCCCCGCCCCACTGGACAGCCCCCTTCCCATTTGACAACCCCCACCCCTCTAGACAGCCCCCACCCCCTTGGACACCCCCACCCCTCCTGGACACCACCCCACCCCTACCCCATTTTGGACACCCCTGGACACCCCAACCCTCTAGAAAGCCCCCCGGACAACCCCCCAAACCCTCTGGACAGGCCCACCCCCTTGGACAACCCCCACCCCCTTGGAAAGCCCCCACCCCCCTTCTACACCCCCACCCCCTTAGACCCCCCCACACCCCTGGACTTCCCCCCCACCTCCATGGACACCCTGGTCACCCCCAACCCTTTGGAAAACCCCCCGAACCCTCTAGACAGCCCCCACCCCCTTGGACAGCCCTCACAGCCTCTTGGACACCACTCCACCCCCTTTGACATCCCCCACACCCCCTTGGACACCCACAACCACCTTAGACAACCCCTGCACCCCCTGGAAACCACACCACCCCTTTGACACCCTTTGGACACCCCCACCCCACTAGACAGCCCACCCAACCCCCCTGGACACCCCCACCCACTTGCAGAGCCCCCACCCCCTTAGAAACCCCCTGTACGCGCACACAAACTTGATAGAACACACAAAAATCGTAAAATTTCATGATATCACTTCCATAGGTTTATTTTATGAGAAGAGAATTTATCATGGTATAGATGAACACTATAAAACATACCATGACATCAAGAAAAAAGAAAAATAACATCTCAAAAAATTAGTTTAGGGAATCACGGAAAATAAAAACTAAAAATGAGTCGTGTGAGGCTTACTTGAGTGTTGTGAGTCGACCTGATAGATCTGATGATAATAAATATGAAGAATGATGTTAGAAAAAGGAAGTTGGAGGGAATGAATTAGATGAATCATTTCTAGGTTTTCCGTGTGAGAGAGACGAGTCGCATGTCTCCAGATCAAAGAAAATCGAATGACTGAATACGGGGTGCGATAAATCATTTAAATGATTTAGCACATAGGTAATTTAATAAACGACGTGTTAAATTATTTTTTTTTAATGTTTATAACATCGGTTATTTAATAACTGACGTAGAAAACAATTTATCATGTCGTTTATAAAATAACCGATGTGATATATGTCGCTTTACACCGACGCGATAAATTGTTGAGATTATCTTTATCATGTCAGTTTTTTATAACCGACGTGGTAAAGCGTCGAGCTTTCCTTTATCACATCGGTTATAAAATAACCAACATGATAAAGTGTGTCAGATTTTATTTTCATGTCAGTTATATAATAATTGACATAAAAAAGATAATCTCTGTATATATCACGTCAGTTATTTTATAACCGACGTAAACAATGGATCCTAATCGATATATCACATCAGTTATAGAATAACCGGCATGATATATATATTATTAAAGCTTTTTACATAGGTTATATAGAACTGACGTGAAAAATGAAGACGTGTTAAATTTATTTTCCACTAGTGTAAGAGGCGTGTCCAGCCATGGAGTCCTCCAATAATTGAGAGTTGAATGCACACTTACTGTCCACTGTGATTTTTTCATAATATCATTAATGGAGTATTTGATGGATGACCATATAGATGATGCAATATAGGACTGATGTCCATTCCACAACCTTTTTTGAACCTTTGTTCCAAGAAATAAAAATGGGGATCGTGATAATTTAGTAAATTCTAGGTGAACTTATTAATGAGGCCATCATTAAATATTCCAAGATCCTTGATTCCAAATATACCCAAATTACAGGTTTCGTACAATCCTTTTAGGATATATTTATTAGCTTCCTTTCATGTATCGATCCTATCAATAAAAAAAATCCTTTTCATACATTGAAGATCATTGATAATATTCTCTATCCACCTGTAAAGATAAAAGGATTTGACCAACTTGGAGGTGATGATTGAGTTAACAACACACACCCTTCCAACTTGTAACATGGATTTCCCATTCCATATAACTAATTTATTAATTATTCCCTAGAATATTCCCATAAGGTAATTACTCTTCACCTACCCCCATAATAGAGGAACACCAAGATAATTAAAGGGAAGAGATCCCCTTTGAACTCTAAGAGTTCTAGTAACCTTTTTTTTCTTTCCAATTGGGATTCCCTCACCAAATAAATGAACGATTTCTCCCAGCTCATGGCTTGACTAGACACTTCTTTATAAAATTAGAAGAATTCCTTGATAACATAACTTTTTCTTCTTGAATATTGTCCAAACAAGAGGATATCACCCATATATAGAAGATGTGATGGGGTCCAAGTATGAGTACCATATTTAATTTTCTTGTATAGTCTAATCTGAGAGAGTTCCTAAGTTCATATGCTCAAATAATGTTTATAAATTGAAAACATGATGCCCGAGAAGGGGTCTCCTTGCTTGAAACCCTTGGTACACTGGAAGTAACCCCTAGGAGCTCCATTAACTTTAAACGAAAACGTTAAGGTTATAATAACTACACCCATTATTTTAATGAGGGCATGTGATAACCCATACTTCCTGAGGATAGAAAAAATGAATCTCTATTTGAGAGTGTCAATGGATTTGGAGATGTCAATTTTTAGTGAAAAATTCCCATGCCTAGATTTCATTTTATTGATGTTCACACTTTCTAAAGTAGAAAAGAGGAAATTTTTAATGTTCATACTAGGAAAAAATCCAAATTGGTTTTGTGTGGTGTGCCTCTTCATAACCCCACCCAGTCTGGTCATAATAATCTTAATGATAAGTTTAGGAATGGTGTTGCCAAGATCCACCAGTCTAAAATCCCTATTTTCGTTTGCATTACCCTTCTTTGGTATCAAGGTAATAAAATTGAAATTTATTCCATAGAGAAAAGAGTCATGATTGAGGAATTATTTGAATTCACTAATCATATCATCCTATAGAAGTTCCAAGTAGAACATAAAGAATTAATTAGTGAATCCCTCTGGACTGGCTGCACATTCCATGTTGAGAGAGAAGAGGGCTGCATTTATCTCTTCCATGGAGGGGGCTATAGTAAGAGAACAAATTTCTAACTACTGTATGCATGAAAGAGTGTTTTCTAGGATTTTTTCAGTGTTATCCACCCCATCATCATAACAAATCACCTTTAAATAATCAACAATTTCATTAGAAAATTTAGACTCAGATGTGTGGAGTTGTCCATTTACTTTAGTGAAATTCATACCAACTTTAACTTTCTTCTCTTTATGCAGTATGTGAAATAAATTTGAGTTCTTGTCACCAAATTTGAGCCATTTTTCATTAAACTTATTCCATTAAAATATTTCTTTGATATTTAGAAGATTATCTATATTTGATTAAGCATCAATTTCATCTATAAAAGGTGTATCTTGGTGCTGATTCCTGTGCTGGAATCTTGCAAGGTGTTCCTCAGTTGTTTTAATATTAAAATCTATGATAAAAAAGGACTTCCTACTCTAATATTTTAGCAATACTTTAGAATGATAAAGATTCAGATCAAGGATATTCATTGGTCCACCAAGAGGTTTAAATTTTCCAAGATTCCACGATAATCTCTCTACATATAGATATAAAAAGACACCCATTATTAAACTAAAAGAGAAGAGGTGATAACCTTGAAACCTAAGAGTAAATCTCAACAATGAGGGGGATGTGATCTTAGTGATGTTTGGGGAGGGTAAATCTAGAAACCCTATATAACTTTCTCCTATGAACTATTTGGAAAAAACATCTTTCTAACTTTCATACTTCCTTCCATTCAATGTATACCAGTTCTAGGTGAATTTAGCTCCATCAATTGTAACTTCAGCAAGTTGAAAATAGTTGACATAGGAGGAGAATTCAATTGAGGCTACCCTATTGAATCTCAATAAAATATTTTAATCAGGTATCATAATAGTATTAAAATCACCAACAATAACACATTTAGAGTGTGTGGAATCAGATTGATTATCAATCTCACTACATAGATCCTTTCTCTTTATATATGAAGTGGAGGCATACAAAAAGGATATAGAGAGATTTCAACATTGAGAATTGAGATGAACTGAAATACTTTGTGATTTTTTTATACATTATAATACTAAATTTCTGTTGTGGTTGAATACCCATAAATGAAATATATTTATGCTATGTAGATTTTGGGAGAAAAAACTATACCCATATGAGGTCTACTTGAAGGATTTCCGTATGCTAAATAACATATTAGGATTTTCAATTAAAATAACCATGGTTTTGTTGGACTTGATGTAATGTATAAGGGATTTGGTCATAGGGGTGTTCACTAGCCCCTGACAGTCCAATAAAGGAGCCTCATTATTCAAGGTTTTGGCTCCTTATCAGGGGCCTTTCTTTCTTTAGCCTTATTTCTTATCCACTTTTCTTTACTCTATTTCTATTCTTATTTCTTACTCCTATGATATTGCTTCCCTCATGTTTTCAGCCTTCTTAAGGTTCTTGTAATTCATCAGATATTTAGTAGATTTATCCAATTACTCCAAGTTTCTAGGTACACTTTCATTATAATAATTTTCTTATTCTCCATCAACATACCACTAGGTCTTACATAAAGGGATAAATTTACTGTTGGAGTGATTTTTTCCATGGATGTTCCCATCATTAAAATTTCTTCTGGTAGTTTTAGAGGTGAAAAACTTTGAGAAAACCTCATATTTTGTGCTATATTCAACAAACTGTCTAGAAATATCACACCTGTTGAACGGTTCAAAATGAGGGAATAAGATTAGTGATTTTCTTTAAGAGTTACCATTAGAGGTAAAGTTATCCCTAACTTGAATCTGATTTTTTTTCTCTACAGTGTCCTCAGGTAGTGGAACTGGTGTGTGATGTAAAAATAAGGATGGGGAAGCTGGTATTCCCTTTTGAGGTGCCTCAATATGAGTCTCTGGTATTTTATCTATTTCGTATGGATAAAATTATTTTAAATCCAGAGTTGTTTTGATCTTCTCTTGATTAGATTATTTTACCATTACAGTGGGCTGCTTGGGTCCCATCAATGATTACCCATCCTTGTGATCTTCTATTTGGGGTGTTACATGTGTCGTTTTGATCTTCTTTTGATCTTAATCCCTTATGTCTTGTGGATTTTCCAATTCACCATCCATGGTCACATCCCTTTACATGGAGAGTCTATAGAAGTTACTTGGATTAGGTGGTGAACCATCGTCTTTAACTTTTCTTTTCTAACAATTGATATTAACATTCCATTTAACCCTGAAAAATGTGAATTCCTTATCCCTCCTACATTCATATAATATGTGACAAAATAATTTTCATCCCAAAAAAATCTTCTTATTTATCTAAAATTGTATTTTAAGAGTCATTCTATTATCACTTGTTTTCAATACTACTTCCTCCACTAAGGTGTTAAATTAATCACTTATATGATAGGTGGGGGATAACAAATTAGTCTAGTTGACCTTGAATTTGGGAGAGGATCATAGGAGAGTCCTGTGGAGAGAATATAAACCATCCTTGGAGTATTTTTATAGTTTTTTTGTATTTAAAATTTAAAAATATAATCAAATACACCATCAATCACAAATACAAATCGATGCAATTCATTGAGAACACTCATCTCACATTACCCCAACTCCCACTAATAGAAATATACACTCTAGGATACAATATCCTTATAGAAATAAATAAAATATTCATTTAGAAATGTCAAGTATTGATTTTAGATTTTACCTTTAAAGGATGATCTATGGGATTAACAATTTCATTAGGGACTATGTCCATCATCCTTAAGAAAATAAAAACCTCATAATTTTCCATTGGTGACTGCAATTGATCTCATGTTTTTCTGTAGGAGTCTCGTTCTTTCATTTTTTCATTTAGCCATGAAATATTCCTCTATGATTCCTGATCAATGTAACTTCTTAATCCCTAACTATATAGTGTAGTAGTAAAGGATAATGGTGACCTACCAAAGACAATTGATAAAGTATGCCCAGAATCCATCCCTCATACATGCTCGAGATGTTCTATCCCTAAAATGACACATATATAACCTGAATATATACAAAAAAATTGGGTTTGATATATTATATGATATGAAACACAAATATTAGAGGATCATGTAACACCCTGAGACTTTATTATATATATATATCTTAAAAAATATTAATCACTTCAATAGCTTATGAAACACACAACCCTGAGTCTAAATGAACCGAAATATAGTATACCATTATAATATATCCATTAAATTATTGGGTATAAATAATACTAAATAAATTTTTAAAATTATGGTTATATATTGAATATAAATATAATAAGAATAATTTGAAAGAAAAAGAAATGTTTTTTTGAAAAGCTGTATTTTTCTAAAGGGCAGTTTAGTCACGATTTGAGAACATAATTTAAAATTAGTTTTTACCAATTTTATAAAATATAATTGATAAAATTAACTTAATTTTTTAAATAATCACATCAAAATTATCTTATGGTGAATTTTTGGGATTTTTCTGAAATATTTCATTTTTTGAAGAATAATAAAAAATAATGATTTTTAACAAAAACCACTTTTTCATTATTTAAAATGTTAAATTATATTTTAATATTTTTTTAATTCAAAATTGGTTTAATTATATTATAATAAATATAAATTATGTTAGTGGAATCAATTTCATATTGGATTTTAATATTATAACATTCTACACTTATGTGAATTTTCTCTTTTGGAAACCCACTTTTTCGTCCTGTCTACGAGTATAATTTTAAATTAGATTTTTACAATTCTATGAATTGAATTCAGAAAAATATATTTTATATTTTTAATAATAATAGTGTATATTATCTAATAAGTTCAACTTAATTTTTGACCATCATGAATAGTAAAATCAGCCAAAATTAATTATCATCATTAAGGAAAAAACTGATTTACTGGGGGAGATAAACTAAAAAGATAAGGGTTAAAATGACCCACCAACATGTCAAAAACTCATTTTATGAACATATTTAGAGCTTAGAACTGATTGGTGTCTATAATGACCCATTGTTTTCATGATAAAAACATGGGTGTAATTGATTCTTTTCAAAAATTCCACGTGTGTCCCCTCCCCCACTTATTAATGTCTAAACCTATCCATCCTTTTCAAAATTACAAATACATTTTTTTCATCCAATAAAAAACCAAATAATTTCCTTACTCCCATAAAAAAAATCCAATATCCCTTGTTTCGATCATAAATCAAACCTAGGAATGCTTTGGGTGAAAACTTAAAGAAGTTGTCTAAAGAAGATGTAACGTTCTTAAATGAGTGTTTTTTATTTTGTTTCTTATTCCACCTAATTAAAATATAATTAAAAAATTATTATATAATAATATAATTATCTTTCATAAACTGATATGTTATTGTGTTATGTGAATTCCCTATATACATCTCCTTTTCTAACAAATGGGAAACAAAACCGTCGATTGTGTGTATAATGAACTACCGCCCTCCGAACTGATGTAATTCATTTTCCATTACAACATTTGAAGGATGTATATAATAATATATCTAAGACAGGTATATTATATATATTATATTATTATACATATATACTTTTAATATCACATATACCTTCTTACATTCCTTTCTTTTTAAAATACGATAATGTCACTCGTGTGTACGACATACTACTGCCTCACAATGGGATGTGATTAATTTTTCACATACGCTTTACATGGTTGATAATATGTATAAATTTATTAAATATATGTGATATGTATGAAATTATATTGATTATGTAAAATTAATATATCACCTTATTCCTTACCCTTTCACCCATTGAGGAAATGATAATGCCACTCGAGCTTACATATGACATACCGTCTCCATGAAGAAATTTGATCCATTCTCCATTTATAAATTTCAATTAAAATTATATAAATATATATAATGAAAAAATTATATTTATAGAATTAATTTCATTTTTTATAAGTTGAAACTATATAATATGAATAAGAACCTGAACTTTCATGACTAAACACGTGTGATAAAACAAGGTAATTAACACAAACAACAATGAAAATAATGAAATATTTTTACCAAAAAAGTGGTAAAATGTTATAAAGGGATAATATATGATATTATAAATATGATAATGGTTTTTTTATAAATTAATAAAATTCTTAAAAACATTATACAGTAGGTTAAATCATGTTCAACAAAAAGGATACTCGAGGTAAGGGACTTTGTCTCAATTTATCTTCACTGAGGTATATTATAAATTTATGCAGGTAATTTATTTTATATGGTGTATATACAACCACTATTTAGTGTAATATCATTAATATATCATAATTAATGGTATTTTACATTTTAATTTGAATTATTTCATCTAAGATGATTTGACTTGAAAATTACCATGTAGTAAAAAATTCCACAACTCAATTTCCTTTTATTGGGTTATATTACATAATCATTGTCTTTAAAATTCTAAGATAATATTCCAAAATACTTATGAATATATTATGTTTTATTTTCCATTTTTATTTGCATTTAAATTTTATAAAGATAATATATTCATTTCTTAATTCTTACTTCAATGTTAGGATCATTGTAAGGGTTTATTTTAAAATCTCATTTAAATCCGGATTGTATATACTTTAATTTACATTGAAGGAAATTATTAGATTAATTTATGATAAAACCATTTAATTTTTATTCTCCTCTGATTATTCATGAATTTTTCATGTAAAAGTACAATATTCTTCTCTTTTTTACTTAAAATTATTGATAAAATGTTTTTATGAAAGTATGACTTTATTTCTCTCTTCGATTGAAAATCCATTTTTATTAAAAACCATATTTTCTAAAAATGTTTTTAAAAATGTTTTTAACATTCTTGAAATGATTTTTAAAAGTCATTTTCACCCATTTTTTTATTTTTAAAATTTTTTTAGAAATAAATCTTCAAGTCGTTTTCCAAACAAAGCTCATTTATCATTTACCAAAAATATGAAAAGAATATTTGTTTTAACATGTAAGACAAGTAAATAATTTCCCATTTTCATAAATAATCAATGTTTAAAATTATACTTTATAATATTCAATTATTATTTTCAAAATATTTGGTGTAATTTTTTGTCAAAAAAATATTTTCAAAGTGAGAAGGTTATTTTCCTCAAGATTGTTTTATTGAAATTTGTATTGTATTTATATTCATTAATAACATAAATCCATTAGTGTACTTATGATAAATTGGGGAAATGTTGTATTAATATCATTATTATTATTTCTCTAGATGTTTTATCATCTATTTCATGTGGGAATGTGTTTCCATTGTCTTTTTTGACTAATTTTTGTAATTATTAACTCTCCATTGAAATATTTATTTTTGTGTTATCATTGGACAATAAATTTTACAAAAATATGCATATTATTTATCATAGATATACTTAATACTTAAACCATATATCATTAATACATAAGATATTTTACTTTTAATGTTATATGATTGAGTGAGGAATTTTTTTTAATCCATATCCTTTAATAAATATAGATATTTGTTGATAAGGAATATTGATCCATGGATTAAATAGATTACTCTATATACGAGGAATGATTTGGACATGAAGTTATGTTTGATTCCCAGTTATAGATATCCCCTCAATTAATCAGCAGTCTCATGAGATGAATTAGTTAGCTAGCCTGAGTTAAAAGGGTTCTGGTGTATAACTACCCATTTGTTTTAAGCGGTCTTGTGAAATGTATTGATAGTAGAGGTATTGTGATTCCTGAGATAATGACAAGAAATAATTAATAATTTATTTTTTAAATAATTTTTTTATTATTATCCATGATATTTTCATAATGATAGTACATTTGGATGAATTTTCATGCTCAGGTTATTGATTAAAAGACCCGTGTTTTCAGTTATTTATCTTTCCATATTTATTACTCCTTATTTATTATTATTTATTTATTCATGATATCATCCTATTTCAATAACTCTTACTGAGCATTTTATCTCACCCTTAATTTTTTATGTTCCTAGAAATATTATAAGAGTACTATGAATGATATGTAAGGATATTCTTGAGGGATTAATGATATTATCATGAAAAAATTAAGTTGTATTTTTTGTATTAAAATGTAATATGGGAATCATGTATGTATCTACACTACTGGAAATAATGACATTTGCGACGGTGGATTTGTGTCGGGATCCCGTCGCTAATAGGTTTTTGCGACGGGGGTCCGTCACAACTAGCCCGTTGCGGAAAACGGCGTCGCAACAACAATTATTTGTGACGGGCCCGTCGCTAAAAGTATTATTTGCAACAGCGATACTTCCCATCCAAATATTAGTCCATATATTTATAAAAACTTTTTGAAATAGTAATTGCGACGGGGCCGTCGTAATTACTATTTTAAAAAAAAATTTTAAAAAAAAATTAATAAATTATTTTAATTAATATAATAATAATAATATTTGTGACGGGCATAGTATCCCGTCACAAATACTATAAAAAAATAAAAAAAATAAATTATTAATAAATTTTTTTAATTAATATAATAATAATCCAATTATAATTCAAAAATAAAAAAATAAAAAAATATTAATACATGATTTTAATTAATATAATAATAGAATTATAATTCACAAATAAAAATGATAAATTATTAATAAATTATTTTAATTAATATACTAATAATAGAATTATAATTCAAAAATAAAAAATAATAAAAAAATAATAAATGATTTTAATTAATATAATAATATTAGAATTATAATTCATAAATAAAAAAATATTAATATGTTATTTTAATTAATATAAAAATAATAGAATTATTTTACATTCAAATATTACAAAAAAATATAATTAAATTATAATATTATAAAATTTTAATATATATATAAAATTTAATATTATAAAATATAAATAATATTATTATTCATATTAATATTGTTATTTCAAAATATAATATTATTTATATTTTATAATGAGACAGAAACTACGAATAGCAAAAAATTCATATTTTGATTTAACAAACTTTATAACATAAAAACAAACTCTAATCTGAAGGAGGGGGGGATCTACAGATGTTGGTGGAGGAAACTCCATCCCTAAAGCATGAGTGAGTCGGCGCATGTACTCCATCTGCTCTTGCTGCTGCTGCTGCCACCGACTCATCTGCTCCTCGTACAACTGCTGTTGGCGTCGACGCTCCTCCTCATACTGCTGCTGCTGCTGCTGACGCATATGATCCTGCTCCTGTCGGAGACTCTCTATCAATGCTGTCTAAGATCGCAACTGATCCTCATACTGTGTAGCAGAAGAAGATGCATGAGCTCCTCTCGAGGTGGACGCCGACATCGCAGCACTGCCATAATAATCTCCAGGAGTCAATCGAGAGCTGATACCAACTACCTGGCCCTTCTCGAAGGCATACTGGGTGGCCTGCATCCATGCTGCCTCATCAAACTGACGACCAGTGGTCTGATCTGATGACTCGACCTAACTCTCAGGCCGTTTCTGTGAGGCTGCGGCCTCATATGACTCCTGTAGTTGCAATTTAAAATTAAAATTGTGAATATATTATATGCAGTTAATTTTTAAACTTTAAAAAAAATAATACTGACCACGATGTGACGCTGATGATCACCTCTGAGATCCCCAGTATCTGGATCACTATACATCCTCCGATATACATCGTACTCCATAATATCGGGGTGCTCGACAGCCTATAAGAATAAAAAATAAACTGTTAATATTTATAGTTATATAAAATATTTATAAATAATGTACGTACCAGATGTTGTCTATGAGTACTAAAAGTACGACTCCCAGCTTGATGAGTCACCTCCTGTCTCCCCCGATTCTGCCACCCCACCGATGATCTCCTCTGAAAGGCATCACTCAACCAGTGCACACATAATCCATCCCATACGTGGGATGAAATGTACTGTGGTCGGTGCGCTCTATAGGAGTCATAAAAAATGGATACTCCTGCTTTCTTCATGGCCGCTCTCCTCAAGTTGTGCAAAAACTGATGAAAGCGATCATGCATTACCACCTCCCATGCCTCGTGGATGGTTCCACACATGGTATCCCTGATCGGATACCATAAACCCTACAAATAAATCAAAATATCAAGTTATAAATGAAATAATTTTCAAAATAAAAATTATTTATTTACGTACGTACCAACCAATGGCCGAACATGACCTGATGCACATTAATGGGAATCTGCTCCCATGTGGTCCAAGGCTGGGAGAAATAGTTGCTCAAAATAGCGCTGCCCTGTCTGACTGCTATATGTAGAAAACTGTAAAAATAATAAACATTTATTATGTGAATAGATTAATGAAATCCTAGTCAAATCCACAGGTTATCACACAAGTTATCACACCTCCATGTGAGTGGATCAAACCCAAGACGTGGACATCGCTCGGGGATGAGGTCAGGAATCATCAATCGTGCAAGACCGCGCCCCCTCCGCGTACTCCCTGAAGCGCCTGCAGGCTGAGGGTCATCTACCATCAACTCATCCGCATCGAAAGGCAGGTCGGCATCCGTCGACTCACGAAATGCGTCTTCGTCCTTCTAAAACAGAAAATGTTAATGTCGTTAGCAAATAATTGATAATTACTATTATATATACATATATATTAGTTATGATTATATATAACTAACATGGAATTCTATCAGTGTTCATCTTCATCATCATCTTCATATATGTCAATGTCATCTTCATATTCCTCCTCAACATCATCGATATCCATTCGAGTTTGAGTTGCTTCATCTCTTACCATTTCAAATTCATATGTAACATCATTAACATCATCGTCATCACCGACTCTTAAATGTGGGGTGTCGTCATTGATACTCATGTCTCTTTGTAAAAAATATCGATTTTAAGTACTCTCTTGAAAAACTTCAATTCTTTTCACATCAGTGAAAGCACATTCACTTTGACTAAACTGATTGTCTCAAATTTTGATTTTTATTATACTCCACCAATCAATCAAGTCTCTTGACGTAGCATAGTACTTTGCGTAATAAACTTGATGTGCCTGTTGAGCCAATAAGAATGGTTCATTTACTGCGAGAACACTTTTACATTTAAAATCGATGATTCCATGAGTTGGATGAACACGGACGCCTCTCTCTGTATCCAACCACCGACATTTGAACATGGTTATGTAATGTTGTCCAAGATAACAGAGTTCAATGAATTCATCAAGTATGCCATAAAAGTCAACTTCATTTTCTCTATGATGAGATCCTCTCAAGCTAACTCCACTATTCATTGTTTTTTTGATTCCCCATATGCATGTGTATGAAATCTAAATCCATTCACCACATATGCATTATAAGTTTTAACAAGTTTGGAAGGTGGGTTACTCAATATACACACCCATTTGTCAATTTTATCAGCATGTCGAGACACCTGAAAATTTGTGAAATAATTATCAATATAGTAAACTATACATTGAATGAGTTGCTAAAAGATAAAGAATTTATGTTACCAGTTTTTGAAACCACTGAGAGAAATTTTTCTGTCAGCGTTCTTCGAGAGCAACTGCTGTAATTTGTGGAATTTATTTCTTGATATGATTATCATACAACCTATAAAAAACAAAGTTATTTACTATAACATAAATGATAGAATAAGTGATATAAACACTTACAGTACAACTGATGTCATCTCTTCACAGTTGAGCAGAACATACATATGATCTCTATGATGTTCATCATCTGAAAGCCAGCGTTCATAAACTCCACCAAAACCAAGCTCTGGCTGGTTGAAAACAGATAATTGATTGTCGATTTCATCAATATTCCTTTCATTCCATCCCATTTGTTTGTTTTTTAAAGGATACTCAGATTCAAAATAATGGGAGAAGAAAAAAGATATTTCCTCTTGCATATAAGCTTCTACAATAGATCCTTCAACAAATGCTTTGTTACGTACTTTTCTTTTCAATTTTTTCATGCATCTTTCAAATGGGTACATCCATCGAAACTGTACTAGACCTCCACATTTGGCTTCACATAGAAAATGTAACATCAAATGTTCCATTGAGTCGAAGAAAGACGACAGAAATATTTTTTCCAGTTTACATATAATTACAACAACATCTTCTTCAAGTTTTCATAGAGCATCATAATCTACTGTAGCCGCTCAAATGTTCCGAAAAAAATATGACATGTCTGTTATGGAATCCCAAATCACAGAATTCAACAGACCTCTTAATCCAATGGGTAGAAGTCTTTCCATTATAACATGACAATCATGACTTTTTAATCCAGTAATATGACCATTCTTTACACATCTACCCAAATTGGAAGCACATCCATCTGGAAGTCTCAAATCTGCAATCCAATGACAAAATAATAAACGGTTTTCTTCAGACAATGTATAAGCTGGTTTGGTTTCAGTAACCTTTCTGTTCTGACATTCTCAAACAGTTTCAGTTCTGGACGGCTGCAAATTTGGGCAAGATCTAAACGTGCATTTACATTGTCTTTACTCTTTCCTGGCATATCCAAAACTGTATGAAACAAATTATCAAAACAGTTCTTCTCAATATGCATGACATCCAACATGTGGCAGACCAACAAATCAGACCAATATGGAAAATCCCAAAAATATGCTACGTTTAATCCAATTGTGTTCTTTCCCAACACGAGAAATTTTCGGTTGGTTTATTGTGGGATCAAAAGTGATGGGAGGTAATGAAAATACAACTGATTTTAACTCCGAACCTGATAGCATTTTTGGAGGTCCATCCCTTTCAACTGTTCCTTTTCTAAAATGAGATCTATTTCTGTGAAAAGGATGATCAACTGGAAGAAATCTGCGATGACAGTCAAAATAACAAGGTTTCTTTCCATGAATGAGCATAAATGCTTTGTTCTCTCCCATACAGTAAAGACATGATTTCTGAACATGTGTACTCCATCCAGATAACATCCCATAAGTCGGGAAGTTACTAATTGTCCACATCAATGCTGCTCTCAGTATGAAATTCTGTTTCGTAGCAACATCATATGTACTGACACCAGTACTCTACAGTAAACTTAATTCATCAATTATTGGTAATTATTTGTAATTATGGGTAATTATTACTAATTATTGGTAATTATTGTTAATTATTACTAATTATTGGTAATTATTACTAATTATTACTAATTATTACTAATTATTACTAATTATTACTAATTATAATTAATTATTACTAATTATTGGTAATTATTGGTAATTATTGATAATTATTACTAATTATTGCTAATTATTAATAATTATTACTAATTATTACAAATTATTACAAATTATTAATAATTATTGGTAATTATTATTAATTATTACTAATTATTGGTAATTATTACTAATTATTGGTAATTATTACTAATTATCGGTAATTATTGGTAATTATTGGTAATTATTACCAATTATTGGTAATTATTGGTAATTATTGGTAATTATTGGTAATTATTACTAATTATTGATAATTATTGGTAATTATTTCTAATTAATGGTAATTAATGGTAATTATTTCTAATTATTACTAATTATTGGTAATTATTACTAATTATTACTAATTATTGGTAATTATTGGTAATTATTACTAATTATTACTAATTATTACTAATTATTAATAATTATTACTAATTATTACTAATTATTGATAATTATTACTAATTATTGATAATTATTACTAATTATTGGTAATTATTACTAATTATTGGAAATTATTACTAATTATTACTAATTATTTGTAATTATAGGTAATTATTGGTAATTATTACTAATTATTACTAATTATTGGTAATTATTATTAATTATTACTAATTATTGGTAATTATTGGTAATTATTTCTAATTATTACTAATTATTGGTAATTATTACTAATTATTGGTAATTATTACTAATTATTGGTAATTATTACTAATTATTACTAATTATTGGTAATTATTGGTAATTTTTACTAATTATTACCAATTATTGATAATTATTGGTAATTATTACTAATTATTGGTAATTAATTGGTAATTATTACTAATTATTGGTAATTATTACTAATTATTGCTAATTATTGGTAATTATTACTAATTATTACTAATTATTGGTAATTATTTGTAATTATTACTAATTATTACTAATTATTGGTAATTATTGGTAATTAATACTAATTATTTCTAATTATTGGTAATTATTACTAATTATTACTAATTATTACTAATTATTGGTAATTATTACTAATTATTGGAAATTATTACTAATTATTGGTAATTATTGGTAATTATTTGTAATTATTACTAATTATTGGTAATCATTACTAATTATTGGTAATCGTTACTAATTATTGGTAATCATTACTAATTATTACTAATTATTACCAATTATTGGCAATTATTGGTAATTAGTGGTAATTATAGGTAATTATTGGTAATTATTGGTAATTATTCCTAATTATTGGTAATTATTACTAATTATTGGTAATTATTACTAATTATTGGTAATTATTCCTAATTATTAGTAATTATTCCTATTTATTGGTAATTATTCCTAATTATTGGTAATTATTCCTAATTATTGGTAATTATTCCTAATTATTGGTAATTTTTCCTAATTATTGGTAATTATTCCTAATTATTGGTAAATATTGACAATTATTTGCAATTATTGGTAAATATTGGTAAATATTGGCAATTATTAAATATTGGGAATTATTCCTAATTATTACTAATTATTAGTAATTATTACTAATTATTGGTAATTATTATAAATTATTACTAATTAATGTTAATTATTTCTAATTATTATTAATTAATTCAAATTAATTTTAATTTTTCATAATTACTGCTAATTAATTGTAATTGCAGCTAACTATTTTATATTAATTAGTGTTTAATTGTCTCTAATTACTCTTAATTATTAATATTTATTCATAATTATTTCTAATTAGAAATCAGAAAAAAAATTATAAAAATTTTAAATAAATAAATAAAATAAATAAAATAAATATTAAATTAAAATTCAGATAAAAACCTTAAACTTGATGTCAATGTCGAGCCGCTGTAATTGTAGAACACCACCAACTGAATCCTCGAAGTCGGAATTTTTTTTTACAACTGATAGTCGTAAAAGGTTCAGAGTGGGAAAATTGTAACGGTTAAGAGTGAGAAAATTGTAATGGTTGGAAGTATTTATAGGTTAGATTAATTGCGACGAGCTTTTTTACGACGGAAAACCCGTCGCAAATAACCCTGATCGCATTTAATTATGGGCGGCATTAAAACAGTTATTTGCGACGGGGCCCATCACAAATAACCCCTGTCACCGGGGTATTTGCGACGAGACTGCAGCCTCGTCGCAAATAGTCTTTAACCGCCGCCAGTTATTTGCGACGGGGATAGAACCCTGTCACAAATAACCCTGACCGCATTTACTTATGGGCGACATTAAAATGGTTATTTCTGACGGGTCCCGTCGCAAATAACCCCTACCACCGGGGTATTTACGACGGGGCTGCAGTCCCGTCGCAAATAGTCTTTAACCTCCACCGGTTATTTGCGACGGGGATAGAACCCCGTCGCAAATAAACTTTGTGCGGTTTGACGCGCATTTTGCGCCAAACTATTTGCGACGGGTAAAAAAACCCGCCGCAAATAACAGATAATTTGCGATGGGAATAGTTGCCCGTCACAAATACTCCTTTGCGTAAGGTATTTGCGATGGGAATAATTCCCGTCGCAAATACTCCGTCGCTATTAACCATTTTCCCGTAGTGCTAGTTTACCAAGACTACTAAACCATTAAGTCTTATGGGATTCGATCACTTGTATATTATTCCAATGTAGTAATGTAGACACTATCTCTAGACTACCACGACCGGGGTATTTATATTTTTTATTCGAGGAAGTTTAATAGAAAACTTACGAACGAGATTTGGGAAAACTTCGATTTGGTATCATAACCATATGATAAACTTTGAGTATATGTATAGAAAAACATCATAATGTTTTGGTAAGGTAGATATTATGTAGTTTTTTCTTATAATACATCACTTTATGGATACTACAAGTGGACGTAGTTTTATCTTAGATGTACCTTGGGGTACTAACTCTAAAAAAATGTGTCATTATTGACACAAAAATTGCATGGTACATGAAAATGAGCCTTACTGCACACCTGGTATGACACTCCCAGGGGATATGATTTTTATAATACATATTTTCATTAAAAACCGTTATGAAGGATTTAAATAGATGATGAAAATTAATGACCAAAGATAAACCTATGGTGTTTCAGATTTAATTTTTTTCCTAAATTATACATCCTATAAATGATTAAATTGTTTTCCTACTATGATTATTCTTTCTTACAAAATTATTTTTTGTTTTATTTAATGTATGGAACATAAAGTAATTATGTTGACATTGAATATGAATGAAAATTTGGTGACTATGAGAAATAAAATGGAATGATTAATCACGTGAGAGATATCATGATTATTCCTGATCAGTTATCTCAAAATATGATTAACAACATATACCTTAACCAAATCCCAAACTCACCAAAGAAGGTAAGAATGGAGTTCCCAAAGATATTGAGTGGTAGAGACCATGGAGGAAAGAAGGATTTATTTCCTCTATGTCATAAATTATGAATGAGGTATCTAGGATAGTTTCTCAATAAAATAGGAAAATGTTTTATGTGTGGAAAATAAGGGCATAAAGCAATTAATTATTGAGTAAAAATTATGAGTATGATGGAAAGAAAAAAATTCCATCTAAGGGATCCATTTAAAGTTAATTTTATTAAATTTTGGGAACTAGATGTTATCCAAGTCAATTCCCTCTTTGAAAGGTAAAATCCTAGACCAAGGAAGGACCTTTGTTAAAATAAAATGGTTGAATTATTTATTGGGATTCCATAATTATATTGTAGATTTTTTTTACCACTTTTATTTTGGATATAAGAATCCTTAAATATCATAAGAATTTTACTAAATTTCAAAGCATATATGTCTTCATCAACTTTAGAGTTATAGATACAATCATGGGTTTATGAGATTAATATTGATCATAAGTTGAAAGTATTAAACTCCCCTTTTAGGTATTATGCAATAGGAGTCTACCAAGTGTAATGATATTTTTGGGAAACATTAATGAAAAAACAACCTATTCATTTAGTATATATTTTAGTAAAAAAGTTATTTAAAGAATAATTCCCCTAATTTTGTGGGAATAAGTTTAAAGGTATTGGTAACCATTAAATATTATCTTATCTTTTATGTGTTAGTAATTATGGGTCATCAAAATTCGGTAATGTTATAGGAATTATATTAATACGGTTTTATAAAAAGGATAAACCATATATCAAGTGTCAACCCTTTGTATCCGATGAAGGTCGTGCAACTTGAACCCACAACTGAAGGATGATAAGGGTTTGACACCTACAACTAGACTGTGATGTTTGGGTTAACATTTCATTTTATTTACTTAAAATATTTTATGAATTAATATTAATGTTGTACCAGTGGTGTTATTATTAATATTTTGTGATTAATGTGTTATATTGGATAACTTGTACTTACCATATTGGTTTTTGAAAATGATTAGAAAAATTAGAAATAATTTCACTCATTTATGGATTTTATGTTCTACTAAAATTTAATTTTAGTGATTTAGTCAAAAAAATTAATTTTAGATATTCTTTTCTTGGATTAAGAGATGAAGTATAAATTGATAAAATCACAACCTAAGGATGAAATTATGATTATGAAGTAGATTCTTATCATGTAAGTATATATACTTATATTATTATATAGTAAAAGAAATCCTAAAATTTAGGAAAATGACTTTGAATTTTTTTATCCTTTTACATTTAGATATTATGATTCAATGGTCTTTTAAATCATCATATATTTTTTGGTTTTAGGTCTTTATATTTCCATTTACCATTCACCTTCTTATAATCAATGATCTATATCACTCTATATAATTATTTATAATTTTCTTCCATGTACATATTATCACATACCACCTATGTTCTCCGACATGGAAACCTACTTACATGTTATTCCATATGACCATTTGTATTTCCTTTTAACTATTTTAATAGAAGGTTTTACTAACCCTTTTTATGAAGTGGGTTTTTCAAAAGAAATTTTTTAAATATAATTTCCTTGATTTTTGAACACAAGTTAAAATTGTGAGGATAAAATTTATTGTAGGTGGGGAAAATGTAACACACTAAGATTTTAAAATAAGAAAATTGGATTCAATAGTTTATATGAAACACAATATCTAGATTATAAAATAATTTAACACCCTAAGAATTTATGATATATATTTTTTTAAATAAATTTATCTCTTTGATAGGTTACAAAACACAAAATCCAGAGTCTAAATAAAATATAATATAGTATAAAATTATAACCAAGATATTAAATTTTAGGGTATGAATATGAATAAATAAATAATAAAAAATATTTTTATCTATTTATTGGAAATAAAATAATAATAATTTGAATGAAAAGGAAATGTTTTCCATAAAACTGTATTTTTCTAAAAGTCAGTTTAGTCGTGATTTGCGTACATAATTTAAAATTAAAATTTACCACTTTTAGAATATTTTTTTGATAAAACTAAATTAATTTTTTAAATTATCATATTAAAATTATCTTATGGTTAATTTTTTTTATTTTTCTTAGATGTTTCATTTTTTGATGAATAGTGGAAAATACTGATTTTTACCGAAAACAATCATTCCATTATTTAAAAATTTAAATTATATTTTAATTTTTTTAAAGTTTTTTAATTATATTATAATAAATAAAATTTAGTTTAGTTTATTCAATTTCACATTGAATTTTAATTTTAAAAGTTTTTTACACTTATTTGAATTTTCTCGTTGGAAACCCACTTTTTCATCGTGCTTGTAGGTATATTTTTAAAATGTATTATGCCCACTTCTATGAATTGAATTTGGAAAACTAGATTCCATATTTTGAATCAGAATAATTTATATTATCTAATATAGTGAACTTAATTTTTGACCATTAGGAATAGTAACCATTGTGAATAGTAAAAAACAGTAAAAATTAATTATTGTGGTTAAGGTAAATACTAATTTACGGATGGATAAAAAAAATATAAGGGTAAAAATGTTGTAGAAAACTTTTAAAAACCAATTATATGTCCATATTTATACCTTATAACCTCTAAGGGTATATAATTTTCCATTTTTTAGGCTTTTGGAATGATAAAAATATCGGTGTAATTGATTCTTTTAAAACCTTTATGTGTGTCCTCTCCCCCACTTATTAAATGATACCACTATCCTCCAAAATTAACACTTAAAAATACATTTTTTTATAAAATAATTACTCAAATAACTTTAATAACCCAATAAAAATATAATAGAGCCCTTGGTTCGATCATAAAGATAAATTATGTAGGCTTTTGGTGCAAACCTAATGACGTTTCCCAGAAAAGAGGTAACATTCTTAAATAATAATTTTTATTTTATTTCTTCTTCCAAATCCTTAAATTATAATTAAACCATGATTATATAATAACATTGATATATTAAATATACCAAGATGTTATTATGTTAACGTAATGACTATATCCATATCCTCTTCCAATAAATGGGAAACAAAATCGTCCATCTTGTGTATAGCATACTACCACCCTGTGAACCGATGTAAACAATTTTCCATCACCAAATTTAATGGATGGATATAATGATAGATTTAACACATGTATATTATATTTATGATATTATTATTCCTAAAGAATTTTTATATCATATATACCTTCCTAAGTTCTATTGCATTTAAAATATGATAACGTTGCTCATGTGTATGACGAACTGCCACCACACGAAATGATGTGATTCATTTTTCACTTACACTTTACATGTAAGATAATAAGTATAAATTTGGTAAATTTATGTTATATATGAAATTATATTTATTCTATAAAATTAATATATCACCTACTTCCTTACCCATTCACCCATTAAAGAAATAATAACCTCACCCGTGCGTATGTACGACCTACCATCTATATGAAGCACTGTGATCCATTCTCCATGTTGAAATTTCAATAATTATTATAAAAATTAATCTAATGAAAAAAATTATGTTTATAACATTAATATAATAATTTATAATATGGGACTATATAATATATGAAAGAACTGAAACTTTCATGTCAAAACATGCCTCAGATACCAAGGTAATTAACACCCCGAACAATGAAAATAGTGAAATACTATTAACAAACATGTGGTAAAATGTTATAAAGTAAGAATAAATGATATTATAAATATTAATATGGTTCTATTATAAATTATTATCATTATTAAAACCATTATATGGGAGGTTAAATCACAATCAACCAAAAGGAAGAAAGAGGGAAGTGACTTCATCTCAATTTCTATTCGTTGAGCCATATTGTAATTTCATGCACATAATTTGTTTTATATAGTGTATATAATATCCCTTTATTAATGAAATATAATTAATAATTCATGATATTTTTAGTTGAAATTTGAAATACTTCATTTAATTGGTTTTTATTTAAAAATGACCATGTTTTAGAGAATTTCATAATTCGATTTCTTTTCATATGGCTATATTAATTATTCATTGTATTTGAAATTATATGATAATGTGTGTAAAGACTATTGAATATATAATGTTTTATTTAAAATTTATCTATGTGAATATACATTTGATACACATAATATATTCATTTATTAATTCTCACTTAAACGTTGTGATCTTTTTCACGAACCAAGACGGGTCACCATCCAACCCATCACCTGACCCGGTTTGCGACAAGGCCTAATTGGCATTACCTATCCCCATAGTCTGGAACAAGTCCCTGGGTATGAATACAAGAAAGTGGGAATGAGTTACCCGATTATACAAAAATAAATCTATCAACAATATAAAGTTAACCAAAGATGGAAACCAAACCAAACAAGCCTTTCAAGGTTTCAGATTTAATTCTACAAGCTTACACAAAACTGAAAGAGAGATACTACAAAAAGGAACTTAAAAAAAATATCCAAAAACTACCACAAGGAAAGGGGGACGTCTCCCTCAATCCATCTCCATAATTCCACCCAAGAGGTTCGAAAGAATCTTAAACCACTATCACTAAAATCATTACCCTTACCCGTATCAAACATGACCATGTATGCTTAATCATAAAGGTGTAAGGAGGGTGTGAGCTATTTCCTAGTAGGATTCCACCCAAAAGGATTCCCTGATCTAAACGCTAATTAAAAAATAAAATTTCAAGTTTAATAAAAAAATGAAATTTGAGGAAAATTTAAAGTAAATCAGTTTTAATGAATTTTTTTTAAATAAATTCTATTTTAAATAATAACATCTTCACCTTTGAAGTAACCAAAATCCACACAATATGCCAACTGTGAGAGAAACATAGTCAAAGAGAACTAAACACGAGAGAGTCCATATGAGTAATAGCTAGTAATGAGACCCTATAAACTTGTGTCTTGGTAAAAAGTGGTAGAGGAATCAAAACCATCTACTTTACCATGCACACGACACTAGAGAAAAGAACATCCAAATCTTCTAGTGGTCTTCGATCGTCATCAATATTTAGTTAGTGTTGTCATAGTCTATCCCTCTAAGTCAAATTGGGCTGTATCCACCTCCGTATCACTAGTAAGCAAGTCCTAGTCTACCCTCCTAGCTACCTAGGATTCCCTTATAGTGCTCATTCAAGTTTTGTTTTCCATAAAATACACCACATTAATGCACAAAAGCCAAACAAGGCACCACACACCAAAATACACCATTTCTACACCAAAATCCTCTTTCAAGAATCAAACTCACCCTAAAACTTTCCAAACATGGTTTATATCATAAAAAGCATTTAATAGATCATTTACTGAAGTAATAAAACATTTCAAGAGATTATACAAGGGAAACCATCAAGAATGCACCATTTCCACATGAAATGTTCATTTTACAATCAATGGAATGTAAAGTCACTTAAAATAATACTTTTTTACTACATTTATAATTCATAAAACTTTCTAAAGAACCCAAAAAACCTAGTAAATTCATTAATAAACATTTAATCATGGAATTAGATACCTTAGTGTATAAATCCCTTAAATCTAGTGTAAAAATCCAACCACACCTCAAGCGCAACACAAGGAAGTGCGATCGAGCCCTAATAAAAACAATCGAACCCCAAAGATGGATATTCAACACTAAAATTTGAAACAAAGTGCTAGATAAGAGGAAACCCCCAAAAGAAGAGAGGGAAACCCTAAAACAGAGAAAGAATCAAAGAGAGGAGGCACTTACTGAAAGAACTGAGGAGGAATCACACTAAATATGGCACAAAAATAGAGACCCAAGGGAGGAGGAATGTGTGTAAGGCACAAATAGGGAGTAGAATCCTGAGTGTGGTGAGAAATGGGGGTTTTTAGTTGATAAACTAGAGAGGAGAGAGAAATTTTAATGTGTTGGAAGACCCGTATGGTTATTCCGCACTGTTTGGGAAACTATGCGGTAACCCTGTGGACCATTCTATCTAGACAGATACCTTTGCAAAGTTACCTGGTCTAATATGCATGACCATGCAGAGGCTATGTAGTAGGTCCTTTCTCATACCACACATTTTTCTGGGTGGGTGCATTGTTACTACTAATCATGCACCAACCATGTAAAGGTGCCTGTTTTCCAAAAACGTTCTCCATTTTCCTCTCAAATTAAAAAGTAAACCAAGGAAAAAAGATATAACAAAAATAAAATAGAATAATACATGAAAATAAGATCATGTATGTGATAATTCTTCCCACCATGAAGACTTTCTGCCCTTGGAAATTTTACCAGATTCTTGATTAGAAAAAAAGTACTCTTTCTTGAGCCATGACTTCCATTCCCAATTCTCATGTGTATCATTTCCATGCCATTGAAGGACATAGAGAAAAAATGAACTTCCCATGAAGGACCTTCTCTTGGTAATCCACTATCTATATTATCTATTCAAGTAGTAACAAATCAGACTCCATCTCCAAAACATCCCAATTCAACACATGAGACAGATCTAGATTATACATCTTCATTTGGGATACATTAAACATGTCATGAATATATGTCAAATGAGAAGGTAAATCTAACCTATAGTACACCTTTCTAATCCACTCAGTGATTTCAAAGGGCTCGACAAAACTTGACATTAGCTTCCCCTACTTTCCCAAACGACAATGAACCCAATGAGGGGCCACCTTCAAGAACGCCCGGTCATGCACTCAGAACTCAAGATCCCAAAGAATATAATTGACATATGATTTATGGTGAGTCTAATATATAAATAAATTCTGCCTGATTAGATTTACTTTATCATACATCACTTGCACGAGGCTCGGTCCCAAAAGTGAAGAATCACCTACCATATCCCAACATAATAGAGACTGACAAGGCCTCCCATAGAGAAACTCAAAGGGAGAAATTCGAATAGAGGATTGGAAACTCTTATTATAAGAATATTAAACCAATCCCAAATGGATATACCATAAACCTACGAATTCCAAAACACATGCACGAAGCATGAATTCCAGAATATGATTTTCCCGCTCAGTTTGACCATCCGTTTGGGGATGGTATGCTGTGAGAATCTTAATCTATAACCCCAAATAGCTTTGAAGGCCTTCCCTGAACCCTGAGGTAAAATGGGGGGTCTCTATTAGAAATAATCACCGATGGAACACTATGAGGCTTGACCACTTCCTGAACATACAACTTTCCTATCTTATCTACTTTTACTAAATATTTGATTGGAATGAAGTGGGATGATTTGGTCAAGTGATCAATCAATACCCAAATAGTGTTACTTCCTCAAGGTATGAGGGATAAGAGAATAATGAAGTCCATGGAGACCTCTTCCAACTTCTAGGTAGGAATGGGTAATGGTTGGAGTAAACCATGGGGCCTTTTATGCTCTTCTTTCACATGCTCATAAGTATAACATCTTGATATGAAGTCAGCTATGTTCTGTATTATACCTGGGCCTTAGAACTATTGAGGAACATCATAATACATCTTGGTAGCATGAGGAAGGATGGACCACTAAGACTAGTGGCTATCTTAAATCACCACCTTCCTCAAAGATAACAACACTATGCAACAACCCAAGATACACAGAGTTCCCTTGGGATAGAATGACCAATCAGAGGATGTCTCCCCACCACGAAGAAACATCATATACCACTGAAATAACTCATCACCATGCTTCTCCCACTAAACCATCTTCCAAGGATATAGATCCAACTATAGACTGGATAGGAATGCACCTCCGCTGAGTTTCTTGGTATCTTAGTGCATCTGGGAAACGAGCCCCATCCAAGTCCACTCATCACTGGACATCCTCAATGCCTAGACTAAAAATTTCTTGCTCAAGGAATCAACAACCACATTACCCTTTCCCAGGGTATGGATGATATAAAAATAAAACTTGTGCAGATATTAGATCCAATGATACTACCTCAGATTGAGATCTTTCTATGATATGATGTAGGCTAGGTTGTTATGATCAGAGTAAACCAAAAACTTCTAACTGAAAATATAGTTAGGCCACATCTTTAAAGCATGAATCACCAATAATAACATCTAGTTATGGGTCAGATAATTATTATCATGTGGTCAGAGTTGGAAAGAACCATATTCCACCATGTGATCATCCCGTAAAAACATAGACCTGAGACCCATACCTAAAGCGTCTCAATAAACCACATTTTCCTTTCCTGATTCCAACAAGATTAACATAGGTTATATAGTCAACTTCCACTTTAACTCCTCAAAATATGCCTAGAATTATTAGATCCATTCAAAATTCACCCACTTCTGGGTGTGTGCGGTTAGGGAGGAGGTAAGCTATGAGAAATCCCAAACAAACCACCTATAATAACCCACCAATTCAAGAAAACTCCTAATCTCGAACACATTATCCATCTTATCCCATGATATAATGACACTAATATTCTCAAGGTCTATAGATATACCTTTACTTGATAGGACATGGTCCATAAACATCACTTACTCAATCCAGAAAGTGTATTTTGAGAACCTAGCATAAAGACGATGATCCCGCAATGTTCCTAGAACAATCCAAAAATAATGCTCATGCTCTTATTCAAATTTGGTGTAGACTAGGATTTCACCCACAAATACCACAAAAAATAGTCTATATATTTGTGGAACACCATATTAATGAGTTACATAAAGACCGTTGGAGCATTTTTCAAACTTAAAGGCACGAATAAATACTTGATGTGGCCGTACCTACTTTAAAAATCTATTTTTTGGGATGTCTGCCTCTTTTACACTAACTTGGTGGTAACCCGAATGAAAATTGATCTTGGAGAACCCCTTTAACCCCTTCAGTTGGTTAAAAAAATATTCAATCCGAGAAAAGTGTATTTGTTCTTGACGGTTACCTTATATAACTTCTAGTAGTTGATACAAAACCAGATAGATCTATCAAATTTTTTTATGAAAAAATAGGAGCAGACCAAGGAGAGAATCTCGGGATAATGGACCCTTTGGATTCCAAATTTTACATCTATATAATTAATTACCTCAAATATATGGGTACATGTGATATGAGGGAACAAATATAGGTTGTGTTCCCAACACTTATTCAATTGAGAACTTCACATCCTGCTCTGGGGGTAACCCTAAAAAATCATCCGAGAATACCTCTGGAAACTCATCCACCACATGAGGTAACCCACCATTAAGAGCACCGGTATAATCCTCCAACATGAGTAACAATAATTTCAAAGCAAGATTATCCAACTATGGGAGTGGAGGTCCAGCTCGACCCTAGCATGTATTTCATTCTCCGAGAAAAACCTGAGAAATTTCATCAGGTGACAAGAAACTAACCCACCGCCGATAAAAATCAATGTGTGCTTAGAAAAAAACCATACAATCCATGCCAAGGATCACATAAAAGAGGTCCATATCCAAGATAAAGAGGTCTCACTCCATCTCAACCCCTAACTTGGACAACGCACAAGATGAACACCTGAGGCCCTGCTCCCTCTTCTTACCCAACAACGTAACTAACTCCATTGAAAAAGATAATAGCTTGGTTAGAAAACTCAACATTTTTACAAGATGAGAAGATATAAAAGACACAGATGTTATAGTATGAAATAAAAATATAGCTATAGAAGTTGCAATCATAATGGTACCTTGACAAGTCGAGGACCCTACCTCCTATCCCACTAGTACCTACTGCACAGGAAAGAGATACATGGTATCTATATAAGTATGTACCTGACCATTGGCATGCAACTCTATTTTGATCTAACTTTGACTAGATGAATATACAATCTTACCTCCTTCACCATAAAACTGAGATCCCACTATCTTGGATGGTTCAGATTGATATTTCATTACCCTTGAATCCACTAATCCTACACCTCCCTGATAATAATGTGTATCTTTGAAAAATCACTACAAGTTCCCTAATTCTTCACATCAGTGACTATATTTGGGAGTATATGTGCAAGTGGGTAGAGTGTGTCCCACCTTCCCTCACTAGTGGAATACCAAGAACCCTAAATCAGAATCCATTGATGAAAATTTCCTTGACGGTTGGCCCGAGTCACCAACTCCCTTCTTCCCTTGATCCTCATGCTTCCTATTCTTCTTTGACGAACTGTCACTGCCCATCACTGACAAGGCCCTAGAGGACCCTGACATTTCCTGACGGTCAATCTATAATATAAAATCTTGGTCAACCACTTCAACATAAGTATTATTCTTGAACAATATGACCAATGAATAGATCTCTAACCACAAGCCTTTCTCAAACCTTTGATCCTTCATATGCTCATTAGATACTATTTCAGGAGCATACCAAACCAGCTCAGTAAAAGGATTAGAATACTCCATCACCAACTGGTCCCCCTGAACAAGATCCATGAACTCCCAGGATATCGCATATGCTACGACCTCAGGGCAGTACTGGTCATTGAAGACCACCTTGAAGTCATTACATCTCATCTTCTCATGCTTTCCATATTGAATCATTGTGTCCCACCACCCTTAAACTGAGACCCTCTAGAAGAAACAAATCATACTACAACGTAACCTCTTCAGATGAGTCTAAGAACTTGAACATCATCTCTATTTTGTCAAGCCATTCCTTTGATTCTTGAGGCTCCAAGATTCCTTGAAAAGAATGAGGTTTATTCTTCAAGAATTTTAGGGCTTTATTGTTCTAAGAGCTAAGATAATCTTCCCTAACTAGAGTAGGAGAATGACCCACACCCTATCCCAAATCCTGAATAGCTCGAACCAAAACATCTATCATCCTTTGATCATGTGGTGAGGTAGAACTCTCTCCAGATTATTCCTGCGGTCATAGGGGAAATTTCTGGGGAGGAATGTTGATATAGAAAGAAATAGACACATGAGAAAATCATTGACACAATAGACTTGAAACCTTTTATCAATAAACAAAAAACTAATAAATCAAACATGCCAAAGAAACACAATAACCAAACCACTTCACCCCCATCTAGTGTCCACGTACAGTCTACAACCTGCACGTCTCACCTGGAAGAGATGACAAACCAACATCCAAACATCCCATGACGACTCATGGTCTATCATGAGGTGTGCTGGCCAGGCACCCTACTCAGAACTAGAACTATGAGCCCATACAGTCCTAGCTATTGTCTATCTAGAATTATCCCAAATAACATGAACTAAGAGGTAAATCCCCTTTTATACCATTTTATCATGAACCAAGAAAGGTCACCATCAGACCCGGCACCCGACCCAGTCTGCAGTAAGGTCTGAAGGGTGTTCTCGATCCCCACTGTCTGGAAAATTTCCCAGGTATCAATATAAGCTAGTGGGATCAATTTACCCAATTATAATAAAACAAAACTATCAACAATATAAAGTAAACCAAATATGGAAAACCAAAAACAACAAGCCTTTACATAGTTTCAAATTTGAGTATACAAGTTTACACAAATCCAAAAGAGAGATACTACAAAAGGAACCAAAAACCATCTCCAAAAACCATAACAAGGCAAGGGGAACATCTACCTCAAGCCATTGCTACAACTCTTCCCAAGAGGATCACTATCATCCTAAACCACCATCACCAAAAGATTTACCCTTACCTGTATCAAACATGACCAAGTCTATTTACACCAAATGTTATAAGCTGTGTGTGATCTATTTCCCAGTAGAAATCTACCCAAAAGGATTACGTGATCTAAATGTAAATGAACATATAAAATTTCAATTTTAATAAGGAAATGCTTGGAAAATTTAAATAAAAGCGGTTTTAATGATTTTTTAAAAGGAATTCAATTTTAAATAAAAACACATTTACCTTTGAAGTAACCAAAATCCACAATGTATGCCGATGGTGAGATAAATGTAGTCAAATAGAACTGAATATGGGAGAGGCCCTATGGGTAATAGCTAGTAATGGGTTCCTAGAACATTATGTCTCAAAAAAAAGGTGGTATAGAAACCACAACCATCTACATTCCCATGAACTATCCACTAGAAACGAGAACATCAAAATCTTCTAGTGGTCTACAATAAACATCAATATTTAGTCTGTGTTGTCATTATCAATCCCACTAAGTGAAACCAGGATATTTCCACCTCTGTATCACTATCACGCTATTCCTAGTTCTCCCTCCAAACTACCTGAGCTTCCATTAGAGTGCTCATTCAAGTTTTGTTTTCCAAAAAATACACCACATTCCTACTCACAATCCAAATAAGGCACCACTAACCAAAATACACCATTTTCACACCAAAATCCTCTTTCAAGAATCAAAATAACCCCTAGAACTTTCCAACCATGGTTTACCTCACAAACACCATTTAATAAATCATTTACTCGATTAATAAAACATTTAAAATTAACACACAAGGGTAAACAAGAAGAATACACCATTTTCACATGAAAAGTCCATTTTAAAATCAATGGAATATGAAATCACTTCAAAAAATACCTTTTTATGACATTTATAATTCATAAAACATGATAAATAATACAAGAAATCCTAGTAAATTAATTAGTAATGTTTATGCACAAAATTACATACCTTAGTGTAGAAATTCCCGAAGTCTAGTGTGAAACTCCAACCGAACCTCAACTTCACCCTAATAAAGAAATATCAGGACATAATAAACAAAATAAAACCCCAAAGATGATGATTTAAACCTAAAGTCGAAACCCTTGGGTTGGAGAAGAGGAAACCCCCAAAAGAAGAGAGGGAAACTGTAAAATAGAGAAGGAATAAAGGGGAGGAGGAAATAACTTAAAGAACTTAGGAGGAATCACACAAAATACGAATCAAAAAATAGAGACCCAAGGGAGAAGGAAATAGAGTGAGGAATTTTTAGGGAGGATAATCCCAAGTGGGGTGAGAAATGGGGGTGTTTTGGGGGTTAAACCCAAGAGGAGAGAGAAATTTTAATGTGTTGGTAGATCTGCACGATTTGGGAAACCATGAAGTAACCATGGGGACAATTCTATCAAGATAAAGACCTACACACAATTACATGGGCATGGACGCATGGTTTTGTAGAGGCCATGCATTAGGCTATATATCCTACTGTACAATTTCCTGGGTGGGTGCATGATTACTAATAACCATGCGCGAACCATGCATAGGGGCTGTTTTCCAAAAAAATTCTAATTTTACTCCAAAATTCAAAGGGAAACTAAGTAAAAAATATAGAACAAAAATAAAAGAGATGAATAACTTAAAATCAGATCATATATGTGACTATTTTTAAGATTTTATCTTATAATCTCATTTTAATCAAGATTATTCATACTTGAAATACTTTGGAAAATGTTTTTATGAAAATTAGACTTTATTTCAATCATATATAGAAAATCATTTGTATTTCAAAACCATGTTTTATAAATATTATTTTAAAATGTTTTTAACATTCTAAAAATTATTTATTAAAGATTTATTTACCCATATTTTACTTTTTTAAAATGTTTTGAAAGTAATATTACAATAGTTTTCCAAAAAAGGCCCATTTCTCTTTTACAAAAAATAGTAAAGGAATATTTGTTTAAAAATGCATGTCATGTACCAAATTTATCACTATCCTGACCACTCAATGTTTTAAATATTTATTTATAAGATTTAGAAGATGTTTTAAAAGAATAATATTTTCAAAATATTTTGTAATGAAAATGTTATTTTCATCAAGAATGTTTTCATGAAATATTTATGGTATTTCTATTCATTAATGATGTCAAACCTTTATTATAATTTTGATCCATTGAGGATATGTTTTATTGATACCATCCTTATTAATTATATAGATAGTTTACAAAAAGTTTGATTTGGCTACCAAAATTATGACACTTTATATATATTTATAAAAATTTAAAAATAAAACACTTTAGGTATAATAAAATATTATAAATAATATTGAATAAATTAATAAAAATATATCTCATTTTCTAGAAACCTCTACAACTTAGTGATATAAGGAATGAATTGTTTTCATTATTTATTGTTTTTAGATATTTACTCGAAAAAATTGCAAAATTAATAAAAAATATATTTCCATATGTTTATGTAATTAAGTTACTATAAAATATTTGAATACCACTTGAGATACATCCCTATTAATATTAACAAACAACTTCCATTTATCTCAAGATATACCTTCAATTAGAATCTTATGAATCTACTAAGTGCTCATGGAATTTTCCTTAAAATTATGCCATAATCTCAACTTGATTCATGGAAACTAAATTTTTACTAAAAAATGAATAACATAGACACAAGATGATGAAAGAGGCTTAAAGTGATAAAGGCTTGGCACATATTTCAAAAAAAATAGTTTTAAAAACTATTGAAAAGAGACTAAAGAGGAAAAAATAGAGAGTAGATATGAATTATTACTCAAGAGAGATAGAGAATCAATAGCTTTATTTTTTTTCATACCAGGTGTGATGAATCTTGGAACTATAAGATAGAAAATTTCCCTGTTCCCTTTTAAAATAGGCCATTGACTAGTGGGAATGGTGACTTCCTTCCATATAATTTGAAATCAAGGACAAATCAACTTCCAACTTTTACAAGGGGATTATCCTATCTTTAAAAATAGAAATATGAGTTAATAAGGATTTAGAGTTAGGTATTAGAGAAGTTTCTTCACTGTACATGTAATAATAGGATATAACCATAGAATTGAGATGATTATAGATGATTGCACCTCATTTTATTGCTCTATTAACACATGAACCATCCAAATTTATTTTCACCTCCTTATAAAATATCCACTTAATGTCTCTATATTTCATTCCAAAATATTTCTTGGTACTTAGGAATGAAATAGAGAAAGGCTTATCAAAATGAAAAACATGTAGAAGAAAAAACATAACAGTTTTTAAGTATATTAATAATTTTACTAACTTATTTTAAATTATTCATAAATAAATACTAAATTATTATTACCTTTATTTGGTTTTAAAACACCTCATTCTTCTATTCTATGGAATTTTAACTCCAATATTTATAATTAATGGGAAGGTTCATGGTCTTTCAAGCATGATACCAAAGACTCCGTCCATAGTTTTTGACAACATCTCTAGCAGTCTCTCTAAACTCATCAAATAGAATGATAATTTTAATGTCTTTTAGGTCCAATAAATCTGATGTATTCTTATCTGTAACTATTATTTTCTTTTTTTAATCCATTTTAAAATACCATGAAATAGTTAATGAATATATATATTTTACAATGGTATACATACTAGTAATGGCGATGCACCAATATCCCCTATATGTATGATTGACCAACATCTTTACCACAAGAGGTGTATTAGATGGTGATCTACCAAAATTATTTGGGGGAGGTTGTGGCTCACTATAATTATTTTGATTCTTAGAATCACTTATATATACTATAATTAATGGAAGAGGTAGTGTTAATTGAGATTATGATCTGTTATGATCTAAAAATATTATAATTTTTGGCGTTAATATATTTAAAATGACTTACAATTTATTCAGTGTACAAAGAAATCACCTCTTAATGAAATATAATTTTTTTTAAAAAATAAAATTGAATAATTTATATACTTACGAAACAATTTTAGAAGTGATATTGAAATATTGTTTCATTTAAAATTTTTATATTCAGTTATTTTCATGTTCATTGTCCTAATTGTTATTAACCTCCATTATGAATATTATTTATTCATTTTCAACCTTCCTTGTATGTTTTATTTTTTCAATATTGTCAGAGAACAACTGTTAAATGTTTTTTGGTTTTTAAAGCTCATTGTAAAAAATCACCCATTTATTTTCACCACTAATATCATGAAAGTCTCTCTATTTTAAGTGCATAATAACACTAAAATCATCATGATCTTCATCATCCAAAAAATAAACCATATTCACTTGTGATGCCATGATAAATGGATATTTCTCTTCAAGATAACTGGTATGGGTCAAGCGAGAGAAGTCTATATAAGTTAAATGTAATGAATATTTTTTTATATTCCTATTAATGTTGAAACATTTGAATTTTAACACGATATATGAATGTTGACCATGATAGTTTAATTTTATGATATAAAAAATATTCCAATAGTATCCCATATCACTGAGTGTAAATACACCACTATTTTGTGTTTTCAAGTGTTCTTCATAATTAATTATGTAAAATCCAAAGCCTATAATATTTTAGGCATCAAATCTATTTGACTTATTTGGAGGAACTTGATCAAAAAATTCAAATCATTTGATATTTCTACTTGATTGTCATTATTAGTTATCAACACAAGAAGATATAAGGTAATAAATCTAACATAGATAAAATAAAAACATGTCAATATTATCAATATGAGTATGCCCTTAAAAAACAATGAACCATTTTAAAATCTCTTTATCAATATATTTTTTAATTCCATTTAATTTTATGTTGACCCCTTAGTAATATTTTTGTTTTAAATTTTAATTATCTGAAAAATTTATCTATAATAAGACTATTGAGTATCATATATCATTATGATTATAGAAACTCTAATTTAGTAAGTGTAAAAGTTTATCCATTAACAACTAGTCACCATTTGTCTAAAAATACCAATGAACACATTTTAAAATTAGAATTATTAGAGATATCATCAACATATCTGATATAATTGAATATAGTTTTAATTCCATATTTTTACTAAAAAAGGAAGTCATCAAATATTTGGTTATATAATAGTAAATAATAGACCTTTCTGGTTAAACATTATTCCTCACATATGACTTCACATAACATAATTACCATATGAAAATAAAATAAAAAACATATAATCTTTTTACATAATATTTTGATAAAATTGAATTCATCTATTAAAATAAAAATAATATTTACATAATTCTCATTTGGGTATATCTATCAATTGGGTACCAGTCCACAATGTTTTTATTCATTATCTAAATGAACAGTTCAATGAGTCATGAAAATAAAAAATAAAGGGGAAATAACATCTCCAAATAACAAAGTGTTAACATAATTCATTCTTGATGATTTTCATGATTAGTTGGATTTAGAGTTTTTTTTCAAATCTTTATGAATAAGGTGTACAAATAAACTTGTAATTTAGTTATTTTTTTCGTGTAACATATTACAAAATTCCATGGGTAGAAACCAATCCATCAGAATAGTTGAGTTATAACATTTAAATACCTAAAACTTTAGATGTTTTTAATTAATGAACCTTGAAATATTACTTGAATAAAAATTTGACACTTTTAAATTATTTAATGTTTGAAGGAATACATCTTTCTCATGATGTTTCATTTCAAAAATATTTGAAGGATACTTTTCATTATCATTTTCCCAAAAACCACACATTATATTCATTGTGTTCAAGTCCTTATAATTATTAAGGTGATCCTTTAATTTACCCTTCTTATTAAGAAATGAAAAAAATTCACATAATTTCATTCAAATATGAATTATATCAAGATTATAAAATATTAAATTAAACTCCAAAATAGTAATTTTTTAAAATATACTCATTTTATTTTATTTTTGTGTTCCAACTACTTTAGATATTATACCTCTTACCCTTTCCCCTTATTTAACATGATTAAGGTTTAACAATTCTTTGTAAAAATATTAAATTGTACAAAATTTTCTAAAAAATATGACGCCTTTGGATAATCTCTCAATTTAGTATATCCATTTTATTTTCTCTTATTAAACCTAAATTTATGATATGTATTACAAAATTAAATCTGAAATATAAGGAAACATTTTATGATTTGAGGTGATTATTAAGGTTTAAAATAAAAATTAAAAACTAGACAATCTAAATAAGTATGAGTGTTCCAAATGAATATGTTTTATAGTCCATGAAAGTGAATAATTTGAAACATTATTGTAGTTTGTATTTTAAACTATTTTTTTGCTGATTCATTAAATGATTATTTTCCATCGTCCCATAATTCTCACAATTCATGGATTAGAGGATAAAGGTATAAATCAATATCATTTTTAGGAATTTTATTTTATAGAATTATCATTTAAATAATAAAATATTTTCTTCTTCATATAAATACCTATAGGTATATTATAGGGGATCAAAACATCTATCCATACACTATAATTATTATATAAATTATCAAAAGAGTTAAAACCATTTGAATCCAATCCCAAACATACATTATTGATATTTAAATAAAAAATGGGTATAATGAATCTAAAACTTTTGATAACATTGGATCATTTTTATATTCCATTAATTCTTTATTTTTTACTTTCTAATAGATTCCACTTCATGTTGTAGGAGGTCTTAGAAGACATGATTAATATTTTCATGTAACAACCTAAAAATTATTTATAGAAATATACATTATGAATATAAATGTGTTCTATATAAGGTAATATAAATGATAATAACTGAAATCACCTTATCAATAATTCATATCATAATATGATTATAGATATATTTCTCGGTTTCAAATGTATTTTCTAAAAATATTGTTTTTATTGTGTTTTAATTAATTATATCTCAAACTAAATTTTAAAAACTATATAAGTAAAATATAATAAAATTAAATTATCTTTTGGATTCATCATGTGAAAATTAGTTTAGGATTAATTTTTGGTATGTTTCTAAAATAATATATTTTTAGAGGAATAGTAAAAAATATAGGGTTTTCAAAAAATATGACATTTTATTACTTTAACAGTGTATAAGTGACACATATAATTTTATAAAACTATTAAAATGAACAAATATTTAATAAAGGAATAATTTTATAAAATTTTATTATATTGTTTTATATTTTTAAAATATAGGTGTGACCTCATAAAAGAAAAGAAATACTTTAATTCTAATTATAAAAATATTTTCGGACATTTCATTTAATTAAAAACAATTTTCATAAATTTGGGTTCAAATTGATTTGATAGAAAAAATAAATTTATTTCTTTGAAATAAAAAAATTATAATCTTATCTCACGCTAAAATTTTAATTTTAAAATGAACTTTTTCTAATAAACAGTTTTATGGGTTATGTGTTCCCATAAAAAATTAATTCCGATAACTCTTGGAAATTTTATTTTTAGATTATTTAAATATATAAAACACAAATTTTAAGGTTATTAAAGAATTATAATTTAATTTTTTTCCAATAAATTTAGTTTCGAAGGGTGAAAGAAGAGTTACCACACTAATGGAAAATTATGGTAAAAGTTGTTTAACATTGTGAAAATGGTTTAAAAATGTGAGAAAATGTTTTACATTGGATAGTGAAGGGAGGATATAAATTTTTTCTTTTTACAAACTATTATGGGAAATTTTTGATCCATTTTTCTTAAATAATTGAGTGATATGATTGAAATATAAAAAGTGTTTTAAAAATTTCCCTTTTCTTTAGTTATAAATGGAGACCACCTCTTCCCCATTTATACACCCATTAAAACGCTTTTGATCATCCTGAAACCTAGAGTAGTCTCTCCTAAATGACTTCTTCATGAACTTGAAGCCTTTATATTATGAAAATTCCATGCTAAGTAACCTTAAGATGTTACCAATGAGAGAATATCCAAGCTAGAGGTAGTAGTATCATCCTAACTTTTTCATGTTATTTTATTCTTTTACACCCCTAAAGTCCCCTTTATCCACAAAGGTTTGATAACACTGGAATTTTTGTTATGGTTAAATTTTATTATACCAATTTAATAAAAATTTTATACTTTCCTACAAATTCATTGATATAAATGAAAATGTCATCATGTGTTTGTGTGGACTACAGTCTCCATGAATGGCATACTTCTTTTTCATAAAATATTCACATGTATGGTACGAATGAGTTATAAAATGAAAAAAATATAATTTTTATAATATTATTAAATAATAATTATTTTAATTTTATACCCTCTTCTCATTCAATGAAAAATAAGAGCATCATCTGTGTACGTGCAGACTACTGCCTCTACAGAATAATGTATTTCAGCTTTCCAAAACCAAATAATATTAATGATTTAAAAAATAAATTTATTTTATAAAATTAATATTTATAAAAATACTTATATTATATAATGATAATATATGACTATAATTAATAATAATAATAATAAATGGTGATATTAAATTTATACAACTTAAATTGTCTTATGAGGACACCTTTATTAATTTGGGCTTATTTCAGGATAACCTTAGAAACATTATAAGTATTGTTTTTAAATAATAATAAGGGGAACAAACATAATTGTTTTTTGGATATCATTAAGTTATTTTACAACACATTTGTAAACTTTCAACAAACTAAAAGTGTTATGAAGAAATTAATCGAACAACCCCGAGTGACCGACGTAATTGGAAACTATATTAGAAATAAATTAAAAAACAAAAAATAGACCTTATAAAATTAAATATAGATAAATTATTTTTTGGGGTATATATTTTATGAACTCAATTTAATTATTCAGGATATTCAAAGAAACTTAATATCAAATTTGAATATGAAAAGAGAGTTTTCATTCCATCCTTGTTACCTTTGAGCTACACATTCTCTTTCATTTTCTATCTTTTTATAAAATATTCTTCTCAAGAAATTTTGATATTTTTTATAGATGTATATTATATATATAATTATTAAAATATAATTTTTAGTTATAGGGTTATACATGTGTATAGTTCCCATTGAATTTCCCACTTTTAAGTAAAACTGATTTAAAAATACTTTCCTATTTCTTATCACATGTCAAGCATCACCACTAACAAATGTTTTAAAGAATGATTATATTCTAGAAACCAAAATTATTTTATATAGATCCTTCTTGAATAAGTTTTTTAGAATTTTTTTTCTTTCCTTCTTTAAAAAAACCCTTTAGTTATTTTATAAAGTTCCACCCAAGTGGTTAATTTTTATTCTTTCTTCTCTAGATCATTCAAATAAAATTTCTATATTAATACTCGATATTCAAATCCTATTCCATTTTTTTCAATTATTAAATTAAAAATAAATTTAATTCTGTATTATCTTGGTAATCCTTATTATTTTCCTTTGTTTATGAGTTGAATTAGAGTTTTGAAACACACTTCATTATCATGGCCTTGATCATGTTTATCGTTTATCTGTGATTTATTTTTCTCATGTGGAACACATAAGTATGATTTCAATTAAGTAATGGGTTGGTCTAAAATTATATATTTATCCAATGCATTGGGTAATGATTTATATCTTATGAAATGTCATGTATGGTGAATTAGGTAGAGAACCTAATCCATCATTGGAATTTTTCTACTAGGTATGGTACCTGAGTATTTTGCCTAAGAACACTACATTATATAGTTGGTGGGAAAGGAATTATATAACAATCCAATGAATTGGGTAAAGCTTTATATCTCATGATTTATTATGAAAGGGATTATGTAGTGAACCTAATAAACTGTGGTTCCTTTTCAACTATTTCTTTGTAAATGGGGAGTGATCCCTATCCACCATGGGATTTTTTTTCACTTTAGTATTATGGTCTTGGGAATTACTTTTGACCTATGTTTATGATGTGATTTATTTTGTTTTTTGATAAATTCCATGATTACATGATCTTTTTATTTCATTTCATTATGTGTTTTTTCCCTTATAATAATCAATCTGTTTATGATCACATGTTATGCCTCTTTACTCTAATGTTATTCTTTATTACCATTCTTATTCCCTTACTGAGATTTATTTCTCACCATTTTCCTTAATTATTTTTCCTAGGATATCCTATGATGTTTTATAATATATATGAGTGTTTGGAGAACTATTTGGAGTTTTAAATAATTATTGTGTTTTTTGTTTATGATGATATATTTATGCATCTAATCTTCCAATGACACTAGACTTATAGACCCTTAGATTGTATTTACTATAAATATATGTGAGAAATTATGAAATAAATTTTGTATAAGGATTATGTCACAATAGTTGGTATCAAAGTAAGTAATACTTATTTTTGGTGGTTTGGATGAGAGAAAATTAGTGAAAACACAAGTGATATTTTTAATCGATAAGTCTATGTATAAGATAACATCCTAAAATTTTATCAATTTTTTGAGTATATGGTTTCTATATAAATTAAATTACTTCTTATATACTTCCTATTTGATGTGGTTGTGATACTTATACACCTAGAGGTAATCAACCCAAAAATGGTTGGTTGAGTATTGGCTCGGTTATCAATCTGATGCACAATGAGTGGGCTTAAGACTACACACCTGGCTAGAAACACCATGGGGATATTCTTTTGATAATTATTATGCTCTTTGCAAACCAATATTAATTATTTGGACATAATTTTGTTTTGGAACTTAATTAGGTTGTATAATCTAATAGGAAAATGACTAAGGATAACCTATATTGAACTATATATGCTCATAAATTAGGATATATATGAAATTTATGAGTTATTACTTCTTTGTTAAGAGTTGAACTTTTATATAATTATTAATTTTTATATTCATATCTAAAATATTATTTTATATATAATAAATGAATATAATGAGAATCAAAGAGTTAAAGGTTTTCTCATTATCCATTAAGGAAATTCATATGTCGTATAATATTATTTTTCTATACACTCTTTCATATCATGACATTTCAGTGGAACTATTCAAACAACACCAAAAAAACTGGAGGTTAACTTATCAGTGAAAACTTATAATGGTGTAATAATAACATCTCAAGTGTATAAATCCTCCCTAGTAAATCCCTATGGGGTTAATCTTCTATAAATCCTTTTAAAAATCCCTATAATATAATTTGATGATATACTATGAATGGACTAAATATATTTATATAAATCCTACACCAACTACTGGGACAAGGAAATAACATTCCATATCCTAAATCATCATCCGATTGTATAAAATTATGAGGGGGTGGATGAATATCATTTGGAATATTCATTAATAAAGTGGATATTTTTTCCTTGTAATTTAGTAAATCAATCTCAAATAATTTATACAAAGGAGAGCACCACTCGTGAAGACATTCACATTGTATATGATTAGACTAATATATTCATCGAAGAATTCCTAGGTTTTCCTCCTAATAGAGAGGTTGAGTTATCAATTGAAATTATACCTATATCTCAGTTGATATCCAAGACTCCATATATAATGACCCCTATGTACCTTTATGTACTGAAGAATAAATTACAATAAAATCTAGACGTGGGTTTGATTTTCCCAAGTTCTTCATTTTGGAGTGCACTGGTTCTTTTTATCAAGAAGAAGGTTGGGTCTATTTATCTCTTCCTCAATTATTATGAACTCAATAAGATCATGATAAATAAAAATTATCCTTTAACATTCATTTAACACATGTTAGATGAGTTATGAAGAACTCAATACTACTCTAAAGTGAAACTTTAGTAGGGATATCATCAGTTAAAGGTGAATAAAGAGTATATTCCCAAGAACAACTTTCATTTATGTTATGGGTATTAAGAGCTCATAGTATTGCAAAACATTTCTAGTGAGTGTAATTGTATCACTGATAGAGGAGGGGTGAATCAATGATACTTTTTCTTTTATGTTACTTTTTAATTGAAATTACCTTCACCTACTATTAATGATTTCAATTCCCTACTGAACAAATCGAAAACCCATCCATAGAAACAAAAAAATTTACAAGGTTAAATATTCAATAAGAATTGATATGTCATTGATAAGGTTTGGAAATGATCCAATTCCATACAACATACTAGAAATAAATACTTGGATTACACTAAGTTGGATATACCCATATACTCATATAGCACTATGTAAACAATTCCAATATTTTGTGTGAACCCTCTTATCATAAATAGGGAAATACAATGTTTATGTAATAACTAATGTTACCTGTTATTATTTTAAGATAAAAAATGTAATCAATTATAATAAAATTCATTACTTTCTTACAAAAAATATGGTAAGAACTTTGTGAACTTTGTCAAGTAAAATTCGGTTCGATTTTCCGATTATGATTCCTCTGAGTACGATTTTCCACGATACAATTCTTCTAGTCCTATTTTATTCTAGAATACGATATAAATGAATAGTAACCACTTTAATCTATGAGAACCCCGATAAAAAAAATCACAAAACTGATTATCCAACATGAAATGATGATCAACCAAATATGGTTGACAAGATGAGTACCGTGACCTGCTGAATACAATAAATTTTGAGTATGATGATCAACCGAATACAATGCAGGGATCTTGTATCTTCTCTTATGTCTTATTTACATAAAAAAATTCAATAAAGATCAATAATGTATCTTCTTTATCTCACTAAAAAACCATAGCCTTTCTCTCTACGGTGGCGAAAAACACATCCATCATCAGAAAAGTACAATGTACGTTTTTCCCTTTATAGGTGCCCCTAAAGTGGACTTGGTGGGATTCCAAAAATTCTTTCCCTCTCAAAAAAATCTTCCCAAATTTCAATTCCCCTTAAAATATGAAGTTCATTTCTGACTTCATCAAAAATTCTAAAAATTTCTTGATTCTTCTACAATATTCACTCCTTATTCGGATTTTCATTTCAATCATTAGTACGATTTCAATTGTTGAGTCAAATTTTATTAAATAGATTTCTTCAAAACAATGCTCTGTACCATTTGAAGAAAAACCAAATACTCTTTGAAATTCAATCTCCCCCATGATAACACATCCATATATTTTCTTTAGTAATTCTCTTGATTCATTTGAAAAGAGAATAAAACAATTAAACTATGATGTGATGGATCTTTACCCAATTCAAGAAGTATCATTTTTGGAAGCAAGCCATAGTTTATCTATATATTCCTTTAGAAATTCAAAAAATAGAGACCATATTTGTATCTAAATCACCCCATCAAATATTGTCTAGAATAAAATCTCTTGTTAGTATGATCATTTATAGATAGGATCATTTCTAGATAAGATCATTTTTGGATATGATCATTGTCTTTTTGGAACTTAGTATAATCATCCTGGGTTTGAAAAGTTTATTATGATTACGATGGATGATCAGGTGCAATAGTCAATTGACAACATCTTTTAAACTCTTCATTTCTTTCGAACTGCCTGCATCATAGGTTCTCAATTAAATTTATTATTTATATGAAATAAAAATCAGTAAATAATCATCACATCAAATTTATTTTAGTCACATAGACTCTAATTCTTTATCAAAACTACTACATCTTCCACATCAGATTCAATGTGATTCTGATGACCGTTTACTTCCAGTAATATATTTTAACTTTCAATCTAGATTTGTGTCAAGTATGATAAAAACCAATTTCTTATAATTAACTTATTCTCATTATGATGGACTTTCACATTGATTCTAGTTATTTTGAAAAACATGTGTCTGATTCTTTAAAAATAAATGTTCAGTACTATTTTTTCTTGAAACAACATGAGGTGATTTTATTTCTTAAAAAATTTCCTTGAAAAAGAAAGAAAACAATTGAATGAAAAACATCTTCATTATGAGTTTGGTCCTAATAATATCACCCTTTGTATTTTTTTAACCATTCTTCATTAATATATGAACTGTGTATCCTCAAGAAATGTATTACTTATCAATAATTATAAGCCTACGTGAGCTAAGTAATTATAGGAAAAAAGAATCAATTACAGAAAAACCATGTTTTCCTAAAGTGATGATTATGAAAACATATTCATATTTGTTCCTCATATATTCTTTAAAATTCCTAGAATACAAAACAATTTATTTCTTACATCTACTCCAACAAATAGTTAGAATATTTCACACATAATACAACTCCAAATTCACAGATTACCCACAACTCCCTCTTTGATGAATTCAAAAGGATGGTTTTATGAAACAATTATCCCCCTTGACAATACAATCCAAAGTTAAGATAAGATATGGGATAGAGAAACATATCTCAACCTTGATGATAAAGAGATTGGATTCCCATGTTCAACCTCACAATAGAAAATGATTCCTTCAGTAAAGTTTTTTGTGAAAATGTCAGCAACTTGTTCCAATGTAGGAACATATTACAACATCAATTCAATCTTATCCACATGAACTTTGATGAAAAGATATTTGATGTCAATATTTTTTAAATGATAATATTAAACTTTATTCCTGTTGAGATTTATTTTACTTTGATTATCAAAACCCAAGAACAAGGGTAACTTCACATAAACAAGTAAATCTTTTAATTGAGTTTTCATCCACATAATTTGAGTAGTGACTTGAGTGGAATCAAGATGATCAGATTCAATTATACTGAGAGTTACTAAATTCTGTTTCTTTGAATGCTAACTAACATAATTATTTCCTATAAAGAATACTACACTAGATGTGGATCTTCTATCTTCACCATTTCTTACCCAATCTACTTCTTAATACCCAAGAGAATCAATACCATATAAGCTGCAATACCTAATTCCAAATTCCGTTATTCCTTTGATATATATGATAATTTTTTTTATGTAAGTAAATGTTATTATTTTAGAGAACTCTGAAATGTTTGACATTATGTAACAAAATAAACAATGAAGAGCCTTGAGGTAGTCAAATATAATTGGATTCCAATCACCTTTTGATACTCATTCTAATCAAATTATTTTCCTTCTCCATATTTACACAACTTGGTTCCCATTGAAATAGTTATGGAAACATTTTTTATATTTTCCATACCAAACCTCTTGAGAATTTATTTATCATACTTTTCTTGGGAAAGAAAATGTACTTCTCCTTTTGTAAAATTTATTACCTAAGAAATTATTTAATTTACCCTAGCATTGAAATTTAAAATACCTTCTTCATTTCTTCATAATGTTTTTCAAAAACTATTTTATCATTACTAACAAAGATTATATCATCAACATAAACAATTAAAATGGGGGCATAATATTGATTTTCTCAAATATAATGATTTTTATCCACTCTTCCTTTCTTGAAATTCATCTTCAATAAGAAAGTATCCAATTTGGAATACCATTCACTCAGAGATTGTTTTAGTCTATAAAAATCCTTTTTAATATACACCCATAACATTCATCTTTCCCAATAACAAATACACAAGGTTGTTCAATATAAAACTGTTCTTTAAGATCAATATTTAGGAATGCGTATTTAATATCCATTTTAAAGATCTTATTGCCTCATTGTGCATCAATATCAAGAATAATTCTAATTGTTTCCAATCTAGCCACCAGAGAAAATGTTTGATTAAAAAAAATTCCTTAAATTTGTGAATATGCTTTCCAAACCATTGTTTATTTGTTTCTTATAAATTCACCTTCTTCATTCATCTTGTTCCAGAAAACCCATTTTGTGCCAAAAATGTTTTTGTTTTCATGATTGTGTACAAGTTCCCATGTATTATTATTTTTAATCTAATCAAATTCTTCATTCATGGATTGAACCCATTCTGGATGCTCAAAAGACTCGTTTACATAACTCGGTTCCACTATTGAATACAAATAATTATGTGTAATATCATTTATTGTTCTTCTGGTTTGAACCTTTTTATTTTGATCACCAATTTTGTTCTGAGCTTCCACTTGTTTTCTCAAACTTAGATGATATTTTCAATTTTCTTCCTCATCACTAGAAAGAGATTTGTTTGTTTATTCTTATTGAAAAGGATTATAATTGTTTGTATCCTTATCAGAATTTCTTTCTTCAACTTTCTAAAATTCCTTGTCTGTTAGAGCATGTTCTTCTTTATCAGTTTTTTTAATCACTCTAACATAAACTGAATCAACTATTCTTCTTGTTCCTTTGTTGAATCATCTGCATCCTCTTCCTTCTATATCATAACCATGAAATATTTCATATTCACCTTTATGATAAAACTTACCATAGTCTCAACCTTTATTCTTTATAATACATGGACTCTTAAAAACTCTAAAGTGTTTAAAAATTGGATTTTTTACATAAAATAATTCATATAGAGTAATACCAGATTATGGCCTATAGAAACAAAAATACTGAATATAAACAGTAGTGCTCATGGCTTGGATCCAAAAGGAAAAAGAAATGTCATGTTCAAGTAACATGGTTCATCAGATTTCTACTAAGATTATATTATTTATTTTAGCAACCCCATTTTGTTGGGTATTGAATGGGGAACTATACTCATGTTAAATTCCATGCTTCTCAAGATAGTCTTCAAACTTTTCACTTCTATATTCACCACAATTATCTATTCACAACTTTTTCACAGAATACTCATATCCCTTTTTTGATTTTCTTGTGAAAATTTTAAACATTTTAAATCATATTATTTATGATTCATATACATTACATGATTAATGAGAGTAAAATCATCAATGAAAGTAATTTAGCAATTATCTCTACTTTTTGATTTTTTTCTCATTGTCCCATATATATATGTACGTATAAGCTTTAGTGATTGTTTTAAAAAAATTTAAACTTTCTTATGAACAACATTTGTAATATTTTCTTTATATAAGATATTGAAACTTCAATCTCTTCTTCATAAAATATCATAAATGTCTCAAACACTATCACTTTTAGATAACATTCTCGTGTTTCTATGGCACATGTATCCGAACCTTTTATGCCGTAATTGATTCTATCCAACCATAATAATCTAACAAGAGTTTTGTATTTCATTAATCTAAATAAAGCTCCCTTTTATTCGTTGGACTTGTGAAAAAATATTTTCATCTACTTAACTCTTCACAATAAACCCATATTTCTCGAAGATAAATTTTTTACCCTCATCACACAATTTTGAAACACTTATCCTATTGTGTTTCATCGCATTAACATACAATATTTTTGGGGATTTAATTTTTTCTTTTCCAATGATGGTTGACCCAATACCTTTGGTTTTCTTGAATTCATCATTTAAAAATGTCCCCATACCTTCTTTAAAATCTTTTACATTCTTTAACAATTTCAAGTCTCCTATCATGTGAGAAGGAAAACCACTATTAAGGATCCATGGTTGTTCTCCCTTTGAAGCTTTCAATGTGGTTTCAACAAAAAGAGCATTTTCTTCTTTCTTTACCTTCTTCACCTTTGGATTCTAAGAATTAAGAATATTTTTCTTTTCCAGTAACAAAACAAGACACCCTTTACATGATTTGCAGGTTGAAAATTTCTCTCAAAAATAGTTTCCAAGGGTTTGAACTTATTTTCAATATTTAACTCATTGTTTTCAGATTTATTCATAACAAATTTCTTAGCATTATTTATTTGATAATATTTACTCCCCATAAAAATATGCCTTTCATAACCTTTGGGATAATATAAATGATGTTGGTTGAACTAACACATACATTCTCTGTTTCCTAACCCCCCACAATACCAGTAGTAACCATATAGTTAGTGTTTGCCTCTGAAACTTCCATGCTAACTAGAATTGTGAAAACATATTCCAGCCACTAACTTTTTTTTCATAGAGCTACTAACATTTTTATTATCAATCAGAGACTTATTTTTATTTTTATCATAATCAGAACCAAAAGTATTTGAAATCTTTTTGGATTCATATTATTTCAAAACATTTTTGAACTCAAGTTTCATTGAGAATTTATAATTTCTGACATTGTTGGTGTTGTCCACATAAATGACTTTCATATATTTCTTCTTTTCAAAAACAAATATTTCTTTCTTCTCTCCCTTTGAGGGTATCTTTTTTTGTACCTTCTTAGGTTTATCATTACGAGAAAAATCACCAACTTCAGTGATAGTTTTTTTGAAACTTTTTCTTTTCTATTCATCTTTAGAATGTTTTTTTGGAAAAGTTATAACTCGTCTTCTTTTTCTTTCATCTTGACCTATAGGTGCTCAATAAGATTATTTAATTATTCAAGATATTTCTTCAAATCATCAATCTCATTCACCATGATTACATTATCATCAAAAAAAGATTCTTGATTTCCTGTCTATGAACATTCATCTTCTAAATTTTTGTATTTCTTTTCAAGCCTTATGATATTTCTCAAGCATTATTTCAACTCTTCTTTCAAATGAAATTAAATTTGAGTTTATTTTTCTTCTTCAAAAATACTGCTTCCAAATTCTTCATTATTCAATTTTTAATAAATGTATTTCAGATACCAAACTCAATAGATTTTTTAGATTCAATATCATTGTCTTCTTATTATTTATATTTAGACAAGAAACTTTTTCTTTTAAATTTAAATATTTTTTTTTCTTTCCATATGGAATTTAATTTTTCTTTGTCTCTATATCTATTTCACGACCTTCTGGGATTTATTTTTATTCATCAATATCCTCTTCTTTCTTTCTATGAGGATAGTTTTCCACAATGTGACCAACTCCTCCATATTTAAAACATTTTAAGGGAAGTTTCCCTTTTTTATTTCCCTGTACTTATTTTCACATGATTAGAAAACAAGGATAAAATATCATTGAGATTTTTACATACCTCATTTTTAGAGATAGAATCACCATATTTTTCTTCAATAATAATCTTCTTTGAATTTTACTTATTTCTCTCCTTCAAAGTCATTTCTCTATCAACTTTTTTTTTCTTTTCATAGAATTCTCTCTTATCATTTCATGCATAATAAGAGTTCTATAGAAATCATCAAGAGATAATATTTCAGGGTCTCTGTCTTCCAATAAGGAAACTTTTTCATCAAACATGTCAGGTATGATTTTTAAAATATTTTCAAAAACTATAGAATCATCAAAATTTTCAAAAAGTGATCTGATAGTACTCACAATGTCACTCACTCTTATAAAGAAGTCCCCAAAATATTTGTACTCACCCATATTCAAATATTCATATTTCAATATTCATAATTCTAGCCTTTTATCATTTACGTTTTTATTTAGTTTGTATATATTTTTCAATTTATCACATATTCTTTTGTCTATGGAAACACCTTTTTCTATTAAGAATTTAATTTCATAAAGTGATGAAAATATAACATTCTTATCCCTTCTATAATTCTCAAGATTCTTCTTATCAATAGATGTAAGTGGAGATTTATCATCAATGGGTGGAAACCCAACTACTGTAGATTCAAGAACATCATAACTAATAGACATAAGATAAGGAAACATTCCATCTTTCGAAATATGAAAATTCTTTCCATAAAAGACCTTAATACCTTTACTATTCACCTAATTCAAATTCCACATCTATAAGGAGAAAGAGAAGAAAACCTGGCACTGATACTAGTTGAAAATTCCTAGCCAGTGTCATTGTATCATTAAGAGGGGAGGGGGTGAATCAGTGAAACTTTTTATTTTATATTTCTTTTCAATTGAAAAAACCTTCAAATCCTGTTAAATATTTCAATTCCCAGCTGAAAACAAATCCAACACACATCTATATGAACACAAAAATTTACAAGGTTCACTATTCAATAAGAATAGGTACGTCTTTAATATGGTTTGTAAATGATCAAATACCATAAAATCCACTAGAAATCAATCCTTGGATTACAATGAGTAGGATATTACTTTAAACACATGTACCACTATGTTAAAAAATCCAATAGTACTTGTGCACCCTCTTAGTAGAAATAGGGTAATACAATGTTTATATAATAAATCATGTTACTTTTGATTCTTTTTAATTAAAAAAATGTACTCATTGAAATAAAGTTCTTCAATTTCTTACCCAAAAATTTTTAAGAACTTCCTGGACTATTTCAAGTAAAACTTTGTCCAATTTTCCGAGTCTGATTTATCTGAGTACGATTTTCCCTGATACGATTATTTTAGCCTGATTTTTTTTCAGAATATGATAGAAATGAATAAACACCACTTCAATCCCAATACAATTCTTCCACAGTCCAGTAAACCTAATACAGAAATCTTGAAACCAATTATCCATCCTGATAAAATGGTCAACCGAATATGATTGAAAAATAGAATATGGTGGCATGATGAATATGATAAATTATGAGTATGATGATCATCTTAATACAACATTGCGATCGTATCTCTTCTCTTCTATATTCTTTTCGTCAAAGCATGTTCAACAAAGATCATTATGATATATTATCTCCCTCACTAAAAACTTGGAGTTTATCTCTATAATATAGTGAATAGTACATCTATCATTATAAAATGACAATGTACTATTATCCTTTTATAGGTTACCCTCGAGTGGCTTTGGTGGGATTCAAAAAATTCTTTCCTACTCACACAAATTCACCCAAATTTCAATTTCTCCTAAAATCTTGGGAGCATTTTTAAAATTTTCAACTCTTCTCAAAGATTATTTATTATTCAACAATATTCACTTCTTCTTTATACATTCATTTCAATAATTGGTATGATTTCAATTTTTGAGTCTGATTTTCTCAAACTGATTTCTTTAAAATAATGATCTATACCATTTAAAGGAAAACAAAATAATATTTGAAATTCAATCTCCCCCCTAGACAAAACATCCATATCTTTCCTTTAGTTATTATATCAAATAATTTGAAAATAATGTGAAACAATTCAACTCTAATGTTATGTATCTTGACCCAATTGAAGAAATATCATTTTTTGAAGATAGTCAGAGTTCGTCTATCACTTCCTTGAGAAATTACAAAAAATAGGTACTAGATTTCTTTCCAATCCACCCCAACTATGATTGTCCAGAATATGATATTTTCTGAGTAAAATCATTTCTCTATACAATCATTTTCCTTCTGATCCTAATTATGATCATCCTGGGTACAAAAAAGTCTATTATGCATACAATGGATGGTCAGATGATACAGTCAACTGCCAACATCTTTTCAACTCATCATTTATTTCATTTCTCTTGAATCAAAAGTTCTCAATTCAACTTATGATTTATATGAAAAAAAATTATTATCAAATCATCAAATTCACTTTTTACAAGTCATAGAGACTCTGATTCTTTATTAAAATAAGTAATTCTTCCACATCAGGTCTGTAGTGATTCTGATGACCATTTGCTTCCAGTAAGATATTTTCAATTTCAGTCCAAACCCAAGTCAGCTCTGATGAATTTTTTTTATTCAAAACAACTTCTTCTCATTATGATATACCTTCAAAATGATTCTGAATCTTTTGAAATGCATGTATCCGATTCTTTTCAAATCAATAGTTAGTAAGATTGTTTTTAGAAACAAATTGAGGTGATTTTATTTCTTAAAAAAATTCCTTGACAACAAATTACAATACTTGAATAAAAAATACCTTCATCATCATCTTGGTCCTAAAACATTACATTTTGAATTATATATGCTGAAATGATCTTCATTAACATAATGAATTGATTATTTAGATATTGCATTGATAAATTTGTGGAATTATTTATAGGTGATATTTTTATACGCTCCCGAAGAAATAAATAATGTTATGGGAATTTGAATGATGTGATAATAAATTAAGGATAGATAATCTAAAAAAAAATATTAAATATGATTTCTAGATGGAGTATGTATCATTCTTAAGGCATTTTATCACAAGTAATGGAATATATGTGGACACTAAAAAGTCTAAAGTGGTGAAGTAATGTCATAGAGGAACATATTTTATATAAATCCATAGTTTCATCAGATTATATAGGAACTATGGGTAATTTTTAAGAAACTTCGAGAGATTTTCCAGCCTACTAACAAAACCAACATATAATAGATTAAAATTTTTATAGATATATGAATGTAAAGAGAACCTTAGAGAGTTAAATAAGAGGATAACCACTGAAACTATACTCACACTACCCACAAGAGTGGAAATATTTTTGATTTATTATGGTTCTACAAAGAAGGGTTTAGGTTTTGTACTCATGCAGAATTATAAAGTGATGGCCTATTATTAAAGAAAATTGAAGGTGCGTGGAAAAAATTACCCAATTCATGATCTTGAGTTAGCTATTGTAATATTTAAAATGATCATATGATAGAATTATATCTACTGGGAGAATTGTGATAAATATATATGGACTATAAGTGGATAAAGTATACATTCACATAAAAGGATCTCAATATGAACTAATAAATATGGTTAGAGATAATCAAGGATTATGAATGGTCAATCTACTACTATATGGGTAATGAGAATAAAGTTATTGATTAAATTAGTAGAAAAGATCCTGCCATTTTATATATGATGATGATTTATAAGGTTACAATATTCATGGACATGCACTAGATATACATGAAAATTATATGTAAAATAACCCCATCCTTTCTTTATCACTAGATTACTCAACCATTCCTTCAAGATAAAAATTTTAAAATCTCAAATAGATGAAATGGAGAAAAAAATGTAGTTTGATTTTGTGAGAAAGGGAAAATCCTTTGAGTTCAATATTTAAGATAAAGGAGTTGTGATAGTTAGGAAGAAAATTTGTGTTCCATCAGAGTAGAATATAAAAAATGATATACTAAAGGATTCTCAAAGAAAAACATTCTCTACCCACCCCATAAACATGAATATGTATAGATATATCTAAGAAAACTCTTGGTGTGGAAATATAAATAAGGATATTGATAAATATACATAAAAGTTCCTAGTGTGTAAATAAGTGAAGGATGAGAGGTAAAAATACAAACTTATGATGCAACCATTACCCTTACCAACATGTAAATGGGAAAACATCACTATGAATTTTATCATGGACTGTCCAATGGAATCAAAAGGGAACAATGCTTTATGGGATGTGGTGGAACATATTAGATTTTTTTCCACATATTTATTATTTGATAATACTTTGATCATGATCAAATTATGAGGATATGCATTAGAGAAGTGGTATGGCTTCATGGAAAAACACTATCAATCATTTTTGATTGGGATATGAGGTTGACCTCAATTTTTTTAAGATTATTAAGCATGATATAGACATAGAGTTTAACTTTATTACTTCTTGTATCCCCCAAATTAATGTCCAATATGAATGAACTGTCCATACACTTATGGATATGTTTAGACCCTGCTCTATAGACTTCATGAGAGGATGGTACCAACATATTACATTGGTTGTATTATTTTATAATAAAAGTTTTCACTTGAGTATCTAAATGGACCCATATGAATCCCTCAATGGGAATAGATACTGACTAGAGCTCCCATTAAACCTATCTAAAGTACATGACGTGTTCCATGCATCACTCTTGATAAATTACACACAAAATATCTCACATGTACTCAATTGAGAGGTGGTATAGTAGAAAGATGTTTTCTTATTTAATGAATACTCGATGAAGATCTTAGAATATAGATACAAAGTTCAACACAATACGAGAACTTAGCTAGTCAAAGTAATCTGATAAAAACATAATTACGATCTAGATAAATGAGAACCTTAGGATAAAATTAAACAAAAGAACCCATTTTTTTCACCCCAGTGGATGGAATGGAATTTCAAGGAGAGAATTTATTAAGGTATAAGAATGTAACGACCATGAAACTATATATAAAAATTTACATTATAAATATATATGTGTATCAAATAAGGTGATATATATTATAAGAATTTACATTACCTTTACCTTATTTAAGAACATAATATGATATATATGATATATATGATATATATATATATATATTTCATGCTTTAAAATGAATTTAAAAAAAATTATAGAATTTTACACAATTATATCATAAAATAATATTTATTACTTCTATAAGATGAAAATAAAAAAATTAAATTAATTTTTAGATACATAATGGGAAAATGATGTTAACATTAATTTTAAATATTTTTATTAGATGATTAACAAAATTTTTTCCCATAATGATGACTTTTATTACTATATGGGTTTATAAGTGAGAAATAGAATGTTATAAAAAAATTAATTGATTAAATATGTATATATGGAATAATATTATGAATTTTAAATATATTTTTAAAAATTTATAAATCCTATTACTGACCTTATAAATGAAAAGTAATATTTTAATTCTAATAAAAAAATATTTTTTGTCTTTTTATTTAATTAAACATTATTCTTGTATATTCGGTCCTGAATAGATTTTAAATACAAATAAAATTTATTTTTTTTATAACAAAACAATTTATGTATTGAAAATAAAAACAATTATAATATTATATAAAACTTAATTTTAATCTTAAATTGAACTTTGTATAGAAAATCGTTTTTGAGAAAGAAGAATCCACATGCAAATCCTAAAAAAAGATACCTATGAATGAAGAGAACGCGCCATACGCGCCGGTTTTGTGGTCTACTTCTGGAGCCTCTTCTTTTCCCCATTCGACTAGGGGTTTCTCATTTTTGGGATCCTGGTCCTTCATCCTCTGGTCATGAATCTCTTGGGATTGTTGAAGGTGATCAAGCTTCAGATTCATTTAAATCGTTGAAAGAGGCTCTTTATGGAATGCCTCTGGATTCAGGGATGCATGTTTCTCCGAATATCCGCCCCTTTTCTCCTTCAACATGTAATAATGCTTCGAGGCTGACTGTGGAGTTTCCATCGAAGGTTTATGAAGAGGATATGGCTGGTATGTGTTGGACTCTTGTTGCGCGTTTTGGGGCAGTGAAACCACCGATTGTGGTGTTCAAGAAATTTGTTGGTTCTTAGGGTCTTTCTTGTCTGGTCCAGGTTTCACCTCTTCATCGTTCTTCCTTATGTTTGTCCTTTGGCTCTGAAGATGGATTTTTGAATGCATGGTGTTTCTATTCATGAAACATGGGCCTTTAGAGATTTAACCTTACACGGTGGTCTCTTGATGCTCACAGGGGGAAGGGTAGTCCTTTTGCAGCAGTATGGATCTCTCTACCAGGTCTGCCTTTACCTCTGCATAACATTTCCTTTCTCAAAGATATTGGAGATTCTCTTGGGAGTTTTTGTGTGTGTTGATAGTAGTCCAAGGGGGAAAGAAGATGTTTCTAATGTGCAGATTTGTGTTGAATTAGACGTATCCTTGCCGATTTTGGAAATGATCTCTTTGAAGGTGAGTGGGTTGCTTTCTTGGAATCAGAGTATCATATATCTGATCTTTCCTAGGTATTGTTCTCGTTGTTGTATTCCAGGACATTCAATAAGGATTTTTAAGAAATCTAATCGTGATGGGTTGCGTTCTAATAAATCTAATAAAAAGGGTGAGTCTTCGGATGTTGATATGAATGTTAAATGGGGTCTGTCTGATGTTCCTAGACAGGTATGTTTTTCAAATGCTGATTCATCTGTGTTCAATCCTGATCTAGTTTCTTTGCATAAATGCAAAGAGTTTTCTGAAAAATTTGTATTTGTGTTTAGATTGGATGCTTTTCCATATGGGAATTATTCTAATCTTCTTATGCCTATGATGAGTATTGTTAGTTTTCTGAACATACCAATACTTAGAATTTTTTTCTAGGGGTCGGTCAAATGGTGTTTTCCCTTTGTTGGTCTGGTAAGATGTTTAAATCCGGTTCCTATATTGGAGTCCTCGATGGTAGTTGAATCGACTAAGGGTGAAAAACCATCAAGTAAGTATAGTGTTGTGAATATGAATCCCCTGATGACTGTTAGAGGAGACAGATATGAATAATCATCTTGAGATATGTCATTCTATCATTGGAGTTTGGGAGTATGTAAAGAAATTTCCCCATCTAAGAAGGTTATGACTCATACTATATGTAATGAAAGATGGGTTTTTGATCATGATGGTAAGGCTATAGACTTAATTGATAAGGCGAACATGTCTGAAGACATTGGAGTGGTTACTAGGAAGAAACTTCATTATATTAAGAAGTTTTTGGAATCCCATTTTAGTCCAACCAGGATGCCTGGGGTCAAAGCCATGCTTAGATTCTCTCAATGATTCCAATTATTATATGGAATGCTTGTGGCATTGGTGCATGAGTAAAAACCAATTTTTAGTCACAAAAATTAAGAAAAAAAGGTATGTGTTGTTGCTATTCTTGAGAACAATCAGAATTTGGATAGTATTGGAGAGTTCACTTGCAGAATTAATATGAATTCATGGATTCATGCAGAACCAGATAATCATCATATATGGGTTTTCATGAACAAATATGTGGTTGTTTTTTTAGTAGAGGAAGGTGATCAATACCTTAATGTGAAAATAAATAATGGTATTAATCTTATTCTTGTGTCCTTTGTTTATGGGAGTAGTGATTCTCAAAGGAGGGAGATTTTGTGGCAAAATTTGGAAGGTTTTTACTCGGAGGATCTTCCTTGGTTTGTGGGTGGAGACTTCAATATCATTTCTGAACCTGGTGAGAAGAAGGGTTGAGGTGTATTTCCTCAGGCTGCTAGCAGAAGCTTTGTTCAATTTATGGCTAGGAGAGGTCTTAGTGATATGGGATTCCCTGGTGATTGCTTTATGTGGTGTAATAATCAGAAAGGAAATTATCATTCTTGGTGTCGTCTTGATAGGTGTCTGGCGAATTTACATTATATTTCTCGTTTCCCTAAGGCAAAAGTTGACCATCTTGTTCATTGGTTATCTGATCATTATCCTCTTCTGGTGTCTTTCTCTCCCAGATAGAGTTGTGTGGAATAGTTTCATTTCTGTAATTATTGGGGAGAAAAACCTAAATATCATCGTGTTGTCAAAGTTTTTTGGGAGGAAATGGTTCAGGGGAATGATTGGGTTGCCTTCCATAATAAATTGAGGTGGCTAAAGCATAAAATTCATGCCTAGGTGAAAACCTTTCCTCCTGAGAATCAGGATTTGGAATTTCTTAAACAGGGGATTGAGAATTCAGAAAAATATTTGGAAGTCATTTGGAGTGATAGGGTCTTTGATGACCTTATGGGTAAGAAAAATGTTTTGAAAGAGTTTATTCTGAAATAGGAGAGTGCTACTCGAGATAGAGCCATAATTAAATGGCTTAGTGAAGGTGATAAAAATACATCCTATTTTCATGCGTGTATTAAATAAAAAAAGAGGTGGGTTAATCCGAGTATTCTAATGGAAGATGGTTCTATCTCAAGTGATAGGGACTTGATTTGTTACTTAGTAGTCTTGTTCTTTAAATACATACTGGCTGACCCTAACCTATCTATGGTTAATGGCTATCCTAGTGGGAATTCAGAGCTGTTTGAAGAAATTCCAAACATGTTGTCTGGTTTGGATAATGAAATGATGGAAGCTGTTGCTGATGAAAAAGAGATTCATAATTCTATGATTAAGCTTAACCCGGATAGTGCCCCAGGTCCTGATGGTTTTCTAGGGGTGTTTTATAGAGGGTCTTTGGAGGTGATCAAGGATGAATTGATATTCATCATTTAGGATTTTTTTGGGGTGGTCCTATTCCTAAGGTGGCTGGTGCTACTACTCTGGTTATGATTCCCAAAATTAAAAATCCTTCTTCTATTTGTGATTATAGACCAGTGAGAATGTGTAATTTTTCATATAAAATACATTCTAGCATCATTAACTTGCACCTAGCTGGTCATGTCTCTCGATGTGTATCTCTTGAGAAACATGGTTTTGTTATAGGTCAATCGATTCAGGGTGTAATTGCATTTTCTCATGAGATGATTCATGAAATTAACATCAAATGACAAGGTTCAAATATGGATTTGAAGCTGGATATGAATAAAGCCTATGAAATGATGGAGTGGGGGTTAATTATTAGAGTTCTAAGAGGTATGGGATTCTCTTCGTGGGTTGTTGATCTTATTTTTCACTATTTTAGTTCTTCATTGATGTCAGTTTCTTTTATGGGAAAATATCATGGTTTCTCCAAGATAGATCGTGGTCTTATACAATGTGATCCTATCTATTCGAACCTTTTTATTATCAAGAAGGATTCTTTGAGTCTTCTTATTAATAAAAACATATCCATGTGTAATATTTTACCGTTTTAGATAATAATGAGAAAACCTTTGATTTATCACTTGATGTTTGCAGATGACTCTATTTTTTTCATCAATTATAGTGTTAGATCAGTTGGTGGTATGATTAGAGTATTGGATGAGTACTTCTTGTGGAGTGGGAAATTGATTAGTAGGGATAAGAGGAATTTTTTCATTTCCAATATATGTGGGGACAATTAGGTAATCACCATATCAAAACTGTTGAATATGAAGAGATGATATTTTCCTCTGACCTATGTTGGATCTCCTTTAGCTCCTGGATGTATTCATATTAGATACTTTGATGTTATTGTGAATCGAATTTTGAGTCGTGTTCTTGACTGGAAAACTGTTTTTATCTTTTTGAGGGAGGATTTCTTTAATAAATAGCATGTTGACAGCAATTCTGATCCATGTTCTTTCGGTCTGCAAAGTGACGAAGGGTGTGATTTTGTCTATTGATAAAGTCCTAGCTAATTTTATTTAGGATGATCAATTTGAGGGGAAATGTCATTGTACTTCATGGGAGAAAGTGGCTAGACTAATCTAGGAAGGTGGTACCAATATCAGAAGTCTTGGGGATACTATTCATTTCTTGCATTCGAAGCATTCCTGGGAAGTAATGGATGGCTGTACTCTTTGGGGGAAAATTATGTCCTTGCAAGGTTAAGAACAATTGGTGCACAACAAACATGTTTCGCCTTTCTCGGCTTTAATTCGGAGTTTTTTTCTTGTTATTCTCCAACTTTCTTGCAGGATTATAGGGAGGGGTGATATCTATTTTTGGAATCACAACTGGACTGGGTCAGTTATTGGTTTTCTAGGTTTCCCTGCTCTAATGATCCTTTTCAAAGAAGCTTGTAGTTACCCTGATTTCATTAATATTATTCTTGATAAGGAACAAAAGAATACCTTTGATATTATCAATTTGAATATGGATCCAGACAGATGCGTTTTTACTGCATCAAAATCAGGTATGTTCTCCTCTAAATATTTTCAAATCATTTCTAATTCCCAGACTCAGTAGGATTATTGGAATAATATGGATTGGTGTAATAGCATTCCTATTAAATTTAATTTTCTGGTATGGAGAATTAGAAATTGGGGTTTCCCAGCAGATGAGAATGTGAAAAGAAAGGGTATTCATCTGGCTTCTAAATGTCACTGCAGTAGCACGCATAAGGAGGAAGATTCTAACCATCTGTTTTTTTGAAAGTGATTGGGGTTTGGCTGTTTGGAGTTTTCTTTGGACAATTCACTAATGTTTCAGATCATATTTTTGCTGGAATTCCTTTTCTGAATAGGTGGTTTCATGGTCTGAATTGTGTTGGTTCTGAAGAAACAGCTAGATCTGCGATCCTTAGTGCAGGGTGTTGGTGTATTTGGCAGGCAAGGAACAATGCTCGGTTTAAAGATATTCAAGCTTCAAAAAGTTCGGTTGTAATCAAAACTAAACTTATCTTACTTGATTTAGTTCATTATTCTAAAATTCCAAGCGATTCTCCTTCCTTGAGATATATTTGTCCAATCTTGACTTGTCCAGATATTATGAGGAGAGGAAACTGGGTCAGTTGGTGTCCTCCTAACATGGGTTTCAAGATGAATTTTGATGGCTCCTGTGTTGAAGGGTTTATTTGGGGTGGTGATGTAGTTCGTGATGGGAGTGGAAGTATTTTAATTACTTTTTCTGCCTATTATGGGAAAGGCAGCTCCATTCAAGCTGAAGCTGAGGCTATGCATACATGGATTATGTTGTGTATTCAGAAAAACATTTCAATCTCTCAAATTGAAACTGATTCAAAGTTGATTTATGACTCGATTAATGGAAATATTTCCAAGCCCTGTACGATTACTTAAATTTTCAGAAAATGTAGAAATTGGTTCGGGATCAACAAGATTCAGATTTATCATACATAGCGTGAAGGTAATAAAATTTCTGATGACTTTTCTTCCTTGAAGGTGGCGGACCAAGGTAACAATGTTGTGTGTTTCTATAGTATAATTCAAATTGAACCAGATGGAGTGGGTTTGATTAGGGGAGATCTACTTGGTCTCCATTATTTCAGACCACCTTAAACTGTTTTTTCCTACCCAAAACCTTGTTTGTTTTAGGATTTCTCCTTTTATAATAAAAATACAGATTGTGTGTGTATAAAAAATGGTTTTTATGAGTTTTTTTGGATTATACTAAAATAAATTTCTATAACTATTATAAATTTTATTTCATAAAATTCTTTTCATATTTAAAATATTTATTTTAAATTTAGTAAATATTTTTTATTTTATTTTTTCCCATTATAATTATTTTCCATGGGTGAATGTGGAGTTATCACAATGGGGATAAATTATGGTAAAAGTGGTTTAACATAGTGAAAAAGGTTAAAACATGTTAAAAACAAATTCTATATTGGATGGTGGAGAAATAATCTACATTATACCATTGCCCACACAATTATTGTGTGTTTTTGGACCCTTTAAACTTGAATAATGGCGTGATATTATTTAAAAATAATGAATATTTACAAAGTGCCATATTTCACTTATAAAAGGAGACCACCTCCTCCCAATTTATCCACCCATTCAAATTCCTTGTATCTACAAAAAATATTTCCTAGTATCTCAAAAATACCCTATCTATACCCTTGAATTATTTTTATCATAAAAATACTATGCTACGGAACCTTATTGATTTACCTAAGGGAGAACTTCCAAGGGAGAGGTAATACTATCAACCCAAATTTTCTATATTTTTTCTTCTTATATACCCCTAAAATAACTTCTATATATTAAGGTATGATAACAAACACTTTTTTACGTTAATTATGGGTTACTATACTAATAGAATATTTATTTTACACTTTCCTCAATACCATTGGGAATACTGAAAACATCATCACGCGTCTGTGTGAACTACCACTGTAACATCCCATTACCTTGATCATATAATTTTCACCTTTTTCTAAGTTCCCTTTTGGGTAAAAATATTTAGAAGCAGCTTTATGGATTTTCTGTAGGCTGTAGAGCTGGTGAACAATTTGTACCGAAGGTATACACCATGTACTAGAGGTAGACATTGTGTACTAGTTGTTGGATTGAAGTCGTGAATAGGGAGATCATGCTGTGAGTAGGTACCCATCATGTACCTGAGGTACACATTATGCATAGTTTAAATATGGGATTTTTAACCTAAGACAATAGTATTGTTCAACATAACTTATCCAGTATATCCTACATGACGTGACCAAGGGGGTACACTTTGTGACCTAGCCCGTGCCCGGGTTTAAGTCACACATGGAAATGTTGTGTTTCATTCCTTTCATTGGATATTCATTTCTCTCAACCCTATACTCTTACTAGGAAATTTTTATAGGATCCCCTCCTCCCGAATCGATCCGATCATCTTTGGATCTTTGTTGAATCTGTGGTGCATATCTCTGGATAAGTGTTCTTTCCAGTTCATCCTTGCAGTTGATCATGATAACACCCTAGCTTTGTGTTATCAGATCTATATATCTATGTTGGATGATTCTCGTTTTCTTTTTCAAGATCAGTTGTGAGATCTCCTTATGGAGGCATTTTCATTTGTTAGTTGTGGTGAAGAGGACTTCCGTTTTTTAGGTATGTGTATTTTCTTCTACATACTGACCCTTGTCGTCTAAATTGAATCAATCATGACATAGATTTGATTCTAGGGCCTTCATTGATGGTGTTGAGTTTCATTTCTTTTGGATTCCCATTGTGGGCATGTGCGAACTGATCATTAATGCAGGAGGTTCTATCTCTAGCCTATGATAATGAGCATTATTTCTATTACTTTGTAAATTGATTTATGGAATTGGAATGATTTTTTGTGTTTATTGAAAATTGGTTTTGAAAGACAAATGGTTTTTCACTGGATTTTGATAAATGGTTAGTGAATGGGTTTAAATGGTTTTCAAAGCATTGAAATGAATTTTGAAAAAGAGCACATGGTTTACCTTGGGTACTTATGTGTAAGGTTTAGCTTGGGGAATCATCTAGTGTTTATAAATATCATGGGGGTCTGTATTGGTACATTCCTCTATTTACTAAGACAGTTGTTCTAGAGTATCGATATTGACATTTTGTAGGCTTACTCATGGTGTATTCCTCTTATTCCTAAGACTATGTTCTAGGATCAATTTTTGTGCACTTGATTATTGTGCTATGAGTAGTTTTCTATGTAGACCTATAGTATTCCTTGGTGTTGTGATACATGTGACTCTTTTTTGAACTTCTTGGATTTCTATGTTATCCTTGATATGCATGTTTATGATTGTGGAAAATGATATGTAAATGTTCTTTGGAACTAATATATCTTATTTGTTTTGGAAATGTTAAAATATGGATATGTTTACCATGTTTTTTTATAAAATTTACTTACTATATATAATGCCATGTATTATTTTAAAATGAGAATCATCAATTTTTTATATAGAGACTTTTTATGGAACACCTGGGTGGGATCCTACTGATCTTGTCAGCTCTCACCCTGTACACCTCTTCAGTGGGGCATAGATCTTTGTTTATCTTCCAGTGCAAGGAAAGAAAAATCATTATAGTAAGGCAGTGAGGTTCGTGTCAGGTGGTTAGGTAGTTTGTGGTGAGATGGTGAGATTTTTTCCCTGCCATCATTAAGTGTAGGTATTTGTTTTTTTATTTCTTTTCTGTTATAATTGTCTTGGAGTTTTTAGCTAATGTTATAGTTGTTCTTGTTATTCTATTTTTCCTCACAGTTATGGCATAAAATTATTTTTCTTCCACTGTTCCTTTTTTATCTTTGTATATGTATTCCCTGTGGTTGTTACATTTGGTGAAATCATTCCCTCAGTTTTTTCATTCTATGCCTTGGTGATTATCTCCATCTCATGGGGATTGGGAATTCCCTTCAGGTATGTGGTGGATCGGGTCGGGTGCTGGGTTTGAGGGAAACTTGGGTCAGTTCGTTTCAACCAATTCCATGAACAACATATTTATTGTTCATTAAATATTTACATTAATGGTAAAAAATAATTATTTAATAAAAAAATATAAAATTATTATAATATGATTCATATTATGAAATAAAATTATTATTATTTTTTACCCCTTCCCATTCTATGAGAAATTAGAGCATTGTCCATGTATGTGCGGATTACCACCTCTATGAAATGATGCATTCCATTTTTTGATTACCACCTAACTTAAATGATTTTAAAAATTTATATATTGTATAATAATTATATATATACGAAACTATTAATATTTTTTAATGATGATATATGTAATTATATAATTAATAAATATAATTATTTATTATAGTAACTCTAACCACATTAAATGGACTTATCAAGACACATTTCTTAAGTTGGGTATTTTTCTTGATAACCATTGAAATTGTATAAGTATTATTATAATAGAATAATAATGTATATAAAACTAAAAAATTATTGAGATCATGAAGTTATTTTACAACACCTCTGACCATGGTCAACAAAAAGAAAGGGTTACAAAGAAATTAAGATAACAACCTTGAGTAACTGACGTAGGTGAAACTATATGAAAAATAAATAAAAAAGATAATAAATATATCTTATAAAATTAAATAAAAATGAATAATGTTATTGGGTATATATTTACGGATCAAAATTTATTTATTTAAGAATTTAAGGCCAAGTTCAGTGCATATTCAAACATGAGGTAAGGGTTTCTTTGTATCACCATCGCTACCTTTAAGTATCATGTTCTTTTCCTTTTATCCATTTTTATTAAATATTTTTATCATTAAATTCCAATATTTTTGTATATATATCCCTTAAGTATACACCGAGTAAAATATTATTTTCTTTACTTGGGTTATACATGTTTTTAGTTCCCATAAAAATTCCTACTTTTAAGTTAACTTGAATTAAATGTACTTTCCTATTTCTTATCTCATGTCAAGAATCAACCATATAAAATGTTTTTAAACCATGAATAAAATATAAAAATATTAAAAATTTATTTATAACCCTCTTGATTCAAGTATGGTTTATAGGGGAAAAATATTTTCTTTACTTCTTTATGAATATTTTTAGTTATTTTATAATGTTTCACCCAAGTGGTTCATTTTTATTTATTCTTCTCCTGATCTTGATCATGGATTTTATATATTAGATCTCCAAATTAATGACCTATATCTTTTTTTCTTTAATTATAAAAGTATAAAAAAATTAATTCCTTCTTATCATGGAAACACTTAGGACTTATCCTTTCTTTATTCCTTGAATCAGAATTATGAAACCCACTTCCTTATCTTGAGTCTGAACATGCTTTTAGTTTATGTATGATTTCTTTTCCCCATGAGGAAGACATAAGTATTATTTTCATTATGTGATGGGTGAGACTAAAATCATATAGTATTATAATGAAATTATTAATTATATATATATGATTAGATGTCATTTATGGGATTAGGGAGTGAACTTAATCCACTACGAGACATTTTCCACTCTGTATGGTGCAGTGTTGGTTGGCCAAAGAACACTTTACTTTGTGATCAGTAAGCCCATAATTTTATATCCCTCTAATGAACTCGGTAACGATTTATATATAATGATATGTTAGGTAAAGTATTAGTGACTGAACCTAATACACCAAGAGACTTTTTCCACTACATTTATGGGAAGGAGGATAGAATCCAATACACCGTGGAACTTTGTAAACATTGGTATTTGGAGTGACCTTTGAATTATGTTTATGAAGTAATGTCTTATGTTTTTGAAACATAATCTATGATTCCCTAGTATTATGATTTAATTTCCTTATTCCTTGTTTCAATTTTTGTGATAATTTAATTTTTGATATCATTTTAAGCCTCATGAATCTCATTTTATGTTTTATTTCTACATATATTCCCTTACTAGGGTTTTTAGTGATCCCTTTTCATTATTTATTTCCCACAGGGTATCTTATGTAGTTTTAGAATATTTATGTGATTTTTAAGCACTATGTGGAGTTTCAAATAAATATTGTGTTTTACATATAATATGATGTATTTATTCATCTAATATTTAAAATACACTAGACATATAGATCCTTAGTTTGAATTTGTTTGAAATATTTGTGAGAAATTATGAAATAAAGTGTTTTTATGTCTTGGGTGATTGAAGTTGGTATTAAAAGAAATTATTGTCTTTTAGAGATAAGGATGAAATAAAATTAGTTAAAATCTAATGGATAAGTCTAATGGATAAGTCTAAGTATAGTATGACATCTTGAAATTTTGGAAAAGTTTTGAGTATGCAGTTTTTATAGAAATTACATTCATCTATGAACACTGAAATGTGGATGCAGTTGCAACAAAAACACACCTAGGGAAATCACCCAAAAAATCATTGGTTAAGCTTTCACTGGATCATTAATCTAATGCATTATGAGTGATCTTAATACTACATAATTGGATAAACACTCATATTTAAATCAATTTTGATAATTTATATGTTATTGAAAAACTATTATAATGGATTTTAATATAACGTTTTTATGGAACACAATTATTTTAGAGAACCTAATAGTAAAATAACCTTGAAAAATATATATCGAAACCTATAGACTCATAAGGTAGGATATACCTGTTATTTATGTGTTATTCCTTCTATGTTCATCATTTTCCTTTTATATTGTTATTAGTTTGAGTACTATTATCCCAAAGTTTATTTTGGATATAGTAAATGACTATAATAGAAATAAAATAGTGAAATGTTTGATAATTATCCATTCATGAACATGAAATGTCCTATATGATTATAATTCAACCCATTATTTAATATCATGAAAGTTTTTTTAAAATATTTCTAACACCACCACAAAACATGGAGGTTATGTTACAGATACAAACTACTTGAGGTGCAATCATTGCAACTCAAGTATATAAATCCTCCATACTAAATCTTTATGGGATGAATCTTCCAGAAAAACTTTTTATACTCCCAATAGAATAATTATATTTTATAAAAGGAATAGACTATAAATATTTATATAATTCCCACATCAATTTTCAGGGGAAGGAAATCACATTCCATATCCTAAATCATCCTATGATTCTATACAACCATAATTGGTAGGATGGATACCCTTTGGAATATTCATCACCAAAATGGATATTTTTTCTTTTAAGAAAGAATATCAAGATCAAATAATCAAAATAATGGATAAAACCACTCATAAAGGAATTACCATTGTAAGGGATTATACAGTTGTATTCTTGGAATAATTTATTTTTTTATCTAATTGATAAGTTCAATTCTTAACTAATCATATAATTGAATATCTAATGATATAAATGACTCTATATATAATAAAAACCATTGAACTAAATGAACTAAATAATCTACTTGAAGAACATCTAGACATAATTTTCATATGCCCGAGTCCCTGAGCATGGGGTGGACCAATCATCTTTATAAAGTAGAAGAAGGATATGTTTATGCTTCTTAGTATAGATTATCATGAACTCAACTTGATCATGATAATGAAAAAGTATCCACCTCCATAGATTCATGACTTGTTCAATTAGTTACACGGAGCTCAAGAATTATCTAAAGTGGACCTTTGGTCAAGATATCATCAGTTAAAGGTGAATAAGGAGGACATTCCCAAGACCACCTTTTATACCAGGTATGAGAACTACAAGTTCAATATGATTAATTTATACACATGAATTTTCTAGTGATATTTATATACTTAATGAATAAATTATTTAAGGATTACCTTGGTAATTGTTTGGCAGTATTTATAGATACATTCTTATATGATAAAAAAAGAGAAGTGAAACACAAGGAGAATTTGAATGTTGTGATGAAGAATTTTATAAATGAGAAGTTATATGAATAATATATTAAATGTGAGTTTTGGATGGAGAAAGTATCATTATTATGGAATGCTATCAAAATTTAAGTGATATATATATCCTTTTATAATTAATGTTGTTTAGGAATGGTTTAAACCAAGATTTTCTATAGAAATCCATAGTTCCCACAAATTAGATGGGCTTAATCGATATTTTATGAGTAACTTATAATTATTGTAAATCCCACTAACCAAGAAAATAAAAAAGATAGTGATTTTTTTTGAAAAATGAATATGAAAAAAGATTCATGCTGTTGAAGGGGATCTTAACCACTATAACATTACTCACACTACTCACAAGTGTGGAAGGATTTGTGATTTATAGTGATTACCCAAAGAAGGTTATAGGCTGTTTACTCATTAAAAGATGATAAATTAATATCCTACATCTTGAGACATATTATGTTACATAAGAAAAATCATTCCACACATGATCTAGAGTTAGATATGGTAATATTTTCATTGAAGATGTGGATTAATTATCCCTTTGGAGAGAAGTATGATATATATATGAACCATAACTTCCTAAAATATATATTCACATAGAAAGAACTCAACATAAACAAATGAAGATGGTTATAGATAATAAATGATTATGATTTATCAATCCACTACTTTCCAGTAAAGGAAAATAAAGTGGTAGATGCACTGAGTTGAAAAGATAAAAAAACTTATTTATACTGAGGATAGATAAGGATACAATTTTCTTGGGCATGAAAATATATACATTATAGTTAAAAATAAAGGAAAACCATCCTATATTTATCAACTAATTAATTATCTATCCCTTCTAGATAAAATAAAGAAATATCAAAGAGATGATGTGGAGATATATAATATGGATAATGATTTGACAAAGAGAAAACACACGAAGTTTAACATTGATGATAAAGTATTTATGATATTTGGGAAATAAATTTGTTTTCTATTAGAGTTAAAGATAGAGAAGAAGATATCGAGTGATTCCCATATCTTGATATTATCCACCCTCCTAGGAAACACAATGAGGTAAAGGGAGATCCAGGAATACTATTGCTTGCATGGAATACCTAGCATGGTATACTAACATGTAACTGGTATAGTGGGAAAAATGACTCAAGAGTACCTCACCATAGTCCATAATATGCTGCCTAGAAAAGAGGGATTTTTGGTATAAAGTGGAGACTATAATAACTACATTAGAGTGAAACAAAGAAAAAATAAAACTCAATCTGGGTAGAAAATAAGTAAAATAGACAGAAGGCTAAAATTAAAAATATATTTAGATTGTGTCATAGTGATTGAAATTAAAAGAAAATATTTCTAGGATAATAGTCATATAAGAAGTAACATGATAAGAAAAAAAATGAAAAAAGCCAAAAACTACTAAGTTCCATGATCATCTCGAGTCCCAACTCAGTCCTCTACTTAATTATACTAACCTAAGATAGAAATTAAGTGTACAAAATATGGAACTTTCCTTTTTTTCATTCCTACATCTATTAAAATTTCTAGGGTACTAAGCAGCGACCCAAACAGGGTGTGAGTACAACTCAGCAAGTTATCACCAATGGTGTATAATTCTAATTCACACCATTATATTTTATATTCTAAGGGTGTTTAACACTTGGTATTTTTATTAATGAATCAGGTGGTGTCCTATGCGTTTTTAAAGGCCTTCCAAGATGGAATTTAAGGATTACTCAAGGCCTAACACACCTTTGATGGTGTGATAATGTTCCATAATTACTAATCCGGGCATCCAATCTAGTAAGTCATAAGTTCCAAGTAAAGTATTCATCTAAATTATTATAACATATTAAAATACAACCAGAGAAGTTTATTTAGGATTTTCAATGAGACACCCATATCATTTCCTAATTTAATAAGACCATTCATATTAGAATTATATAACAATTATGGTGTTCAGAATCTATATTTAATCCAATAAACCTTAATTAAATAAAATATATATGAGTTTCCCAAGACATACCCAAAGGACCAATTTAAAAGTTTCTTCCTTTAAGTGACATGCTAAACACACCCTAAGGGGTGGTTTGTTTACATAATAAAAAATAATGGGTTTTTCTTAAATTCTAATCCAAAAAACAACCAAATGGGTGTTTTGGTTACATTTAAACATAATTTTTCAAGGGATTTAGGAAAAACACACCATAATGGGTGGGTTGGGTTAATTATTTTAACCACCAATGATTTTTTGGATGCTCACAGTATATCTATGTTGGGACTTATGAAAAAAAATAAAGGAAGTTAAATTCTAGGGTCAACACTCAAAAATAAAGACATGTGGCACAACAAAATGTTTTATTAATGATAATAATTTTATAGAAAATCATGTAGACCTCTTACCTATGGCTCGTGGAAGACTCTGTATCTGATATTGACCTCATATTTGAGATGCAATGAGAGAAAATGAAGAACCATAAAAAAATACCTAATGATAGGGCATACTATCTGGAATGGAGTTAACCTAAATGATAATGATGAAATAGTAGATAAGAGGGAAAAGTAGTAATTTCCTTACAATAAGCATTCGTATTCTTCTATCAGAAGATCAAACACACAATATTTTAGGTTGAACTCACTATAATAGAGGATGAATAAGGGAATTATCCACTACACCGCTATGAGAGTTAAAATATTTGATAATGAGTTTTAGTGTTAAAAGAAGGGAAGGAGGGTTGAAAAGACTAAAATTGACATTTTAAAAAAAATCACATAGAAAAAAATCAACCAGCTACAGGATGCCCACTAGATTTCTGGTGGACCCAATATCTCTATAGTGCTACTGGTTCAACCACCAGGCATTTAATGGTGGTTTATCAGTTGCGGTGGAACTACACTAACTTTCTATAGTCACAAATTTCACCCCAATCCCTCTAGTTTTATACTAACATTCTTCCAACACATAGATACATGATTAAAAAGATAAAATAAATATTTTATACCAAAAATTGATTGAGTTTATTCCTTTTTGAAGAATCAATATCTTACAACCTTCCCTCCTTAAGACAAATTGTCCCTCCATTTTACCTTTGAGTGTTGTTGAGCTACATGAGAGAATAATTCATGAAATTAAGAAAATATATAGGACTCCCATTACCATGTATCATCTTTGGTAAGGAAATTATCCCATAAAAACCAATTTAGAGGAACCATTCTACCTATGATAGTATTTTTCCCATGATTATTGATATGAACTTGATACTCCTTAAATGAAGTATCTTCCTCTAACTTAAATTACATGGGATAAAAAACATGACATGGGATGAGATAGTAATGATAGAGTTGAGATATATATAGGACATAGTGGTTAGTACTTTACCACAAAGGAAGAGATAATCAATAAGCTACTAGCCCAAACTTATCAAAAATATTGAATGGACTAAAAAATCTAGGTGCACACTTTCCTTGACTTTAAATATGTCGATTACCCAATCTAGGTGAAATGCGTAAGTAGACCCTATACCCCATTTAAAAATCCAAAGGATAACGATGCTGATTAGCACACAAATTCTTCCTAGATCGATCTATTTCCAGATAATTCTGTATCAATTTCACCTTCTCTAATTAATTATAAATGATTCTTGGCTCTATAAGTATTTCCCACCCTAACTCTAACAAATATAGAGTTGAATGGAATGAAATATCATATAGTGCCTTATAAGGAGCCCTCTAAATTACCACCCAGAGGTTATTATTATAGGTAAAATCAGTAAGAGGAAAGTGTTTCTCCTATGAGCCTCTATAATTGATGACACATGCATGAAGCACTTCCTCCAGTACCAATATAGTCTACTCAGACCAGCCATTCATTTGAGGGTGATAACCTATACTTAAGAGTACTTATGAACCAAGAGTATTCTATAACCCCTTCCATTATCATGATGTGAACCAAGAATCCTTATCTGATATAATGGTATATGGAATCCCATGAAGAAATATGACCTATTAGACAAATAATCTCCCAATAACATCCACTGAGAAGGTCTCCAGGATAGGCAAGAAATGGGTGACCTTCATCAGCCTATCCCTAATCACCTATATATAGTCACCAACTTGGGGTGACTTTAGTAACTCTATCATGAATTCGATGGTGTCATGATCCTGCTTTAATTTTAGGATGGTTAATGGCTATAATTGGACAGTTAGATGATGATTTTCCACTTTCACCTTCTCACCAGTGGAACACTGTGGGACAAATTTCACTATTTACTACTTCATCCTTGGACACCAATACTAGTGGAATAGATCATGAAGAATCTTTTTCAGTCTGGGATACACTTCCCACTTATAAGGATGTGATTTTGGAATCAGTTTATCTTTCATTCCTATAGAGACATAGACATGCCCATGGACATGTAGAATCTTATCCTCTTCAATAACCGATCCTGGTGGTGGATCCCCAGCATAAATACCGGTGCGTAGTAACAAACCTTAAAAATTAGAAATATAATTACTATTTATTCTATTTTCAAGTGACGTAACCACTAATAAATTCACGAGGATAGGTTTTCCCTTAAAATCCTAAACATAAAGATCTATTTTAGAAATAGATCCATCAACTTCCATTCACTACTAGCTTCATGAACCAATTGATATCGAGTATTTCATCTCAAAGAATAAATAACAACATCCACTTTACCTAGCGTATATGAGATCTCAATGTTTAAGGAATGAAGATATTCAACCCATATGTTTTGTCATTGGTTTAATCCCCACAAATAAAATATATATTTGAGTTTCTTATGGTCTGTATATACCTCAAACCACTCTCCAGGAGGCAATGTCTCTTACAACATAGACTATGAACTATATATGCTAACTCAAGGTCACTATTCAAGTAGTTTTTCTCATTAGGACCCAAATTTTGAGACCTATATTTCATGATTCCTTCCCCATGAATTAATACAACCCCCATCTCGATGCCAGATGCATCACAATAAACTATGTACACTTTTCTAGGATGAGAAAAAATCATGATCAGTGCTTAAGACAATATTTATTTCAACTACTAAAAATTATTTTCACAATATTCATACCATATAAAACATATACCCTCTTTGTCCAAGACAATAAGTGGTGCTGAAAGGTAGGAAAAAATATGAATTGATCACATGTAGTAACCAGAGAAACCCATGAAGCTAAGAATATTGAAAATATTATGGGGATGCTCCCAAGAAACAACTACTCTCACCTTCCCTATATCCACTGATACCCCCAAATATGATATAATGTGACATGGGATGTGAAATTCATCAATATCAAAGATACACATTGATAGGTTTAGATAAAAAAGATGCGATGAGATAGTGGTCAAAATGACATCCAGAAGCCACACATGCTCCTCTCGTGTCTGGGAGTACCTCCAGATATAATCTAAAAAAGACCATAAATGAATGAATATATGTGTGGAAGACCAAATTAATTATGTATATAAAAATATATGGTTCATTAATCAAACCAAAAAATATTACTAAATAGTCATTTAATTCATAACTTCTTCAGAATGCAGTATTTGGTTTGTTAGTGGGTCTAACTCTCACCTAATGATTGCCTGATCTCAAATTAATATTTGAAAAGACCATAGATCCCTAGATATGATATTAGAGATCTTTAATATTTTGTAGTGGGTACCCATTTTAACCATAATCTAGTTCAATCACTGGTAATCAATATATAATAGCAACGTACCATTTTCCTTCTTAGATAAAGGTGTTAGTGAACCCTAAGGAGATATACTGGGTTGAATACACACCTTGGAATCTAGTTTCTTTCACTACCTCTTGATTTCTTAGATCTTAGTAGGATCCATCATATATATATATATGAATGGATATCTATTCTACATGTGGAATATAAAAAATAGCAAATTCAACCTCACTCTCTGGATATAGACTAGAAAATTCATTAATTATGTTGCATGTGAAGTGGTCCATAACTAGAGTAAATATAACCTTCTGTATAACCTGATCATCCAGTAAGAGGCCATCAATATAGGTTGACACTCTAGCCAACCCATGAAGCTCTGTTATATAATGACATGTCTAGATATCTTATTATCCCTTGTGAACATAACTTCTACCCTTAGGTGATCAGAAGGAAAGTCGTTGGTGATAATTAGAAATATGATCTCGAAAGGCCACATGCCATTCCATCACAAGAATTAAGTCAAATCTTATTATTTTTAGGATGAAAATCAGCAATTTAAATTGGAAACTTACTATCTTTAGGGGACACACCTTGAAATAGTGAATTTCCATTGAATATATTACCACGGGTGTGTCAAGGGACATCACCCCATATAGGTTTTCAATATCTAAACTTAGGATTCCCATAAATGTAGTAGATATGAACAAGTGAGATTTACCTATGTTAAAAAACCAGAAACTAATGTTGACTCCGCCAATAACGCACCTCACACTGTTGATGGTCTAACACTATGCTCAATAGGTGGAGGAAAAAATTCATGTAACTGGCCAGATCCATGGTTCTGAGTTTCAACCTGAACTCCCTAAGTTGGTTTTCTTTGTTGGTGCTGCACATCATGTTTATGAAACCCTTAATGTCAACCACCTCATTGAATTAAAAAATTGATAGTACTCCATTTTCCTTCCTGGGATGTTGCCACTTCTCCCACTCTATAATTTTGAAGTGGTATAAATCCCCTCTCATTGAGAACCAGTGTTAATTTCCTACAGAATATATAGAGATGACCCATATTACCAAAATCTTGAAACTCCAATTAGTCCCTATCACACTAAGTCTTAATGTGACCCTACCTACCACAATGATGAAATACTATACAATTTCCAATGAATAGACCCCATCTGCGACATCCCTAGAGAGAAGTATCATGGTGATTCTTCTTTCCACTGGATGATCCACTTCATAGCCTAGATTCTGAACCAACCTGACCTATACCATTAGTTTCCCTCATATTTTTAACTAGTATAAGGTATTATTTTACCATCTTATAAATGGTATCCAATCAAAATATTTTGAACTAAGTCCATACTCAAATCATCTAGCCCCGGACAGTTCATCAACTGCAAGAGTGGTTAAAAAGTTCTAGAGGTTAGTGACTTGAGTAGAGTAATAAATTATGGAAATATTACCCTACTCAAAATGAATTAATTTCCTAACTTGATCATCCTTCAAAGTATCCATGAAAATATAATTGAAGAATATTGTCTATAAGTCCCTCTAGACAATGCCTCGATGCTGATCTAATTGAGTAAAACATCACACAATCACATGGAAGATCCAAGGAACATATAGGCTACAAGTTTCAACCTCCTATATAGAGGTGTCTCTAAGTGGTTTAAGATTATAGTAATAGGCTCAAACCAAGACTCTAAATCCTAGGGAACACCTTCCTTATATAAAGTAGGTAGATGGATCTTCCAGAACTCCCTAGTCAACTTAGACATGGTCAGCATAGCCCATGGAGCTCCCTTTATGGGTTATAGATGGTGTATAAATCTATATCTAAGATTAAAATATTCTCCCAGTAATGTAATGACTTGTGTTACCATGGTATGTTCCACAAATAGAAGTAAATGTGGAACCACCAGTGGTCCAGATCCTACCACCTCTACTATTTGGTCATTACCACATTCCTGGAACTGAATCAGAGGCCATCATGGAGGCCTATATCTATAAATCCAATAAAATTCTTTTGGATATAATAATACATAAGGAGAAATTATATATAAGGAAAAAATAAACAGGTCCAAGTAATTTATACATGAGATACCCTAAATTCATAAAAACATTTAATTTTAGAGATGACACTTACCCCAACTACCTATTCCTATGGTTAGAATATATGGTAATTCTTAAAGTTTTTATCATAATGGTTTACATATATGTGTTATAAATCTCATGTTATAGAGGTGAGAAATCAAGTTGTAATAGGAATAACATTTAACTACAACCAATTTTTTTTAACTTCAAGTGTTATAATTTAACAAGTCTACATACAATGGTTTAGTTATACATGTTTCCATTCTCAAGTTATAGAGTTATATACCGTATATGTTTAAATTTCCACTCCATTTTAATTAAAAAAATTTAAATTCTTATCTAATATAATCATGGTTTTAATGATTTTATTTTGTTAAGGTTTATTTAATTTAATTCCATCATCAAGCTATATGGGAAAAACCAATTATATTAATGAAAAATTTGTATGTACCTAATTTTTTTTCACTAAATAATGTTAGAAACTATAATCATAACAACCAATTCATGAAATGTATGAAACAAGAAGTACAAGAAAGAAAATAAGTATGAAATTTCATATGAATTACATATGAATCCCTACGTGCCTATGATGATGCATGAATTAATTATCTCTTTTCATACCATCCCAAAGGTGAAAATCCCATAAAACATAAAATCATATAACATGGGAACCACCCAAAGGCAAAAATAATTTAATTGTAACATGTGATGTCTAGCACAATAAGTCCCTTCCTTGGAAACTTTTCCTTTCCCCAGAATATGGTTTAGAGACTCCAACAAACAGGATCATTAAAAATTATTGAAAGATCCTAGTTTAATGTCCACCAACCCAAAATAGTAAGATAAATGGAAAAACAATATTCTAATACCACTTTGTGATGTCCTTGGCCCTGTTTATTTATAGGTAACCATTCCATTAAGAAATAAGGCCTCAAGAATTACTCTTTATACGCTAAAGGTTATCAAATAGTAGTGCGGGTTTATGGTGGTATAGTGAGGATATGATAGCCTCTTTATTAGAGTAAAACACATAATAAATAAATACAACATGATCGAGTAAGATAATAAGTAAAAACATAATTCTATAAATCAGAACTATATACTAATGATGTCATAGTGGTGAAAAATATAATACAAGTGTTTTATTGAAGCAGTCAAACAAGAAGTAATTGGATTAGAAAAATAATAGAAAATACTAAAAACTGCTAAGATTCATGGGCATCTTCAGTCCTAGTACAATCATTTGATCCATGATCCCAACCTAAGACAAAAATCAAGCATCCATAGTAGGGAACTTTCTTCTGATCATTCCTATGTCTATGAAATATACCCATGTACCAAGAAGTGGACTAAACATGGTGTGAATATAAGTCAGTAGGCCACCACTAATAATATTTAATGCAAGTACTATTTATTAATATATAATTTAATGATGTCATGAATTAAAATTTTAATGTAGTAATCCAAGGGAAACCTTATCAATATTGGGATCTTTATGGGGAACCTATATGGCTCTACCTTTTCAGCCTAAGCCAGATATCTTTGATCATATGACCTTTTAATTGGTCAAGGGACCCGAGGTATATATCCATGGAATCCAAGATTAAACAAAGATAAAGAATCTATAGGAATGGTCTAGTAATTCCAACACAACACACTCATTTTGAATCCTTAGAAGACCCATACCATTCTTTATTTTTGGTTTAAGATTCATACTACTGTGATCAATATATGATGTTTACCTATTGGGTTTTTGAGTGGAATATAAAGGATGGAACCTTGTAATTCTACTCCTAATAGTATCTATCTGAACACAAGAAAAATATATTTTCATTTCAAGGTAGGTTCTTATTGGAATCTAAGGGACTGACCTAAGGTTTTTCTTATATGGTAAAATCAAGAAAAACCTATAAAATCACATCAATAATTAACATATGTTTGTAATTACAAATAATCTATGAAAACTAGTTTTTGAATTCATGAGAGTAAGTCACTGGGAAGATCCAATGTGGGTTTACCCCTTGGAATTCAAATCAATAAATCAGGTGGCGTCTTTTTAGTTTTCTTAAGAAATTCCATGAGGGAATCAAAGGATTTATCAAGGAATTCCATACATTTGGTGGGTTTTCCAAGTTCTATAATTAGTTACCAAGTTATCCATGTTAATAATTCATAAGTTCTAATTAAGGTATTCATGTCAAGTCTTATATCAAATTAAAAAACAATGTTCTAAGTGTCTTCCAAGATTGTCCTTAATATACCCACACCATTTCTAAAATTTATTAGTACATTACATATAGAATTAAATAAAATTTATAGTGTATATGATCTATCATTAATCAAAGACACCTTAATTAACATAACTTTGTCTTAGTTTCCCAAGACATACCAAAATGTGTATCTTATGTGTTTCCACTTTAATGATACATTCCAAACGCACCCTATGGGGTGGTTTGGTAACATAAAATAAAAATTAGAGTTTTCCTAAATTAAAATACAAAAACATAAAATGGGTGTTTTTGTTACATTTAAATGATGGGTTTCAAGGGTGTTAGGCCAAACACACCCTAAAGGGTAGTCTGGGTTGAGGTTGTCATCCACCAATGGTGTTTGGGTGGCCCGTAGTCTGTCTAGGTTGGGACTTAGGTGAAAAATAAAAGAATATAAATTATAGGTTCAATGATCAGTAATTCTAGTGTGTGGCACAATAACACATTTTATAAATAGAAATAATTTTAGGTATATCATATAGAACACCTACCTAGGGATTGTAGAAGACACCTCATCCGATATCAACCTCAAATATGAGTAAGAATGAAATAAAATGAATAACCCGATAAAATACATAAAAATATGGCATATTTTCTTGCACAAAGGTAACATTAAAGAAATTAAAAAAGATTGATAAAGGAGGAAAGAGGAGTCATAGCCATAGTAAAATATTTTATATGCTTAAATTTCAAGACCAAACACCTAATATTTAAGGGAGAAATCACCAGAATAGATAAGGAAAAATGGAGTTCTCTAACACACTGATATGGGAATTAAAATGTTATAAAAAAGAGTTTTTGGGTTAGAAAATGGGTTAGAGGGTGGAAAACCAAAATTAACCTTTAAAAAAATCATTTTGTAGTACATTGACTAACTATTTGGTGACCACCCACTCACTAGTGGCCCCAGTAGCCCTATAGGGCTACTTGTTCCACCACAGGCTAGCCGGTGCTGTACAGACCAGCCGATGGGACTATAATATCTTATTACAACCGTATCATCATCACCAAGCCCTTAGAGTATCTCCCTTATTTACTACAACTCCTGAAAATGATTAAAGGGAGAAAATAAATGAGGCTTATATAAATTATCATCTCAATACACTTCGTTAAAATTATGATATATCACACTTATTAAAAAAATTATTATTCTTTTCGTGTAATGATATTTCAATAAAACAGCCATATAATAATCCATTAAAAATGTCATGTTCATATTTGGGTTGGTTTGACCACAGACTTGAATATTGATATGAATTTATATCATGGTTGACTACGGGAACTTAATTTCTGGTATAATGTAACATCTCGACCCATGTTCCACACATCAATGCTCCGAGCCGATCCGTTACATGGAATCAGGAACACCTTCCCATATGCCAGAGGCTAATGACTAGTAGTGGGGGTGTAATATATATAATATGGGGATAATATACTCTCTTCATCAAAGTAGTGCAATAGAAGAAATAAAAACAATACCCAAATGATAAGAACCAATAACTATAATAATAACACAACCAATACAAACCATTACCACATGATGAACCAAAACAAGAAAACAATATCCCAACCAAAGAAGTAGATATGTAATTTCATATATGTATCAAGTGAGAATATTAAAAACCAACATAAATACATACTAACAACTCCCTAAGTAGTTCCCCTTACCTTCGGTTCCCTTATCCATGCTCTACCTCAAATCATCCATCTAACATAGGGATCTTTCCTCTATCATATCCTGAAAAAATGATGTCTACTTGGGTACCAATAAAAAAAATTGAGTAGGGTTTGAGTACAACTCTGTAGGCCGCCACCAACGATGTCTAAAACAAAATCTAGTCTATAAAAATTTATATAGTTATATAAAGAATAGAGTATAATAAGTAAAGTAACCATTTTCCACATTTACTTATTCTTTAATTAACCATGTGATTATTTAGGTTCATGATGACACCTAAACCACCAATACTTTCATCAGAACATGTCATATTCTGAAAAAAATATCATAGGGATTCACAAATCATTCTTTCATGGCTTACATTATTCATTTAATTTCAATTTCATATCACTTACACATGTATAAACGGCCTGAAGGCCTTCATTTTTTAATCATTTTTTATAATCTCACTTTTAAGGGTTGAAGGGGAATCCTTGAAATTATAGGACCCAATGGTATTAAAGGAATTCATTCATTACAGACTTTAAATACTTGAAACTACCCCTCCCCAGTGTCTAAATTGTGACCAGCTCTCCACCTTTTCATGGATATATGACTATCTTTCATGTGCATAGGTTCACATGCCTAGTACTCATGGAAAATAAAATACCCTCTCATTCTTACAAATCAATTAGCTCTGCTCTAGTGAATATGCCTTTCTCTGAATACTCTTTTGAAGCTTATTCCACTTAGAACCACAATCCAAGGATAATTACATGGGACCTAGAAAGTCATTTTTGGAACCCTATGGGTATATGGAGAATCTTTCCATGTCCCACACCTTAATATTCATACTATTATTTAGATAATTAGTTTCTATCCCTCACACATTATCGTATATTGAGATTTGAATCATCAATCCCTATACAACACTCATTATCACATAGATATCAAATATCACATACCTCATATACATCACATTTATTAAGGAAAATCATCATTAAACCTCTTATCAATTATTCACATATCACAGTGCACTATTTCAATACATAAAAACAATCATGTTTCATAACTTTAATCAAATGTAATAATATTAACATTCATCATTAATCCATTTTCCAACATTTATTCACAACCCATTAATAATTTATGGCTATGCCTACCAGACCTTTAATTCCAATTATAATCCAATTCCAGAATCCCATTAATTAACCAATTTCATAATCCCAATATACTACCAATTTTATAATCACATTTATCAACCACTTGAATAATCTCATTATTCCATCAATTCCATAATTCCATTAATTAATTAATTAACCAATTAATTAATCCTACTAAAGATATGATTTCCATATGTGCAATAGAAATTTTAAAATTATATACATGCAATTACAATCAAGACTATATGAATTTATTTTTCGAATATCTACCTCAATATTGTGGAAAAACTTTTACCAAACTAAAAATCCCCAAATTTAAGAGGATTGATCAGGATCACAACAATATGGAGGATCTAAGACCAAAACCTAAGAACAAGATCCAATAATTAACATTTATAAAAAACAAGATCTAATCCATCGCAAATGGAGGAAAAATCATTCATCTTCATCCAATAAGAGAGATAAGAGAGAAAGAAATCCAAATAGCGAAGAAAACACATACTAAATGAGAGATGATCCTTTGATTGGGTCTTCGATTCGTCAAGAATGAGGTTTTAGGATCCATAGTACCCTCTAGGGATCTTCAAAAATTTAAGAATAGATTTAGTGTCGATCTAGGTTGATTTGGGGTTAATAGTGGGGGGTTAAATATTTTTTTTATAAATTTTCAGAGTATTAAAAACCCACATGCACGATTTCCGGGGCTGGAGCACACATTTTTCTTAACTGTGCTCCCTAACCATACACCTAACCTTAGGGGGTGCATGGTTACTACAAAGAATATGAACAACTTGAAAAACCATTAGACAACTGTGAAAACCCCACTATCTCAAGGGTGCATGGTTTTTTGAGAGGGGTTTATGGTTTTAAAAAATCATGAGCCAACTATACACTACCCAAACACCCTAAAAAACATCCAAAATTAACTTTAAATAACCCAATAAAATCCTCAACCAAAGTATGATAAGAACATGGGTTAAAGAATACCTAAAACGAGTATAATTCATTTCTATAAAGGTTGATATCATAGATATAATAGGATATAAATATGTAAATTGTGATTTTTTTTGTTATAGAAAGTTTATATCAATTTTTAATTATTTTATTAAGGAAACTCCCTTCACTAGTTAAGAACCACAAAAATATTATTTTTCTATATTTCATCATTAAGGATAAAGAGTGAAAAACTCATGAAACGGAATTGAAACGTAATAAATCATTATAATTCAACCATTAAATTAGAATTAATGGTCTAAGAATGTTGAATATTTTATGATGGATGAGTATCCTGCCCTATCCTGGGAAACTAATACAAACGATCAAAATTATAAACACCTAATGTGGGAAAATAGTTAAAAAATAACTAATAATCTTGTATATAATGATAATAAATGAAAAATATAAACATTATTGGGTATGAATATGGTTTTAAAAAAAGGGAGTAATATCATTATGTCTGTTATATAGGAGTCTAGAATGAAATCATGGATATCTGGATCAAAGGTATAGTTTTTCCATCTCAGACTATTTTCTTTGAGATGCTTTTTTTATAACCCTAATTTCATTTTTCAGGGTGTATATAATACCTATATGATATATTATACCATGACATATCTTTTATTTAATGTATTTTATGTTAATGTCAAACCTCATTCCTTCTAGGTTTTTTAATTGAAATATTACTCAAGTCATATAGGTTTTTCTTAAATTAATTAACGTTCATTTAAGATTGTTTATATTGAACTTATATCATATAAGATGGTTACATTTTGTATTACATGCCCATAACTGCACTCTAAGATTCAATACTAAACAACTAATTTTTATATTTCAATCTTTGATACCAAAAATCATTTCCTAATTTTATTCATACAAAACATACAACATTATTTAGAAAATATTGGATAACTTACATACCCAAAGACCTTTTTGGTTTAGATTTTTAAATATTTTGGGTAAACTCATCCATGGAAATATAATTATCTTCAAGTGTTATTTTTTTTTCAGCTATACCCAATTTTTGTATTCCTCATTAAATATCCATCATCACCCATATGGAACCATTCTATACATATCTTAATGAATATATTACTTTATAACTTAGGGAAGAATATAATAAGGGTGAGTTAAAAGGCTCAGTAAGGGTAAATATAAGAATTAACAATTGAATAGATTCGGTGAGAAAAAGATGAGAATAAGGGTATGCAAACATATTTATGTTTCATGCATAGGAAACACGATAATTCATACCCATTAGAACCATTAAACATGTGACATGACATAAAGTTTTAATAATGTAAAGAGTTATAATAATTAATAATCACAAGACATGTGATTTCAATCTTGATCAGAGGATCCATTAAAGTCATATCAAGCATAGAGAAAATGTGTTGGTATCTTGCAATATAATCTTAATCATCTATGTTCATTCATGTTAGATATTAATAGATATTAGTTAAATACATAGGATAAACCTCCTATGTTAATTCCCACCTTATTTACTCTAAAGATGAGAAACATTACCCAATGTATTGGAGAGCTATATCAAGAACACCCATCAAATAATCTATATTAGGATCACCCATCATCATGTGATATATCAAGCTCAAATTTCGATATAAATAATTTCCATGTACCATACTAAAAAAACACATGGATTGACTCATTCTAATTATCAAAATTTAAAAAAAACAGTCATTTATTTGAATATTGATTTACCTATAGAAAATAAATGGATTCCATGATAATCTATTTAAAACAATCATTTTAAGAAATATCGATAAAGAGTATGGATGGTATCATAATAGAATATTACCAATGAAGAAGAGGAATAATTAAAGGATATTGATATTTATAAAATACCTTTAAAAGAAAATTTAAAACTTTTCATTGAAAATAGTTAAGAATACTGTTTCATTTTGTGACTTCAAAAAATTAAAAATATTGAGAAAAGGATTTTAATTTAAAATAAACAAAGAACCATTTAAATTAAGCTTCAAAAAATAAATAGTTGTGATGGTGGGAAAATCAATTCATTTAGTAAATATCAAAATAATGATCCCTTTCACACTTCCTATAAAAATAGTTACCCTATTTAAAAATTGTTAAAAATATTTATTTTAACTATATGTTAATAAATTAAAACATATTTTAAAATGAAATTAAAAAATAATTCCTTTATATAAAATAATACTCTTGAAAACATCATGTATGTAAAAGGGAAAATATTCCCGACCAAAAAGAGTAATATGGTCAGTGTTTCCTTAAAAAATTATCTTTTGATCTTCTTAAATACCAAAGAGATGAAAATGAATGGAAATAATGTAAAACTTATAGATAAATATATGATAATAATAGGAATTTTATTTAATAAATTAATATCTAAAAATTTCTTCTAAAGTAAAACTGAACATAATTAATCCCAAAAAGAAATGGGATTGTAACAAAAAGCCTTTACCACTTTGGTAACATTTGAATAAAAAGTCATTGAAAGAAATAAAATTATATGGATCTTTAAATCCAATTAATTACTTTAATTAATATGTAAAAATTATTTTTTTGTGTAGTAATTATGCCATGAAAGGATTCCATGGTTCACATCAAGAAACATGTCACAAGAAAATGATATTGAGAGAAAGAAACCCATTACAATGATCATAACATTTAATGAGATAATTAATCCATGAATTGATTATGTTAAAATATTTATATCCCTAAAAAATAATTTTAAATTAAACATAATGAAATTTGGGGATTAAATGACACATAATCATGACATAACAAATACAATGGAGAAGTGTTATAACCAAATGAAAGTAAATTGAGTTAAGAAACCCCTTACCTTGAGTCACAACTCCCTATTTACATTCCTTAAATCCTATATAATAAACTTATATTTTGTTTTTAAGTATTTAATAAACATTTATAAGTTTTTTAACTTATCATATAACATTTATTTAATTTATTTAAATGATATATTTAATTACTCATTTGGTTAAGTCCATATCGATGTTTTGAGGACATTGAGTTCTTACTTTCTAAATGACTTCGGTATATTGAACATTTTCAAATAGATCATTTTTATATCATATAAAAAATAATAACAATTAAATAATTATAGTTTTTATAAATTAAATATAATTTTAAAACCATACATGAAAGATATACATGAAAAACGAATCACATCACTTCGTGAAGGTGGTAATCCATATATAAACAAGAACGATGTTACCATTTTCCATCAAATGGAAAGATAATAAAATAGATGATAAATTATCCTTATATAATTATAATTACTTTATGAATATCATATTCATACTTTAAATTGATAATTATAAATATCCATGAAATATAGTGATGGAAAATGAAACAAATCACTGTATGGAGGTGGTAGTCCACACATATGCACAAACGATGATATCATTCCCTATAGGATGGAAAAAGGGATGAATAAGGCTACAAAATTAACATAATATTATCAGTATGTTATAGATACTTATGTTGTTATATTTTAATCATTATAATATAATTTAAGTAGAAATAAAAATAAGTAAACTTAAAATACTTAGTTATGAGGATTACCTCATATTTGAAGAACCCTTTTTAGATATCTCTTCATGGACCATAAGGATTGTATTTTAAGAAGAAAATCACAACTATAATGTAGATAAGTGAGTTAATAATAATATTTTGTAATATTCGGTCGATCTAAGTGGATCATGGAGTGTGAGTAAGAGAAGATAGCTGGTATCCTTAAATAAGAAAGGATAGGGTCATCACTGCAATTATGTAATATATTAAATTAATATAAACTTATTTTATTATTAATGTGGTAAAATTGATATATTTTAAATATAAGATGATTAATATTATAAATAATCTCTTATAGTAAAAACTACAAAAATTTTAGGTAATTTTTTAACAATTATCTCATGTTTTAACTCCCTCTGAACCCTTTTTCAAATTATTGCGATATCAATGTTTTTTACTCTTTAGGGGATAATAAAGTTTAAATAAAAGAAAAATTGACCCATAAGTGAAAAATGGTTGATATAGAGACCATATTAAATTAAATTTTCCAAAATTCATATTTTTATGAATTTTAAATCATTTAATAAAATATTATTTAAGAAAAAATACTATTAAAGTTTTTTAGGACTATTCACATAATTTGCTTAAAAAAATACCAAGACAATAATTTTTTTAGAAAATTAACATATAAAACATCACTAATAAATTAAAGTTAACTATAAATTCATTGAAAACCATTACTAAACTAAAAAATATTACTTTTTATGTTTCTAAAATCATTTACTTGATTAATATAGTGCTTGCATAAGCACTCTGTCAGCATTGTATATGCATTTAAGGTAATTTTTTATAACTATAAATTAAAAAAAATTATCATAATAATTTTTTTCAAATAAAAAATAATCTTTTTGAAATATTCATAATTTCTTTTAATCACTTTCAAAAAATATTTTAGATATTAAAATTTAAAAAGGGATATTTTGGAATTTTTCTTTTAAATAAAATAATATAAAGGTTTTTATCAAGGAAAAATGAAAATGGATTATTTTAGAATATGGGATGAGAATAATATAATTAAACTCATATAATAGATTAAATTATTAAATTCATATTTAATAGTGATTTTAAATCATTTTCTCATTCATTTTAACACAATTTAACCCAATTTACCCTTTAATGTGGTGATAAATATTTACCCTGATTACAATCCATTATGACCAAAAATAATGTTTCCTATTTTAAAATATTGTAAATTTGGATTAAAAATATTTAATCAATTTTATCTAATTCAATCCCTATAATGGGAAGAACGTAATTTTAAAATAAACCCATAAAGTATGATGAAAAATGATTTTCTAGAAAAATACATTGTTAAGTATAAAAAAGTAGTTATACCAAAATTAATCACAATTTCATTAAAATTAAATTAATTTGATTATTTTTAATCAAAATTAAATATTTAAGTTTTTAAATTAATTAACAATAAAAGGGGAGTTTTTAAATACTTGAATAGCGAATAATGTTTTCTATAAAATCTCTATTTTTTTTTCATTATTTATTTAAAAATTTATATTTTCATAAAAATAATATAACTTCTACTTAAGCTAATTTTAAATGATGATTTCAAAAATTATATCATTTTATCCAATAAAATTTATTAAATTTGTAGAAATTAATTATAATATTCTAATAGAGAAATATTTTTTTAAGAAAATATATTATTGAAGAATAAAACCACTTTACCAAAAAATTCAATGTTTATTTAAGAAGAGTTAATCAGTATTTTTTATTTATTAGTAACATTATACCTATATTTCATAATTAGATTACGCCTATTTATACATTCTAATTTAATGGCTAGGTTATAATAGTTATATTTGAAATAATATTATTTCATGATAATAAAAGCCCAAAGTTGTGTGTCCAGTACTCTATTAAACATTGTATTCTTATAAAATATCAAGTCATTAAATTACTCCCCTTAAATAAATTAATTCCTAAAAATTTTATATCTTTCTTGATAATTAAAAGGATTGATATTTCTAAACCCCTTTTTTAAAATATACATATCAAAAAAGGCTAATAATACTTTCTTTTGGAAAAGGTAAGGAAAATATGAAGGCTACTTGAAAAAACACAAAATTAGGTTCCCAGATAAGGATAATATTGGAATGAAGTGAAAATATAGATATGTAAAAGAAAAATAATGTCAAAGGAACAATATAGAGTGATAGAGAATGCAGTCATGAAAAAGTTAGTGAATACAAACCATTAATTAATATGAAAAAATGGCCATAAATTAATCAGGAATGAACGAAATAGGATAGTTCTTTCCTTCAAGATAATTATCCTTGAGTTTAGAGTTACTTTTATAATCAAGATAGAGAACATGAGAAAATATACAAACCTTATTTATTTACATTACAAATGCACATTTCCATCATTTGGTTGTTCTTTGAGAATATTTTCCACTTATATCTCACCACTTACTTCAATAAAAAAATATTTAAGATGTTTTTTTCATGCATGAATCACTACTATGAAATTATAGTAAATTATATGATTCATAAAAGAATTAAAATTAATTCCTTTATTCTCTATATATTTACAAAAATCAAAATAGTCATCACAAGATAGGATAATAAAAACAATGTATAAACCTTCATATGTAGAAATAAAACATCGAACTCCAAAATTTCCACAATAACACCCAAGGTTCAACATATATTACTACATAAAAAATTAACCATATATCTCAACTCTATATTTATGAGTTTTTTAACCTCAAAGGTCATATCATTACATTAATATTAAATCCTAGAAAAATAATGACATTTTTACCAATTAACCCCTCATTTTAAATCAAATGGTACTCATAAGGGTTACATAAGCCTCAACACAAAAAAATCTCCCAATTTATCATTAATCACATTGAAATACCGTAACTTAAAACCTAAAAAGTGTTGTTTATGAAATTAAAACTATGATTAACCTTAAAATTATAAACCTAATATGGTATTCATAAATATTTAGTTAACATAACATGAAAACCAAACAATATCTAAAGTTATCTAAACCCTCCTCTGATAACAACTGTAATATCCCTGAACCCACAGTCTTGGATATGGTGCCAATGAAATAATATTTAAATTTATGGATATAATACCAATAATTGTGACCCAATTTTAGTTATCCAAAACACACAATATCATCATAAAATATTTAATCACCTAAAAACCTGCAGACCATTTATGTTTAGAGTTTTAGTGAATTTGGACTAACTATTACACAACAATAACCATGACTTTAAGTGATCAATTTTACTACTATACCCTAATTTTATTATTCTATAATAACTATTCGTTATATACAACATGAAACTAATCTATAAATATCATACTAAACATATTTATTTATAACATGGGGAAAATAAACATAATAATGATGAGAAACAATGACCAGTAAGGGTAAAGAGAGGCATTAACAATTGAATGTCTTCAGTGACTACAAGATGATCATAAGGGTAGGAGAAAATTTTCTGGTTTAATGATTATTACATAAGATAATTAATTCCCATCAAAACTATAATCATCTGACATGTGAAATGGATTAATCTTTATCAAAGGAAAGATTCATTAGAATTATTAATCAAAAACCATATGGTGTCAATATCGAACAAATGAACCACTAAAAACCAAAGAATGTATAGGGAATGAAAGTTGGTATCTTGGAACATTATCTTTATCACCTATGTACACTCATGTAAAAAATATATAGAGTCTAGTTAAATCCATAGGGGAAACCCCCCTGGTAAACTCTCTCCTTCTTTCCTTTAAAGACAAGGAACATTACCCAATGCATTGGATATCTATACTAGTATCACATAATGTTTAATATATGTTAAGATCACCTATACACCTGAGCTATATTAATATCACCCATCATAATAAATAATTTCCAAGTACCATACCTAAATATAAAAAATGGAAGCTTTCATTTCCATCATCAAACTTAAAAAAACATACATTCCCTTATATCTTGATTTACGCATGGAAAAGAAAAGGTTTCATGCTAGTCTATTTAAAACAATCGTTGTAAGCTATCAAGATAAATAATATGTATGTTATCATATGAAAATATTCCTATATAAGTAGAGGTATCATTAAATAATTTTTATATAAATAAAAATACATTTAAAATAAAATTTAAAGTATTCCCTTGAAAAGAGGAAAATACTAATTTATTTCAGTACCATTGAAAACTAAAAAATAAAAAAATATTGAGAAAACTATTTACTTTGAAAATAAAAATGGAAACCTTTAAAGGATTATTAAAATAAAATAATTGTTATTACATTAGGTAAATCCATTCAATTGTTAAATGTCAAAATAATGATACCTTTTACCCTTTCAGTAAAAACCAAAAGTACCGAATTTGGGAAGAAATATTCCTTTTTATAACTTTTTTAAAGAAAGTAAAAATTAGTTAAAAATTAAATTAAAAAATAATTTATTCATATAAAAAACATTATTTAAAATATTTTAATTATAATATAAAAGTAATATAAAATATTCCGGATTAAAAAGAGAAATAAGGTTAGTTTTTTCCTTAAAAATGTTATTTTTTTCTTATTAACTAAAAAAGAGAGGAAATTAAAAATAAATCCTATATACCCCATAAAAACCCATAGGATTATATTAGAGATATTTTTTAATAAATTAATATCATATAATTTCCCACAATGGAACCATGAACATAAATAATCTCAAAACAAAATGCTATTATAACCAAAATCCATTACCACTTTGGTAACTTTTAAGTCAAAAGTCATTAAAAGAAATAATATGATATGGATCTATAAATATCATTAATTAAATTATGTAACATTTCAAAATTAATTCATGTGGAAGTAAGTACACCCTTTAACAAAGTCATGGCGCATGACATGAATCTTATCTCAAGAAAATAACATTGAGATAAAAAAACTCTTTCAAATATCATAACATTTGAAGAAATAATTAATGCATGAAGTAATTGTGTGAAAATATAAAAATACACATAAAATGTGTAAATAAAACATAAAACAATTTATATATCAACTGACACATAATCGTTTCATATCAAAGTGAATGAGTAATTCTTATTACCCAATGAAAAGAAATTGAGTTAAGAAATCCTTTATCTTGAGTCAAACTCACTACGTATGTTATTTAACTCATATATGATTTAATTATATTAAATATTTTATTGTTTAATAATGTTTTTCCATTTTTTATTTCATTATATTAAAACATTTATTTTATTTAATCTAAGTACATATTTAATTACATAATCTGTTAATTGCATGTCAGATGTTTTGAGGATGTTCAGTTTATAATTTCAAAACGACTTTGGTATGTTGACCGTGGACCAAGAGGTAATGAATCCATCATATATAGAATAATAATAATGAAATAATACATTAAATATAATTTTATAACTATCCATTAATGTCATACATGAAAAATGTATCATATCATTTCATGGAGGTGGTATTCCACACATACGCACAAACAACATTACCATTTTCCAATGGATGGAAGGGTATGAAAATTTATGAAATCATATATTTATTGTAATGATCTAATGTTTTTAATGGAAATTAAATTCTTATAAATATGCCATAAAATAACATAATAATGAACTACTAAGTGATAAGTGATCTTTAAACATAAGTTTTTCACTTTTGTGTTTGCAATTTTGAAAATCTGACATACACGGTTGTGTTCAAGATGTTTTTTAGAGCCTAATAAAACAAAAATAATTTTTTGGTGAAAAGTAACCTACCCTTATGAATAGTAACATACCCTTATGAATATTTATATACCCTGATTAATAGTAACTTCACCTATGGTAGTATAAAAATAATATTCAAGTTGGAAGTACGATAAACCTATATTTTAGAATGAGTTAATGAGTGTTTTAAGACTCGTTTTTGATAATAAATTATGATTTTAATTAAATATTAAAATTTTAATATTTAGAAAATTATTTTTGAAAAATGGAATTTATTTTTGGATTCTACATGTCGAAAAATGGTCAGGGCGAATTTTTGGGATTTTTCTGAAAAACTAGAATTTTTTGGATGAATAGTAGAATCCGATAATTCACAATAAATGAAAAATAAGGGATTAATTGATTCATCGATGATGTTATGCTGATTTAAGACCACTTGGTTCGAGATCACATGATAAAATAACTATTCTTGGTCATAGAATACTTACTATTCCTTGTCTTGGGAATAAATAATAAATTAATGATTATAATATTATGAAATCCCTCCTCTCCTCCACTATAAAACCCCCCTTCACTCCCTCTTCTCACCACTCTTCTCAAGACTTGTGCCTTGAAATTATTCTACCCAAATCTCTCCCCAAGGTCTTCCCCCACGTCCAAAATCTCTCAGCCTCCTCAAAATACCAAAAACTCTCCCCTTAAGAGGTTCTCAAAGGAGGCAGTCTCAAGAGGTAAATTCCTCTTCCCAATTTCTTCTTTTCTTTTAAGTTATTTTATTTTTTATTTCGTTACTAACCCCCTTCAAAATAATAGTATGATAAATATAGTAATTCACATTTAGTGTAATTTCTTCATTCTAGTTGTATATTTCATTATCTTATGTTCTTTCCCCACCCTTTTATTTGAAAGAAATGAAAGCATCGTTTGAGATGTGCTAATTTAGCACATTCAAGGACAACGATTTATCAATTTCTATTATTATATTTAATTAGGGTCATGAAACCATTTTTGTTACGGTTGAACCAGATTATTATATATTTAATATATCCTATTTTTTTCTATAATCCTTTGGTACAAATGGAATTATGTTATAAAGAAAAACACATTTTTGTAATAAAATCCACCGATTAACAAAAAAGGTTATCACTATAGTTATATATATAATAATTATAATTCAGTCTAAGTAACCTAATTAAAATTAAAACAATGTAATATAGTGGATATGATATCAAGAATATAACTTCAATTCTAGAAAACCACTTTCATCTTGCATATAATAAAAACTTGTATATAAGTGAACCGATCTTTTGAAGCCAAGTAAACAAACGAGCCCGAACAATGAAATTAAACCTTGTAACTAATCAAAAAGGATTTGAATGAAATAAAAAGGGTTATAATAAATAAATTTAATATAGAAGAGGTTATATACTTATTAATTTATAAGCCTAATTTTTTTTATTCAGGTCTTTAATAACAAGTGGATAACACCAACTGATTTAAGGTAAGGGATCCTCCCCTTTTTACTCTTAATCAAGATTGTTCTCTATGCTATGACTTTTGGTGTAATACCAAGTGATGGGGTATGTTTATACACCTTACCCATACATCCCTAATGTTTTATAAGTTATGAGAAACCTCTTATCTCCCTCATCAATCCCTCTTAGTTACACCCGATACCATGCCAATAAACCATGATGGATTCTACTCGAACTTCCTTTATTCCTTTGGGTTGCTCTATTGTTCTTCTTACCAAAATTTTGTTGTATTTTATTTTAGAACATCAAAATTATGTTTATATGCTCTAAAATCATGTTCCAAGATCCATATCTCATTCTCTTTCTGGGATATACATGCTTTTAATTGAATCTCTCTTCGATACTTCTTAATAAGCACACTCATTTTAAAGGAACTTCCCGAACTTTTACCCAATTTCAAGTGCACTTTATCATCTGTTTTAAGACACCATTATCTTTGTAAATTCTGTATTTTTATTATGAAAAACTTCTTGGTTAAATTGTGGTTTTATATAAAAGAATGTCTTCTTTACTATTTTAAAATCTCTATAGTATTTTCCTTAAAACAGCACAAAAATGTTTTAATGCTAATGTTTCTAAAATAAATTTCTCATATGTTATGACTTATGTTTGACACCACTTACCATGTTATATGCCTATTTTACCCTATGAAAATCCAAGTATTTTCTAATTCTTTCCTTATATAGACACTTTTATGATTCACCCATTTGGTTATGATTTATGTCATGATTGTGGTACCCAATTCATTCCATGGAAACCCTTATGTTTCTGTATGGTTGATTATGTATGATTGAATATGTGGTAAGAATATTTATGTGGAAAGAATATTCATGAAAATTATGAGATGGGTGTGACTAGATAGCGCTCTAATGCATTGGGTAAGGTTAAGTATCATGAGATGCGATGTGAAACAGGATTGGCGGTTAGCCTTGACCCATACAAAAATGGGAAACGGGATTGGCGGTTAGCATTGAACCGTACTAAAAATATGATTTATGATTCAACCACATTTATAGGAAGCCATGTTTATATGATCCCATGCTTATATTAAATAATTTTATAATTTTCATTCTTTGGAAATGATTATATCATGCCTCATAACTCATGTGCTTGAGATGTATCCTTTTGTTCATTTCCCTTACTGGGGGTTTTAGCTCATCCCTTTGTTCATGTGTTCCCCAAGGTACCCTATGCAGAAGTAAGGGCTCAAAACAAGTCAGAAGAAATTTATGGAGATTAAATAAAGAAGTTTTTTTAGTCCCATGTTGTATGTTATATGTACCTAGTATTCCAAGATAATAGACTTAACGATCCTTGGCTTGTAGTCTGATGATAAATTATGCTTAAAATCATGAAATGTTTTATGCAAAAGGCTCGGGTCACTATATTTATATAGTGATGATTTTGAAATTGATATGATATATATATAGATTAAATACATAATTTTAAACACCCATGAGAGGTAGTGATGAAAAATTAAACACATCACTTCATGGAGGTGGCAGTCCACATGTATGTGTGAATGATGTTTTCATTCCCCATAGGATGGAAAAGGGGATGAATACAGTTATCCCATTAACATTATAACATATTAGTATATTTTTAATGAACTATCCTTGATACCCTAGTACCCTAACATCTGATCTGATCCTCACATAGCCCGAAGGGCATTCTCGATCCCCACAAGTTGACAACAAGCACCTGACATTATAAAAAAATAAAAGTGGGAATGTATTTTACACAAAAATTATAGAAGAAACCGATAAATGTTAGTATTCTTAAATAAAAATACTAATGTATTCTACAAAAATAATAAAAATAGTATAAAAAAATGCAAAAAGTACAACAAAAAGTGCTCTAAACAAAAGAGATAAACAGCCTAAGTCCTAACAGATATACACTAGTAGAAAAGTATTCTTTAACGTCAGTTTGAACAAACATAAAAGTTGTTAACATAAAAAATGGGACATTCTACATGTTTTTATAAACTGACATTAGAAATTAAAATGTTTACCTTTAAACATCAATTTTTTGAAGAAAATGATGTCTAATGTATGATTATATAATATTTTTAATATTAGTTTTTGATATAAACTGATGGTAAAATTTAATATTGGCATTTTATTTCAAATAACTAATTTAAAAAATATTTATCATATTTTATATCATTTCTTAAGCTTCTTTTTGACTGGTCGTCGAGCTAAAATGGTGTTACATATAAAAAGTTATGACCATCTAAAATTTGAATTCTCTAAGTTTTGATAAATACAATTCTTTTCAATTAAAACATGAGAAACATGAATGAAAATTACAAATTACAAATGAAAAAAAAACGTAAGGATTCAAACATATTTAAATGTTTTTTGGAGTATTTTTCACATCGATATGTTGGTAATCATAATTTCTCTTCTCCGTAGGGTAGAACTCATGTGATAATGAAACCAGTGATTGATAATGAAATTTTCACCTGTGTTGGTAAATATTATATAGATGTTTTATATTCATTACTTGATCGTAAGAATAATTCATCATTATTAGAAAAATTAACAGGATGATTATTAATTAAGTAAAATAAAAATAAATAAATTAAATTATTAAAATAGATGTAGTGTTTAAATCATAGATTGAAGATGTGTTACAAATTTTATTGAATAAAAGAGGATTAAAACAAAGAAATAAATAGGACACAAATTTATATATAGTAAACAAAAATATTTTTATTGGAATTTTTTTTTAAAATTAGGGGGGATTGTAAAAAATGAAATTTGTGTTATAGAAAAAATTGAAGAATCAATACCTTTTATTTAAAATTGTACTTTTTAACATCGGTTAAATATATAACTAAGGTTAAAAAATTAAATGTATTGGGGTTTAAACATTGTTTTTTTATAAAACTGATGTTAATGGATCACAAAAATTTTTTTAACTTGGTTTTTTAAGAACCAATGTTAAAAGTCATAATGGATGAATTTTTATATTGGTTTTCCAAACAAAATGCAAAAAAAATGTTTTCCATGTTTTCAACCATTTTATAATATTTTATTTGAATGCTCTTGAAGATAAAATGGACTTATAGATCAAAAGTTAAGGATGTTAGAAAGTGAACATTAGAGGTGTTTTGATGTTGATGTTTTTAAAAAACCGATATTTAATGTCTCTTATGACGTTGGGTTTTCAAAAAACTATTGTAAAAATGTTAACCATGTTGTATCTCATTTCCTAAGCTTTGATTTAACTAGTCTGAGATCTAAAATGGAAAATGAAATGAGACTTAAATTTTTTATTAATTTTAAAAATATTTATTTAAAAAACAAATGTTAAAAGTTACTTTTAATACCAGGTTTTGAAAAAACCAACGTTAAATTTTCTATAATGTTGAACTTCTAACATCCAAAAATTTTAATTTGTAATTCCGTTTTAGCTCAAAAAACTATAAAATAGAATCTTGGGGAATGATCTTAAACTTTATTAACATTTTTATTTTATGTTATTTGAAAAAATGATTCAAAATTTACTTTTAAAATTCGATTTTGAAGAAAAAAGATTTTAAAACTCTTCTAATGTTTTACTTCACTTCCATAAATTTTGATCTGTAAGTCCATTTTAGCTCAAAGACCAGAAAAATAGAATCTTGGGAAATGAGCTATGACTTGGTTAATAGTTTTTGTGTTGGTTATTTCAAAAATAAAAAAATTACTTTTATTGTCGGCTCCTGAAACAAAATGATGTTAAAATTCTTCCATTAGGACTTTTAAAGTCAGTATTTACAAAAAACAATGTTAAAAGTTACATTTTAACATCAATTACTGAATAACTGATGTTGAAATTACTTTTGGAATATTTTCAATGTCAGTATCTAAAAAAATGTAAAAATGTCAACGTTAATGATCAATTTTCTACTAATGACAGCACACCAAGGCCAAAAGATCAAAAACCACCACCTCCAAGTGCCACCTTCTCCTTGCTCAAATATAGAAAAAGGAAATCTAAAAATGATCTAAGGAAAAGGTAGGGTGTGATCTAAAAGCCAAGTAGGGTCTCACCAAGTGTTCTATAATAAGACCACAAAAGAATAAACTGGATCATGCTTTCAATTTTGAATAAAATAGGAATGGTAATACAATTTCATATTTAAAAATAAACATGATTTACATTTATATTAATAGGATCATTTCAAATAATTGATTAAATAATCATTTTATATGAAATAGTTTGTAAAAGTTAATAGTAATGTGTAAATTAGTTTTATAAATGATAGCATATATATCCAAATAAGGCACAAATAAGAAACATGGTCATCTAATAAGGGTAAAAATAGTTCCATGTTATGAGATCCTCACAGATCTCATATAGGCGATCACAACAATATGTGTAAACACGTCCATCGAACACTAGTCAAAGAGGACTCTTCATCATCCCATCAGGAATTCGATATGCTGAACTGTGTTATTTTAGTGTTGTAATGAATTAATATGTTTCCATGGCATTACCATCCTAGAATGTTTGTCCTAAATAAAACACTAACAACCCATTATTTCATGTGCTCAAACAATCAAAATAGAAATATTATTTTAAAACAATTTAAAATATAACTACCCAATTTCTAGTTTTAATATACCAATTTACATTTAAAAACAGAAAACATAGGTTTCTAATCTATTACCACATATTCATGATATGAAAAAACCTTGGTTCTTATAAAATCATTTTAATCCATTTTCTCAAAATAAATTTCACAAATAAATTTTAGAAATTCTATCAATTTTATATTACACCCCAATTTAAAATTCCCTTAGAATAGTGGGTTTTCCCCAAAATATCATTGCAAATGAATTTCAAATTTATAATCTGTATTGAATTATTTTTTCATAAAATAATTGAAAGAAATTTAAAAAATCAAGAAATTCAAGGGTTATAGAATTGGCTAAACATAGACAGAACCACCTACCTTTATCCTGAAATCCCACATCACAACGCCCGCATCAGGACTTACCAATGAAGAAAATTGGAAACATAAATATAGAAATAACACCTTGTTCCAATATTCAAAAATAGGATTTTAGATCCATCATAAACTAGAATATATGACAAACCCTAAGGAGGAAATCAAAATTGGGAAAATAACTCGTACCGAAGAGGAATCCAGTGACGTTCTCCAAGCTTCTATCCACCTAAAAATAGATTTGGAGGAGCCAAAAGGGTCCCTGAGAGATCTTAATTCCTTGGAATTAATTCTTACTCAAGTTAGGGTTAATCAAAGGATTATATGGGGTTTGATAATTTTTTAAAACATTTTTCAGAATTAAAAAATTATGCCCGCATGATTAGCTGGGTAGGGATACATAGTTTATTATACCGTCCACCCTAACCATACACCCCTATTATGGGGTGCACAATTTATAATAAGTGGTTATATACTTTTTAAATCTAGTTACTAACCATTTAAAACCCCACCTTTTGGTTTTCATGGTTTTCCCTAGGTGGGAATATGGTTTGGAAAAACCGTGCACCTACCGTGCTCAACTGAGAAAAATCTAATATTTTTCAAATTTCCTCCCAAAACCACCCAAGACAATCCCAAATAAAATAATAAACAAAAAGTAGGGTCAATTACACCTAAAAATATTAATAGGATGTTACAACCTCCCAAACATAGAATCTTTCTATCTCCCAAAAGTTGATTAAAAAGTATCCATGTGAAAAAGTTAAGGACACTACTCTCTTATTAGTACTGCTCTCTCGCAAGTATCATAAGTATAAAAACATTACATCCATAGAACTCAAACCAAATGTATAATCCTCCCATAAAGTACAATGGTTTTAGAACCAACTCTCTTTAATAGATGCTCTGTCATAGATAAATCAGGCTCAATTTTGAGATCACTCCTCAAAACATGAGATAGATCAGAAAGTTACTTTTGTAACAATGATACATGGAACACATTATGTATCAATATAAACTATGGAGGAAGTAATATATGTTAAGATAATTTTAACACCTTCTGAAAAGCATCAAAAGGTCCCATAAAATGATGAGAAATATTCCCATTCCTCCCAAGAATTCATTAACCCAAACAAGGTGAATATTTCAAGAACACCTAATCCCCAAATGATAATTCCAACTGTCTGTGGTAATGATTATCATGAGAATTATACCATCTACCTACCATTAAAATTATATGATGAATAAACCAAATCTTTATATTCATCTCCTTAAATAATATTGGGACAACCGAGGAGCTTTCTGCAATATCCGACCAACAAAACAGAGATTTATAAGGCTAACCATAAAAGGACTCAAAATAATCCATTATGATTGAAGACATGTAACTATTTTTATACGAAAGCTCAACCATTCTTAAATGGGTATCCCAAGCTCTACCAAATCCAAGAACATATGCACAATGTATATCCTTAAGAATCTGTGTAGCTCTCTCTGTCGGTTCATTCATCCGTTGATAGTATGCCATACTAAATTGAACCTGAGATCGAACTACCTCTTGGAAGCCTATCCAAAAGAGAGAAGTAAAATTATGATCTATATTAGAGACTATATCATTTGTAACTCCAGGAAAATGAAAAATATATTTTACATAGATACTTCCTAGCTCATAAACATTGGTTAATTGATAAATGGGTATAAATTTATCCAATTTGGTCAGTCTATTGATCACAAAAAATATCACATTATTCTTTCTCATGGTATATGGAAACCCAAAAAAAGACCATATAAATCTCATAACACTTCAATTTTGGAACTAGAAGTGTTTGAAGAAAAAAATAAGGTCTCTGGTTCTCGTCGTTGACTTATTAGCCCATATAATAATGACAGAAAAAAAATGAACAATGCCCCATCTCATACATGACCGCCAAAATCATCACCGAATGTCATAGAACATATTTGGGGTTTTGGGTGCACAAACCACTGGTAATTATGGCAATACACCATAACATATTTCTTCATAGAAAGAGGTTCGATGTACTGGCTGTAGAAATATAGAATTCCCTTTATGGATAATGACCACTCAATAATGGTATCCCAATGATAAAGAGAGTCCTTAATTCCACAAAATTCATTATCAAGTAATGTTCTTGAAGTATAAACCTAAGAATAGTGGAGTTCAACTATCCACTGTCCAAAACAACCTTAGCCCCTGTTTCTTGAACTCCAATATAAAATTGTGAAAAAAAGATATCAATTTCCACTCTTCTAGTGACTTTTTCATGGCCTATGTCGGAATCATCATAATCAAAGCATATACTATGACATTCCATTTCTCTAGGGTATAGGTGATGTCGAAATAAAAATATTGCAGGTATTCAACCCAAAGCCTCTAGGAGAGATTCAAATATTTTTGAGAGAATATAAAAATCAATCTCTTATGGTCAAAATAAACTATAAACCATAATCCGAAAATCCAAGATCACCCAATCATAAGTGTATACATCATAGATGAAAGTTCAAGGTCATGGGTCGGTTAATTCTTCTTTTGTGGAACTTGCTACCAAGGGACATATGTAATGATGTGTTCACCCTTCATAAGAACAAAAACCAAACCTAAATCTGATGTATCATATAGGACCACATAGCCCTGGATGGCCTCTAAAAGAGTCGACAATAAATAATTAGTCAAAATATGTTCCATATCAATAGAATAACTCCAACATTTATCACCCCAATAAAATTTAAACCCCTTTCGAGTTAGAAAAGTCATCAAAGAATCCAAATTTAATAAATCCTTTATAAACCAGCATGAATATACATCCAAACCCAAGAAGCTTTGAATCTAAAAAACATTCCATGGTTTCTCCAATGCCATGAAAGCTTTAACCTTCTCATAATCTTCTAAAATACCATATTTTGACACTATATTTACTAAGAAATCCACTTCCTGAATCTAGAAATTATGTTTCAATAGTTTGTAATAAAGTTAGTGACTTCTCAACAATTCCAAAACTACTCTTAAATAATGTACATTATCCTTCTTGGAATTAAAGTAAAAAAGGAATCCATCCACAAATAACACCGCAAACGTATTAAGATACTCATTGAAGATCCTTTTCATGAAATCCATAGAGACCGAAAGAATATTATTTAGAAAAAATAGCTTTACAAAAGTACTCATAATGGATATATCTGCTTTAGAAGGTGGTTTTTTGAATGTCATATTAATTTATTCTCAACTTGTGATAACCAAATAAAAGATCAATCTTTGAAAGAAACTTCACCCCTTTCAACTAGTCAAAAAGATCATCAACCCATGGAAACAGATACTTGTTCTCCACTGTAACTCGATTGAGTTTTTGGTAATCAAAACAAAGAGGAAGTGACCCATATTATTTCATTGAAAAGGGAACTAGATCCGACCAAGGTGACAACCTTGTGCATATAAATACTTTCTCTAATATGTCATCCAAATGATTCTTCAATTATTTAATTTCATCTAGTTCCATATGGTAAGAATTTATAGACACTGGTTAAGTTCTAGGAACTAAATTAATAGAAAACTATACCTCCATTTTTGGCGGAAAACAAGCAAAGTTAGAAGAAAAAATGTTGGGAAAATCAATGAAAATAAGAGGGAGATTATCACTAAAAGATTCTCACTCTAGATTAATGAGTCGGTGGGGGAAGAATTTGTTGCATTGATGGATGAAGAAGATACGATTACATTCCAAAAGTTCTGTGATGGTGATATTACTATTGATAAATACCTTGAAATCAGAAAACATTTGTTTATTAGGATGTTGGAAGAATATAAAATAAAGCATAATTTAAAAATTCAAGAAATACATTGGGAATTAATTTTTAACTTCTCTAAATCCTTGCTTTATTGATATTTTAGTGATGGTTTTTTTTCTATTCAGACTGAGTGGACCCTAATTTTTATATTCTTATACACTCTTTTTCAGTTTTCTTATACTTTATGGACTTTTTCTAGTTCGTGTTCCATGTGTTGTGGAATGATTTGAATAATATGTATGTTTTATTTCACACTACAAGTGTGCTACATGTTTTAGGTTTCAGTTTGTTTTCTTAATCAATAACTCATCATGTCAAGGACTCTAGCATGTCATTCATGTTGGGGATTTGTGATTAATAATAGAATGATTTTCTATTCATGGATCCCTTACTTATAGTTGTTTCATAGGCTAAAATCCTTGATTTTGAGAGTTCTACACCCAAATGGTGAAAATTTCATTTTGATATAGATGAATTTACAGGTAGTTGGCATGCTTCTTTGGATTGTTTTGATCCTTATGTTTAATTGTGGATTTTCTACACATGAGAGTAGTTCATCATTATACATGACTAGATTGGATTACCATAGTAATCTATTTTGCTGTTATGATGATGAATCTATTGGATACAAATTTATTTATTGATATAATTTGATTAGTGTATTTTCTTGAAGAATGAAGAACAAGCTCATGATACTAGTGTACACCTTCCATTATTTTTCTCTTGCTCGCATTAAAGTGTACTTTTTTTAACTTCCTACTAGTGTAAGATCATTACACCTCATGTTATAACTGTAACTCTCTATTTATTTAATAATTTTTTGGGGTACAGGTTGGGAGACCAACCCATATATGATTCTGTCTTCAAAAAACACTTCCAGTATGAGAGGAAGCTTCTTTCCAGATTCCTATGGATAGAACCCCTAGGTTCATGAATCGTATGATTTCACCATAGTAATGTTAGGTGTTGATGATCTCGTACTACTATGTGGACAAGAATAATATTTAAAAAAACTTGTTCAATTTAAATAAACATACACATGAACCATATATCTTGGTTGCCTCGGCGCATACTCATTTTGAGTGCATAGTCTTACCACACATATAGAAAATCAAAGGGCCTATGATCGACAATTTATGAGGTCTAGAATAACCCTACTGTTAAGAACCACCAGGAGACTCGTCACACTTCCTATTCCTTTTATGGGAACTCATAGAACTACCACTAGGAGAAACAATAACTCCCATAAATCCCGGATTACTAACCAGTTTAAGTTTAAGAATCAATGCTCTATCCAATACGTCAACATAAGAAGAGAGATTAAGAATGAAAAAAATGAAAATGAATATCATATAAAATTATGATATTTATCCATTGAGTATTCATCTTCCCATTTGATATAATATCAGCTTAAAACTGTACAAGCTAAATGAAGTGATTTTTATATTCAGTCATGGTCCTATAATCTAGCTCGAGTTTAAAAAAATAAATTCCCTCATACAACACCATCAAATATAGACAGAAGTTTTAATTAAACAGAACTTTAATGTTTTTCCACTCAAATACCTCATGTTAATTCACTATCACCATCATTTCCACCATCTATTTCTTATTCCTTCCATCTTGAAGGTGAAACATTTCACCGTGATTGATTTAGGAATCTCCAAGAACTCAAAAAAATATCAATCCTTATCAACTATTACTTAGGCTCCTATTGATCATTTTGGCTTAGAAAATTAGTGGATTCTAGAAAAGTAACTCCTAAGAATGATTTTGAGACTCATCTCTATGAGTTTATACAAGTGTAGCCTGAATAGTAATGGGTGAAGGTGCTTATCCTAGAGCTTGGACAACACACATAATAACCACAACTAGATTCAGGTCCATGATAGTATTTTCTCACTACATCTCATCAGTATCTTCCTATGAGATCCTATTTTCATATCTTCTCAAGGAGTGATGCTACAAAACATCAGTAGAAAACAATTAAGAAATCAGAGATTACTCAGATCAAAACTCAAACAAGTGTAAGAGGAGAAATAAATCCATTATATAGATAAAAAAGATTTAAATTTCAATATATACAAATGAAAATTAAGGAAAATACTATCACTAATACTCTATAAGTCTTTCCCAAACCATAGCTAGTGACTTAAGGCTTGTTAAAATGAGATATAGACATGGATTCACTCATAACTATCTTCTAATTGTCTAAAATATTTCAAACTTCATACTGAAATTAAGGCAAGATGCTCAATAAAGAGCTCTGATACCACTTTTTTTATGAATATGCCTAAATACCCTTATACCTTAATACTTAAGACAATCCTAAAATAACCTGAAGGGTATTCTTGATCCCCAAGGGTTGGGGACTAGCACCTATAATCATAGAAAAAGTAAAGTGAGAATGAATTTTCCACAAATATAGAGGACGAGACAAATACATATTAATATGATAAAAAAACTCCCAATGGAGGTTGTACCAGTAGTCAAATAGTTATAAAAAAACCCAAATAGTACGTCCAAAATACTCAAAACAAAGGAGATAAAAAACCCATACCCCAATATACACATCACTCCAAGACTAAAATATTAACAACCAACACCTCTAAGTAGCACTTTTCTATTACTCAAACCTAGAAGAATGAAATATATGAACAACCAAAGGAAAAGTTAGAGTTTGAGATAAAAGAACAAATAGGGTCTCACCATATTTTCCATAATAATATTCCAAAAGAATAAACAAAACCATTCTTTAAATTAAAAAAAAAGGTATGGTAGTTGAATTTTCTATTTAAAACCAAAAAAATATTCACATTTCAATTTATGAAAAAATATCAATCAATTTCACACATAAATATTTTATATAATTGTTTTATATAAATTAACAAGCATGTCTAAATCAGTATTAAAAATAATGGTAAATATTTATAAATAAATCCCAAATAAGAAACATGGTTATCTTCCAAGGGGTATTATAGTTCCATGTTACGAGATCCTCACATATCTCATATAGTTTACCACAAATATATGTGTATACTTGTCCCTCAAGAACATGTTAAATAGGAATCATCAACATACCATTGGGGATGATATTTACTGTATTATGTCTTTTTAGTGTTGTAAAGCATAAATCCATTGATAGGGAATTACCATCCTAGTGTGTTTTTCCAAAATAACCCACTTACAAACCAGAATTCCATGATCTCAAATAAACAATAAAAAAGGGGAAATTATTTCAAAACTATTTAAAATATAATTTCCCCACTTCTAGTTTTAATATAAAAATTTCCATTTAAAAACAAAAACACATGTTTTTAATATATTCATCAATTTTTCAAGATAAAACCATACATGGATTATTATCAAATAATTTAAATCCATTTTTCTCAAAATCAATTTCACAAATCAATATCCAAAATTCCATTAATGTCAAATTACACCCCAATTTACAATTCCATTAGAATTATGGGTTTTCCCAAAATCTCATGCTAAATAAATTTCCAATTTCCATTAATAATCTAATTGGTGTATAATAATACAATTTGAACCAATTTAAAAAGTCAATAAATTTAGTGTTTATAAACTTTTCGAAACATATACTGAATCACCTACATTTATTATAGAACTTCATATCACAATGCATGTAATTGGAATTGACAATGAAGAACATAGAGAATGAAGATCTAGAAATAAAACAAATATTTAACATCCAAATAAAATCATTTAAGATCAATAAATAAGTATAATATCTAAAAAACCTTAAGGAGGAGAAATAGAGAGAGTGTGATATAAAGAACAGGAGAATAACTATTAGTGGAGAGGAATCAAACAAATATTTCAAAGCTTTGAACCACCTTGGAATAGGTTTGGAGGAGATAAAAAGGGTCCTTGAGAGATATTAAGACATAAAAATTCTTTCTAGGTCTAATTAGGGTCAATTGGGTGATCATATGGGTTTTAGTGATTTTTTTTAAAACATTTGTTGAAATTTAAAAATTTTGAATGAAAAGTTAGTTGGGAAGGGATGCACGGTTTTTCAAACTGTGCACCCTAACCGTGCACACCTATATTTTGATGCACAGTTTCTACTAAGTGATAATGTAGTTTTTTAAAGAATACACCAACCATAAAAACCCCATCATTTTTTCCATGATTTTCCTTAGGGGGAGCAGAATTTGGGAAAATAATGCACTAACCATGCACAACCCTGAAAATTCCAAAATATTTCAAATTTCCTCCTGAAACCACATGTGAAAAACCCCAATCAATGAATGAACAAAAATGAGAATCAAGGTGTGCCTAAAAAAATTAATATAATGTTACAACATTTGAGATAATTATGTTATCATATTATAATGGTTAGTATATAATTTATGGAGGTAGAAGTAGAAGTAAAATGGAAATGATTAGTCAAGATGACTATATCCTCATTGAAGGACCTCATTTGGATATCTAATCATGGACTCTATGTTTTACCTTTTTTAAAGATAAGAACCTCTATAATTTTCATAATTAACTCAATATGATATTTTGGTATGGTTTGTCAAGTTATGTGGGGAATGAATTTTGAGGTAGAGAAGTGAGGTGGTGTCCTTATAAAAGAGAGAAGATGGAAACACTTGGAATTAATTAAAGTATTATATTAATATAAAATAATTATCATATTCATTTGGAAGAATTGATATATTTAAAATATAATATGATGATGAGTCAGAATACCATCCTTAAATAAATATTAAACATGTTTTGGTGATGTTTTAACCGTTACGTCCTTGTCTTAACCCCCTATTAACCCGTTTTATGATTTCTATGATATCAATGTGTTTTACTCTTTAGGGGTCAATGAAAGTTATTAAAAAGTACAAGTGACTTACAAGTAGAAATGTTTTGATATGTGTCACCATATCTCATTCTCTATTCTAGTGATAATATTTTCTTGAAATTTATATCATTTAATAAAATATTATTTATCATAAAATACTAATATATTTTTTTTTGAAAAAATTCACACAATTGAATTTAAAAAATGTCAACATAGAAATGTAGTTTTAATATAAATTTTTAAAGACCAATAATAAATAATATTAATCAAAAAATTTATAGAATATCATAAATCAAACAAAAAATATTATATATATTACAAGAAAGAAATAGGAATTTCATATTTTTTCCTCGACTTAAAATAATATAAAGTCCTTTATCAAGGAAAAATGGGGGAAAATTCCATATTTTATAACATCATATGGGTATAGTATAACTCCTCTCATCCAATAGATTTATCCAAGTTTTTATAGTAATATTAAAGACATTTCACATTAGTTTTAAATCTAATTAACCAAATTTACCATATACTATGGTGATAAATATTTACCATGGTTATTATTTATTATAAACAATTTATTTTGTATTATTTAAAAACTTATACCTATTTGAAAAATTTGGATATTTTGATTCATAATATGGAATAAAATTTATGAAATTCAATCCTTAAAATTGGTAGAAATAACATATAAAATAATCCAGCAATACCCAATGAAAAACAGTTTACCACAAAACAAAATTCTATATATAAAAATTATTTTATACCAGTGTTAAGAATAATTTCAATATAAATGAAATTAATTGGATTATTCATAATAAAAATTAACTAATGAAATTTTAAAATAATTTCAAAAAAAAATTGGACATTGTAAATACTTTAATGGGGAAGATAATTCTCTATAAATCTGTATTTTTTGTCACTCAATGAAGAATTAATATTTTTATAAAAATCAGAAATACTCACCCAAAGATAATTTTTATATGATTATTTCAAAAAATCTATCCTTTTTATGAAATAAAATTTCTAAAATTTCCAAATATTTATTATAATATTTTCACACAAAAATAAATAGAAACCAGTTTTGAAGAAAACGTATTTTTACAGCATAAAATTACATTACCAAAAATTGAGTTCTTAATCATATGTATCATGAGGTAGGAAATCCCTCACCTAAAAGCTTTTATTAAAATAAAAGGAAGTAAGAAAATCATTACAAGTTTGACTTATCAAGCTGAGTATACACATCACTAAAGGTTCCGAGCACAGCGGAAGCTCATGGGTGGATGTGCCCACTTGGATTTTTGTCATTAAAAATGATCAATCCAGGATCAATACGATGATAAACGCCAGTCTCCACAGATCGAATCACAGAAATAGACAAAGAAAAGGAAAGTCCCGGAACCACAAAGTAGGATCGTTACATGTTGATTATAATTAATTTAATCAATTGAAAAGAAGTACCTTTTGGTTTTATTTCTTCGTTGATATTTCTGGTCACGTTCTGATGTGATACATCATTGCGTCATAGAATCCAAGGATAGACTTCCTGTAGCGGTGATCCACATGTGCACCTCGTATCTCTGGACATCGCCAAAGGAGTATCCAGGTGCTAGCGTGGAGAAACCTTTGCTTTCATTTTCTGTCTTAGATCGTCTTGATCTGATGGAAAATGATATCTCTCGGTCTTGAGAGCATTCTTAGAGGAAGAGGTTCTTTTGGCCTTGAAATAATTCTTCATAATTGTTGTGCACAATTATTCTCTTGTGTATGAAAAGAGTTGGGGTTATGAGGATATTTATAATCAGGTTTGAGGTTGTAGAGTTATGAAAATAAAAAAAACATGTTACACATTTTATTTATTTCATTGAATCTTATTTAAAACCCCCATGTCAAATAATTAATTCCTTAACATGCGCCCATGCCGATTATAATAAATATCATTTAATAAAACAATCTTATATCCTAAAAATCCCGACTGAAAAAACTACACGGCGTGTAATCATAATTACACGATGTGTACTTTATTTTCATTGAAAACTATATGGAGTGTACATTCAATATACACGACATGTATATCTTGTTTTCATTTATTTATTTCCTTTCCAAAATGAAAACTACATGGCATATACTTTCAATAATACACAGCGTGTACTTATTTTCAAATTATTCCTCCTCCATCATTAAAATGATTTAGGCTTCCTTGAATAATTATTAAACCACGTACGAGAATAATCTTTATTCTACATTGAGATACTTGGATACACTTAGTGTGTGAACCTCTAGGCCTCTTTGTTGTTGGAATTAGGAAGGATTTCATAAAGTCCAAGATTACTATCTAGAAATGGGTCAAGGCACCCAAGAGAAAGAAGTTGACGCCGCATTGACGTGTCACCTCATAAGAATGCTTACTATGTAATTTAATCCCCTTGTATCAATATCTCATCAATCAGGGTTCATGGAAGTGTCATAAACCTATATGCTTGATCCGTCGTTCTTTGACTACCTAAAATATACTCACCGTTTCACCATGGCCATGGAATTTCATGCAACAGTTCTATTTCAACCAAAGGGCCAAGATATCAACTTTAATTAATGGAAGGAAAAAATCCTTCCTCGACTTATCCAATAACAACATGTCATTTGTGACACACCCAATGTACACTACTTCCCGCCAACTATCGACATGATGGTTTTCGTCAGCAAATCTAAGTGCGCGAGTCATGAAATGAGCTAATGAAAATCTTACAGTCTAAGGACCATTAAACATTCTCACAGATATCAATATCCGATGACACCAAGACATAAGGAATTACTACTGGTGGGTCTGTTCTCATAATCTCCCATCATGGAGATTACGAAGTGTAAAATCTATGAGAGGGAGTCCCATCTTCTTACGAGTACTCGCACATGACGGTCTATATACTATGTGTCCTATCATAGTATGTCATCCAACCATAAAACTTTATTTAAGAATATTGTTATACCATTTCAAGGTTCTCATCATAGTATGGATCTTTCGTGTACTTATTAATGCAACAAATATTCCAGTACATTATTATATTATAGTCATGAAGAACAGTGAACAATATATAATAAGATAAAATTCATGTAATCAAAGTACAAAATAGTTGGTTCTCAAGACACCAACCCTAAAAAACTCCCACTTAGACTAGAGCCAACTGCCTACGACTTTTAGTCTGCTAGACCTCACATGATGATCATGTTTCTGTTGATTCAAGGCTTTAGTCAAGGGGTCTTCCACATTGTCTTCTGTGGAAATAATGCTCACTGCAACTTCACCTCTCTGAGAAAAATCCCTCAAGATATGATACTTTTGAAGTATGTACTTTGTCCGGTGATGTGACCTTGGATATTTTTCAAGTGCCACCGCTGTAGTATTATCACAATAGAGTGTGATATGATCTTTACTGATAGGTACTACATCTACCTCTTGGATGAAGATTCGCATCCATACTGCTTCTTTAGCTACCTCAGAAGCTATGATATACTTGGACTCTACTATAGAATCTTCCACCACACCTTGCTTTGAGTTCTTCGAGCTCACTGCACCTCCATTAAAACTGAAGATGTATCCAATATGTGACTTCATGTCATCTTGATCAGTCTGGAAACTAGCATTTACATGTCCTCTGATGACTAGTTCCTCATCACCTCCATAAACCAAGAAAATATCCTTAGTACGCCTAAGATACTTAAGGATAGTCTTGACTACCATCCAATGGCGGTCTCCTCGAACAGCTTGATATCTGCCTACTGCACTTAATGCATAAGAAACATCTAGCCTTGTACATAGCATAACATATATTACTGAACCGATCACTAATGCATAAGGGATCCTTTCCATTTTCTTTCTTTCCTCATGTGTATGAGGAAACATTTTATTGGAAAGTTGAATGCCATGTGGCACTGAAAATAATCCCCTCTTGGAATGTTCCATACTGAATCTATTCAGTATCTTGTCAATGTACGTACTTTGAATTATGCCCAGCATTCTATTAGATCTATCACAATGGATCTTGATCCCAAGAATATATGCTACCCCTCCCATGTATTTCATAGACAAGAATTTATCCAACCATACCTTAACTGACTGTAAGACAAGTACTTCGTTACCAATTAGTAATATGTCATCAATATACACTATTAGGAAAATTACTGCCCTTCCACTAAACCTTTTGTAGACACAAGGCTCGCATTCATTCTTGATAAAGCCAAATTATGTTATGGCTTCATCAAAATGAATATTCCATGACCTTGATTCTTGCTTTAATCCATAAATGGATTTCTGCAACTTGCATACCTTGTTGGAATCCTTTGGAGTAACAAACCCTTCAGGTTGTGTCATATAGACATGTTCTTAGAGGTTCCTGTAACGAAATGGTATTTTTACACCCATTTTCCATATTTCATAGTCATGGTAAGCGGCAATGGCCAATAGGATTTTGATGGATTTCAGTAATGCAAATGGTGAAAAGGTTTCATCATAGTCAATTCCTTGACGATGTCTAAGACCTTTTGCAACCGGTCGTGCTTCATAGGTGCTGAATTTCCCCTCCATGTCTAGTTTCTTATTGAATACCCATATATTACCAACAAGATTTACATAAATTAAAGGATCTACCAAAATCCATACTTGGTTTTGGTACATGGAATCCATTTCAGAATTCATGGCTTCTTGCCACTTGGTAGCATCTGTGCCTTCAAATTCTTCCTTGAAGGTAAGAGGATCATCATTGTCAACCAATAACGAGTCACAATCCTCAGTGACAAGAAAACCATATCATTCTGGTTCTCTCACCTCTCTCGTGATTCTACGCAGTTCTTGTGTCTCTGGAATAGATTGTTCTTCCAGGGGGATTTGTGGAATCTGTTCTTGTACCAACTCCTGTGTATCTTGAGCCTCGACATCATCAAAGTCTATATTTCTCCCACTATCTCTTTTTGAGATGTGCTCCCTCTCAAGGAATATGGCATGTCTTTACACTGTAACCTTTTTGTCTGAGGGGTTTTATAGGTAATATCCCCTTTTTCCCTTGGGATATCCAATAAAGATACACTTTGTGCCTCGGGGTGAATGTTTGTTACCTGAAGAGGTCTTAACAAATGTTTCGATACCCCACACATGTAAATTCGATATCATAGCTTTGCATCCACTCTATAACTCATATGGAATACCATTTACCGATTTAGTTGGTACTTTGTTTAGTATGTGTGCTTCTGTTTGTAATGCATATCCCCAAAAGGAAAATGTAAGACTCGCATGACTCATCATTAATCTCACCATATTCAACAGGGTTCAGTTCCTCATTTCAATTACACTATTACACTAAGGTGTATAAGGAAGAGTGAGCTGAGATAGAATCCCAAACTCCCGTAAGAAATAAATGAAGTCCTGATTAAGATATTCACCTCCTCTGTCTGAACGGAGTTTCTTAATCTTCTTAACAAGTTGGTTCTCAACTTCATTCTTGTATTCCTTGAACCGATCAAAAGAATCTGACTTATACCTCATTAAGTAAATATATCCATATCTATTAAAATCATTAGTAAAAGTTATGATGTACGAGAAACCACCCCTTTCTTCAACTGGAAATGTCCCACACACATCTGTGTGAACTAATTATAGAAGCTCTTTATGTCATGACCCATCCTCATGACCCGTCCCGTGACTACCTCAAGCCCACCTTCCATAGGCCAACGGCTGGCGACTAGCACTAAAGTCATAAATCCCAAAAAAGGGGAAGGCACTGCCTTTATAAAGTAAACTAACACAATAGAGTACACAATAGAAGAAAGCACTAAGTAAATATGTGTACAAAAGAATGTGCTAAAAAGTAAATAAGATAGTTTACAAACCCAACTGTAAAGTACAGTACAACTAAAAAGCTAATACAACTGCAGTAAAGTAAATCAACAACCACTGAGTCGTCCTATGGGAATCTCACCTGAAGGGTGGGTACAGATGGCCTCCTCAGCACCTCGGGTCTGGCCGTCCTCTCCGTGTACGTCTCGCCAAGTGGTCCACCTTCAGGTACCGTTTAGTTCCTCAAGCCTCAACCTCGATCAGTGCTGTCCGTCATCTGCGTCCAACACAACATAGTGCGGGCATAGCCCATGCAGGGGTGAGTATACGATACTCAGTAGGGACCCTGAATCCCCGAAGGTCTCCCAAAATCCATGAATGATAAACCACAGAAGAAAGATACAATCACCAAGTTTCAACCAACCCTACTTAGGTATATGCACATACATATACCTAAGTAATCAATCCCAGTTCGGCTCCAACTCTCGAGCCCGAGCACAGCCCAGTCCACACAGGAAAGAATTCAATCACATCGATGATAATGATTGAAGGTCAAGACTCATCTTACACAGGTATACATCTTTCGTAAAGTGATAAAGATGATCAGATGTAGTCACTGATTCTTGTAAGTTGTCGGACCCATGTAGGATACTAGACTAGCTAAGCTGTCGGACCCACATAGGATACTAGAGCAGCTACTCTGTCGGACCCACGCAGGATACTAGAATAGAAGTCAAATTGCCGGACCCACGTTGGATACTGGACCAGCTACTCAGTCGGACCCACGTAGGATACTAGAACAGAAGTCAAACTGTCAGACCCATGTAGTATACAAGAACAATAGTCATCGCCGTCGAACCCAAGGAGGATTCCAGTACGATAGTCATCGTCACTGAACCCACGGAGGATTCTAGTACGGTAGTCGTCATCACCGAACCCATGAAGGATTCCAGTACAGTAGTCGTCATCGTCGAACCCATGGAGGATTCCAGTACGGTTGTTGTTGCAGTCACAACCAGCTGTAAGGTTCCCGCACACAACACGCTCAATTATGGGAGGGTCTGCTCCTCGTGCAAGGGGTCGGTACATCAATTATCACGATATCTCTAGTTGATGTACCCCAAAGTTCCATCTCGTCATAAGGAACCCAACGTCACAGACGACGCGTCAATCAGACTGTAACACCCCGGGATTTTATGAGATTTATTCTTTTTAATTTCTTCCATTTCTTCTGTTGTACGCTACACCAAGATTATCTTGCGCTATATGCAAGACCGTATTAGCTTGCAGTATACGCAACACTATTCTTGGATCGTGTTACATATACTTTCAATTTCGTTTGATAGTAGTTATTCTACACAACATTGAGTGTACATATATATATATATATTCAATGTATAAATGAAATATGGTTGGATTATGTTATACACAACAACAATGGATTCTTGCACTACACGAAACCCTGACTTGGGTTACATTACACACAATCACGACCTTCCACGATAGCATGTGTTTTACACAATACCGAGTTTCACTAAACAAAGATATCTTACTAAAATATTATATAAACTAGCCATTATGAATAGTAACACCCACTTTTTTAAATTTTATAAATTGTATCTTTCAAAATGGACTTCATTTATAGATTCGGAATATTGAAATTATCCTAGGGTGAATTTTTGGTATTTGTCTAAAAACTTTCAATTTTTGATGAATAGTGAAAATGATGGGTTACTATTTAAAAGCCGACTTTTTATTTAAATAAATATTTATTTTATTTAAATTTATTTTAGGTAAAAATTGATGCATAATACCTATATAAGTTCAATGTAATTCATTGGAGTCATTTTATAATAATTTTAGCTATATAAAAATTTTATTGAACTTTTCACCGTCTTTTACCCACCTCCTAGGAGAATTTGAATATTTACATAAAAATTAATTTTACCGCTTCTGTGAGTGTAATTTCAAAAATCTGAGAGACACGGTTAATATCAAGGAGTAAAATGTGGTTCAAAAAGATAAAAATAATTTTGGTGAATAGTAACTTTTTGCTTTTATTTACCACGGTTAAAAGTAAATAGGGTAATTAAGGTTAAAAATGATATTATTTTTACCCTAAAACATGTTCTATTTCTATTGGATAAGTATAATTCGACCAAAAAAACCCTTAGGAATATAATATTATCATTTAGGTCCACTTGTTTTTGATTAGGACTTTTATTATTATTTTATTTAAAAAAGAGTTAAAATAATTAAAATCAAAGTTTAATAACTAAAACATTTTTAATATAGAGTTATACATAAGATAAATTTGACTATAAATATTCATTAGAAAGATAAAAATATTTCCTACCTAATGGTTTTTTATTTATAATTTTTATACATTAAATAATTTATTTTATTTATGACTCAATGGTGATGCAACAATTACCTAAATAATGAAATATTAAAATAATTGTTATTATAAATACCCAAATAAATGTAATTTAAGACTTTTTATGAATTCCACTAATTTTATAGGTAAATATGACATGTTATTATTAATTTAATTAACTTTTTTCGAACTAATCATGCTATTATAATTTTCACAAAAAACAAATACCAAATATTGTCAAAATTGACATAAAATTGTTTTTAAAACAAATATTATATTATTAATTGTTATAATATTACCAAAAATCTAAGGATCGGCCAAATGACTTAGAATAGGTTATATATATTAATAATTAACAACTTGGGGTTCGTTTTTCTTATTATAGTATGTTTATTAACCATATAGTGTAAGAAAACAAGAAGACACGGTAAAAGTTAAATTATTTAACTTAGTGTTAAATCTAAATGATAAGGTTAAAATAGTAACCTAAACATGTCTAAAACCTCTTGGTTGAGATGATTTATTCCCATCCGCACTTTAGATTCGAAATAAACCAATTTGGAGCTTTTATAAACCGAATATTACTTTATTATAAAATAATATATTAAGTTTTTCCAAAGGAGCCTCTCTCCTCCCTTATAAAAAGGGAACCCCTTCCCTCTTCTATTCACTCCATTTTGTGCCTTGAAGCTTGGCCAAAACCTGCCAATTTCTCTTATCAACATCTCTAGTTTCATCATAGAGTTTCTAGTCTTCCCAAAATACCAACTCTAGTGCCCTAAGAGGAAGCTTAAATGAGGTGCGTCGAAGAAGAGGTAATCTCTTCTTCCGATTCTTTCAAGTTTCTTTATTCTTCTAATTCCTCTTCTTTAGTTGTTTCAACATAAAGTAATAACATAAGTATTAATTATATATTTATATGTTATTATAAATATGAAACAAACCTATTTCACCTTCTATCCATCCTACGGAAAATGAAATCACCGCGCATGCGTACGTACGGAATACCGTCTCCATGCTGTGGTGTAATCCGGTTTTCCACCACCACCTTACTTGGATGGGTATAATGGTGTAAAGAATAACTATATATAATTATTATAACATAATACTGATTCTATTATATTATATCATCCACTCCAATACCATTCAATAAATATGGGAATGATATCATCTCTAGTGCGTACGTACGGATTACCGTCTCCACGACGCGATGAGATTCATTTTACATGTTAACAATTCAAGAATGATTATAAAGTATATTTAATATGTAATCATGAAATATATGAAATAATAATGCAACTGGATTTATTTTTATATATATGTATTTCATCTACTTAATTCCATTCAATTCAATAAGAAAAAAAAAACAACGTTCAGGCGTATGTACAACCTACCATCTCCATGAACGGTGTATTTATTTAATTTATTGATCTATTATATATATTTATATTCAGAATATATATTATATATAAATAATGTTTTACATTTTGGAATTAAGTAAATCAGGATATAAGTAATAATATCAAGAACAACAAGTCAAAACATGTACGATAAATGAAACGATTTTACCAAAACGCTGCTTTAACATGGAATTTAAAAAAGAACGGGTAATATAAAGTCATAGGTGAACCATATATGATATCATAAAAATTAATATGATTCTGTAATAAGTCAATTAAATTATTTAAATCATTATACAGGAGTTTCGGATACATACGACGCATACCAGACATAAGTTAAGGGATAACTTTTCCAATCTCATTTTATCCGAGATTGTTTATTCATAAGTATTTACTGTGGTTATATTTATTATCCATGTTCATATTTTCTAAAAATGGTTTCATGTATGTTTAAAGTTATTTTTAACAATTTTTGAATTTTAATACATGGTATGTAAGGAATATTTCTTTTTATTACCATATGGGGTACTTTTTGACTTTTCTGAAAAAAGTACGAGAAGAATGTTATTTTTAACTTATACGATGTGAATGGATTTTTATGGTTTCATAATGACTTATTTCAATGAAGTTTCCTCTACAAAATTTTATGAATATTTTCAACAAAATAGTTTTCTTTTAAAATTGCATGGCATTTTGTGAAAAGAAAATGATTTTGAAGAAGAAATGATATTTTCCTCAAGAATTCATTTCAAGTGTTTTATCAAAACTATTTTCCTTCTAAGATGAAATTATTTAGCATGTTTATGTTTCAAGTATAATGTATCTATTATTTACATGGTGTAATTTTTCTTATGATGAAATGATATATATTTGTTTAATATAGATTATGTGATGATGGGATGATGTTTATGAAACCCATTTTATTCTTTGGGTTATGGTGAATGTTTTATGTTTATTTAGTGGCACAAGTAAAAAAGATTTAATTATGAGATGGGTGGGACCTATATCCCACTCCAATGCATTGGTTAAAGATTTGTATCTCCTAAGATAGACATGGATGGAATGGTACGTTAATCTGGTTTAGTGATACAAGACTGGAATGAGGAGTGAACTCGATTCATAAAGGGAATTTGTCTACTAAGATGGTCTTAGTAGCAATGCCTTGGCTACTATGTAAATCATATCATGTGCTTAATGGTTTTCCACAATTACATGTTTTATTCCCATGCTATTTTATCATGATTGATGTTCCATTATGATATATGCCTTACGTAATTTCATGATATATGTCTTTGCTCAAGATTTTGATGTTTAGATTTTATATTCAAGTATTTGCATTCAAATGTTTATGGATTGTTTTATGTTCTCTATGTTTACCCTTATTGAGCATTTGAGATCATCCTTTTTATTTTTTCTTTTCCCCCGTATATAAATAAAGGTTTTAGGTAAGAAAACCAAAAGGGGAAGATCTTTATGGGAGATGTTGAAGATATTTCACCATGATTAAAAGATTACATTCTGAGTTTCCAAAGACACTAAACTAATACGGTCTTTGGGAGTCTGTTTTTGTCATATATTAAGTATTACACAAAAGTAATGTAATGTCCATGTATGTCATGCTTTGGGTCTCTACATTTGGTATTAGAGCGAAGGTTTAGTTAACCTTTGGAAACTAGGATGTGAAAACTTTAGTGAAATACCTATAGATATTTCTAAGGTATGTCTAGGGATGTCCCTAAGGATAAGTATACATTTAGGTTATAGTCCTAGAATCACAGTAACGACCTTATAATTAAACCTAAGATGTTAGATATTGATGGTACTCCCCCATGATTATGATTTTTCCCTCTCACACTATTCTTTTTGGGATTTAGAAAATGGCTAGAAATAGGAAGATTCATGATAATGGAGGATATGATGGACAATGGAATGATATTATTCATGAGAAATCAAATTAAACGGGATTTGGAAGTCCAAACATCATTATTATGCCTAATCAAAAATATCATAATATGATCAATAATCTCAACTTTGGTAAGTTTCCAGACTCAACTAAGAAGAGAAAGATGGAGTTTAATGATGATCATAGAGGAAAGAAAGTTCAATTTCTCTCATGTAAATCATGTGGGAAGAGGCATAAAGGAGAATGATTCAAAGGAATTGGAAGATGGTTTGGGTGCGGAAAAGAAGGACACAAATCCAGTAAGTGTAAAGGAAAAGGTTCAGTTAACACCATGTAGAAGGATAATGGTATTGCTATGACATCAACAATGATTAGATGTTTTAAATGTGGAATGTATGTTCATTAAGAAAACCAATCCCTAAGGGGGAATTTCATGAATAGAATCAGCTTGGTCATATGGGTAGTATTTAAGTGGATGCTGATGAGGAGACTACAAAAGATATATGAGATGAAAGAAGTGTTGAAGCTTGGTCAATGGTTTAAGAAGGTAGTGGAATGATTGAATGCTTATCAAGAGTTATGTTTAATAGGTTATTTAATGGTACTATAGAATAAAGAAACATATAAGGATTGTTACACTATTGTTTTTTCTAAAGTATTTGAAATTATATATTGAATGGTACTGGTTACCATGAAATGTTATTCAGATATTTTTGGAAAGAAGATGACCTGCACATAATGAAGGGATAAAGAGAAAATGAAATTTTGATAGTATTTATGAGATCATGACTGATATAAGGAGAAAGTGATATCATGGTTTGAGTATATAGAAATTTTGGGATTTTTGTATGTGGAATGAGTTAAATTTTGACAGAATTCATGTTTTCACTAAGGTTATATGGTAATTTATGTTTCAAGAGAATACATGAATAAGGTATTCACATGTTTGGAATGAGATCAACAAGATATATCTTATGGCATATGGGGGATAAATGATGGTATTCATGTGCTTGTTATGTGACCTTTTCAGTAATCATTTTCTTTATACAATGAGATTGGATAGATGTATTTTAGATAAGCCTAATGATTGTAATGGATTATGTTAGACATCAGATAGTATTGTTTAAGGATAGAACTTGTTTTTCGATATTATTTCTGGAATGTTATAATAGTATAGTTTTAGAAAAAGGACAACCCATAGGAAGAGCGACAACCCATCGTGTCGGATAAGGATGTGGGAATCGAACCCACAACTAAAGTGTGACAAGCCTTTATCACATACCACTAGCCTACAAGAAGTCCCTAGTTAGTAGAAACTAGTTTTATTATATTAAGCAGTATGATATATGAATTATAAGTCTATTTTAGGAACCATATATGATTAATATCACTATAGATGGACTTATGTATATTTGATAACTTTTTCTAACCTTATGTTTGAGATAGATGGAATGACCTATCATTCTATCGCATGATCTACTAACACTTCACGGAAGACAAATTCAACCTCATTTCTTTAAGAGACGAAGTGGAAATTGTTCAAGGCACAAAAAAAAGTTAGATTGTACCAAAATCAAGTAAGCATTTATTTTAATTCAAAAAATATTCAACATTAGGGAAATGATCTTGAAAAAAAAATGTCATCCTAGTGCCTTCATATCTGATGAATCATATGGTACCTTAGATCATCACAAATTTATGGATTTGTGACTGTTGGCTTTATCATAGCCATGTCCTCTACCACTCTCCATCAGAACATGACGGTTAGATTTCTCTTCCATATCCATATTTTCACCTATGCTATCCTATGTGGAAACCCAGTGATAAGTTAATTTGGGTAACATTTACGTTTCATACTTCAGTTTTTAAAGATAAGTTTTGGTATTCCTTTTTACGATGTGGGTTTTAATGAAAGAAACTCTCATGTGATAAACCATTTATAACCCCAACGAATTTCGCGGGCAAAATTCATTTTAAGGGGGGTAGAATGTAACACCCTGAGATTTTATGAGATTTATTCGTTTTAATTTATTTCATATCTTCTGTTGTACGCTACAATAAGATTATATTGCGCTATATGCAAGACTGTATTATCTTGCAGTATACGCAACACTATTCTTGGATCGTGTTACATACAATTTCAAGTTCGTTTGATAGTAGTTATTCTAAGAAACATTGAGTATATATATATATATTTAATGTATAAATGAAATATGGTTAGATTATGTTATACGCAACAACAAAAAAGGCATGCACTACACAGAACCCTAACTTGGATTATATTACACGCAATCGTGACCTTCCACGACAGTGTGTGTTGTACGCAATACCGAGTTTCACTAAACAACGATATGTTATTAAAATATTATATAAATTAGCCATTATGAATAGTAACACCCACTTGTTGATATTTTATAAATTTTATCTTCCAAAATGGACTTCATTTTTAGATTTAGAATATCGAAATTATCCTAGGGTTAATTTTTGGTATTTTTCTGAAAACCTTCAATTTTTGATGAATAGTGAAAACACTAGGTTACTATTTAAAAACCGACTTTTTATTTAAGTAATTATTTATTTTATTTAAATTTATTTTAGTTCAAAATTGATACATAATACCTATACAAATTCAATGTAATTCATTGGATTCATTTTATAATAATTTTAGATATACAAAAAGTTTATTGAACTTTTCACCTTCTTTTACCCACCTCCTATGAGAATTTTAAAATTTACATAAAACTTAATTTTACCGCTTTTCTGAGTGGAATTTTGAAAATACAAGAGGAATGGTTGATATCAAGGAGTAAAATGTGGTCGAATAAGATAAAAATAAATTTTTGTGAATAGTAACTTTTTACTTTTATTTACCACAGTTAAAAGTAAATAGGGCAATTAAGGGTAAAAATGATATTATTATTACCCTAAAACATGTTATAATTGTATTGTATAAGTATAATTCGACCAAAAACAAACTTAGTAATATAATATTATAATTTAGGTCCACTTGGATTAGATTAAGACATTTATTATTATTTTATTGAAAAAAGAGTTAAAATAGTTAAAATCAAAGTTAAATAACTAAAACATTTTTAATATAGGGTTATACATAAGATAAATTAGACTATAAATATTCATTAGAAAGATAAAAATATTTCCTACCTAATTTTATTTTATTTATAAATTTTATACATTAAATAATTTAATTTATTTATGACATAATTGTGATGTAGTAATTTCCTAAATAATGAAATATTAAAATAATTAATATTATAAATACCCAAATAAATGTAATTTGAGACTCTTTATGGATTAAAATAATTTTCTAGGTTAATATGACATATTAGTTTTTATTTAATTAACTTTTTTTAACTAATAATGCTGTTATAATTTTAACAAAAATAAATTACCAAATATTTTCAAAATTGACATAAAATAGTTTTTAAAACAAATATTATATTATTAATTGTTATAATAATCCAAAAAATCTAAGGATCATACAAATGACTTATATAAGGTTATATATATTAATAATGAAAAACCTGGGGTTAGTTTGGATTGTTATAGTAAGTTTATTAACCATATATTGTAAGAAAACAAGAAGACATGGTAAAAGTTAAATTATTTAACTTAGTGTTAAATCTAAATGATAAGGTCATAATAGTAACCTAAACTTGTCTAAAACCTATTTTTTAGAGGATTTAGACCCATAACCACCTGATATTCTAAATAAATCAATTTTGAGCTCTTATAAACCGAATATTACTTTATTATAAAATAATATTTTAAGTTTTTCCAAAGGTGCCCCTCTCCTCCCTTATAAAAAGGGCACCCCTTCCCTCTTCTCTTAACACCCTTTTTAGCCTTGAATATCGAAAAAACCCTAAAAATTACTCTTCCTGAACTCTCTAGTTACATCATAGAGGTTATGGTCTTCTCAAAAGACCAACTCTAGTGCCCTTAGAGGAAGCTTAAAGGAGGTGCGTCATAGAAGAGGTAATCTCTTCTTCCGATTCTTTCAAGTTTCATTCTTCTTCGACTTCCTCTTCTTTAGTTTTTTAATTATAAATTAATAACATAAGTATTATTTATATACTGATATGTTATTATAAATATAAAAAAACCCTATATCACCTTCTATCCATCCTACGGAAAATGAAATCATCGCGCGTGCGTACGTACGGAATACCGTCTCCCCGCCGTGATGTAATCAGTTTTTCCACCACCACCTTACCTGGATGAATATAATGGTGTAAAGAATAACTATATGTAATTATTATAATGTCATACTTATTATATGATTTTATATCATCCACTCCAATACCATTCAATAAATATGGGAATAATATCATCGCTTGTGCGTACGTACGAATTACCATCTCCACGACGAGATGAGATTCGTTTTCCATGTTAACAATTAAAGAATGATTTTAAAGTATATATAATAAGTAATCATAAAATATATGACATAATAATGATACTTTATTTATGTATATATATATGTATGTCATCTACTTAATTCCATTCAATTCAATAAGGAAATAAAAAACAGCGTTTATGCGTACATACGACCTACTGTCTCCTTGAACTGTCTATTTCTTTCCATTTATCGATCTATTATATATATGTACATTCTGAATATATATTATATATAAATCATGCTTTACATTCTTTAATTAATTAAATCAGGATATAAGTAATAATATCAAGAACAACAAGTCGAAACATGTACGATAAATGAAACAATTTTACCAAAACGCTTCTTTAACATGAAATTTACAAAAGAACGGGTAATATAAAGTCATAAGTGAACCATATATCATATAATAACAATTAATAAGAATATTTAATAATTCAATGACATTATTTAAATCATTATATAGGAAGTTCAGATACATACAAAGCATATCAGAATTAAGGTAAGGGATAACTTTTCCAATCTCGTTTTTATCCGAGATTGTTTATTCTTAAGTATTTACTAGGGCTATATTTATTATCCATGTTCCTATTTTCTAAAAATAGTTTCATGTATGTTTAATATATTTTTACCCATTTTTGACTTTTACTACATGGTATGTAAGGAATACTTCTTTTTATTACCATACGAGGTACTTTTTGACTTTTTCAACAAAATTACGAGAAGAATGTTATTTTTAACTTATAGGGTGTGAATGGATTTTTACGGCTTCATAACGAATTATTTCAATAAAGTTTCCTCTACAAAATTTTATGACTATTTTCAAGAAAATACTCTTCTTTTAAAATTGAATAACATTTTGTGAAAAGAAAATGATTTTGAAGAAGAAAGGATATTTTCCCCAAGAATTCATTTCAAGTGTTTTATCAAAACTATTTTCCATCTAAGATGACATTATTTAGCATGTTTATGTTTCAAGTATAATGTATCTATTATTTACATGGTGTGATTTTTATTATAATGAAATGATATCCATTTGTTTAATATAGATTATGTGATGATGGGATGATGTTTATGAAACCCATTTTATTCTTTGGGTTATGATGAATGTTTTATGTTTATTTTTTGGAACATGTAAGAAAGATTTCATTATGAGATGGGTGGGACCTATATCTCACTCCAATGCATTGGGTAAAGATTTATATCTCATGAGATATACATGGCTGGAATGGTAAGTTAATCCGGTTCAGTGATACAGGACTGGAACGAGGAGTGAACTCAATTCAGATAGGGAATTTGTCCACTAAGATGGTCTTGGAAGCAATGCCTTGGCTACTATGGAAATCATATAATGTGATTAATGGTTTTCTACAATTACATGTTTTATTACCATACTATTTTATCATGATTGATGTTCCATTATGTTATATGCCTTACGTACTTCCAAGATTTATGTCTTTGCTCATGATTTTGATTTTAGATTTTATGTTCAAGTATTTGAATTCAAATGTTTATGGATTATTTTATGTTCTCTATGTTTACCCTTACTGAGAATTTGAGCTCACCCTTTTTATGTTTTCTTTTCCCCAGGATATAAAGAAAGGTTTTAGGTAAGAAAACCAAAAGGGGAAGATCTTTATGGTAGATGTTGAAGATCTTTCACCATGATTATAAGATTACGTTTCAAGGATACAAATACTCTAAACTAATACAGTCTTTGGGCATCTGTTTTTGTCATGTATTAAGTATTCCAAAAAAGTAATGTAATGTCCATGTACGTCAATCTTTGGGTCTCTACACGGACGCCCAGTCTAAGAGATATTGGGTTTTCTGTTCCAGGGCCCGGTTGGAAGTACGCTCATTCCAAAACCCATCCGTTTTCCAAAGTTGTCCAAAACACACTTAGAGTATTGAAAAAGGACCTTCTTGTCATAAGGATCCTAGTGCCGCAGACGGCCCATCGATCGGACACATGGTCTTATTGTAATTCACGTTTAAGTGAAAATGGGACTAGCCCATTAAGCCCAGTGGGCTGGCGGGTCGAGTCAACCCGGTTTTGGCGTGTCCAACCCGATAGATAGTCAGACCGGCTTGATGAGCCGCGCGGCCTGGCTTGGCGGGGCATAGCTAGGCCCGGCACGGCGCGGCCCGACTGGCTGGCCGAGTGGCTCGGCCTGGGTGGCCGAGCAGTCCGGGGGGGGGGGGGGAGGCTTTCCTAAACTGGTGGCGCTGCCCTCCCAACCGGCCGGTTGAAGCCAACCGAACATACTGGCATAAGCCTCCCACACGGAAGGGATGTGTTCTCTTCAGCGCAACACCCTCTTGGCGCCACGACCCCTTCATCCCGACCGGCTGACGAACCGACTGGTTTGCCACCAAGCAGCCTGCGGAGTGCATGCCGTGGTTCTCCTTCAACGCGACATCCCTTGTGGTGCCGTGGTCTCTTCAGTCCAGCCAGATTTATCCGTCTAGTTCTTCATCGGCCGAGCGACCCGCGGATGGGGGCCACGGTTCTTCCGCACGCGGCCGGCACGCGGCCGCCGCCTTCACTCGTCTTCTCTTTTCCAACATGGTCTCCATAAAAAAAAGAGACTATGGAGGGTCGTCGGGCCGTTTGTGTTCGTCCCGCGCCCTCCGCGCTAGGTGGTAGCAATTGGCCGATGTTAAACCATAATTTTCTACAAAGAACAAGAACGATTTTAATCAATTAAAATTGAACATAATCCTCATACCTCGATCAAGGCTTGTTCGTTGTAGTCACGGAAAACGATGTTGCTCCGTCAACGTCAGAGAAAGAACCGTCATTGTTGGCGACGTTCCCCGCAGCAGTGTCTCTTCCCTTGATGCGGAGGAAGAAGAAGGTTGGAGAAGTTTCTACACATCCTTCAAGTTGGGGAGCATTTTTCGTGTTCTTCGTGGAAGAACTCTCCCTTCCTAAATCCCCCCCACAAATATTTGCCAACCAAAATAATAATAAGACCCTCCCATAATATAACATTTCCATGAATTTTCAAATTAATATAAAATGAAAATTGAATTAATCAAGGCATTGAGTTGGCAACAATAATGGATGGGAGATGGTGGGGATCCACATTTAAGTGGAAGTCCAAAGGTTTTAAGAGGGTTGTCAAAAATTAATTAAAGGGGATGTTAAATGGAGTTGAGGGGAGTTATGGGGAGATGAAAGGTTAGGGATCATGTTGTCCCTACCTCACAAATATCCTCTCATGGGAGGTTATGTGGGTGTGGGCCCCACATCTAACTCCCCTTTTGAGGAAATAACCACCATCCATAAATAAAATTGTGTACTACAAATTTTAATTATTTTATTCTAAATCCCCAAAAATTAACTCTCAACCCGCATAAAATGAAACTGCGGTAAAGGTCCCCTTAAGCGAATACCAGCGCTGCGAGTTCATTGGTGTCCTTGGATTTCAATTCCGAGCATCGGTTCAAAAGATAGAAAAACCCGCACGTGAATTTACTGAACATACCCGAACAAAACTTCAGAAATTTATTTCTGGCACACCGGACCTCAGAATCAAGTGCCATCAGAAACCATAGACTTTTAAAATTCCAAATTATTTAAGAAAAAAAAAATTTCCTTGAAAGTTATGGGTCTTTACATTACTCCCACATCAGGGATTTACGTCCTTGTAAAGCTACAAAACACACTAGGGAAACAAATGGGGGTACTATACATGCATCTGAGCCTCCCGCTCCCATGTGCTCTCATGGAGGTTCCCGTGCTTCCAAAGGATGCACACCAAAGGAATCAGGTACCCACGTAGGACCCGCTCCTGTCGATCCTCCATCTCCACCAGGACCTCTGAGAATGTCTCCCTGTCATCGATGTCCAGATCTCCATGGTCTATGATGTGGTTCGGGGCGTGCACGTATCTCCTCAGCTAGGATACGTGGAAGACGTCATGCACCTGGTGCAACTGAGGTGGATGGGCCAAGCGATAAGCCACCTCGCCTACTCTACTGAGGACCTGGAAAGGTCTGATTAATAATAGAGATAATTTGACGCCTCGGCCAAATGTCCATAGACATCATCGAGGTGAGACCCATAGGAAAACATGGTCGCCATCCTTGAACTCCAGTGGTCTCCTTCTCCTATCAGCCTTGGACTTCTGTCTGCCCTGTGCAGTCATCATCCGCTCCTGGATGATCTACACCTTCCCCGTCATAGCTTGAACCATCTCTGGTCCTACAAGTGCTGACTCCCCTGGGTCAGTTCAGCACAGCGGTGATCTACAAGGTCGACCATACAGTGCCTCGTAAGGTTCCATCCCGATGGTGGAGTGGTAGCTACTGTTGTACGCAAACTCCACCAAGGGAGGGTGATCCTCCTAGCCGCGAGCAAAGTCAAGGACACATACACGGAGAATGTCCTCGTGAGACTGAATGGTCCTCTCAATATGACCATTCGTATGAGGATGGAAGGCAGTGCTCAGACATAGCTGCATCCCAAAAGCCTCCTGTTACCCCTTCCAAAGTCGGGAAGTGAAATAAGCGTCTTGATCAGAGACGCTAGATTATGACACATGATGAAGCCACACGATCTCTTTTGCTGAGAAGAGAAATATGGTCTCATTTACTGGTTGAATCACGTTCTTTGCCTAATACAATTAATCCTGACAAGAATGGTACTATTTCAATACATGGATGACGTTGTAGGGCCTCAATTCTACTTCCAAGATATCGAACCATTACTATCGCCTCCAAGGGTCGAGTCACACTGTCGGCAACAGTGTGTGGTCACTAGGCCTCCTCTAGTAGGAATCTCAAATATGAGGGTCAAGTCAATGGTTTTAACTAGAACCTCTCAGTATCAACCATACAAAAAGGATAGGGAAGAAAATGTCACAAAGACAAGTGTCTTTTATTACTGCAGCTCAAAGTACAATGACACAAAGCATCCACAAACAAAGACAACAACGAAGTTAGCCCCACTCCTGTCTAATTGCTGCTCGATCAGCTGCTCTACCACATCCTCCCACTCTCAAAGGACCTCCACGGTCGAACCTCTGCCTCTTCCTGAAAGGTTACTCTACTACCTGCTGCTCATATTCTGGATGGGTCGGGCAATCTCAAGCCATGTGACCCTGCCCACTGCATGCACAACACTGCCTGCTCCTTGTATAGCAGGCTCTTTTCCGTGTGCCCCACACAACCAAACCTATATCCTGAGGTCACTCACCTGATGGTCTAGTCTGCTTGGACCTCTGCGTCAACTCTCTACTGCTGGCTGCATAAGACTCCGCTACGTGTCGCACTACGGTGGTTCTCACTACTGGTGACTGCTCAGCGAGAAAACTCTCCACTAGAAGGTCTCTCTCCAGCACCCCCGCCTGCGTTGGGATGTTAAGGGAGATCATCAAAGCCATAATCTCATGTTTGTGTCCCTTCTCCAAGGTCTGGGCCCTGAAGAATGGGTCCCGTACCATATCTGTGGAGTAGTGAGAGAGGTCGGTAAACCTCGCTGAGTACTAAGATACTGTCATACTGCCCTGCCGCAGAAGTAGTAACTCCTGAATCCGCACCGTACGAAGGGTGGATGGTACAAACTCTTCCCATAATAGGCTATCAAAGTCTGTCCAGAGTAGTGATGTCTTCTCATGCACCGGGAGAATCAGACTCTACCCTCTTCCTGCCACTGTATGCAAGAGACTCGCGGAAAAGATCACCATAAGGTCGGCTGGTGTCCCTAACAATATGAATACTCTGACGATAGCCTCCAGCCAGTCCTCAGCTTCCTGTGGTTCCGTCTCTCCGAGGAACCTGGGAAGCCTCTATCGCTGGAACTCATGCAACGTACTCAAGTGGCGTGCACTCTCTACTGCGGGGGATGGTGGTATCAGTGGCCCAGTGGATAGTGGTACCACTGGTGCCTCCGCTGTGATGGGGGCCTGTACTGAGGCCTCATCGGTCAGTGGGCTTCCATCACTTACATAACTCAGAACCCTAGTGGACTGCCTTCGTGGGGCCATCCTGAAAAGGAACAGGTGCACCATGGTTTAAATAGTATACCTGGTGAGCTGACACAACATAATCACAAAGAAAACTTTTCAAAGGAAACACACACGCAATCAGTGTTTTGGTGCATTGAGTCGGAAATCAGAGGTCAGGGTCCTGGTGTATGGATAGGTTGGCTGCCGCACCAACACTAGAATCCCTGGACTGAAAACCACACTCAATACTCTTAACACTATTTATCCATAGAAAAAATGATCAGATTCTTGAGTTCTGCGATAGAACCGACTCCTCTAGTACGGATTTTTCATGACCTGTCCTCAGGACCCATGTTGTAACTACCCCAACCCGGCCTTCCATAGGCTAGGGGCTGGCGACTAGCACCAAACACATAAATCCTGATAAAAATGGAAGACATTGCCTTTATAAAGTAAACTAGAACAAAAGAGTACACAACTGAAGAAAGCAATAAGTAAAGCTGAGTACAAAAGTATGTGCTGAAAAGTAAATGAGCTAGTATAAAAACCCAACTGTAAAGTACAGTATAACTGAAAATCTAGTACAACTGTAGTAAAGTAAAACAACAACCACTGAGTCGTCCTCCGGGAATCCCACCTGAAGGGTGGGTACAGATGACCTACTCAGCACCTCAGGTCTGGCCGTCCGTTCCATGTACGTCAAGCTAAGTGGTCCACCTCTGGGTACCGTCCAGCTCCTCAAGCCTCCACCTCAATCAGTGGTGTCTGTCTTCTGCATCAAACACAACATAGTGTGGGCATAGCCCGTGCATGGGTGAGTATACGATACTCAGTAGGGACCCCAAGACCCAGAAGGTCTCCCAAAATCCATGAAGGATAAGCCACAGAAGAAATATACAATCATGAAGTATCAACCAACCCAACATAGGTATATTCCCATACATATACCTAAGTAATCAATCCCAGTTTGGCTCCAAATCTCGATCCCAAGCACAACCGAGTACACATATGAAAGAATTCAATCACCTCGATGATAATGATTGATGGTCAAGACTCAGCTTACACATGTATACTTCTTTCATAAAGTGATAAAGATGATCAGATATAGTCCCTGATTCATCTAAGCTGCCAGACCCATGTAGGATACCAAACCTGCTAAGTTGTAGGTCCCACGTGGATACTAGACCGACTACTCTATCAGACCCACGTAGGATACTAGAACAGAAGTCAAACTGTCAAACCCATGTTGGATACTAGACCAGTTACTCAGTCGGACCCACGTAGGATACTAGAACAGAAGTCAAACTGTTAGAACCACATAAGATACAAGAACAGTAGTAATCACCGTCAAACCCACAGAGGATTCCAGTACGGTTGTCATCACCATTGAACCCACAGAGGATTCCAGTACAGTAGTCGTCGTCGCCGAACCCACGGAGGATTCTAGTATGGTAGTCATCATTACCGAACCCACGGAGGATTCCTGTACGGTAGTTGTTGCAGTCACAACCAGCTCTAGGGTCCCCGTACACATCACGCTCGATTCCAGAAGGGTCCGATCCTCAAGGCAAGGGGTCGGTACATCAACTATCACAAAGTCGTGAGTTGATGTACCCCGATGTTTTGTCTCGTCATAAAGAACCCAACGCGATAGACAGTGCATCAATCAGACGACCGGTCTGAGAAATTTTGGCTTTTCTTTTCTTGGGGCCCAGTTGGAAATACGCTTGTTCCAAAACCCAACCATTTTCCAAATTTGTCCAAATCTCACTTAGAGTATCGAAAAAGGACCTTATCATCACGAGGATCCCAGTTCCGTAGACGGCGCATCGATCAGATGTGCGATCTTATAGTTATTCACGTTTAAGTGAAAACAGGCTTGACCTGTTAAGCCCAGTGGGCTGGCGGGTCGGGTCATCCCAGTTTAGGAGGGTCCGACCCGGAAGAGGGTTGGGCCAGCCCAATGAGGTGCGCAACCCAGCTCGAGGGGCACGGCCTGACCTGAAGGAGCACAGCCCGGCCGGCCATGACTCAGCTGGCTGGCCGAGCGGCGCGGCCCGGATGGCCGAGCGGTCCGAGGGGGGGGGGGGGGGGGGGCGACCCCCCGCTTTCCCAAACAAGTGGCGCTGCCCTCCCAACCAGCCGGACAAAGCCAGCCGGCCTTCCTGGAAAAAGTGGACCACACGGGCGGGCTGTGGTCCCATCAGTGCGGTGCCCTCCTGGTGTCGCGACTCCTTTATCACTGTCGGTTGACGAGCCAGCCGGTTCGCTACCGAGCAACTGACGGAGCATGGGCCGCGGTTCTCCTTCAGTGTAGTGTCCCTTGTGGAACCGTAGTCTCTTTGGTCTGGCAAGCTTTATTCAGCCGGTTCTTCATTGGCTGAGTGGGCCACGATTGCGGGCCGCGGTTCTTCCGCACGCGGTCGGCACGCGGTCGTCGCCTTCACTCATCGCCTCTTTTCCTAAATGGTCTCCATCACAAACAAAAGAGACTACAGAGGGTCATCGGGCTGTGTGCGTTTGGACCGCGCCCTCCACGTTAGGCGGTAGCAGTTGAACGAAGTTAAACCATAATTTTTTAAAAACAACAAGTACAATTTTAATCAGTTAAAATTGAACATAATACCCCTACCTTGATCAAGGCTTGTTCGTCATAGTCGTGGAAAATGATGTTGCTCTATCAACATCAGAGAAAGAACTGTCATTGTTAGTGACATTCCCCACAACAGTGTCTCCTCCCTTGATGCGGAGGAAGAATAAGGTCAGAGAAGTTACTTCACGTACTTCATGTCGGGGAGCATTCTTCGCGTTCTTCGTGGAAGAACTCTCCCTTCCAAAATTCCCCCAGAAATATTTTCAAACCAAAATAATAATATGACCCTCCCATAATATAACATTTCCATGAATTTTCAAATTAATTCAAAATGAAAATTGAATTAATTAAGGCATTGAGTTGACAACATTAATGGATGGGAGATGGTGAGGCTCCACATTTAAGTGGAAGTCCAAAGGTTTTAAGAGGGTTGTCAAAAATTAATTAAAGGGGATGTTAAAGGGAGATGAGGGATGTTATGGGAAGATAAAAGGTTAGGGCTCGTGTGGGCCCCACCTCACAAATATCTTCTCATGGGAGGATATGTGGGTGTGGGACCCACCTCTAACTCCCCTTGGGAGGAAATAGCCACCATCCATAAATAAAATTGTGTACTACAAATTTTATTTATTTTATTCTAAATCCCCAAAAATTAACTCTCAACCCGCATAAAATGCATCTACAGTAAAGGTCCCCTTAAGAGAATACCGGTGCTGCGAGTTCATTGGTGTCCTTGGATTTCAATTCCGAGCACCAGTTCAAAATATAGAAAAACCCACATGTACGTTTACTGAATGTACCCAAACAAAACTTCAGAAATTGATTCTGGGCACACCGAGCCTTGGAATCAAGTGCCGTCAGAAACTACCGACTCGTAAAATTCCAAAGTATTTAAGAAAAAAACTTTCCTTGAAATTTTTGGGTCTTTACACGTTATCCCTTTCAACTTTCCCACTAAATAAGGCTTTGGTCATTTTGCCTTGTAGACGCGCATGACATACACCAAGTGGTTTTAGTTCGAAAGAATCTGAATACCCATCTTGATGTAATTTTGTCCAACATTTCTAATTGACATGACCCAGTCGATGATGCCAAAGTTGGGTGTGGTATGAGTCATGTGAATTAACTTAGTCATCAATTTCCATTACTTGGTTGTGTAGTCTAACACATAAAGGATGTTATATAAATGTGCCCTACCAAAACAAATTATATCTTTATAAAAGTAGTAACATCCATTTCCAAACTTGAAGATGAATCCATCAGTATATAATCTGGATACTGAAATAATGTTTTTGGTTACAGAGGGTACCTAATAAAATCCTTTCAACACCAAGACCATCCTAGTAGGAAAAGTGAGGTGGTAGTCCCCGACAACTACAACAGCAAGTCTGGCTCTGTTGGCTGCTCGTAGATCTACCTCCACTCGACCAATCATCCTGAATCTTCGTGGTTCCTATATTTGGATACAAATGTGAGCACCAAAATGTGTATCTAATACCCAATTTGTGGAAACAGATAGATTTCATTCGATGACAAATGCACCTGAAGCTTCCCCTTGCTTCCTTGGCTGGGTGCAGTTTTTCTTCCAGTGGCCCTTCTTGCCACATGCGAAACAAACAACATCCTATTCTGTTGCCTCCCCTTTGATCTTCCTTTTCTTATAAGGCCTTGAAGAAGCTTTGGGCTTAAAGATATTCGCCTTCCCTTTCCATTTATTCACCATGAGGACAGAAGGCTTTTCTCACTTCATGTCATTATCCACTTGGTGAATGAGGATAAGAATATCTGACAGAGACTTCTCAATGTTGATCATGTTGAATTTCAAAACAAAGTTTGAGAAGCTATGGGGAAGTGATGTAAGAGTGAGATTGGTACCCAGTTCTTCGGGGAGTTTAAACCTTATAACCTCCAAGCGCTCAATGTAGCTAATGATCTTGACTACATGATGACCAGCTGGGGTACCCCTTCCATGCATGCTCTGGAAAAGATCCTTAGAGATCTCAAACCTTTCCTATCTTACTGTCTCCTGGTATAGACCACAGAGGTTCTTGAGCATGCTATAGGAATCCATGTCTTCATGAGACTTCATGAGCTTACTAGACATTGATGATAGCATCAAACATTGAACTTCAAGTGCATAGTTCAAATGTTGATCATAGAATAGGAAATATTCATCACTTGCCCCTTGGGTGAGCAAATCAGGATGTGAGGACTCCAGCACGTAAAAATTTCGTTCATGGAGTAGGATAACCCGAAGATGACTAGACCATTCCAAAAAGTTATTTCCGGTGAGGATGTTGTCTTTGTCCAGAATTGATCGCAGAGAAAATGTGGTTGAAGAGTTTTTCTTAATGATTCTACAAATTAAAAGAGCATATTTATTGGTACCACTTGATTACATTTTATATGAGAAATAATAAATGAATTTAGTAATTCTCCAACTATTTTATCAAGTCCCAATGGACCTCACCATTGAACTTAGAATGTGAAGTTGCTTTTACATTCTAGTGGAAAGGATCCATATTCCCCTTCACATAACCCAAAAAGGGTTGGTCAATCTATTTGAAGGTATTTAGGTAGGAAGGTCTTTTCCAACTATGAGCTTACAATTCCATGATCTATTTATTGGACTCCCCAATACTGAAATCCTGACTTGGATTTCCTCAAATCGTGCCTCCAATATTACACCAAGTCTGGCAAGGGATACTCCTCTTGATGTAATATGGTTAAGTTAACTCGAAACCTTTTATAATGGCTTCCTTTATAAAAGTAAGTGTCCCGACATGGGTTGGTCAATCACATATTTCTATTAAGTCTTTCCCTTAATCAAGTAACAAAAGTCCTGGTCTGACTTAATATGGTATTGAGGGATTTTAATCCTTTATGCGTAGTTTCACATTATCACATTCTTGTTAATATTAAGTTATGCTTGCTTAAGTGATTAACCATGTTCTGATAATGTTTATGCATTGTCCAGATTTATTTTATTCCATCTTTGAATTCTTTTTTATTTCATTAATTTTGTTATCGCGATAACACATACATAATAAACCATGAAATAAGATAGAAATAAAATAATATGGCATGATCATGATCTTCTATTTGTTAGCTTATCTAGAGGTTTGATAAGACAACCCTGACCTAGGGAAAACACCTTGAACATATGGTTCGTGTTTTATAGCTCCCACCATTTAATTTTCTAGGGTTAGTTTTTCCTCAGATTTGGGTTTTGAACTGTCTCCTATGTCTTGGAAGATCCTCCATTATATGGGGTTTACATTATAGAAACCATGGGCATGCATTCCCTACATTTTATTGGAAGAAGCCTCACAGACCAAAAAATTTAAATCAAACAAATTTAAATGAAACCAAACAAACATACAAAGTGTATTTGGTCTAGCTCATGATCATGCATAGCATGCATTGACATTTACACCTATGTTAAATTCAAATTCTTTTAATCATTCTATAATTGAAGATAAGTCACGATTGAAATTAATTAATTATGATCTTATAATTAATCAATTATTTATCTTAAAATCCTTTCTGAATTTCCTTGAGATTATTATCATCTATATCCCTTGTATATGTTTTTGTACTTTTGGGGGAAACCTGGGGAAATTCCATTCCTAAAAAGTACATGGCATGTAGTTTATATTTACATGACGTGTATTTCTTTCACCTTTTATCCAAAGTACACGCTGGGGGCTTTGGTGTGTTTTCTCTACTTTGGAAATTTTGGTGTATACGGTGTGTAGATGAATCATACATGGAGTGTACTTCCTTGTTACGTGGTAACTGGCCTGGAAATCCCATGTACGTGGTATATGGATTCTCCTTTTTACAAGGTTTCACTTGGGCCAGATCAGACTATATGGCGTGTTTCTCCAACATAAACGACGTGTATTCCGGTTCCCATGTGCTGTTCGATTCTAGTCAACATGGAGTAATAAATACTTACTCATACTCAATTCACACGATGTGGTTTGGCGGACCAGTGCCAGTTCATTGAACCTAAGTACACGACGTGTAGTTTTTTGTACACACCATGTTTTCTCGTGTTGTGCAGACAGAATGAGCAGCTCCTCTGGATGAGTTCCTCGTTTTTATTTTAATCAAAATTAAAATTAGAAAATCTTTTCTGTGATGTGAATTTAGAAATGGAGGAGGAAGAACAGATCTCGTTCATTCAGTTTTTATAGAATGATTTTAATTGAATCAAATATAAATGTATATATTATCAACGAAAATTAAATAACTATAATCAACATTGTAACCTCACTCTAATACCAATTGAAGGTTCTGAGTGCAGCAGAAGGTCGTGGGTGGATGTTCCCACTTGGATTTTTTTCATTAACAATGATCCATCTGGGATCAATACGACGATAAATTCCAGTCTCCACGGATCAGATCACAAAAATAGAAAAAGAAAAGGAAAGTATCAGAACCACAAAGTATGATCGTTAAATTTTGATTATAATTAATTTAATGAATTGAAAATATGTACCTTTTGGTGTTATTTCTTATTTGATATTTCTAGTCATGTTCTGATGTGATACGTCGTTGCGTCACAGAAGCCAAGGGTAGAATTACTCTAGCTGTGATCCACACATGGACCTTGTATCTATGGATGTTGGCAAAGGAGTCTCTGGGTGATAGCGTGGAGAAACCTTTGCTTGCGTTGTATGCCTTAGATTTTCTTGATCAGATGGAAAAGGATCTCTCTCGATCTTGAGAGCGTTTTTGGGGGAAGAGGTTCTTTAGGCCTTGAAATAATTCTCCAGAATTTTTGTGCACAACGATTCTCTTGTGTAGGATAGAGTTGGGGTTGTGAGGATATTTATAATCGGGTTTGAGGTTGTAGAGTTATGACAATAAATAAACACGTTAAATTTTTATTTATTTTATTGAAACTTATTTAGAACCCCCATGTCGAATAAATAATTCCTTGACATGCGCCCATGATGATTATAATAATTATCATTTAATAAAACAATATTATATCCTCAAAATCCCAACTGAAAAAACTACACAGCGTGTAATCATAATTACACAGTGTGTACTTTGTTTTTCATTGGGAACTACACGGCGTGTAAATTCAATGCACACGACATGTATATATTGTTTTCATTTATTCATTTCCTTTCCAAAATGAAAACAACACGACGTGTACTTCCAATACTATACAGTGGGTACTTATTTTCAAATTATTCCTCCTCCATCATTAAAATGATTTAGGCTTCCTTGAATAATTATTAAACCATGTACGAGAATAATCTTTATACTACCTTGAGATACTTGGATACACTTAGTGTGTGACCCTCTAGGACTCTTTCTCGTTGGCATTATGCATGATTTCCTAAAGTCCAAGATTAATATCTGGCAATGGGTCAAGGCACCCAAGAGAATGAAGTTAATGCCGCATTGATGTGTAACCTCATACGAACACTTACTATGTAATTTAATTCATTTGTCTCAATATCTCATCAAGCAAGTTTCATGGAAGTGTCATAAACCTATATGCTTGATCCGTCGTTCTTTGACTACCTGAAATATACTCGTCATTTCACCATAGCCATGTAATTTCATTTGACAATTCTATTTCAATCAAAGGGCCGAGATATCAACTTCTATAAATGGAAGGGACAAATCCTTTCTCAACTTATCCATTAACAACATGTCATTCGTGACACACCCAACATACCCTAATTCTCGCCAACTGTCTACGTGAAGTTTTTCGTCAGCAAATCTAAGTGCACGAGTCATAAAATGAGTTAATGATAATATTCCAGTCTAAGGACCATTACACACGCTTGAATATAGCAATATCCGATGAGACTAAGACATGCAGAATTACTAATGTCGGGTCAGTTCTCATAATCTCCCATCTTGGAGATTACCAAGTGAGAACTCTATGAGAGAGTCTCGTCTTCTTAAGAGTACTCACACATGACGGTCTGTATACTATGTGTCCTATCATAATATGTCATCCAACTGTAGAACTTTATTTAAGAATATTGTTATATCATTTCAAGGTTCTCATCATAGAGGGGATCTTCCATGAACTTATTAATGCAACAACTATTCCAGGACATTATTATATTATATTCATGTAGAACAATGAAAAATATATAATAAGAGCTCATTCATGTAATCAAAGTACAAAACAGTTGGTTCTCAGGACACCAACCCTAACACATCACCACATGCATCCACTTCAATCAACTAATTACACAAATTTGGTGCCACAAAAGACCATCTAGATCTGATCTCCTCAATTTCATTATTAGAAAGAATATTAGAAACCTAATTTTAGTTTCTATAGAAATGATTCACAAAGATATGAATATGATCCATAATCGAAAGAAAATCAATCTAAGGTGCCAACATCTTCCATGGAACATTCTTAGATTGTATTATAAGAATATCAACAACCACAGTTGAATCAGATTCCATACATATATCCCTAAAAACATAATAAAAAATGTACCTAACCAATTTGATCAGAACCCACAATTTAGCTTCAATTTCATGCCTATTCCCAATGAAGTGATGAAAATATCCCTTAACGAGGCCCTGAGAGGTGAAGAAGATGCCACCAAAACCTAATGGTTCTGATGCACCTAATTCTACCCAATTGACATTAATTTTTATTCAATTTGTGTTTTGGTTTATTGATACGATATAATTATAAAAAAAGGATTTTGGATCCTACATTTAACCCCCAATGATTTCCAAATAACAAGATCAGATAGCGCATTCCACATTGCTCATGTTTGAACTTTATATGCTGACAAGACAGCCCGATGCATTGCACTGAATCTAGCATGAAATGTGATTTTATAATTATCAAAAGCCGAGGAATTTCTCACCCATTAGATGAAGGAGGTTTTAGTAGCTACAATAGATAAAATGAGAGTTTTCACCTACTCACTGTAACCTACCTTGTAGATGGAAATAATATGCTGTTCAAATATTCCAAAGGAGAACCTACAATGAAAAACATCATACATATATATCTCCACAACCTATTCATAAATCCACCAGAGATAAATAAATGAAAAGTAGAATAATCTACTGTAACAACCCAATGTTTTAAGAAATATATTAAATGCATGAAACTTTTTTTTAAGTTTATATTTATAACTATCCTTTAAATATAATTTAGCATCTTTTATGTTTTGAATTTTGAAAAATGGTTATCTACAATTGTGATCGGTAAGTTATTTCGAGTCTAATGGAACCATATTTATTTTTTAGTGAATAGTAACCTAACCTTATGAATATTAATATGAATCTAGTGAATAGTAAGATGTATTATTATATTATATCCTTAATGATTTAAGATAATGACCTCTTTGTAAATTTTTCAATGTGATAGAAAAGGAGTTATAATTTTAAAAATGCTATTTTTGAATAAATCACGATTCTATTTAAAAATTAAATTAATAATATTTAGAAAATAATTTTTTAAAAATTGAGTTCAGTTTTGAATTCTACATGTCTAAAAATTGTTAGGGTGGATTTTTGGTATTTTTCTGAAACCATTGAATTTTCTGTGAATAGTAAAAATACAGTTTTTGAGTGTCGACGAGTTTAATGACATCATTAATGATGTACTAATGATGTAATAATTCTGGTCAACTTTTTTATAGTAAAATAATATATGAGGTGTCCCAAGTGGCTAATACCAAGGGAAAATACCATGGGCAAGCCCATGGTTTTGAAAATACCACTAATGAGGTGTCCCTTGGAAATTAATAAAATATTCCCTCACTTTTGCTATAAATTCCAACACATTTTTTCATTCCATTAATTCCAAATTACTCTTCAATGTATCTATAGCCTTATTTCATCCCTATTAGTCTTCCAAATGTGTCCTCAACCCACGATGGTCTCAAACTTTAAGTATTAGGAATTACTCTACAAGGTAAGAGAATTTTTAACTTCTTCTTTTCCATTCTTGTTCTCTTTTATGTGGTATAACTTTCAAGTTTCCATACCATGTTCTTATTTAAATTTTACTATATATATATACTATATTGTGATTCATTTATGGATGGGTGATGCATGTCCCCTCTCTTTTAATGTTTTCTAAAACCATGTTGTATAGTCGTTTGGATGCTGATTTTTTGTAAGGGATTTCTCAACTATTATTTTATTTCAAGTTCCTTTATTTTATTATTATTTCCTCATATCAACTTATAAAAGATGCATGAATGATCCAGTGTATTAAATTTTTTATATTTATTCATGTTTATAGAATATTAACCATTATACTTCTTCTCCTCTCCCACTTCTTCCAGAAATTAAAACACCATCCGGGATGTGTCGATTTACCAACATCGTGGATGATGTGATTTCAATTTATTTTATATCCTCCAAGACTAGTCATGAAACCATATTTATGGTTGAAAAAGATTATAATTTATTTATTATATCTTATAATTTTTTTTGAATCGTTTTATACACATGTTATTAATTTATAAAATAAATGGGTTCATTATGATCGAAGAATCACCAAAATGACCTAAACAAATATCAATAATGTTTTAACTTATGAATCACCATAATTTCAGAATTCAAAATGATAAATGGTATAATTTATGGTTCTAAAAATACTTAAATAACATTCATTTCTAATTCTGTATTTCCACTTCCAATTCAAAATATTATCCATTATGAACCGATCATCGAAACCATGTAAAGAATGCCCCCAACACAATGTAAATAACAAAATATTACTAATAAATGTGTCAAATTATGTTGTAAAATGATCCTATAAGGTGTTGTAAACATTAATATGCTTCATTAAGATATTAATAACACTCTTTTAACCATTATACAGGAGGTTTAAGCACATTTTAAGTAAGAAGAACCCGAGGTAAGGGAATTCTTAACCCAATTTCCATTCTTTTTGTTAACAATATTATTTATTCATGATGTGGTATTAAGATTGTTGGTGTGATGATGTTTTCTTTATATTATGTTTCACTATGTTTATTTAATGTGTATAAACATATCCATTCCATTCTATTAATTCTCGCTCCAATTATATTTTTGTGGAATTTATTTTTAAAATAATTTTCAAAGTCTCTTGAATAAATTTCAAAAGGATTGTTTTTTGATATGTATATGGCCAGAGTGGTCTTCAAATTTTCAAGCTAATTTATTACCATGATATGTTATTTGGGTATTATTAATGTTGGGTTGATCCCATTATAACTAAATATATATTCTGTTGAGCCCATTGTAGCTCAAGATATGACAGGTGAGCCCCATTATAGATCTCCAATTCATTGGGTACTCCGGAGATGGAAGTTGACCAAAATTTTATACCATATATAAGGGTGAATGTAAGAGTTATATGGTAAATATTTCCCAAGAAAACTACATGATGTTTCTATGCATATGAGTTTTTATGATTATTGGTTTTATTAGTTTTTATATTATCACTTGACTAACGCTTTATTTCGTTATACCCCTTGATGAGTTTTACCCTGAAAATACGTTTTTGAAATGGTTTTCATAGGATATAAGGATGGGTAAGAGAAATAAGGTAGTATTGATGTTTCATATTGAGTGTTTTTAAAGAAATAATGTTTTATGTTTTAATGTTTTATATTTTGAAAAAATGGATTCTGTTTTATTAGTATCCTCTTGTATGAATATTGTTTGTAACATTTGTAAGATATCCTAATTATTTAAAACTATAAACTAGAAAAGATCCTTATTGTGCAATAATTTATGTCATTGTGTAAAATTCAAGATTAAATAATTTTTTATGGACGGGTCCTTATAGTTGGTATTAAAGGATGGCTTAGATAACTTTAGGGGTCGGGATGCTATTTAAAGAATATAATAACTTATTTTTACTCATTGGTAATTTGAAATGTTAAAGAATCTAATGGTTACCATGTTTCTTAATCAAATTTATGCCTGTAAAGAATGGTTTTTCATAGAAGAAACAAGGAAGCTGAACTAGAAGGGCACCAATAGGTTGGTTTCATTCTGAATCTGCAGCCCAAAATGGTGGGAATCAGAACCAAGTAGTTTGTGACAACAATGGATTAGTTGAATCAAGAAATAAATAGGGGTGGTATCCATGCTATATAGGAACATGATCTATGATGAAGAAACATGTCTTTTGTGGATCATTTTATGAGGAAACATCCTCCAACATTCAGTGGAACCATAGATCCAGTGATAGCCAAAGGATGGATCAATGCTCTAGAAAAGATATTTGATGTCATGGGATGTTCATAACATCAAAATGTAATACTATAAATTTATTGTTTGGCATAAAAAGAGTTTAAAAGATTTGAGAAGCTTGTTCATTGTGCTAAAAAGTTGAGATAGATTTTTTTGACACATATGTGCCTCTTGATGACAAGAATAAGAAGCGGTCATGTTGGAATGAAATGGGGAAGAACTCGTCAAAGAAGTCTGGAGATAATGAAATGAATTTCCCTTCTTGTGAAAAGTGTGGTAAAAGGAATCATAGTGAATGTATTATAAATTTTTAAAAATTATAAAGATTTGGAAAGTTTGGACACATGTATCATGAGTGTAAGGAAAATAGTCCAAAAAATAATGAGAAGTCTATGGTGATATGCTTTAAATATAAGGAATTGGGACATTTTGCTAATGTTTATCTGAAGCTAGTTACTCATGAAGGTAATCAATAAGATTGGAAGCAAAAGTGTTCAGTAAAATAATTTGCAACCACTTTAGTATATATTTAGTCATCAAATGAGGCGGTATCAGACACATTTCTTATTTTTATATATTTCACAAATGTGTTTTTTGATTCAGGGTCTACACATTCTTTCATGTATGATAAATCCTTGGAAAAATTGGGAATTCATCCTCATGAAATGAAACCATATATAATGGTAAAAATACCTAGAGAAAATATTGTGGAAAAACAAAATTATAATAATCTACCTATCCTTATATGTGGAAAGAGTTTACCTACAAAACTTGCTGTTTTGCCTCTAGTAGAGTTTTTTTATTCTAGGTATGGATTGGATTTATTTTTATCAAGATAAAATAGATTTTCGAGAAAAATAAGTTTGTTTTTTCAGAAAGAATTTCACTTTGTGTACAAGAATGAACCCATACCATTAATAAAATATTAATAAGCTATGAAATTGATAAAGTAAGGAAATAAAATTTATCTTGGTAATAATTTTGAATATAAGGGAATTATCTAGATTAATTATATATCAGTGGTAAATGAATACCTGGATATTTTTTCAATGATTTTCCTGGTTTTATTCCTAATGGAGAGGTTGATTTTACTATTGAATTAGTTCATAATGCTAACCACCTCATCAAATGGCCCAAATATAACTTCGGGAATTAAAAACGCAGTTATAAGAATTATTAGATAAAGGATTCATCTGACCATACACTTCACCATGGGGAACTCATGTCTTGTTTTTTAATAAAAAAGATGTTTCAATGAGACTTTCCATCGATTATAGAGCCTTGAATAACATTACTATTAAAAAATTATCCTTTGCCTCATATTGATGATTTGTTTGATCATCTCTAGGGAGCACAATATTTTTGAAATGTTGACGTGGGGTCGTTGTACCATCAGTTGAATGTAAATGATGAAGAAATCCTAAAGACTGTGTTCCATGCTATATATGGTCATTTTGAATTTGTAGTTATGCCTTTTGGGTTAACTAATTTACCTGCTTTATTCATGGATCTTATGAATAGAATATTTCATGAGATCTTTGATAAGTTTTTTGTTTTGTTTATTGATGACATCTTTTTATATTCTATAAGTAAATAGGAGAATTAAAAACATCTAAGGGTTGTTTGGAAAATATGTAATGAAAAGAAACTATATGGAAAATTCAGCAATTGTTATTTTTCAGTTACAAAAAATAAATTTTCTTGGGAACATTGTAAATAAGAATGGTATAACATTTGATCCTGCCAAAAAAAATGTGGTTGATGAAGGTCCAAGACCTAAAAATGTTATAGATAGTTATAGTTTTCTTGGATTAGTAGGTTATTACCCACATTTTGTTAAAAACACTGCTTGGTTATATATCCCACTAACTAAGTTAACATGAAAAAGGGTTAAATTTGTATGGACTGAAGAATGTAATGTTTGATTTTTGTAACTGAAGAAGATATTGGTGCATACTCTAGTTTTGGCCTTGCATTATCAAAATGGTGAGTTTTTCATCTATAGTGATGCTTCATTGAAGGGAATTGGCTGTGTTCTGATATAGTATGATTATGTAATTTCTTATGCTTAAAGAAAACTAAAACCTCATGAGTTAAATTATCGCACACATGATTTGGAATTGGAAGCTATGGTTTTTTTCTTTGAAAATTTGTAGGCATCATTTATATCAAACCAAATGTCAAATATATACTGACCGTAAAAGTATGAAGTATATATTCACTCAGAAGAAATTAAACATGAGGTAGAGAAGATGGATTGAACTGATAAATTTATATGATTGCATGATCAATTACCATTCAGGAAAATAAAACAAAGTGGTGGATTCCTTGAGTCGAAAACATCAAGTATCCTTAACCATGTTATGTTAGGAACACGATCCCCTAATTATTGATTTGATGAATTTTGGATTATAAGTTTTCGGTGCAGGGAATACATCTATTTTGTTTCATGTTTTTTTGCAGTCATCATTATTAGAACGAATTAAGAAATTGAATAAGGAAGACCATGAGCTATAGAAAAGGTTAGAATTGGTTAAAATGGGCACGTTTCCAGAATTTAACCTTGATAATGATTGTGTTTTATGATTTGGAAAAAGTTTTTGTATGCCTTGTGATTCTTAGTTAAAGAAAGATTTTGTTGTGTGAAGCTCTTAGTTCTCAATTTTCAGTTCATCCTGGAAGCACTAAGATGTACCAAGACCTTCAGAAGTATTACTGGTTGGATGGAATGAAAATAGATATTGCAGAATTTACTGTGAAATGTTTGAAATGTCAACATGTTAAGTTATAGTGACAGTTACTGAAGGGGATGCTTAATCCTTTTCCATTTCCATAGTGGAAGTGGGAGAATATATCAATGGACTTCATGGTGGGACTACCAAAGAATTAACTATTGACAACATGATTTGGTTTATTGTTGATCGACTAAAAAATTTGAATATTTCTTTTTTATTTGAGATACAATGTCGTTGGATCATATTTCTTGACTGTAATTCAAAGAGATTGTTAGGTTACATGGAGTTCGTCTTTCAATTTCCTCTGATCGGGATCCCAGGTTTACTTTTATATTTTGGATGGGCCTTCAGAAGTAATTGGGCATAGAATTAAATTTCATCACATATTTTCATCCTCAATAAGATGGACAGTCAGAACGAATGATTTAGAATTTAAAGGATATGCTTCGATCTTGTTCAATGAACTACCAAGGAAGTTGGGATCATCATCTTTCTTTAGTTGAGTTTTATTATAATTATAGTTTTCATTCCAGTATACAGATGGCACCTTTTGAGTCATTGTATGGGAAGTGGTGTCAAACTCCAAATTTTGGGATAAAGTTGGGTAAAAGAAGTTTATAGGACTAGAATTAGTAGAGGAAGTTCCCGATAAAGTTAATATGATACAGTAGCACATGAGGATAGCTCAGCACATGTAAAAAATTTATATAGATAATAGAAGGAAATACTTCTCTTTTGATGTAGTTGTTCATGATTTCCATAAAATCATTCATTTTAAAAGTGTGATAAATTATGGTAAGAAAGGAAATCTAAGTTCTCAATTCATCGGTCCTTTTGAAATCATGGTTAAAGTTGGACTAGTTTCATACTGTGTAGCTTTGCCTCCAATTTTGTCTTAGGTACACAATGTTTTTCATCTTTCGATGTTGAGAAAGTATGTGCCAGATTTAACTCATGTCTTAAGCCCAGAAGCAGTTTAGTTAGGAGAGAACCTTTCTTATGAAGAGAAACTAGTTTAGATTCATGATCTAAGGGAAAAGGTATTGCAGAATAAGGTAATCCAATAGGTAAAGGTTTAGTGTAGAAACCACATGGTTGATGAAGCAACATGGGAATCTAAAAATGCAATGAGGGAAAGGTACCCTCACTTGTTTAATGAGTAAATAAAATTTACAGGACATAGTTTCTAGAAGGTGGGGATAATGTAACACCCAAATGTTTTAAAAAATAAATGAAATTCATGAATTTTTTAATTATATTTTTATAACTATCCTTGAAACATAATTTTTCAGCTTCTATGTTTTGAATTTCAAAAAAGAATCATCTACAATTTTGACAAGTTTGTTATTTTGATTCTAATGAAACTAACTTGATTTTTTAGTGAATAGTAAACTACCCTAATTAATAGTAATATGAATTTTAATATGACTCTAACGAACAGTAAATTGTATTATGATTTTATTTCTTTAACTCTTTAAGATAATGACATCTTAGTTAATTTTTCAATGTTATATATTTAAAATTATTGTTTTTGAATAAATTATGATTTTATTTAATAATTAAATTAATAATATTTAGTAAATTATTTTTAAAAAATGTAGTTCATTTTTTAATTTTACACATTGAAAAATAGTTGGGGTGAATTTTTGGTATTTTTCTCAAACAATTGAATTTTCAATGAATAGTAAAAACACCGTTTTGAGTTTCAACGTGTTTAATGACAACATTAATGATGTAATAAGGATGTAATAATTCTGGTTGACTTGTGTTTAGTAAAATAATATATGATATGTCCCAAGTGGACAATATAATAGGAAAATACCATAGGCAGACCCATGTTTTTTCAAATACCACTATTGAGGTGTCCCTTGGAAATTAATAAAATATTCCTTCACTTTTGCTATAAATACCAACCCATTACTTCATTACATTATTTATAAATTACTCCATAGTGAATATATGTTATTTTTACCTCCCTAGTTGTCCGTCCAAGGTGTCCTTAATCTCCCAAGGTCTCAACCATCAAGTCTTAGGAGTTACTCTACAAGGTAAGAGAATTTTCAACTTCCTCTTTTCCATTCAAGTTCTATTTTATCTGGTATAACTTTCTAGTTTCCATACCATTTTCTTATTTCAATTTTATTATAAATCTGTATAGTATTATGATTCATTTACATATAGGTGACCCCTATCCTCTCTCTTTTAATGTTTTCTAAAACCATGTTGCATAGCTGTTAGGATAGCGAATTTTTGTAAGGGATTTATAAACTATTCTTTTATTTCTAGTTTCTTTATTTTCATATTCCTTCCTCATATCACCTTATCAAGGAGTAATTAATGATGTAGTATCTTACATATTATTTATTTCATCATGTTTATGGAATATTCACAGTTACACTTCTTCTCCTCTCCCACTTATTCAAGAAATTAAAACACCGTCCGTGATGTGTCGATTTACCGACATCATGGACGATGTGATTTCAATTTATTTTACAACCATAAAGACTAATCATGAAACCATATTTATGGTTTAAAAAGATTATAATTTATGCATTATATCTTATATATGGTTCTGGAATAATTTTGTACACATGTTATTAATTTTTAAAACAAATGAGTTCATTACGATCGAAGAATCTCCAAAATGACCTAAACTAATATCAATAATGTTTTAAATTATGAATCATCCTAATTTAATAATTTGAAATGATAAATGGTATAATTTATGGTTTTTTAAAAATATATTACCATTCGTTTCGAATTATGGAGTTTCACTTCCAATCGACAAGAATATCCATTATGAACCGATCATGGAAACTTTGTAAAGAATGCACCTGACACAATGTAAATAATAAAGTATTACTAATAAATGTATTGAATGATGTTGTAAATTGATCATATGAGGTGATATAAACATTAATATGTTTCCTTAAGATATCAATATCACCCTTTTAACCATTATATAGAAGGTTTAAACACATTTGAAGAAAGAAGAACCCAAGGTAAGGGAATTCTTAACACAATTTTTGTTCTTTGGGTTAACCAGATTATTTATTCATTATGTGGTATTAATATTATTTGGGTAACAAACAAAGATTTAAAATTATTTTATCTCTTTAAAGTAATTTAAAAGCATATATTTCAAGCAAGACAGACTTGGCTAGTTGTATACGCAACGTTGAGTTTCTGCAAAACAAAACATTAGTAGAATAATTATGTAAATGATATATTTATTTATCCATTAAATATTGGAATATGAATAGTAACATTTAAATTTTAAATTTTATTTATAATTTTTCACATAAATAGAAAATATTTATAATTAAATGTTTACATTCTGTTGAAATAGTTATATATTTGTAAAAACAATTTTCTTAAAAGAACTACTTTTATTCCCTTTTGTGAACAATAATATAATTAATTTTAGACACACCTAAAAATTAAATTTGGTAAAATATACTTCATTTTTGAATTTATAATATCAAAATTATCTTAGGGTTAATTTTTGGTATTTTTCTAAAAACATTCAATTTTTGATGAATACTAAAAAAATATTGTATAGTACATAAAAACCGACTTTTTCATTTGAATAATTATTTTTAATTGAAAATTTATCTTAAAGTCAAAATAGATACATAATAAATATACTAATCTATTATAAGTAATTTTATTCATTTTACAATTAGATTAGATGTATAAAATTTTATTAAACTTTTTAACGTCTTTTACCCACCTTTTAAGCACATTTCCTAATTTGCATAAAATGTAATTTTACCACTTTTATGAATTGAATTTCAAAACTCTGAGAAAAACGATCTAGATAAGTAAGTAAAATTGTATTCAATAGGATGGAAATAATTTTTGGAATAGTAACTTTTGAATTTTATTTACCACATCTAAAAGTAACTAGGATAATTAAAGGTAAAAATAAAATCGTAATATTATAAAATTTCCCAGCAGATGTCATAATTATTTTGGATAAGTGTTTTTTGACCAAAATAAACCTTAGTATAAAAATATTATCCTTTTTAATTCACTTGGGTTAGATTAGAAAATTAATTATATTATACTTAAAGAAGCGTTAAAAGTGTTAAATTCAAATTTTATAAACTAAAACATTTTTTATATAGAGTTATACATAAGATAAATTAGACTATAAATATTAATTAGAAATATAAATATATTTCCTACATCATGGTATTTTATTTATTATTTTTATAAATTCAATTATTAAATTTATTTATGACACAATGATGATGTAGTAATTACCTTATTAATGAAAGATTAAAGTAATTGATTTTATAAATATTAAAATAAATGTAATTTGAGACTTTTTATGCCATACATGAAATTTATAGGTTAATATGACATTTTAGTGTTGATTAAATATATTTTATATAAATTAATTAAGTTATGAGGACTTTAACAAAAAAATACTAAATAGTGTCAAAATTGACATAAATGAGTTTTTAAAACAAATACTATTTTATTAAATGATATAATATTCTTAAAAATATAATATTTTTCCAAAATACTTATATAATTATATATATTTTATTAATTAACCACTTTATATTATCTTGTAATTTTATAGTAAGTTTATTAACCATGTAATATAAAAATATAAGAAGGCATGGTAAAATTTAAACTATTTACCTAAGAATTAAATCTAAACGATAAGGTTAATATGGTGACATTAACTTGTCTAAAACTTATTGGTTGAGATTATTTATACCCATAATCACATTAGACTCTAAATAAACCCCTTTTTATCTACTAGAAACCGAAAATGATTATATAATAAATTAATATTTCAAGCTTTTCCTAAAGTACCCCTCACCTCTCTTATAAAAGAGAACATCCATTTCTCTTAATTTCACACCTCCAAAAAAATTTATATCTACCAAAACCTTATATAATATCCTCCAAACTACCCTCACTTAAACCTATAGGCTTTAAATTGATCCAAAATCCAACCTATGGAGCCCTTTTGTTCAAATCAAATGGAATAACCCGAAGAAGAGGTAATTATTTAATCACATCTCTCAAAGTCCATTTCCTCTTCTACTTCCTCTTTAATTGTTATTTAAATAATAAATACAGTACCTTATACATACTTATATGTAATTATAAATATTTTACAAACATATTCATTATTTTATCCATCCTATTAAAAACAAAGTCACCATACGTGCGTACGTACGACTTACCGTCTACATGTCGTTATATAGTTTATTATTCAACACTTCATTATTTGGATGTGTATAATAATTAGTATAATTGTTTTAAATAATAAATATAACATGTTAATGATTATTTATATATAATATAACATCCAATTTGACACATTTTGACCATCAATAGAATGATATTGTCGCTTATCCGTATGTACGGATTACCGTCTCCACGACGCGATGAGATTCATCTTCAACGATCACCCTTAAAGAATTTTTATAAATAAATATATATTTATTAAATATAAGGCATATGAAATTATATTTCTACTGGAATAATATATATTTATTTAGATAAGTATATGTCATTTACTTACTTCCATACTATACGATAAGAAAAGAGAAACAACGTTCATGGGTACGTACAGACTACCATCTCAATGAACGGTGTTTCCATTTCATATATCTATCTATTATAAATATTTATATTCTGAATATATATTATATATAAATAATGTTTTATATTCTGGAAGTGTTTAAGTTATGATCAAGTGATATGATCAGGAATAACAAGTTAAAACATGTATGATAATGAAAACAATTATTACCCGAAATGTTCCTTTAACATGGAGATTATTATTAAATGGGTAGTAAAAAGTAATAAATGAATCATATATGGTATCATAAATATTAATATGGTTCTGGTATAATTTAATAACATAATATGGTCATTATATATGTGGTTAAACATACCCTCTACTGAAGGAAAGTACAAGGTAAGGGTAAATTCTACAATCTCATTATTATCCAAGATTGTTTATGTGTAAGTATTTTCTGGGACATATTTATAATCCATATCCATGTTTCGTAAATTTTTTTTCTCAAAAGGAATATTTTAATGTTTTTTGGAATGGAATATTTATCAAGATCATCATTTTAAATGTTTTAATGATTTATTTTTCTAAATCTTTTTAATTAATTTCAATGTTTTCAAAATGATATTAAGGATTTATTTATATGGACATGATTATTTTAAATTGTTAATTCCATTCAACAGATTCAAAGTGTTATGAGAAAATTTTATTATAAAATGTATTTTAAATTAATTTTTTTATAAATGCGTGACATTAAAATGATTTCATAAAAAGGTATATTTCCCTCAAAGAGTTTTACTGATCATTTTCAACTATGTCAACATCCTTAATTGGATATTATTCTTGATTGAGGTTTATTTATTATAATAAAATCTTCCATACTGTATTTAATCAGTTATGATATGTTTGAATGTTTATGTGATATTTTTATAGCATTCATTATTTATGGTTAAAGTATTGACATTTCTTATCCTATTTTTAATATGAATGCATATGTTATGTTTTAAAATTCTATTATGTGGATTACATTGGACTTAGTAAGTAATGGGCGAGGCCCGCTACATCTCCTTGATGAATCGGTAGGTATCATGATAAAACCTAGTGTCTTGGAACAAGGCCTTGAAAAAATTTATATTTAGAGTTTTAGCATGAGGCTTTTACTATGTGGTTAAGATGTCCTCCATTATGCATTCCATCATTACAAGATTAGTTATTAATGTTACTTGTGATTATCCAACTAGTAGAATATCCTTATGAATAATTAAGTGGAATTATTTGATTTATCTTTTCCAGATTATGCTGAATTTTATGTTTAAAGGGCTTGTGTTTCAATTTTATACCTTTCCATAAAATATTATTTTTATTTAGGATAGCATCCACTATATTTTTTATCCTTACTTGTCATATTAGATCACCCCTTTCTTATGTTTTATTTTCCCAGAATTCTAAGAAGTGTATTATGATTGTTATAAAGGCTTATGGTAGGGGAATAGTTGAGTTATTGAAGGATTATTAATGACATTTTTTATGTTATAAAGTGTAATGTAATGTTCATGTATGTAATCTATTTTAAAATACTACTAAATTGATCGATTATTTAGGACTTAATTCCTTTTAATCATGATAATATATTAAAATAATACATCGGATTTTGGATTTTGGGGTCGGTGCATTACAATTGGTATCATAGGAAGTTTAGAAACAACCTTGGAAATAGGTTTAGATAAACTCTAATTAGGAAAAATTACCCTAAGAAATAATTTAATGATTATTATAGAAGATCATCCATTTTTTTGGTAATGTAGATATTATGTGGGGTTTCTAAGCAATAAAACCCTGTCTGGATAATATAAGTGGATGTGAAACTGGAACATATGTACCTAGTAGTGAAAAATTCAACAAGGAGATTCAGTCTTAACTAAGGGAATCTTGGTACATGATAATGAGGCTTACTGTGCACTAGGTTTGACACACACGAGGGATATGATTCAGATAATTTACATTTTATGTACAAACCATTATGAAGGATTTATGAGTAAATATGTCAGAAAAGAAACCATTTTTAATATTATGAAACTAGATGTGTTAAAACCATCAATTAATGTTGATAAATTTTCTAGTTTTTCGATTATAAATTATGATATGATCAAACCTAGTGTATGTATCCATTTAGAAATGGTTTCCAGTAGAATGAATGAGAACTCCAGCAATACGCATGATCCAAAGAGTAAGAAGGATTATGTCATTCATGGTCTTAATCCAACATTTAGGAGGGAAACAATCTACCATGTATTCTCATGATATAAAGAAATTGTATCATGTGATAATAAGATAAGTATTGAATTATTTGATTCATATGAACTTGAAGGGAAAAAGAGAATTATAGGAAGGTAGAGAAAAATAGGGATAAAAGGAAGAAGGGAATGAATTATTTTCCCACATGTGATAACTGTGGAAAGAATCACCTTGGTAAATGATTTAAGGGAATTAGAGTTTATTATATAAGTGTGAAAAAAGGACACCAAGTACGTGATTGTAAGGGTAAGAAAATGTTTCAAATGTACAATTCTTCTTCTTCAAGGAGTTGGGACACTATGGGAATCAATGTCCAAATCATTAGAGTATACCCCAAATGATGCTATTGGATAATAATCATGTTATGATACTACCACAGATGAAGAGGAATACTTAGTGTTCTTATATTCTTATTAATGAATTATTTCATTTGAGTGTTGTATCAATGATGTACTGGTTATATGAATTATGGAAAAAAATAAAGATTGTACTACAATACTATTTCATTAAGGATTTTAGGTTTTATGGTACCAAGTAAAGAGACACTACTTGAAGTTAAGTATTTTATAAAAAACATAGTTTAGGGAAAGATAAACCTTAATATGTTCCTAATAGTAATGTATTTATTTTGGAATAAGAGATGATTGAAATGGATAAATTATATTGAATATTCTTGACTACCATGGAACTAATTAATTGTTTTCCTATTCCATCATTGTTATATTTTAAACCTTTTTTGGATTTAAGGAGTATATCTGGTATTCAATAAAGAATAAGGGAGAATGAACATATTCAATAAGGTTTTATGGTAATTCAAGGTGATACCATGATTTAATAAAATGCATGATGAAGGTATTCACATGTTATTATGTGTAAAAACAGATCTTCATTATGTTTACCTCCCATATAATTTTATAGACTGTGAGTTTAGACCCAAGTATTTTGGATAAGTCTAAATGTTGGAATGGAGTAAGTTGATCACTTTATATTTTGTATAATGTTAAAGTATAATTTATTTGATACTCTAACATAACCTTTTGGATTTCATTAAATTTTTTGATGGAAATACTCAGGGACCTTATGATTTATCAAATTCTCTTTAGGCATAAAAAAATAATTTTTGAACATTCATTTCTTAGTGTAAGGGGTGAATTAGAAATAAATCTAAGCACAACCAAATAATTAGATTATGATTATGAAAGGTAATGAAAAAATAATATGTTTTCTTGAGTTCTTATATAGATAGTAAATTAATCCATTTTATTCAAAAAAAGAGTATCTAAATAAATGAGTTATCCCAATAACTTATATTTTGTTGAACCGATGATACTTTAAATCATCAAAGATTGATGGCTTTTAGGCCCTCAATTTTACATTTAATGTTCACTTGTTTGTGATTTATGACCTCAATCACTCCCAATAATTATTTATTTTTTCCCTCCAATTATGTGTCTCTAATTTCAAAAAATGTTCTCATATTCGAAATCCTACTTTTCTGTTGACTTTTTCATTCCCCTTTCCCTCTTATTAAAATTAAGTTTAATTAACCCTATTTCCGATGTTGGTTTTCCACAAAGGTGTTTTCTATTTTCAACCTTTTATCTTCGATGAAAAATTTAAAATTAATGGGAAAAAATTTATAGATGGAGGGGAGAATGTAACATCCCAATATTTTATAGTAATTTATCTCTTTAATGTAATTTAATAGCTTATATTTCACCCAAGACAGACTTGGATTGTCGTATATTCAAGATTGAGTTTCTGCGAAACAACAATGTAATATTGTAGTTATTTAAACGATGTATTTTTTATCAATTAAATTTTGTAATATGAATAGTAAAATATAAAATTTAAATGTTATTTATAATGTTTTTAAATAAATAAAACATATTTATAATGAAATATATAAGGTTTTTTATAATAGTTATATATTCAAAAAATCTATTTTCTTAAAAGAACTACTTTTATGTCCCTTTATGAACAATAATAAAATATATTTTAGTCACACCTAAAAATTGAATTTGGTAAAATTGACTTCATTTTTGAATTCATAATATCAAAATTTTTTTAGGGTGATGTTTTTGTATTTTTCTGAAAACATTTAATTTTTGATGAATAGTAAAAAATACTGCATAGTACATAAAAACCAACTTTTTCATTTAAATAATTATTTTTAAATAAAAATTTATCTTAAAGTAAAAATAGATACTTAATAAAAATATTAGGCCAATGTATGTAATTGGAGTCATTTTATAATATGATTAGCTGTATAAAATTTTATTAAACTTTTTAATGTCTTTTACCCACCTTCCTGGCACATTTTCAAATTTGCATACAACGTAATTTTACTGCTTCTGTGAATTGAATTTCAAAAATCCAAAAGGCCTAGTTGAAATTAGTAAGTAAAATGTTGTTCAATATTATGAAAATATTTTTTTTGTGAACAATAAATTTTGAGTTTTATTTACCACAATTAAAAGTAAATAGGTTAATTAAAGGAAAAAATTCTAATAATATAAAATTACCCCAACACATGTACTAATTCTTTTGGATAAGTGTTTTTTGACCAAAATAAACCTTAGGACAAAAATATGGTCCTTTTTTATTCGCATGGGTGAAATTTGGAAATTTATTATATTTTATTTAAAGAAGATTTAAAAGTGTTAAATTCAAATTTTATTAAATAAACCATTTGTAATACAGAGTTATAAATAAGATAAATTAGACTATATATATTAATTATAAATATAAAAAGATTTAATACATCATGGTATCATATATATTATTCTTATAAATTTAATAATTAAACTTATTTTGGACATAATGATGATGTAGTAATTACCTTATTAATGAAATATTAAAATAAGTGATTTTATAAATAAAAAAATAATTGTAAATTGAGACTTTTATTGCCATCCACGAATTTTCTAGGTGAATATGACATGTTAGTGTTGATTTAATGTATTTATTTTGAATAATTATGTTTTGATGACTTTAACAAAAAAATACTATATAGTGTCAAAAATGACATAAATGTGTTTTAAAAACAAATTCTATTTTATTAAATGATATAATATTCGTAAAAAATATAATATTGAGAAAAATGACTTATATAATGATATATATGTCATTAATGAACCACTTTTGGTTCTCTTGTAATTCTATAGTATGTTTATCAACCGTGTAATATAAAAATACAGGAAGACATGGTAAAAGTTAAACTATTTAACTAAGAGTTAAATCTAAAAGATAAGGTTAATATGGTGACCTAAACTAGTCTAAAACCTATTAGTTGAGATGATTTAGAACCATACCCACCTTATACTATAAGAAAATCCATTTTAAGCTATTATAAGTAGAAATTGACTTTATAATAAATTAATATTTCAATCTTTTCATAATCTTCCCCTTACCTCTTTTATAAAAGGGAACTTCCACTTCTCTTAATTTCAAACCTCAAAAGATATTTTTCATGAAAAAACCCTACATATATATCCTATTAAATACCCTCAATTCAACGTAGAGTCCTTAATTTGATCATAAATCCAACCTATGGAGCCCTATTGTTATAATCAAAAGGAAGCACCCAAAGAAGAGGTAATTATTTTATCACCACTTTAAAAGTTTTTTTTTCTTATTCTACATTCTCCTTCATTGTTATTTCCATATTAAAATAATAAATCTAGATATTTATACATAATTATATTTTATTATAAATATGGTGCAACCATATTCATTATTATATCCATCATATGAATGAAAAAGTCATCCTACGTGAGTACGTACAGCTACCATCTACACGTCGTGGTGTAGTTTTTTATCCAACACTTAATTATTTGGATGGGAATAATAATTAGTATAATTGATTGAAATAAAAAATATAACATGATAATTATTATTTATATATAATATAAATTACAATTAAACACCATTTTACCATCAATATAATGACATTTTTGCTCGTGCATAAATACTGATTACCGTCTCCATGATGCGATGAGATTTATCTTCAACGATCACCCTTCAAGAATTTTTATAAAAATATATATGTTTATTAATTATTAGGTATATGAAATAATATTACTTCTATAATAATATATATTTATTTAGATAAATATATTTCATTTACTTACTTCCATTTTATAAGATAAGAACACGAAAACAACATTCATGCGTACGTACGGACTACCGTCTCAGTGAACAGTGTTTCTATTTCATATATCTATCTACTGTACATATTTATTCTATGAATATATATGATATATAAATAATTTTTTACATTCTGGAGGTATTTAAATCATGCTCTATGTGATACTATTAGGAATAACATGTTAAAACATGTATGATAGAGAAATCGATTATTACCCGAAATGTTACATTAAAATGGAAATTATTATTAAATGGTTAGTAAAAAAAAAATTAACCATATATGATATCATAAATATTAATATGGTTCTGGTATAATATAATAACATACTATGGTCATTATACAGGAGATTAAACATACCCTCGACTAAATGAAAGTACAAGGTAAGTGTTAATTCCTCAATCTCATTATTATCCAAGATTGTTTATGTGTAAGTATTTACTAGGAGGTATTTATAATCCTTGTACATGTTTTATAAAAAAATTTCAAAAGGAATATTTTAATGTTTTTTGGAAGTTAATCGTTATCAATATGATCATTTTAAATGTTCTAAGGATTTATTTTTCTAAATATTTTTAATTAAATTCCTTGATTTCAAAATGATTTTAATGATTTATTTATATTGACATGATTGTTTTAAAATGTTAATTCATTTCAAATGTTTCAAAGTGGTATAAGAATGTTTTATTCAAAAATATATTTTAAATGACTTTTTTTATAAATGTGTTACTTTTAAATGATTTCACAAAATGGATATTTATCCCAAAGAGTTTTACTGATCATTTTCAACTATGTCAACATCCTTTACTAAATATTATTCTTGATTTAGGTTCATTTATTGTAATAAAATCTTCCATATTGTATTGAATGAGTTATGATATGTTTTACTATGGAAGTGCTATTTTTATACCATTCATGGTTTATGGTTAATGTATAGACATTTCATATGCTTTTTTAATACAAATGTTAATGTTATGTTTCAACATTTTCATATGAGGAATGTATTGGACATAGTAAGTGATAGGTGGGGCCCACTATTTCCCCTTTATGCATCAGTAGGTTTCATGAGACAAACTAGTGTCTTGGAACAAGGCCTTGACAGAATTTATATTTAGAGTCTTGGAACAAGGCCGTGACTTTGTGGTTAAGATGTCCAGCATTTTGAGTTCCATCATTACGAGATTAGTTATTAATGTTACATGTGATTATTTGACTAGTAGAATATCCATCTGATTAATTAAATAGAATTAATTGATTTATATTTTCTATATTATGCTCGAGCTTATGTTTAAAGGGCCTTTGATTCAATTTTATACATTTCTATAAAATTTTATAATTTTTTATGGTAGCTTCCTCTATATTGTTTATCCTTACTAGGTATCTGAGGTCACCCCTTTCTTATGTTTTATTTTTCCAAGATGACAAGAAGTGTATTATGATTGTTATGTAGGGTAATACTAGGTGAATAATGAAATTTTCAATGTATTACTAATGATGTGTTTTATGTTATAAAGTGTAATGTAATGTTCAGGTATGTAATCTATTTTCCATGACTACTAAACTGATCAGTGCTTTGGGACTTGATTCCTTATAATCATGCAAGCGTATTATAATAATGCACCATCTTCGAGATTATGGTGTCGAGGTGCTACAATTGGTGTGATGAGTTTTTTATATTATGCTTCACTATGTGTATTTACAGTGTATATGCAAATTCAACACATTCTATTAATTCTCACTCCAATTATCCTTTAGGGGAATTTCTTTTTAAAATCCTTTTAAAAATATATTTAATAAACTTCAAAATGATTGTTTTTATATGTATATGGAATGACTGGTCTTCTTATTTTCAAGAAACTTTATTACCATGATATTTTCCATGGACATTATTTATGTTGGGTTGAGCCCATTATAGCTCAATATATGTTTGGTTGACCCCATTATAGCTCAAGATATGAAAGGTGAGCCCCATTATAGCTCTCCAACGAATTGGGTACTCTAGAGATGGAATTTATCAAAATATTATTCTATGTGTAAGGTTTTATGTAAGAGTGATATGGTAAATATTTTATAAGGGAACTTTATGATGTTTCTATGCATATGAGTTTTTATGATTATGGGTTTTATTGGTTTTTATGTTATCACTTGACTAAAACTTTCTTTCTTTATATCAATTACTGAGTTTTATACTCATCCCAAGTTTTTAAAATGTTCTTCATAGGATATAAGGATGGGTAAGAGAAATAAGGGAGTTGTGATGTTTGATATAGAGTGTTGTTAATGAAATCATGTTTTAATTTTTAATGTTTTATATTTTGAAAAAAATGGATACTGTTTTAGTAGTATCCACTTGTATAAATGTGGTATGTAATATACGTAATATATACTAATTATATAAAACTATAACCTGAAAATATCTTTAATGTGTAATAATGTATGGTATTGTGTAAAATTCAATATTAAGTAATGTTTTAAGGTTAGGTCCTTATATCTACAGTAAGGTATAGGTAACATAATGAAGAAAGACTTATTCCTGCATGCTGAAGAAACCTAGGAAGAGGTTGTTTCTACCACCAATGTATCCATAATAGTATATACACATCAGGTGGTATTTATATGGATTTATAGGCTTACAACTTATAGGGATTTTGAGGTACTCCATCACAACTAAATTTATAACACTCCATAGAGGTAAATACCCCAATTTAACTAGGATTCCATATAAGGGTATCTATATTTGTTTGTTCATATCCGCCAAAATATGTTTTGAGATTATACAAAATTAGTTCATAATCACATTCAATGTGATGCATTACAATAATGGTCAAACCCTATATACAATGGGGAATTTTTTACTTAATCTATAATATGGCTTGAGAGGCAAGAATTCCTCAAATAGTTAAGAGGTGAACCCCTACAAACCGTCCACCTTGAAGCCCGTATAAGTCCATTGTAGGCATTCTTAATATATTTCCATACCAAGTATGGAATTTAAATTTGATATCTTTTAATAATATTATTAACAAACCTACTATATATAAATTCTAGTAAAGAATAATTAGAAAACTAGAGATTCTAAGTAATTTTTTTTGAAGAGTCTCATTAAAGTTCTTTGGATCCTTGATTCCTATCCCTCCCAACTCCACAATCTTGATACACTAACTCCAAGAAACTGTAATAATATTTTTCTCAAAAATATATCCAGTTCAAAAAAAGTTGGGAATGAAAATCTACAGCTCTGTGATAAGAGAGTCCAGACATCTATATAAATAAAAGGCATAAAAAACATAGAATTAAATACATAATTAACCAAGAAAACTCTCCCTAATTGTGAAATATTTAGTTCTAATTATACATTTGATTGAAAAAATATTCTACCTATAACATATTTTGAATTGACCTCAAAATAGAGTCACTCCAAGATAAATAAAAGGAACAGAGCCTCTCATAACCCCAAAATTCCTGACCCCTCTATTTTATTTGAATATAGTTACCCTATATACAATAAATAGAGAAAAAAATATATAGTTAATAAACTTCCAAAAATCATATTCATAATGATCAAGGATATCTTGGATATAATAAATGGTGGTCTTGTAAGGTTTTCCAAAAAAATAATGTCATCCGTATACAAAATATGCAAGGGTGAAAATAAAGATCGTATATCCTCTATTTACTAATAAACTACAACATAAACAAGATCATTAATACTTGTACTCAATTATTCCTCATTAATTGAAAATATATTCCCAGATAGAGGATCCCCCTACCTCACCCCTCTAGAACACTGAAAACCCTCTAGGGGAACCATTAATAATAAAAGAGAGCATAATAATCTTAAGGATATAATTAACCAGGTAGATACAACTATTTGAAAACCCACACATTATCATAATGTCATAGATGAAACTAAATTTTATAGTGTCTAAATCCTTGTAAATATAAATCATGAGATCCATACTACCATATTTCAACTTTCTCTTCATTATATTAACACACTCAAATTCAGTGTAAAGATAATTTTTAATTCTCTTTTTGGGGATAAACCCAAACTTAATTTTTGTAATAAACCCTTTACCAATTCCACCCAATTTTTTAGCCATAATTTTATTAATAAGATTTGGAATTGTGTTCCCAATGTCCATGGGTCAAAAATACTTGGTATGAAGAGCATTTTATTTCATTGGAATCAAATAAATGAATGTAGTATTCCCTCCATAGGGAATATAGGCACGAGTAAAAAACTCTAAAATAGAATTAAAAACCCCAGCATTAAAAATATCCCAACAAAGTTTGAAAAAAATTATTTGATAACCCATCTGACCCTGCAACACTGTCTATATTCATAGGGAAGAAAACTATCTTAACTTCTTCTTCACTATGAATTTGAGGGAGTATTATGTTATGTGAGTCATCAAAAATTGATGAAATGTTAGTGACCATTTTTTAGTTATATAATCACATGTTTCAATATAAATGTCTTCAAAGTATCTATATATTTCATTAGAGATTTCATTTTATGAATGTAACATCACCCCATTAATCATTAGACAAGTTATCCCCATTTTGACCTTCTTTTCCCTATGCATGCAATGAAAACTACTTGAGCTACTATATCTTCATTCAACCACTTGAAGTTATATTTATTTTCAGAAAGACTTTCCTTTAGGGCTAGAAGTTCATAAAATTTGGATATTGCATTTATCTAATTCCTAGTGACCACATCCTAATTCAGGTTATTTCTTGGACAACGAACCAATCTATTTTAGAATTTTTAATATAATTGTTAATGTTGGAGAAGGAAGTTTTACTCTATTACTTGAGATTTGATTTTAAAGCCTTAAATTTAATAATAAAAATATGTAAATTTATACCAATGTATCTAGACTTACAAGTATCAATAATAATTTCCTAGAACCCATGTATAGCAAGATAGGAATTGTTGAATCTAAATGGAAGGGGGTTGACCTTGATTTATTAATACAGATATCGTTTAAAATAAGACTATGAAAAGACTGTATTTTGGGAAAGGTGAATCCATATATATCAATAGGTTAAGTCCTTTCATTAACCTATAAAAAAAATCTATCCAATTTGTTGGCTTGTCTCCCATTAAGAGTGTACTTACTCCATGTAAAACATGCACCATCAATGGGAACCTCAATAAGGACACAATTTTCAATGCATACCAAAACTTCATAGGCTACCTAACTACTAAAATTACTCATATACTTTTCATCAGGTCTTAACATAGTATTGAAATCTCCAATAATTACCCTATGTTATTCCATATTCATGGATATACATTCTAGACCTGACTATAGGTCTCTTATTCTTGTATATTGTCTCAAGGAATAAAAAGTGATATAGAGATCATTACCACCCATAACTATGGATAATGTATTAGACAGTTGGTCATGAGAGTATGAGATTAAAAATATACTATCATGTTTTAACACCCAATGTGATTCTACTGCATCTGGATTTTCACTATGAGAAATAAATGAATATCCAAAAGTAGCCACTTGAATACTTCCCAATTATAGAAAGTCATTTTAATTTCAAAATACATAAAAAGCATGAGTTTGTTGGTCATAATTAAATTCTTAAGGGCTGTCTCCATGGGAGAATTACAAATCCCTTGAATATTTCAATAGAGGATCTTTATTAACGAAGAGACATCAACCTTGTATGAGGTCTATAAATTTATCATTTAGTAGACTGTCTATTCTTATTTCCACTTCTTTTCTTCTTTCACCTTCTATTGAAAGTTACATAAGACCAACTAATACATCATCAAAAACTGGCTCATTAGTGGTTACTGTTATGGCTTAAGAAATTATAGATAGATTAATTTCATCAAGAGATAAGTCATCAGTGTATTCAGACCAAATATGACCACTTAGGAGAGTGAATTTATTCACAGAGTGCACCAGCTCATTAGTAACATGAGAAAGAGATTGTATTACTAATTTTTACACTATAACCCATGATAAAGGTCTCTCAACATCATTAATATGCAATCTATAACCAAATCCTTAATGATAATATTTCCATTAGTTTTCATACAACTTTAAAATTATGTTATGTTTAGAATAATTCCCATTCACTTAATTGATGGTTTCTCTTCCAAATCAATGTTTAAAATTTCTTATAATATCTTCCTATCAAAATTTCAAACGATATTATGTTTTAACTCATGATACCTTTATATTTCCCTTTACCTCTTTTCTAGATGATATTTTATTATCTCTTTCTAGGATATGGGTATTCAACAAATGCACATTAAAAAACTAAATGATTTTTACCAATCATAGGAAATGTTTTTTATTACACCCCACATTTCTTTAGATTAATTTATGTATGATAAAATCCTAAATTATTTGATAATATTTTAAAAGTATAAGTTGTTAAAATGTTATAACATGAAAATATTTTACATTTTCCACATTGGTTTTTTTATGAAACATAAAGAAAATATATTATAAACATTTTCCATACGAGCATACCTTTCCACCACATTTTTCATTTTCTATTAAACTCAATTTATAAATTTTCATGTTCTCTAAAAGAAAATGAATTTATATATCTGAGGTTATAAATTATTTTTTTTTAAATTTTATCAAATGAATACTTATATTTTTTGTTCCCATATATTTTTAACACTCTTATAAGATTATTTCCAACTATGTACACATATTTAAATATATTTTATGCTTGATTAAGGATTTAATTCAGGTAATAACATCCAACTTGATTTTCTAGATGGTTTATGTAATGTTATTCCACATCAAGGAAATGATACATATAGGTTTTTTTTCTTATCATCCACTACGTATATGCATGATTTTTCTTTCAATTCACTTCTTCTAGGAATACCCTATTCCTCATTCATTGATTATAGGCATTCACTTAGATTACCTTACATTGATTTATTGTAAAAAATTTAGAGTAAATAATATCGCCTTTATCGAAATGTTGTAAATACTATATACTTTACTATATCAATTTAGGGGGATTTACTTAGAAATTATTTGATGTCATTGGATACCCATTTATTATCCATGGGATAATCATGATATGATTTTTGATGGATTTTTGATTGCCCCCTTATGTGAATCCATTTTTAAAGGATATGAAACTCATTTTATTTCTATGGGTTCATTATGGTATGGTGAATGATTATTTCAAGTGGAACACATGTTTTTGGATAATGGGTGGGGCCTTATATCTACCTCCAATGTAGTGGGAAAATTTTAAATCTCATGATACTAGTACTTTAAATCATGTTTTAGTGTATCATAATCATGGGAAATAATGGTGTGGAATACCTTATGCTTATGTTTGATAAAAATTTGAAACATATTCAGAATTATTCTATTTATCTCTAATTGTAAGATGTCTAACATGATTTGTTATGCTCTAATATTAATATGTCTTCGATGTTATCTATTTCCCCTGATTATTAACATGATTTTTATGAATATTTTAGATTAAATGTTCTTATTTTATTTTTGGAAACCTCCTATTTTCTTATTTCTCTTTTAGTTTGAGATATATATCTTATGAAAGTTTTTCTATAAGATCGTGATCTATCCTATGATGTTAGGTGAAAATGTTTTCCTATACCAAAAATATGATATAAATCCTTCATATGTCTTCTTTTATTAAGGTGTAAATATGGTTATAACTTCTTATAAGTCTAGAATGGGGGTCTAGTCCAATTTAATTTTTAAATATTTGTTCACAAGTGTTGTAAAATAATTTGATTTTTTATATAGTCTCTAAAGACTCTAAACCTTTCAGTTACTAGGGTTTTTGAGATTATTGTGTAATTTTTTTGATTATGATGATTTTAAAGTAATGGAATGTTTTTATTGGATAAGTATAGTTGGTATCAGATTAAAGGATTGGTTATTTTTGGGGATTATGTTAGATATTATTGGGATTAATGCTATAAATCCTCAATCTAAACACTATATATGATTATATATATTAGATAATATCTTGAAATTTTATTTAATTATAGATAATGTGTTTTTCATAGAAATAAATAATTTTCTAAATATTGATTAGCTGATTTATCTATGGAACAAATAAATTTAGGGGTAATAGTCTTGAAAAAGGTTGGTTGAACATTAAATCAATCTTCCCACTCATGCTCAATGAATGGGTCTAAGAATGCACACATGGCTAGAAAATCCTAAGGGGATATTATTTTGTTTATTATATTCTCATTAAAACCATTTTGATTGATTTTAATAAATTTACATTATATAACCTAATAGGAAAATGATGATAGATGACATAGAGTGAAACATATAAATTATTAAGTTAAGGTACTTGTGTTCTTTCATGTATAAAGAGTTTCTGTCACATTCATGATTTTATATCGAGGTATTCTTCCATATATATTTTTTGTTCTATTCATTCTTGGGGTTTCCCTATGTGTTTTGGAGAAAAATAGTGATTTTTAGCTTGATAGTAGGTTTCCCATGGTTGGTGCATGATTAAGAGAAAACGTGAACCCTCACCCAGAAAAGAATGCCACCAGATGTGATTTTGGATAATAGCGACTGCACGGTTATTACATGGTTTGTAAAATCATGTGTAGTTACTTTGAGACATGTAGATCTTGGATAGTGGAGGCAGCACAGTTGCCGCACTATTTTGAAAACTAAGCAGGAAAACCATGAAACTAGTCCAGGTCCTTAAAAAGATGGAATTTACCTTTATTCCCCCTTCACATTTAAACCCAATTCCTCCCATTTCCCCACCTATTCCGAATTTTCTAGAATAGGCACCTCTCCCTTCTTTCCTATATACCTTTAATATTCAATTTTTGGGTGGATTTGGTGTGGTTTGTTAAAGAATATACAAGTAAGTGCCTTTCTCCTTTGATTTCTCCTACTTTTAGGGCTTATTCTACCACCTTTATTTATTTAGTATTTTCTAGTGGTAGGTGTGGAATGAATAAGTGTTTATCTTGTGTCCTTGGGGGAAATATTAATGTTTTTTTCAATCTTTCCTTTTTAGGGTCTTGTGGTGGTGCTGTTTTGTTTTAAATCCAATTTATGGAACTTTCTAAGTGTGAGATAGGTGGTTTCATGATTTTATGTTATTAGATGATTTTGATATGATTTCATGGTTTCTTGAGTATGTTATTTTGATTATTTGTGTTCTGTGAAACATGGTTTAGAAAGGTTTTCAGATGAATATGTGATGAAATTTGATTTTTGAAAAGAAATTGGTTATATTTCTTATGTGAATTGTTGTTGTGACTCTTGATTATATTATATTACATGTGTGACAGGTACGAAATGAATTTTAAAATAAATAAAATGGTAAAAATATGTTGAATTATGGTTTTCTAAGAGAAATGGGGTTTTAATCATGTAGTATTCTTTTTTATTCACCTTTAATGCATCTTTGAATTAAGAAAATGATATGAAGCATATTATAAAATTGTTTTGATGTGAATGTATATTTAAAAAGGGATTTTCTCATGAAAATGGTTGGATTTTACACATATTCTTCTGGTTGTATTTTAAAATGGGGTATATGAATTATACAATTGGTGAAAAACATATTTCCAAATGGTTTTGGTGTGCTTCTGAAATGGAAAGTGGTGTTGTGTTTATGAAATTGGTGATTTCCTTGTATTATTGTGACGCTTGGAATGTGTATATGGATGTGATGACTCTTTTATTTATGTGAAATGAAATTTTAGAACAAAGTAAATCCTAGGTGTCTAGGTGGGTGAACTAGAACAAGTACACTAGTTGATTCAGAATTTGTGGAGGCCTAGATTCATCTAGAAGGATTGACGATTACAACACTAACTAAACATGTGATCTGATTAGAGACCACTGGACCTTGGGAAGGGATCCCGTCTAGTGGTTCATTCATGGTGATGATCTTGGTTTTGGATTATCATATGGAGACTATTAGACCTTGGGTTGAGATCCCCTCTAATGAATCGTGCATGGGGATAATTTTGGTAGTTTAGTGGAGAATTCTGATCACCAAGGTACGCTATTTATAGAGTCCCATTATATACAATTACCTTTAAGGATTTACCCTTGGTTCTCTATTATCACACGATGCTTATGTGATGTGGTGCTAGACATCTTTATATGGTTTACATTTTTTACATTTTTATTTCAAGAAAGCTTATTTTTTAAAACTGTTTTTCCTTAGAAGAATTATTTCTCGAAAAAGTTTTCCTGAAAATTTATTCTTGGAAATGTTTCAAATGTTCTTATAGAAATGTGCAAGTTGATTTGTATTCTAATTTTATAGCACAAAATCTCTTATTTTTGGTGGAGTCCTATTGGGATTTGTGTCATAACCTATATAAAACTTTGGGATATATAGAATTTTTTATGTATAACCCAAATAAATAAAATATGTATCATGGTAATGATGGTGGATCTAGTTTCTTGTGTTCCATGTCTTTCAAGTGTTGGTGGTGGCATCTTGAGGGTGATTCTCCTCCTTTTTCATAGAGGTTATTTGTAATAGTTTTTTGGTTCCCATTCCATTTCTGAACTTTTGGTTTTAATTAAATTTATACGAATTTAAATCTGAAAATTATTGTACCTTGTTTGGTTATGACATTCATTTATGTGATGTTTTATTATCATTGATTTTTTATGATTATGTAAATGGGTGATATAATTCCCACGATGTATTGTTGATACCCAGTGATAGAGCTAATAATTATACTATTTTTAATGTCTAATTAAATGATTTAAACCCCAACAATTTAACATTTTGAGGTGAATTGCATTGTATTTGGAATTATGGGATGTTTTGAGCGTGAACTATAAAATTGCACAATTTTGGAGTTTTTAACTATTTTCAATTGTCTTATGTATTACAATATTATAGCTAAAGGGAACTTCACATTTTGAGCGAAGCAGCACGCCATCATATTTTGGGGAGAGAATCAGAGCTGAAAACTGAAGTAGGATGACTACACATTGTGGATCTTAAAAAATGGATTTGTTAGGAAATACAAGTTGTGACATGGAAAATATCCATGAATGAGAATTAAAAATTGTAAAAATTCATTAAATGATGGTAATTTTTTTGGGATTCATTTTTGGAGAAAATAAAGAAGAGATTCACAACAACTTATGATCGAAGGATTACAGGATGTGAACCCACATTTCATGTCATGAAGATAGTGACATGATAAAAAATAAATATGATGTTGCGATGTTTTTGATTTGATTTTCCTATAAATAATCCTCTTTACCTCCCATCCAAGTAACTCAAGCTCGAGAGGGATCAACACCACACCTAAGGAAATCCTCCCATCATCAGAGTGAAGATTGAGGGACTTAATTCATCACAATGGAGATCAAGATCACGATTAAGATGTCATGATTTGAGGATGGAGTGGAATAGATCAAGGGTAATAGAGTGATGTGTGGCTAAGTAGCAACTGGTTGTGGATGGAGACGCCTGAGAGACACCCCTTTCCAAGATGTGTGCTTATTTTGTAATCTCGTTTTGGATTTCTTTTGAACATATATTTATTGAATGAATGAAGCTGATTTTTTTCTTAAGATATATTTTCATAATTTTTTTGGAATGTTGTTCCATATATGAATTAAATTAATTGATTAACAATTTAAATTTATTTAGAGAGGTCTGGATGTTGAGTATAGTTTTTTCAATTAGGTTTGATACCTTAGAGTTCTTCCAGTAGTTGAATCACATATATGGGTTGTAAAACAATCATATTACGGTATTGATTTGATTTTTATTCAAAATTGAGTGTTCTCCTAGGGGTCCTTGTGGGGTTTATTTCTAAATTCAATTGAGGAATAGTTTTACTCCGAGAAGAGGGGAATTCCTGAGAGGTTTAAGCTTGTCTGCGACCACTATTTTAATTTTTTTTCAGACTCACCTTATTTTATTTCTCTTAACATTTCTTTCAATTTATTTTTATTCATATTTTCTATTGGGAATTTAAAAAAATCCCCATTTTTTCATTTATTATAAAAACAAACCGAACAATAGTGATAGTTTTGCAACTCAAATTTCATCCTCCCTGAGAGACAATCCTGGGACTGCTATTTTTCATTTCTCTATGGGATAATTTCTTGATTGTGGGTTTCATGATAAAAAAACAAACTTCACCCTGGTACTAGTTTCCAGACTATGGTGATCAGGAACACCCTTCGGGCTATTCTATGAATTGGGATGGGTTTCTGGTGGGATGTCACCTCATCTTGGGTTGTGACTACATGTTTGAGTATTTACCTCAATGATTTTTAGGTTTTTAATTTCACAATAAATTTCGTAGTAATTTGGGGTAGTCTTCTTTGAGGATTAAGGAATATAACCTATAGAAATAAGTGATGAACCAAGAGTGATTAAGGTTTAACTAAAAAATATATCTTCTAAAATAATTATAAATAAATGTATGAATTTTTAATATGGAATCCCTTTTATGTTATTATATTACTATAATGATTATAATTGTTCATCACACATGTTAATCCATTTGGTTTTAGAAATTAATGGAACTAGAATGAACTAAGTCAAAAATGGGTGTGAGGGACAATTCACTAGATTTATTAATGTTCAACCTATTTGAATAATAGATTGAAAAATAAATTTAATAATTATTCCAAACCAACTATAATGAATTACGATTTTCCATGATAACATAGTTGAAATCTGAAACCCACCAAAGAAGTTAAGGAAATAGTATCATGAAAATACGGTTAAGGATGATGATGAGGGAAATGATATTTAATTTTCGACATGTTAAAAATGTGGGAAGACGCACCTAGGGAATTGAATTGAAGGAATGATAAGATGTTTAATGTATGGTAAAGTGGGGAATCATGAATGAAACTACAGATGGAAAATGAATAGTTTAACTAACATGAACTTGGGAGGTGGATTTCATCCTAAGACACCATTATTAATTCAATGTATTTTGTGTGGTGAACTTAGGGACTACCCATTCCAATTCCCTTATGAAAGGACTACAAAGGAAAATATACATCAACAACCTCCTAGACCAATGGTACAATGGAAATACTATGAAATGAATACTATTTAGAAGGATGGTTACAATTAGTTTATGATTATTTTTTACTCACAGTTAATGGGATTATTATTATATTCTATATTATAGAAACAATAGTATATCTAGGTTATTTATAAGCCCATAAAATCTCAAAATATGATTTGTTATTTTATGAAAAAAATTCTTAGTTGTATGATTATCTAATTCAAAGTAGAATTGTTTTAGAATTTACCTTGTGAAAATCATGTTGTCCTTCCTTTAGAAAAAGTTGATTTGATTTTGAAAATGTACTCATTATCTCTACACAAACTCTATATTCATTATTGAAATAGTAAAGTCACATTTATATCTCAAATTAACTTAAAACAAACCAATCAATGTAAGGATGACAATGAACTATCTAGGAAGAAAACAAAATCCACTACATAAGTCTCAGTTCCTAGTTATTGGAATTATTTCCCAAAAATGGTTAGGTAAATTATTCAATTCATAGTACTAAATAACGGATTAAGGAAGATAGGTCATTTAAAATCATGAATTGAGTCATCTCAATCACTTATTTATTCATATTAATTTGAGAGTATCATATTATAAGGGACAAATTTATTTAATTTTATTTTTCACTTTTAGAAATAGAATATAATAAAATGGATTGAAAATTTGTCATTTTAAGTTCAAAATTATGTTATAAGGAACATTTTATTTTTAGGCATATGATAAATTACATAACATAAAAGATAGTAATAAGTGTTAGAATCTATATAGTAAAAAGGGTTAAAAAAGGTGTTAAAGTCATAAGATGTAAAAAAATGTTTTTAGTGGAGTATATTATGCTCATATAGAACTTATATATTCCCCACATCATTATTTCTAAATTTTTAATCCGCTTGACATCTAAAACATTTCCTCTCTATATATTTAGATGAAATATTTTTAATAAAAATGTCATTCTCACCTCTTATAAAAGGAGACTCCCACCACAACATTAGGACAATATAAAATACTAAATTACTCCTAAAACCCAATCATTTTTTAATTCCAATAGAATCCTATTACATTTCATTGATCCTTTTTCCACTTCAATTTTCCCTAAGTCCCCGTCTCTTAGGAATCCTTGAAGAGAATGTCCAAAATATTAAAGTAATTTCCACTCTATTTTCATTTTCCATATCTATATTTATCTTTCAAATTTATCTCACACATTATTACATTATAAAAATAGTATAAATTAAATACTTATTTTTTTTTTCATGGTATGATAATTAACCATCATTCCCTTTTCCACTGAAAAATTGAAAATATGATACGTGCATACGTGCAGAATACCGCCTCAATGAAGCAATGTGTTTAGTTTTCCTTTACCTCCTAACATGGAAGGTATGAAAAGTGAATTTAATAATTATTATATATATATATATATAATTTTTTATTATTGTGATGTAATAAACCATATTATTCATTTCTCCCATTCTATGGAATATGATGTCAACATCCATAGATACGTATAGACTACCACCTCCTTGGAACGATGCATTCTATTTTTCATTACAATATTTCATGGATGGATGTAATAATATGCTTAAAGAATAAATAATATGTGTATGTAATTATTGAGGTTTATTTATGGAAATTTTAATAATCAATTATAGTTATTAACTATAAATAATCCTTATGCAATTGAATATTTTAAATAAAATTACTAAGAGGAAAATAATCTTTTATTTATAAGTAATGGATTTATATAAATTATGTTTTTAATATTATTAGTCAAAATTATGATATATCACACTTATAAACACTAAATAAGATCATTATTCTACTCTTATAATATTATTTCAATAAAACCACCACATAATCATCGATTAATAATGTAAAGTTCATGTTTGAGTCGATTTAACTACTTAATTGAACAATGATATGGATTTATATCATGGATAACTATGGGAACTTAGTTAAGGGTATAATGTGATTGAATATGTAAATTATTATTTATTTTTGGTCTTGTAATGGTTATATAAATATTTTTTTGTTAATTAATAAGACACCCTTCGTTGGTTTAGAATCACCAAAATATGAATGTTGCTGATTTTATCTTCACTGATAAAGAATGAAAAAATGAAGAAGGAAAATTTAAACATAATAAATCTTTGTAATTAATATTTTATATAACTTTAATGATACTTAAATGATAAACTTTCAATGAATAATGAATACTGACACTGCTCCAACTCAACTAGTATAAATGATCAATGTTATAAACATCCGATGTAGGAAAACATTTAAAAACTTTTTAATATTCATGTAGAGATAGATTATAAATGAAAATTATAAATTTTAGTAGGTATGGATATGGTTATGAAAGAAGTGATTTTGGGAGTTTTGTCTTTTTAAAGTAGTTTATAATTCATTGAAGGATGTCATGATCAAAGGTAATAGTTCTATATATCATACTCTTTTCATTGAGAAATGTTTTGTTTTTGAATATAATATAATTTTATATGGTATATATGTTTAATATTTTATATATTTTACCCTGAATAATATTTAATTTATGGTATTTTATTTTCAAGTTAAATTTCATTCCTTCTAGGTTTTTTAACAAAAATATCACTCCAGTTGTAAGATTTTTTGTTAAATAATTATCTTTAGTTGGGTTATGATTGTTCATCTTGAAATTTTTTCATGTTTGATTGGTACATTTTTTCCTTTGATTATATTATGTATAATTTTAACTTTTACTACCAAGTATTTATATTTTTACGACATAAAACCCTTTTTAATATTTTTTTACTTGATGATCTATGTTGTATATATGTGATTTTGGAAAACCAAATTTCAGTCTTTGGATTATATGGTTACTTATTAAACATTGTTATTATAAGTACTATATGTACTTACATTTAAGAAATAATATAATATTATCTTATATATATATATGTTAAAATGATGTATAATTCAAATATATTTAAACGAATGAATTAATTTTTCAAAAAAATATAATATGTTGATAATAATTCATACCCTCTTATTTGATGATTTCCCTTATATATCCATTTTTTAACTTCTTGAAAATGTTCTAATGTCATATTTTTACTCATTATTTATTAACTCATGTGAAAATCATTTTTACATTAAAATATTTTTAAAAGTATGTTTTATTACATCTTCTTATGATGTGGGTTTTTATCAAATGTAACTTAAAAAACAAAAATATTTTAACATTCATGTTAAACGTTTTGTCTTATAACCCACATTTACTTGGATGAATTTATGAATTATTCAGTTCCAAACTATTGGATAATATTTTAAAAATAATTTGTTTCAATTTTTTTAATAGAATTATTTTATAAATTTTCCACATTGTTCAATTTCAATAAAATATAAATAGAATAACTTATTTACATTTTCTATATGAATGTTTTTTTCTGCTACCTTTATTTTTTACCATGGAACTTCTTCTATATTGTTTCATGTTTTATTAAAGAAAACGAAATTATTTCACTTTTTTTTAAAGATTATTTATTTCTAAATTTTTCCAAATATTAAATCATATTTATTGATCCCTTTTTAATTTTCTTATAACATTATTTCCATACATGTCAACATATTTTGATATATTTTTTCTTGATCAAGAATATTATCTAAGAAATACCATCCAATTTTTTTCCCTAGATGGTTTATGTAATGTTATTCACAATCAAATAAATCATCCATCATTATTTTTTCTTTCATAATCATCAAACACATATAGGAATGATTTCTCATCAAATTACTTTCTTTTAGGAATATGCTAATTTTTATTCCTTCATTATGGGTGTTCACTTAGTTTAATATACATCAATTGATTGGAAAAAATATTGTATAATTATGATTCAATTTCTCTATACAGTGTAAAAAACAATTACTTCATTATGAAAATTTAATAAAATTTCTTATTGGGATCGAGTTGGATGGACACGGTTTTTGGAAGTAAGATTAAGTTTTTTTTACAAGTGTGTTATCTTTTGTTGTCATTGAGGATAAATTAATTCATTTTTTAAAGCATTGGATGTTTTAACTCACTATCTTATTCAGGAATTCAAACTCACAATGATTAAGAAATTCCATCATATTTAGAAGAATTTTTAATGGAATAAAAGGCTCATCAGACTCACCTTGTGTTCATAATGAGGTTCTGATTATAATGAGGATAAGAATCAGATTCAAGATGTATCTTGTAGGAATCTTATGATTCTTGTATATTTCTTATTTCCCACAAATCATTTGAAATTTATAAAACTTTTGATTCAAGCTTGATAAAATTATTGGGGAGAAAATGTGATGCCAATCATATTCAAGAATATCATATCTTGGTTTGATTAGGAAGAAACAAAAGGTTGATTGAGTAATGTGAAGTAACAATTCTTTCCTTGAGAAATCCATATGATGCTAACGATGATCCTTAATATATTCAAAGTCATGAAGGATTCCATGGTTACAACTATAATTTTGTGAAATAAAGAATTTAGTGGTTATAAATAGTTCATTAGTCTCATAATTAAAAGAGAGAAGAAGAAGAAGAGTATTTTTAAGGAAATTTTTAAATTGTTGTCAAAGGGGGAAAAGAATATTGATTAAAAGTAAAAGAATTTATTTACCTTTTTTATCAATTGATATGGAGCATCATGATGGGAATACATATGTTTTTAAAAAATTTATATATAGAAACATATTACAGAATCTTATTTCTTCACCATAATGACGAAATCATAATGAGAGTTAGTTCCTATAATTGTAATGGGAAGACATATGTTTTAATTATTTATATTTTGTGTAGAGAAATGTAATGAATAAACTATTTTTGAAAATATAATTTTATTGTAATAAGTAAATATAAATGGGAAGATAGTCTTTCAGGTGGTGTAGAGTAACCTAATGAAATATATTAAATTATTATTATTTTGCTAGTGGGTCAAGAAAATTGAAGTGACAAAATGCATTTATCATAATGAAGAAATCATGTTCAGAAGTTATAATTAGAAACAGAATCAAACTAAAGTTTGTTAATAAATAATTAGTTCCATATTTACAAGTGGGCCAGGAAATAAGGAAGAACATCGTAATGGAGAATCATAAAGGGAAGATCAAAAAGTCAAATTAGAATCAGATTAAAGATTTGTTAGAAAGACCGAAGGGACCAGAAGTCAAGAAAATATCCAAAATTCAAAGAAAGTTAAAGAAGTCAAAGAAAGGTCCATATTTCAAGGTTAATTGATTGAGTAAAAAAATATCCTTATTTAATGGGTAATTGAATGATTCAAATAAATATATGTATTTAAGAAATATTAAAGACTCAAAAAATTTGGTAAAGCTGGAAAACCTTTTCAAAATATTGATTAAACTATTCTTTAGAGCCTATAAATATGAGGATATTACTTCATATATTGTATGAATTTAATATTTTTTAAAATTGTAGAGAGAAGATATGTATTTATAGTAGGAATGTGCTTATGGATTTTTCTTTATTGAATAAGTTTGTAGGATAGAAGGAAAATAAGGAAGAAGAATATATTCAGAGTTTCCTAATGAGATTGTGAAACCAGACTAGGATTTACAGACTGAAGAAGAATATGTCAAGAATTTTTAATGTGGTATTATAAATGTGTATTATTTTTGTATTAAGAAATCAGATATGGGAATCAGACTGGGGAATCAAACTTGGATTTCCTAACTCAGATTTGACGTGGTTCAGATTACTTTAACAGTATTCTGACAAAGATATATTTATGAATTGAGTAAATAGACTTTGGAATCAGACTGGGAAATCAAAATGAGTATCCTTTAGATATCTAAAATGTTATTACCTTATCTTGGTTACAAAATTGAACAATATTTTTTAAAATATATGTTTTTTTGAATGTTTATTAAGAAGCAAAAAAATTGTATTACATCATTTTGTACTACTTGAAGCTCATGCACTATTGAATTGATTATATTCCTAAACTAGTGTTAGGGAAACAGTATAATACAACACAAATATTTAATTACAAAAGTATTATTTTCTAGTGGATTGTGTGGTATGGGATTGTTTCAATAGAGAAGAAAATATTTAACTAGTGGTGGAGCTTGTTTCTAAAATAAGGAATCTAAAAATAAAAAGATATAACTAATTCACTCCATCCCCCTCCCAGTGATAATTTAATCATGAATAGGTAATATAAATTGGTATTAGATCGAAGTTTCTATTCATTTACTCTCTGTTGAAGTTTTTGAAAGAGAAGTTGTTGTGGGAAATTTGATTTTTTTGAATAGTAAGTGGATTCCAATCATCGATGGTAAAAAATATCATATCTGGAAAGATATAATGTTTTCTTATCTTATGTATCTTTGATATGATGTTATCAATGTTACAATAGATGTATTTCTTACTATTTATGACAAGGTTCCATTTACATTTATTTAAAATAAAAATATTGAGAATTATAGAAGAGCGAAAAATTATTTACCCTCCTCACTTTCTAAATTAATTATTTAGGAGTAAAAGGTGTTTCCAATACCAATGAATTCTAGGATAAGTTGAACAAATTTTATGAAGGAAATACAAATGTAAATAATGCAATGTTTTAAATCTATAGGCTTAAGTATAATGCTCTCTAGATGGGTGAATAAGAACCAATTAGCGAATTTTTTACCATGGTAAATGAAATTGTTAGCACTATGAGATGTCTTGGTGTAAAGTTAGAATATTCTACTATTTTTAAAAATATATCGATAATTCTTCCTAAAAATATTGATTCTAATGTTTCTTTATCAGAAGATATAGATTCCGAAACATTATCTCTTGATGATTTTCATAGAACTCTAATCACTTTTGAAATGAGAGGGGAGAAATCTATTAAATAAAAGACAAAATTTGATAGAGAAATATCAATCAAGGATTATAAGAAATAGAATTCAATGAATATTCTTATTGAGAAAAAATCTAGTAATTCTGATTCCTAAAATGAGGTATGTGAAAATATTGATGAATTTTTATCATTTTTTTCATAAAATTTGATAAGAGGTATGGGAAAATATAAAGGGAAAATTCACATTAAATGATTTTAATGTAGATCTATTGGGAACTTTATGGCTAATTTTCCTTAAAGAAATAAAGAAGAGGATAGTAAAGAAGATGATAAAAGGTAGATAATACCATGAAACAAACATGGTGATAACGCTAATACTTTTTCAAAAGGAAAATATAAAAATTTCTTCAAATCCAAAATAAAAAGTTTTTCATATAAAGAATATTAATAAAATGATAGTGAATCTCAATCAGAAAAATATATTGAGAAGGTTGAAAATAGATCTATTTAAATAGTGAATAGTGAATAATTAATAATTAGTAGTTTCGAAGAAGAAGAAACCCAATTATAGTTTAATCTTAAAGAAGAATTGAAAAAATGTATGAAGAAGATTTTATGTATTAAAGAGGAAATCAAGAAACTGAAAATGAAAATTCATCATCAAACAATAAATAAAGTTTTCTGGATGTGAAAGGAAAGATATTAGAAGAGATTGATGATTTGGATAAAAATATTGAGAAAGAAAATAAGCATAATGAACATCTGGAGGTAAAGCTAACGACAAAATAAGAAGAGTTGAAACATTTAAAAAAACACTCAAAATATGACAAAAGGGATATAAGTTTCAAAAACACTATCTTTGAAGTTGGTTAAAGTTCTCTTATATATTAACCCGATAATGATCAACAAAATTTACCTTAAAAGGTTGAGAAGAAATCAATAATTGTTTCTAAGAATAAAAAATATAAGAAAGTTAAGTACGTGGCCAAGATTAAAAAAGTGGAGAATTTAGATGTTTTTAAAAACAATGAGTTTTAAATTTCTAAACATTTATATTACAAAAAAGTTTCTATTAATTTTGGTTCCAAAAAGGCTAAAAATAAAACTAATCTAAAAAAGATTATTATGGTTGAGAACAGAAAGGCTAGTAGTCAACAAGTTTCTCTTAAGAAGGTTGTTAAGAAACATACTCACTACACTAGTTAATCCAAAAGTTTTTGGGGAAAATAATCATTCTATGAATACTGATTTTATTGTGGTGGATTGAAACATATAAATAATATGTCTTGGTTCAACCAACAACAATACTATTATTCCACATTTTATGTAAGGCATGATTTGAGGGGGATTTAGTCATCAGAAAAGAAGAAGTCTGAGAAGGATGTTCGGAAGAAACTTTAGAAGGTTAGTATAAAAGTTGATAATAGGTTCCAACCATAGGAAACAATTTGTGAAATATGTGAATAAATTAGTCATCTTATTAAGGGTTTTATTATTTATTTTCCATGTAAAAAAAATTTTCTCAACAATTATCAAAATTTGAAGGTGAAGAAATTGATGGAAGAAGAAAAATATTTTTTTTAAATCACTCAAAAAGATACAAAAGGAGAATGACCATGGATCTTGCTTAGTGGGTGAACCTATCATACAATAAGAGGCTTAAAGTTTTTCAGTAATATTAAATTCTTAAAATAAGTTATGGTGACATTTGGAAATGATGAATCTCTGATAATCAAAGGTGTTTTATCATCTATTATTGGAAAAGAAAAGATAAAATCTAAGAAAGATTAATATGTTGATGGGAAAAACATAATCTGCTGAGTGTTTCAAAACATTGTGACATGGGTAGAAAAGTTATCTTCAGAAAATATCATTTTGCTTTGATTTGTAAAGAAGACGAAAAGATAGTTACAAGTGGCCAATGTACAAAAAAATCTTATTTCAAGTTGGTGAAATACAAAAATCATGTTACTTGGGAATGGTGGAAGAGAATTAGTTGTGGAATAAAAGTATGGGACACATGCATCCAATAAATATGACAAAGTTATCAAAGAAATAAAGTTTCCATGATATTTCTAATATATCAAGGAGAATATATTGGTGTTGCACTATTTTTCAAAAAGGAAATATTTCAAATTCTATACGTTAGAAAGTTGACATTTGTTCAAAATGACCCTTCAAACATATTCATTTCAATATCTATGGAAAAATGAAAAAGAAATAAACTAATATAGGTAAGTACTTCACCACATTAATTGATGAATTTACTCCCAATACTTGTGTTTTGTATATAAAACATAAGTAAGATTATCTGAAAATGTTTAAATGTTTTTAGAGGAACACTGAGAAGGAATGTGAATTTTACATGAATAAGTTATGAACTAATAATGGTGGTGAGTATATGAATAAATAATTTTAAATTTGTCTTGAGAATCATGAAATTAGGCTTGATTCTATTTCACTGTATACTCCTCAACAAAATGGGGTTTCTGAAAGGAATAACCAAAGTTTGGTGGAAATGGGGAGAACTATGTTACTTGAACATGGTCTTTCTCATTACTATTAGAGGAAATCCATGATTAATATTGTTCACATTAAAAACAATGTTTCAATAAGAAAATTTCATATATTACCCCTTATGAAATGTTTTATAGAAAAAATCTAAGTTTGAAACACTTATGAGCTTTCAGAAGTCCATGCATTATTAAGAAGAAAGGTGGATACTTTATAATGTTTGAGAAAATAGGTGAAGATTTAATTTTTCTTAGTTCTGATCCAAAAGGAATAGGGTATAGATTCTTTAACAAAGAAACATGAATAATATTTTATTCTATTTAAGTGAAAGTTATTGAAAATGTTAAGGAAGATAAACAACCTTATGCTGATATGAAAGTAAAGAAAAGTAAGAAAATATTTATTAACAATTATGATTAGGATACCGATAGTGGTAATCCTAATCAAGAAGAAGAATCATACTCAGTTATTTCAAGTGATGAGGATCAAACTGAAATAACTCATTGTTGGATAAGAAATCTAGTGGGGGATCAAAACATTATCGGTAATCAACATCAGAACGTTCAAACAAGAAGAACATAAAAAATGTTTACACATACTTCTTTTCATTCAAAAGTCATGCCAAAAGAGGTGAAGGAATTTTTTGGGCATCCAGAATGAGTTCAGGCTGTGAACGATGATATTGATGAGATAAAAAACAATACTACTTCAAAAATCATTCCCAATAAAGGTAAAAAAAATTATAGGTACAAAGTGTGTTTTCTAGAACAAAATAAATGAAGAAGGTAAAGTGATAAGTAACAAATAAAGATTAGTGTGAAAAGGTCACTAAAAAAGTGATGATGTTGATTTTTATGAGACTTTTTCTTTGGAGGTATAGTTATAAATAATCAGAATCTTTCTTACCAGTTTTTTACAACTATGTTACAAATTTTTTCAAATGTATGTAAAGAATTCATTTCTAAATGAGGATCTTTATGAGGAAGTATATATTGACCAACCATGTGGTGGCCTTGTTTTGGGAAAGATCAAGGTTTTCTATAAAAGTTAGAGATTGTGTTGTATGGGATAAAGAAAACACCAATAGAATGGTATTCCAAATTGGATAATTTTTTGAGGAAGATGAATTTCAAGAAATTAAGAGTTTATAACAATATTTACATTAAATAAAGGCATGAGTTTTCCCTTATTAAACTCATTTATATTTATGACATTAACTTTGATGGGAATAATTGAAGACCTAGTGAAATATTTTTTTAAGAGAAGAAAAATTTATTTGAGATGTCAATTCTGAGATAAATGAAATACTTTCTTGGGTTATAAATTTTACAAAATAAGAAACACATTTGTATTTCTAAAGAAAATCATGCTTAGGAACTTATTAATAAGTTATTCATGGAAAATTTGAAACCAGTTTCTATACCAATTTCAATGGGACCCAAATTTTTAAAATATTGATAATGTTAGGAAGTTGATCAAAAAATGTTTCCAAAGTTGATTAGAAGTTTGTTATATTTTACTACCTCGAGACCTGACATTTGTTATATAGTTACCTTGTGTGAAATATTTCATAGAACTCATAAAGAATCACACTTAATTTCTAAAAAATGAATTCTAAAATATCTAGAAGGAATAATTTTTTTAATCAGGTATGATAGCTCTAAAATTATTGAGTTTTTTGGGTATTTTGATGTTCATTGGGTAGAAAATGTTGATGATAGAATATCCACATATGGTTGAGTTTTCATTTTGGAACAAAGTTGTGATAGTTGGTATATAGTGAAACAAAATCTAGTAACTCTTAGTATGGCGGAAGATGAGTATGTTGTTACTAGTAAAGCCTCTACCAAATTTATATGGACGAAAACTCAGTTAGAAAACTTACTTGTGGAAGTTAAATTTCCATTGCTCTTGGGTTGTTATACTCAAAGTGAAATCAACATTACAAGGAATACAATTCAAAATTCTCATTCAAAAATTATTGATATAAATTACCACTTCATCAAAGAACATGTAGGGAAGGATTAATTGCTGCCATAGTATATTCCTACATTGGAAGAAGTTGTGGACATATTCACGAAACCTTTTTATAAATTGAGTTTGAACATGGGAATCGAAACACCTTCTCATCAAGGTTTAGGTATGTGTTTTTATCACCTTTCCCATATTACCTTTGGATAATGTTTTTAAGGGGGATAATTTTTTTATAAATATATCCTTATCAAAGCATGAACAAAGGGGGGAGTTGTGGGAATGCTGTGATTTCATCATGTAAGTGTGTGAACTATTCTAACTGTTTGTTAGAGTATTTATAGAAAACAAATTTTTGTATTTCATGGAATTTGAAGAAGTGGAGACAATATGAGGAAGAAATATGAGGAAGAATCTATGGAAGAAATATGGGGAATAAATATTTGGAATCAAAACTAAGGAATAAAGTTGAGGAATAAAATAAGAAAGAGAAAGCTGAAGAAGAAATCTGGGGATGTTTTTCTTGAGTCACTACTTTTGGAAAACATGTTTTTTTGTCAATGGTTCTTGTTTCCTACAATTATTTATCTCATGTAATATTATAATTGTTAATAAGTAATTCATAGATTGATATTACAAATATCAGTGATTTATGAAACGTTGTTGACAAAAAAAATCAAAAGTTGATATTGTTGGGAACAAGTTCACTTGAGAAGGTTTTTGGAAGTAGGAATAAGTTTGTTTTACAAGTGTGTTGTCTTTTGTTTTCAAATATGATAAATCAATTAACTTTTTAAATGATTTGGAAAATAAAATTGAGAATTTTATTTTATAATTATTTCTCATAGTGCTTATGGAATCCCATCATATTTGGAAGACGTTTTTGTAGAAGAAAAGTCTCATTAGAATAACCTTGGGTTTAGAAAGATGTTCTAATCATAATGTGAAAGGGAATCATATTCAGTATGGATGTGATAGAAATTTTATGATGATTTGTTATTTTGTATTTCCCATATATCATAAGTAAGCTTTAAAATATGTGAAATTGGATTTATAAAAGAAATGGGGAGAAAAGGTACTAAAAATAATATTCAGGACAATCATGTTTAGGTTTGATTGAAAAGAAAGAAAGTTTTTCTAGAGGAATGGGATGTTAAAATACTTTATTTGACAAAGTCAGACGATATTAAAGATAATATTCAATGTATTCAAATTCAAGAAATATTTCTTGTATATGAGCATAAGTTTAGAAAATAATGAAGTTAGTGGTTATAGATAGTTCAGTGGTATCTTATTCCGAAGATAAAAGGTGAAGAGGAGTGTTGTTTAAATTATTTTTGAAAGTGATTCAAAATGGATAAAGAAAGCATGCTTGACGTTCAAATAATTTTTTCCATCATTTTTTTTTCAATTGGTATAAAGCATCATATTAGGAAGAAATATGTTTTTTTAAAAATTGATACAGAGCAAGGTATTCAATAATATTTTGTCTTTATCCTAATAAAGAAATCAAAATGAGATTTTGTTTCAAGAATTGTAATAAGAAGAAATTGTCTTTTTTTACATATTTTTTGTGTGAGTAACCTAACGAAGAAACTATTATTGAACACACATTTCCATCATAATGATAAAATCAGAATGGGAATATATTTTTTAATGTGGTGTAGAGAAAAGTAATGACTTATCTTCATTTTGGATTTGTTTGCAAGTGGGTCAAGAAAATTGAAGTGACTAAATGTAATTATAATAATAAATAATTTGTATTCAGAAATCGGAATCAGAATCAGAATAAGACTAAATTTTTTTAAGAAGTACTCAGTTCTAGATTTACATGTGGTTCAATAAATAAAGATAACCATCATAATAGAGAATCATAATGTGAAAATTGGATTGAAAAAATGGAATCAGATTAAAGATTTATTAAAAATAATGAAGGGAGATAAAGTCAAAAGAAGATCCAAAATTCAAGGAAGGTTGAAGAAGTCTACGAAAGATCTGAATTTCAAGGGGAATTTAATGGGTAAAATAAAGATCAAAACTTCAAGGGGAATTGAATAAGTCAAATAAATATATGATGTTTAAGGAAGATTAATGATTTGGGAAATTTGGTAAAGAGGGATAACCATTTTAGAATAGTATTTAAACCATTCTTGAAAGACTATAAATATGAGGAGGGTACTTCATGTATTCTGTGACTTTAATCATTTGAGAAATAAGGGAGAGAAGCTTCACATTTCTTGCAAGAAGATGTTTCAGGATTATTTTTTCTTAAAGAAATTATTCAAATAAAAGGAAAATAAGGTAAAAGATCAAATTTAGAGATTCTGGATTGGGATGAGTAATCAGTATGGGATTTTCTTATTGAAGAAAAGGAAGTCAAGAATTGTTCAAGTGGTATTATGACAGTGTAATATTTTCTTATTGAGAAATAAAAATTGGGAATCGAAATTGGGAATTAGACATTAGATACTAACTGGGGAATCAGGATGGGTTTTCCTAACTCATATTAGATGTGGTTTAGATTGTTTCAATGGTATTATGAGAAATATATATTTCTCTTTTTGAGCAATCAGACATGGGAATCAAACTGAGAAATAAGACTGAATATTATTACAATGTCCAGGAAGTTCTTACCTTCTCCTGGGTAATAAACTGATGAATTGTTTGGAAAGTTTATGTTTTTTTTAAATTTGATCTTGAATCACAAAAATTTTATAACTTCATTTTGTGCTACATGAATTAAATGAACTATTGTATTGATCATAGTGATACATTAGTGTAATTGAATATCCCACTCAGTGTATCCCACACAAAAGTATTGTTTTCTAGTGGATTGTGAAAAATTGGATTTTTTCCAATCCATATCAAGGATGTAGCTACTCATATTGAGTGGTAAACCTTTTAAATTCATGTGTTCATGTGGGTGTGTGTTTGAATTTGTTCAGTAAAAAAATAAATCTTTAACTGGAGGAAAATGTTATTTCTAGAGCAATGAAACATTAAAGAAAAAGATATCACTAATTCTCCCCTCATGCTCTCAATGATACTTGAATCTTAGTTGGCTAATCTCATTTCTAAGAAAGTATCTGATTTAATTGGATGACCATTTATTTTCAATGATATTAGAATGATATGATAATAGATGGATTTTTTATTGCTCTATTATGTGAATCGATCTTGTAAAGGATAAGCATTTTTTTTAATTTCTATGGTTTTTTATGATACAATGAATTATTTTCTTTCTGATGAAACCCCTGTTTATGGATAACGATGGGTGGATTCCTATATCACCCACTAATTAAATTGTTAAATGTTTAAATATCATGAGATAATTATTCCTGATGACATTTTAGTTGCACATAATGATGGGAACTAATTTTGTTGATAATGAATGTGATTCTTACCTGTGCTTATGTTTGTGCCATATTTAAAAGATATTATGACTTTCTATATTTGTTCCATAATTATATGAAGTTAAAAATGATTTATCACCCTCTCATGTGTATATGTATTTGATATTATAAATGTCCCATGTTTATTTAGTTGTGATTACACATACTTATTCCATGTTTTATGGATGACCATTTACATTCTCTTCTATGGTTTATGGAGAACCCTTATTGTCCCATGTTTCATTTAATTAGAGATTTATATTATAGTAATGTTTTTCCATATGCTCATGATTTAACCTATAATTGTGTTGTAACACCCCAAGGTTTTCTAAAAATAAATTGAAATGCTTGAAATTTTGTTTAAAGTAGATATTTATAAGTAGCCTTTAAACATTATATTACTGCTTCAATGTTTTGAATTTCGAAAAATGGTCATCTACAATTGTGTTCAGTATGTTATTTAGAGTCTATTGGAACCAACATGTATTTTTGATGAATAGTAACATACCCTTATGAATAGTAATATGAACCTAATGAATAGTAAATTTTATTATTATTTTATTTCCTTAAGGATTTAAGATAATGAAATCTCGATTAATTTTTCAATGAGATATAAAAATAGTTATAGTTCTAAATTTTTAAATTTTTAATTAAGTATGATTTCATTTAAAAATTTAATTAAAAATATTTAGAAAATTATTTTCAAAAAATGGACTTCATTTTTGAATTCAACACGTCTATAAATGGTTATGGTGAATTTTGGTCATTTTTCTAAAATAGTTGATTTTTTGGTGAATAGTAAAAATACAGTTTTGAGTTTCTGTGTGTTAATGACATCATTAATGATGTAAAAAATATTTTAAACTTATGTACATTAAAACAGGTTATGAGGTTTCCCAAGTGGCTTATAACATGAGAAAATACCATGTGAAAGACCATGGTTTTCCAAGTACCACTAATGAAGTGTCCCTTGAAAATTATTAAAATAATCCCTCACTTTTGCTATAAATACCAACCCCTTCCTTCATTAAATTCATTCAAAATTACCCATCAACGAATATCTGGACTCCTTACCTCCCTAATAGTACTCAAAATGTTTCCTAGAGCCCCAAAGGTCCCAACCTTCATGTTCTAGAAGTTTCTCTACAAGGTAAGAAAATTATCAATTTCTTTTTTTCCATTCAAGTTCTCTTTTGTGTGGTATAACTTTAAAGTTTCCATACCATGTTCTTATTTACTTATTATAATTGATCTATTATATATTATGATTCATATCTGGATGGGTGACCCTTTTCCATTCTCCTTTTAATATTTTCTAAAACTATGTTGCATTGACGTTAGGCTGCAGAATGTTTGTAAGGGATTTCTCAATTATTCTTTTTTTTTTCAGTTCCATTATTTTCCTATTCTTTATTCATCTCTTCTTACTCAATATGAATTAAATATCCAAAAATAATGTATATTCTTAATGTTTTCATGTTCATGGAAAATTCATCATCATTATTCTTCCCCTCTCCCACTTATTCAAGGAATAAAAAACATTGTCCGTGATGTGTCGAATTACCGACATCGTGGACAATGTGATTTCAATTTCCATTAATTCTTTCAAGTCTGGACATGAAACCATTTATATGGTTGAACCACACTATGGTATATGTATTATGTCTCATCCATGGTTCTAGAATTATTTTTTACTCATGGTTTAAATTTATAAGACAAAATGTGGTTGTTATTTTCAAAGAACCACTAAAATGATCTAAACGAATATCAATATTGTTTTAAATTACGAATCATTCTCATATAAAAAATCCATATTTTAAATGGTATAAATTATGTTACTGGAAATATTTTAATACATTTCCATTCCAATTCTGGAGTTTCATTTCCAATCGATAAGAACATCCATCATGAACCAATCATGGAAATCATGTAAGGAACTCACCCAAAACAGTGCAAGGAACAAAATACTAACAATTATGGGGTGAAATGAGGGTTTTAAATGATCATATAAGATGTTATAAACATGAAAATGTTTCTTTAAAATACTAATAACACTCTTTTAACAATTATACAGGATGTTTAAACAAGTTTTAAGTAAGACAGGCCAGAGGTAAGGGAATTCTTAACCTGATTTCCGTTCTTTGAGTTAACCTTCTACTTCATTATTTATGTGGTATTTTAATTGATTGTGTGATGGGTTTTTATTATATTATGTTTAATTATGTATAATTATTGTGTATATACATATTCCATCCACTCTATTAAGTCTCTCTTAAAATGTATTATATTTATAAGGGTATTTTTTTTGGAAATCTTATTTTAAAAGTATGTTTTACAAAATTCCAAAGCAATGTTTTTATGCTATTATTCATGTTTTATGATTACGTTATGGTTCTAGGGAATTGTTTATGATGAATGGTGAGATATATATTTCCATCCAATGCATTGTTTATGTGTATGTTGGTGGTCAACTTTATGGTTACTCCAAGTGTAACTGTGATGGGTACATAAATAGTAAGGTAGCTGCGAGGGGTAAAAATTATAAGGTAGCTGATAAGGTTACAAGATTATGTAAGTAATTCGACAAGATACCTTTATGTTTCTACTTATGTTGTTATATATTGGGGAAATCCTATGTTTCACAAAGTAAGTATATATATATATACAAGTGATAATTATGTCTTTTTAAAGTGATTTCATACGTTACAAGTATCCATAAACTAATGTGTTCTTTCTTTCTTTTTATACCCCTTAGTGAGTTTTTATGCTCATACAAAGTTTAAAATGATTTTCACAGGTTAATTGATGTGTAATAAAAATAAAGAATCCATGTTAAATGCTGAATAATTTTCAAGGAATCATGTTTTATGTTTTAATGTTTTATATTTTGAATAAAATGGAAACTATTTTTATGGTATCCTCTCCATAACAATGTGTAATGTTATGAATGTATTATGTACCAATTATTTAAATCTATAAAGTTAAAAAGATAATAAATGTAAATGGAAGTTTTTTCTTAACCAAATTATCTATTATGTATGTAATAAGTCCAGGTCCTTATAGGCATGTTCTAAAGTTTACCTTTACATAGATTTTGAGCTCACCCCTTTCTTATGTTTCCATTTTCTAGGTTATAATGATGATTATCTGTTATGATAAGTCAAGACATGTGGTCTAGTGAGATGTGATTTATGGAGAGGTGTTTATAAGGGTTGTAAAGTAATTTTATTAAGAAAATATTCTATAAAGACAATAAACCTTTAAATTCATGGGGTTTGTGATATTTTTTTTTGCAATTTATTGTTATTACTTATAGAACTTTTGTAAGGTAAATATATTTTTATCATGGGATCTTATAAATTATTAAACATATAATTATTTCCTGATTAATTTATTCTTAATATCTGATATAAAACAATTTATAATGAGTACATGAATCTATTAAATCCAACACTAACATATTATCACAACCCATATTACTCTAATATAATCATCGATTAGGGACAACTCATTGTTTATACTTTGAGGGGATATTATCATTAAATCATTCATGAAAAGTAAATTGTATCGGAAATGTATAAATGTTAAACATATATTGATTTTATTAAAAATTATGATATTTAAACAACCATTAACACCCTTAAATGAACCTCATGTGGTTGATGCTGTAACAGTTTCATCAACTCACTAATTCTATAGATAATTATTATCACATCTCTATATGACCACCAGTAAAAACCTCCCACTAAACTCTTAAATATTAACATCTATAAAGTAAGATAGTATGAATATGGTGATACTTTTGAATCACATTACTAATGTTTAAATTTTTAACATATATTCAAAATCATATACATAAAACATCAAACGTGGTGTATCAACCTAAATTGTTAACTTATAAATATTTTTATGTTTATTATCATAATCCTTTGGAACCTATTCCAACAATATTTTCTTTTAAATGAATGAAACTATTTAAATTTTTATAATCTAATATATCCTAAACTCTTCTAGGTTGAAGCAACATTCACTTCACTATACTAACCATAGATAACCATTTACATTTCCATTTACCGATATACTCTAAACCCATTTTGGATATCAAGTAAATTTCATTTTCTAAATAGGATGGCATAATAGTGATATTCACTTGATCTAAGTATTTTATGAATAATTTATTTTTTATATTTATAAAAATATAAGTTTATAAATTCTCTCACTAGTCTCTTAGACATTAAATTTCTTCTTAGAATACTCTTCAATGATCCAACACAAACTTCTTTGTGTTAAGAAATAATAGTTATTTCCTCTTAGTAGGAATATTTAATAAATAAATATTTTTATCTATATCAGATATGGTATACTATGTGTTTAGAGAGTTTTACATGAAAATAAAATTAAAGATTAAATATTTCATTGATAAGTGATGGGAATACAATCACTTCTATTTTAGAAAATAACTAATTTTTTATCCCTTTCTCCATTTAAAACATGTTACAAAAAATGATAAACTATAAACCATTTTTATATAATTAAGAATATCATGTTCTTAATAATATTTTTTAAGAAACAGCATCCTTTATCACATAAGTGAAATAAGATGAATATAAAAATCATTTAAAAATATTCATTCCATCTTTTCATAATTTAAAATAACTGATATATCAATTTTTTTCTTCATCAGTTTGAATGTAAATCACAAGTTTTATCAATTATTACCTTGATTTTGAATTCCTAAATATTTAAAAAACTTTTAAGGTATACATTTGGTATCATATACCCTTAAAAATATATGAATCAAATTATATAACACTTATACCTAAGTTGGAAAATCCATGGAGTTTCCTAAACTCTTTTAGGTATTATATATAATCCCATCACATATAATCACTACTCAATTAGGTTAATTATCTCATGTTTCAAATAACCATAACAATATTATAAAGAAATATGGTTTTATAAATAAACTTTTCTTCTTCCATTTGGAAAATATTTCCTCATTGTATTGTCTATACAGTACCAGAACATAGACGTCATATACCATGTTCAACTATTTAAAACACTTTGCGAATATTGGGTAAAATTATATTAAATTATTCTAAATTATCACTATATTTCCACAAAAGAAAAAAATATTGATTCTTTAACCAGAACATTCCCTAAGAATGCCTATTTTCTTTACAATTATTTGGAATACACAATAATATTGAGTATATTAGCTATGATTAAAATTCCCTAGGTCTTATTTATAAAATGCCTTTGAAACCTCATGTGATTAATTTTATGCTTCTATAGGCATCAACATTAATTTGTTAAATAATTTTAGAATTAGGTTACTTAGGCATGTGCTTCTCTAATGCATTGAATTTTTGTTACCGAAGAACTTTTCTTAAGTTACTAGTCTTAAGAGATAATCAAATTAAGCCTCCCCTTTTCAAGGATTGATTACAAACATTTGAATATTATCAAGTTAATTATTACAATAATAGTTTTTCTCACATGAGTATCATGTCTTATATATTTTCATAAAGGATTTTTTAAAGTACTCACACTAAAATTACTCATCCCATACATTATCTCTATTTGAATATCCATGATACATATTTCAACATGACTGACATAAGTTTGATTAGATAAATAATCCACTCTTATTTTTATGGTGGATTATATAATTCCTTACTATTATGGTTCTTTGATATTTTAAGAGATATGTCGTTACAAAATCCATCATACGGATAAATTCAACAGAGTTCCTCTAGTTTCCTTCACACGACTTTTCCAGCTTAGTTTCACCCCAAATAAAACTCTAAGAATGAGTTAACAAATGATAGTTATGGAATACTTACAGAGTTATTGAAATATACCACAAGATAATCTAGAGTAGAATATATATTGCATTCTATACACAAGATAATACATGGGTACTTGTGACAGGAAAGTCAATACCCAGTTCAATGATCCAGGTCTTGAGAAGTGATGTTTTGAAAGGAAACTCACACTCAGTATTTTAAGGGGTTTTATTTCTAGGACTCATCAATTTAATACAAATCATATTAATAATAAATTCATAACAAATACATCTCATAAAATCTTTATAATATAATGAATTAATCTTTTAGGTATCCACAATTTTGATGACTTAGTTTCGAAATCTCTATTACATCCACCAAATTAATTTTTTCACACGACATTAATGTGTAACCATTTTTGCATCCCAAAAGTTTTTGTTACTCACCCAAATATAAATTTCAAGTATATTCATACATATATGAATATATCATATGCATAATGTAAATGAATGTTTCATGTAAAGAAAAATAGATATATTGGAAACCCTATATCTATGCAGTCTAACCCTAAGTAAGAGATTTAAATTATGACTTTATTGAGCAATGGTATTTATACAGATTATTAGGCTGATTTCTAGCCAAATTCAAAGCCCAATTATAAATAACTTCTTTGAATAATTCAAATCTATTTATTTTTTATTCAAATGATCTATTTATAAGGATATTTGCATGCTAAATATTAAGGGGAGTTATGAATGCTCTGTTATTCAAAGATTTGAATATCGTGATTCTAAATGAAACTTTTGTGGATCTAAATTTTTAAGGAAAATAATCCTTGTTATTCTATATATATCTGTGTTATTTTGAATTAAAAAAAGGGTATGTGTGATGGATCATTGTAAAAAATATTTGAAGAACAATCCCTAAAATTTTTCATGACTATAGTTTACAGAGACATTCGATATTAACAGATTTTCAATTACAAGGTACGATAAAACTCTATTTTTTGAAGAAGAAGAAACATGTTGAAAATTCACTATTTTTACATCGAAGAACTTTTGTGAATCCATTTTTTTTGGAGTTACTAAATTAATTTCGATATCTTTTATAATAGGATCAAATCAGAACTGCCCTTATCTGAAGAACATATTTTTTGAAGACGACGATCTATCTTCTATCAATTGTGTGTTGTTGCAACTTTGAAGAAAAACTGAAAATTATTTCAATACGAATAGTCTTTTTATTTTGAGTAACCGGCTTCTCGTAATATGCTTTGTATTTGGTTCTGCGTATGAACCAGAAGACTATGTTTTTATCCATAACTTGTAAAGGTGTCAACTGCCTGTACTCAGTTGTGTTTGGTCTGTTGATAAGAGGACCATATAGTGAAGATCACCAAGCTTATATAAGTAGAGTTTTGGTGGAGTGGTAAAGGGGGATTCAGTTCCCCAAACCACTATAAATTATTGGGTCCTTTAAATATTTATTTTCTATTGTATAAACAATCTGATAAAGATAAAAGGATAGACTCGGCCATTGTCACAATTTGTGAATAATTTGTAAAAGACACAATTCCCCCCTCTTATGTGTATTTGGCATAACCTGACCCAACACATACATAGAGTAACATAATATCTATCCCTAAAAAATGTGGTCCTTATTAGATAATTTGGAACCAAAACTATTATATTTTAATCCAATTTTATTCAATTATATATATCAAAGTGGTTTGAATTAATTTTAAAATATAAATGTGTAATGTATAAGAAACAAACTTTGAAAGAATATTACTTAGGTTCTAAAATCTTAAACATGGGTTTGTAAATTAAAACCATCAATTTGAAAATTATAAAATCACATATAAAATCAATATTTTTTATTATAAAAATGTACAATTAATTCAAAATTCTTATTTATATACAAATAATTTCATAAAAGTCATGTTATTTGTAAAAAAAGTATTTTCACCTAAAATCAATATTTTTAGAAAAATCAAAAAATATTTATATTAAGAAAATAATTATATGATGAAACCAATAATAATATTCATTTTTTCAATTTTAAATTATAAATTTTATAAATTTATTTTTAAAATAAATAGGTGAGATATAGTGGAAAACATTTTTTATAAGAAGATATATTTTTAGAAATATTAACCATTCTAATTCATATTTCCTATAATTTACTAATTTAATTACTATTAGAAAATTATTAATGTCAAATATATTTTATCATAATTAATAATAAGTTTTTTGAATTCATTTCTATGTATAAAATTAGTGTATTAGTTATTTTAAGTATACCATAAAAATTTTATTCATATTAAAAGTATCATTTATTTTCTTTCTATAAATATTACAAAAATAGTTTTAACCTATTCATTCCTGATAATTCAATAGATAAGTTTTAACATTCATACTCAAAATTTATATTTTTATATTAATATATCAGGGTTTTGTTTCAGTTCAGCTTTGTGTGTGGAGAATGTTATAAAAACAAATTGGACTATTTAAATGGAGTCATATATTAAAATCATTCAATGATACCTAAATGATGTTGTAAAGGAAGGTATAAATGGTATCATGGTAGTGGATTTAGTCATAAAAAATGTTTTTCGATGGAAATTGATGAGTTAGAACGACCTGAGGTGGTAAGTGGTAGAATCTATATCTTTTTGAATCATTCCTCTATTCTATTTTATTATAATGATTCAAATTAAATTTTTACACTCAATATAGAATATGGTTTAGATTTATCCATATAGAACTTACATTAACTTCTTAAACTATCTACTAAAGTGGTAGACTATCAAATTTAGTTGTAGTGTTTCATTAGTGGCTATTTTGGATAAATAGTGATTGAATGAAGTGTTATATAATTTTTCAATATATGAAACCTTTTTATTTCATATATTGAATAGATTTATTTAATATTATGAAATAATGTATTTAATTTTATTAAATAAGGGTGATATAATTTAATGTTAATAGATATTGTTTGGTATTTATTGTATAAAGAAATATAAGGACTGGGTTGTGATATTTTCAACCTCAAATTATTAACTCTGTATCTATATATTTAATGCTTTGTTCATAAGAAGTAGATGTATAGGATAAAATAATGATAATAATATATTTTATAAGTGTTATCCCTAAGAAGATGACTAGTTTTACACTGAGAAGTAATATTTAGATAAAACAATCTATATATGTCTATTTTGATGGTACTAAAGGATTCTTACCTGATATAGTCTAATAAGCTTCAAGATACATGGATTTCTATTTATGAGAAATTTTAGTGGTGATTTATTCATCATAGGGTAACTCCATGAGGTTCTTTGATATTTTTTTGAAAACAAAATTGGTAATGGTTTTAGTTTATGTATAAATTATAGGTAGCTAAATCATGTAATAGTGAATAATTTAATTTTATTACTGAAGATTCATGAATTTTTTTATAAACACAAGTATTATATTTAATTAACAATGATTGAAATGTGGTAAAAATACCATTATATGAGGTCATAGGAGGAAATTTTTATGTCTATATTATTATATCACTCTATTAATTTTAAAATTTTAACCATGGACTAAAGTAGATCATTTTGAACATTATTAGATAGATTTAAGACCTATATGTCTATATAAGTTATATAAAAATATTTAAATGTTATAAAGTTTTTGTGTGGAAAGATCATTTATTACGATAACTATATAACGTATCACCCCCATTCTGGATTCCTTCTAAGAGTATATTATATTTATTAATGATTTGAAAGGGTTAAATCATTTACATTTGTTATATTTTATTGCTTAAGTTCTTGTCTCTAGCCCATGGATTTAACAATGTTTCCTCAGGACTTTTTAATATCTTTCTCAAGTGGCATGATTAGTTGAACTTAGACTATTTGTAATATTGTAAAACTATCACCTTGACATAATGAAGCCCATTTTCACAAAAAAAAAACCTGAAATATAAAATATTATCTTTCAAACCCAATCCAATAATATTTATACTTACGAATGTTCTTTATCTCAATTAAAATACCATGATTTACATGAGATAAAATATTTTTAACATCCACTTCAAATTATCCTTTAAATAACCCTTTATCGATAGAAAACTTCAGGGTCACTTTCAATATCAAATATATTATTGATCCTAATAATATCCCAATTTGAATTTTTTTTCTTCAATTATCAAACATAAATCACCCTTAAAATTAAAAAATAATCATTCTTCAACCATTCAAAAACTACATGAGCAAACTCAGTGTTAGAAATAAGAACTATAAAAAATAATAAAATTGTTTTCCATTAATATTAATTAATTACACTTCCATATATCCACCTTATAATAATCTTCTCAAAATATATCTTTTAAAATATTCATCTAAATGTGTGAAACAAAAATCTATTACATATAATTGAAAAAAATGATAGAATAGTTCACACATGATCAATAAACACATTATGAATTCAAATTTTTCCCAATTTGAAATATATTCTTACATATATTATACCCATTAAATAAAAAAATATTCTTTGAATTTATATTAAAATTACCCACATTGGTAAATAAATCATAATAATTGAATATATAGTATGGGTAACCATTTTATAACCTTGAGAAGAATGAGATTGAACTCACATCATCAACCTCATCCTCAAAAATGTGTCCCTCATTATTGGTTATGAAGAAAAATACACCACTTGAATAAAATTAAGCTAAAAAAAGAGATTAAAAAATACTTTATAAAAATTTATTTTCTAATTGGGTAATTTATGTATTCATGAAAATATCGATAATGTTGAATTAGGTTTTTTGAAAAATTGATCACATTTTGATTATCACAATTCACAAGTGATAGAAACTTCATTTTCACCTTAATATTTTTATGATGAGTTATCATCCCATGAAGTGAATTTTTAGTGGGTTTTAGCAATATACTCCACTATCATTGTATTCAATTTAATAAAAAAATCAATTCTTAATGATTGAAGATAAACACCTTCCTCCCATGATGAATACTATGTTAGATGTCTACGTTTTTTCATCAACACTTCCACTCTATCCCCATAAGAAAATCCAAATACATCCAAATTTGCTTTAATATGATATATAATACCAAATGAAATGATATATTTAATATAGATTAGAATACTTTTCCCTAAAATGTTTTTTGATTCATTCACATTACTTTGATACCTTGCACACCATTTGGTAACATATATCATATCTTGTCTTGATGCAATCAAACATGGTAAAATATTTTATTTTTTAATAACTATAAATAATTTAACTCTTTAATATCATTTTTAGAGGGATTTTTTACCACTAGTATTGTAGTAGAAATTTCCTTAGAATCTTTGATACCAATTTTCTTAAACAATTCCATGAAATATATATATATTTAGAGGAATGTATTATTTTTTACATAATAATGTTTCAAATTGTTTTTCTAACCCAATAACAAAATATCAATTTTGTTTTAAATTTGATTCAATATATATTTAGAAACCTCTTCGTTATTTATAGAAAATATAATATCATCAATATATAAAATATTAATTATAAATACCTATTCATTTTCATTAATGTATAGGTCATTTACGACTCTTCCTTTTATCAAATTTAGAAACTTTATAAAAGATAAATGTTTTGAATAAAAAGTGCTATGTGATTTTTATCCTTATTTAAACCATATTTAATATATGAAATATTCATTCCCCTTCTCCAAGAAATAACTCTTTAGGTTTTGCAATATAAATATCCCCTTAATGTTCACCGTTGAGAAAGGCCATATTCCTAACCATTTAGAAAATATATTATCTTCATTGACCATCAATGAAAAGAAAAACCATATGGTCCCAAGGCATCAAAAAGGGAATTTGTCTTTCCAATGTTAATTCCTTTAACCTAAGAATAAACTTTGCAATCAAATATAGATTTATTCCTTGTCACATCACCATTTTCATTCAACGTTTTTTGGAATACCATGTTTTTTCCAATAATATTCTGATTTATTGGATTTGTTACTAACTCATAGTTTTTTTTCCCTCAATCTCTTCTATTTAATCATTAATATAATCCACCAATTCTTGATAATATAATGTTTAATAAATAATTATTTGTTTAAATTATGATAATAATTAGGTATGTGTTGTAATAAAATTTATTACACTTGGTTAACAATTTATTCACAATTACTTATTTTATTATAGACTTAAACCCTCTATTTGAAAATTGGAATATCTAAATTTGGATACTTTTTGTTACCTGAAAAGGGTGAATCCTTAGATTTATTTTGAAAATACTAAAGGTATTCACTGTTTTTAAAATTATAATTTCTTTTTTTTTTATTAATTTCTAGATCATATCAAACACTTCCATATGTTTTTACTTTTATTTTACACACACTATATGGGATTTTAATCACTTTCACATCACTAATATTATTAATATTCTATTTCTTCATGTTGTACCAGTTATATGTTGTTATAATTAAAGGATAACCTATGTTCATAAGATCATAAAAAATTTTCTGAATCATTATAATTTTTTCACTATAACACACTAATATTTTAAAAGAACATTTTTTTCGATAGAGTATACAATATGCAACAATGATTTTAAATAGACCAGGACATATTATTATTTCACGATTGTTATAACATAGCTGTTTAATTGTCCTATATGAATAGAAGTAATTGAAATATGAAATATATATAAATTTTAGAATCAATAAATATTAATTGAAAAATAATTAAGAAATAAGGAAACATTTTTTTGTTAAAGTCATTTTATTCGTCAGAATGAATATTCATAAAAAAACTGGGGTTTATTGAGTGAATATTATAAATATTTTTTATAATTTTTATAACTTTCCTTCAATAAAATTAATATCATTTTTGAAATATTCATATCAATATAAAAGTTGTGTGAATTTTTAGATTTTTCTTAAAAGAATAATTTTATAGAGAATAGCGAAGCAACCATATATTTATTGGAAAACTGTATTTTTGTATCAAGTTTTTAAAGGGTTATATTATAATATAAAATGGGTTAAAATTAAAATTATTTCTCTCATATTATTAATAATCCAATAAATTTCACTATAATCCATTTAATTTTTTAATTTTTATTAAATCATTTTTATATGTAAAATGAATATTTCTTAAAAAAACTATTATTGTTTTTCTTTTTATCTAAAATTAATTTTTACCACTTCTAGAAATTAAATATTTAAAAATATATCCCATATTTGGAATCATTAGTTCTAAATTTTTTAAATTGGTCCCTTTTTGGTGAAAATAATTAGTATCCCTAGTAAATATTTGTTTCTATGGTTATGGTAAAATGAGTTAATTATGTTTAAAATTGATGTGATAAAGATTAAAATTGATTTTAAAAAGTTATTTTTTTCATCATATGAGAATATTTTATAAATAATCATCAATAATTTTAATATATGACCATTTTTGTCAATTAATCTATTATTTGAAAATTTATAATATTTAAGTAAAATATAAAGTAAAAAATGTCACTTTGTTGGTTTTATTATTTATAATTTTTTGTGATAGGGATAGAAAATTTTGTTTGGATATAAATTTTTATTTTAATTATTAATAATTTTTTTATCGTGATTTTTTTAATTTTTAGTGATGAAATAATAATATTTAATGCTTATGCAACACTAATACACTACTTGTGTAATCTGTAGAAAAATCAATATTTTTTTAGAAACTCTAAATATAATATTCCTTGTCTATGTTAAAGTGTACTAGGAATTTTTAAGATATATATAACATATTATAGTCATAGGAAATGTTTATATTTTAATTTCATTTCTATCAGGTTGTTTTTAATGTCGAATTATGTGAATAGTTCTTAAAATGACATTAATAATATTTTAGGTTAAATAATATTTTATTAAATCATTTAAAAATAATAAAAATATATAAATAATACAATAATAATTATAATTTGTCTAAATTTTCATCATATGGATATTTATGAGCCATTATTCACCTTATAAGTAAAATTTTAACCATTTAATATTGTAAAATTCATTACCACATTTAAGGTTAAATTTGGTTAACCAAGGGGTTAAACAAAAAATATAAGATATAAAATGATATCTAACCCTTTAAAATTTTAAATTTATGATTATATCAAGAATATATATTTGATAAATTTTAATCTATTTTATTTTTGAAGCATTTTACAAGATTTAAACACATATAATATTATAATATTTCATGTATTTCCAAAAATAAAATTAATGACATATTATAATGAACAACATTTTATTAAATTATTAAAAATTAATAAAAGTCATATATTCAGTAAAAAATGCTATATGGTTTAAAATTTCAATCATTTTCTATATATGGGTCACTTCTCGTTTTATGGAAACATTCTTGACCCATAAATACTAAAAAATAATAATACCACAATAATTGTCAAAATGGTTGGGGGGTTAAAACTAAGAGATAAGTTTGAAAAAATAACTAAAACTTGTTGAAATTTTTTTGGATGACTAAAAATTCAGTTATAGTCATTATATTTTTCAAATATATCAATTTTTTATACTTTAACTAGAAAATTAATTTATATTAATATAATGCTTTAAGTAATTCCATGAGTAACCCTATCCTCACTTATATAAGGGCACCTCACTGCCTTCGTTATTAAAAATTTGAGCCATACATATTATAAAATAACTGATTTAATACCTTAATATCTTATATCCACACATAATAGGGATTTTGATCTTTCCCAAATACCATCCTTTCAAGGAATAAGGTGTAATCCGAAATAGGCTTCTCAATGAAGAGGTATAACTCTTAACCGAGTGTTTTCTATTTTAATAATTATTTAACATCCTCTAAATATATGGAATAGATTATAAAATAATAAATTTGGTGTAATAAAATTATGAATTTTTATTATGATATTTTAATATCTATTCTTCACCTTCTTCCCATCGATTGGAAAACGATAGCATCACTCAAATGCAAATGTGGACCACCGCCACCACGAAGTGATGCGATTCATATTTCACTTATCATTTTTTTTATTGGTAATAAGGATAAATTTAATAGATATATATTATATATATTTTATAATAATTAATTTTTAATGGTGAATTTTTATTTAATTTTCTTTTGTTCTGTTCGCTGAAAAATGAAAGCTACGCAAATGACTACTGACGAAGTACCATCTCCATGAATGTTGTAATTAATTTTTATTTCTATATTTTTTATTTATGAATCTAAATAAATATCAATATATTGAATATATATTATATTTATATCATGATCATCAATATTTATATGATGAAACCATGATCAAATTATAAGGACCAGAATTGCCAAACCGAAACATGTATAAAAAGGAAGGTTTTATCATCTAAAAGAGTGATTTAAATAATAAAATACAAATAAATTGGTGACATGATGTTATAAATAAATAATATATGGTCTTACATACATAATTATGGGTCAAAAATAAATCTACAATTAATTTATATTTATTATACATGATGTTCAAACACTTATGAAGCAGGCTGATACTTTAGGTAAGGGGATTTCCTGTATCATATTTATTTTTGTGGGAAATATATCATAATAACCATATGTTTTCATTATTTTATGTATATACTACTCATGAATTTATATTATTATTATTTTCATTAAAATTATTTTGATATAAAAATACAAATAAGGTTTTCTCTTTCAAGAGGTTTTGATTCAATGATTTCCAAAGTGGTGATGGTTTATCATCTCAAATTGTCTTCTGTGGGACATATCTAATTGATGCACCAATATTATTTTATTATGTTTTTATACATTAAATTTAAAATTTTATACCATGAATATCCTTATTATAATTATATCTATTATTTCATTTGAATTTATTCTTTCATGGGGATTATGATTCAAATGTTATCATAGCGACAATGGATTTTTGTTTCAATATCATTTTAATAGGGATTATTTCTCATTAATTTAAATTGAAATAAATTATGTGATCAATTCATGAAAAATAAATTTCATCTTATTATAATCTAGGTTTTTCAACAAATTCCTTATTTTCCTATAGTTTTACTCTCCTTAAGTACTCAATAGACAAAAAAATAGTTTTTAATAACAACTGGCTTTATTTATCTATATAGTTGAAAATTCTATTTTTTCATATCCATGTTTGGTAAAATTATTATAAATAAGGTTTTTAATATTATAATATTATTTATAAATTCATTTTATCCATATTTTACTTTTTATAAAATTGTTTAGAAAGAATCTATTCATTTAACAAATAAGGTACATTTCACTTTTTACAAAAATTGTGGAAGGAATATTTGTTTTAACGTACGTGTATTGAATGAAATCACCTATATATTAACCAATCAATGAGTTTAAAATTACATTACAAAATTACAGGGTTATTTTTCAATAAATTATTTTCCATAATATTTTGTATGTTTTTTATTTTAAATAAGTTATTTAAAATTAAAATGTTTATTTTACCCATGAAATGTTCTAGTGATCCTTTAGACAAACTTTTCATATATGATAACATCTTTCTATGTTACTCAAGATTTATTGGGTATATGATCCAATGAAACCCTTTTTATTATTTTTCTATATTTTTTATGATTAAAATGATGAAAAATTGATGAAACTCATTTTATTTTTCACGAATTAAGTTATGATGATTGTCTTTATGATCTAGTGGAATACATATAAATGGATTTTTGATTATATAATCGGAAGTCATATAATTATATATCCCTCTATTTAATTGGGTAAACATTAATTTTTTATGAGATCAAATAGTATATGGTATGTCATCCTAATACAAAAATAAGATGGTATATGGGAGGTTATCCCATGACCTAAACAAGAGAGTGCATAGTAGGTTATCCCAAGACCAAAGTAAGAGGGTGAATGAGAGGTAATACCATGCCTAAGAGATGGTACATAGATGGTTATACCAATCTAGAAGAAGGTACAAGGGTGGTTATCCCAAGCCTGACATGTTATTAATTTATTTGTGGGTATCCCAAACATAATAATTCTATGATTATACGTATGATACAAACTTATGTCTTATGCCGATGTTAAGTTCTCAGGGATTATATTCTTTGACTCCTTTATGATTAATGCCATATGAACTGTTAGGATTGTTTCCATTACTCATGATTATGATCTATGATATATCATGTATGGTTTTCAAATGTTAAGATCATTTTTGTACTCTTATGCTCATTTTATTTTTAATATATCACTACTATCTCCCTTGTTTTCCCTTACTAAGCATTTAAGCTCACCCTTTATTATGTTCCATTTACCCAGGTTATAAAGGATGGTTTTATGTAGGGTTTTCTTAAGAAGAGTACTATCAGGGAATATATTTATTTGATATTTTTATGTGCATTCATAAAATTTGAATATTGTGTATCTGGTATGCAGACACACCAAACCTTTACGGTCCTTTGGTGTATATTTGTTAAATGTAATGAATATTAATTAATTAAGATGTAATATATATTTTTTAAAAGTATAGTTCATTACAGTTGGTATTAAAGGACATATTTATCCAAACATTAGTGATTATAGTTTTATAAATTCAGGGAAAACCCTTGTTTTAAGATTAAGTATGGAATAATATCCTTATGTTTTGGTAAGGAAGAGGCTATATAGATTTTAAATCAATAAATCCATGTGTGGATACTATAATTGGATATTGTTTTGTAACATAAAAATCTAGAGATAATAATTCAGAATGAAGCTGGTCAAGTATATATCGATCATATTTATGTTTCACGGTTAGAGTGCCCTTACTGCACACTAGGTTTGACCCTCCTAGGGGATTTCCATGGGTTAACTCACATTTTACAGATAAACCATTATGAATGATTTGAAGATATTATAACCAATGATGAACTTTGTTAAACCTAGGGTGTTATATATTGAAAATAACATTTCATGATTTAGAAATACTTGGAATTATTTTTCAAGATTACATTATTATTCACTATGACTATTATTTCTCAATAATAATTTTTTAAGGGTTTGACCAAGGAGGAAGCATGATAATGTAGAATGTGATATACAATTGGATGATTATCCCCACAGGAAAAAATTAAATAGGAACTGGAAGGATTTTCTTTATTTATTAATAATCATACAACTAATTATTAAATAAACAATAACAACTTGGGTTAGTTTCTAAACACACATAATAATAAGAAAATGGAATTTCAAGGAGTCTTTAGAGGGAATGACATTTAACATCCTATATCTCAAGTCTATGGGAAGAAACAATTATTGAAACAAATTATCAGAATGAGTAGTTGTTTTATGTGTGTAAAATAAGGGAATAGGGAAAGAAATTTATTTTAAAAAATAAAGAGTTTATAGAGGGAAATGGAGTTCCTCATAATAAAACATTTATAGTTTAATGTCTTGTATGTTTGGAATATGGGAATTATTTTATCCAATTCCCTAATCCAAGGCTTAAATCCTTTACCAAGGAAGGACCTATGTTATTCCAATCGTTGAAGTGAAATGATTTATGTGTTTTTGTATTGATATTTGAGAATTATGTTATATAAGTTTCATATTAACAATTATATGAACATAAGAATTATGAAATATCTAAAAAAAATTTATATTAATTTTTTAAGTATTTGAAAACATTTGTTGAATGGTACAAATAACTAATTAAAGTGATTTAGTGATAATATGCTATTGTTTAATTAGTTAAAATAGATGATTGATATTGATGAATAAAATGGGAATGCATTAGTGACCTTAAAATTAGTTAGTGATTTCATTATAGATTTATGTAGGTCAACTTTGATGAAATTTAGTTTTTTAGATTTGTCTAACATATTCAATAATTAGTAATATTATTTGGGGAATAAGGATTGTGTTAATTTTTAGAAGTATATTTTTTATCTGATTTTAACTAAATATTTATGGATACCATGAATAGTTTATATTTTTATGGTTAATCATAAGGGAAAAGGCTTAAATACCCCCTTTGAGGTTTCCGGTGATGCTATTTTGCGGTGGTTTGAAAATTTTATTATGTTTAAGAAAGAATAATATATTGATATTTAAATAACCCTTTAGGTTAGTATATGATTTTATGTTATGTTAATTATGTTCTATTAAATAGTAGGATATAAATAATCTTGATGGATGAAATGTGATTCGTCGAAAATGGGAAATTTTCAGAGATATTAATAGTCCAGCTAAACATATTCTTTTAGGATGTTATCTAAAATCAATTCATTATATTTTTCAAATTTCACTATATTATAATATTATTCAGTGATTTATCATGATGATAAATGATATTTTTGGGGATGATTCTCTTGGTTTAAGTATATTTACCCCTTAGGTCTAACATGTTATTTAACAAGAAAGATAATTGGGGAAGAATGTAATTAAAAATTTAAATATGTAAGATAATGTGTATTATAAAAATTTTGATGTTAAATAATTATTTGCTGTTGAGTTCATTTGGGATGTAAGGTTATTTAGTTATGTATTTATTTAAGTTGAACATTCCATTTGGTGATTAATATAAACATTTATTTATTTTGGGAATTATATTACCGTGTTCTAACCATTTTTTTGGTTTTGGTTAATATCTAAATACAGAAGTAATATATTGATATACTTTTAAGAAATAATGTGATCCATTATAAGTTGATTTTAGTTATTTAGGAATGAAAAATTCTATTTTAATACTAATCATTTGTAGAAATAAATGATATTATGTTGGAAATTGATTGATGGATGAAATTATACTTGTTAAGTAAGTAAATTTATTTATATTATTTGTATAGATCATCAAGAAATTTCTCAACTCTAGAAAAACTATATTAAATCCAAATGTTTTCTTAATATGTTCATTTTTGATTGATCGATGGCCTTTTTCACACTTTATCGATTAATGGTTTTGTGTTCATTGACCTTCATAATGATCATTCACTTATATGTGATCAATGTTCTATATAGATTTCCATCATTATTTTGACATTAAATTTTCCCTCCAAGTTTATATATTCAATTACCACTAATTTTTTCCGATTGTTATACCTAGTTATGTGTTATTAAAGATTATATTTTTATTTCCCTTACACCTTTTTTTAGAGGATGTTTTATCAACCATTTTTATGATGTGAGTTTTCAATAATTTTTTTTTAAAAACATAAAACCCTTGATTACTAAGAAAAAGGTCAAATTACTTTGAAAAAAGTTATGAATGGAGGTGGGGGTAGAATTTAATACCCTAAGATTTTAAAAATACACTATTTTTTATAATATATGCAACATTAAAAATTAAGCTTAACTGAACCACAAAATATTATATTTTCATAACTGTTATAGCATTGTAGTTATATTGGTGAGTATAAATATAAGTTACTAAATTATGCAATATATATACACTTTATAATCAATGAAAATTTATTGATAAATTCTTAGGAAATACGTACACATTTTTTTTGGAAAAACCATTTTATTCTTCAAAATTTTATTTCTTCCACAATTGTTTTATTGAGAAAATATTAAAAATAATTTCTAGAAATTTTAGAAATTTTATTTGATAAAAGTAATATAATTATTGAAATGATCATATAAAAATTATCTTGGTGTGATTTTTTTGGGATTTTTTTGAGAATACTGTTTTTCTAGTGAATATTAAAAGATATTAATTTTTATTAAAAACTGTATTTTTGTTTTAAGAATATAAAAATTTTGATTCTGTTTTAAATAATCTCAAAGTCAAATTATTTATATAAAATTATTAATAATCCATTTATATTCATTGGGATTACTTTTATTGTAACACCCTGATATTTTATTAGAATTATATTTTTTTACGCGTTATGTTATATGCAAAGGAATCTTTCACTGCACACAACACTGACTTGGCTTGCATTACACGCAATCGCGACCTTCCTCGATAGCGTGTGTAGTACGCAATTTCGGGTTTCACTAAACAACGATATATTATTATGGACTATCCCTTATGAATATTATAAACTAAATTTTTAATTTTATTAAATTATTATTCATCTTACACATTTTCTAGAACATGGTAAGAGAACAAAATAATTTTTTCGGGTAAAATAAGTATTTTTCAAAAAATGCAGTTTTTCTGCATTTTGATGGAGCACCCACATTAAATCTAGTTTTTGACATGTTTATAAGTTCAGTTTGACAAAATAAAATTCTTATTTGGAATCAGGATATAAAAATTTACTTTGGATAAATTTTTGATATTTTTCTGATAACTTTCATATTTTGATGAATAGTAAAGATATGCAAATTTTTTATTAAAAACAACTTTTTTCATTGAGATACTTTATATGGTTAAATTATAATATTTAATTGTTTTAAAGTATAAATAGAATATATTTTTCAATTTAATATAATATATTTCATTAGCATTAATTTCACATTGAATTCATAGGTAAAAACATTTCAATATTTGGTAATGTTTTAACTTCTAAAACCCGTTTTCTTAACAATAGGATTCATTTTAAATTAATTACTGCAACTTATGTGTTTTGAATTTTGAAAAATGGATTCCATATTTGGAATCAGTGGGTCAAAATTATGTTAATAGGCTATTTTTTATTTTCGGGGATTATGAATAGTAACTACGGTAAATTTTATTTACCCTAGTTAAAGGTAAATCAGGTAATTAAGGGTAAATATAAGATTATAAAATTACCCTAAAACCTACCAATATTCTATTGGATGACTAAAAGTCTACCCATATCACCTAAGGGTAAGCTTAGATTCATTTAATGGAATTTTGTCCATGAAAATAATTTAATTATTATTAAACCAAAGAAAGTGACAACATATCAGTTTCTTAAATCTTATAAGTATAATAATTTTAATTTAGTGATAAACTTAATAAAACTTCGAACATGAACAGTATAAAAAAAGTTAATACAATTATCTACATCATATGAATTTATTTAGAATTTTTAGGGATTAAATAATTATCATTAATTATGACACAATATTGATGTTGAAGTTATTTTATTAATTAAAATAGCAAATAAATGGTTTTAAAAATATTAAAAGAAATATTATATGAACTATTTAAAGTGATCCACTAATTTTAATAGATACATATGACATTTTATGAATCTATTAAAGCTTTTATTTTGAACATATATTCTATATATATAGGTTTTAAATTGGAATAAATGAATAGTGTCAAAATTGACACTATTGTTATTTTATAAAAATAACATATTATAAAATTGTTTAAAAATCAAAAAAATATTTAAAAATTATAAAGAAAGATTTATATGGTCTACAATGTAATAATGTGTCAAATTATGGAAAATTAATAATACATATGTAATTATTTATAAAAATTTAAAATTTAGAATATTATTACCACAAATTAAATTAAATTGATAAATAAGGATAAATCAAGTTGATAATGTTTAAAATAAATTCATAACATGTCTAAACTTTATTGGTTGATGATATTACAACCCTATATCATCTAATATTCGGATATGAGTCATTTTGGAAGTTATTAAGTGGGGTTTGGATTTAATATAAACTAATATTTCTTATATTTCCAAAGGTGCGCCTCTACTCCCTTATAAAAGGGAACCTCCTCCCTCTCTTCCTCACAGTACATTGAGCCTTCAAGCTCGGAAAACCCCTACCAAATTCTCTTACAAACTTCCCTAGAAACCATCTAGAGGTCCTGGTCTTCTTCAAAGACCAATTTTAGATCCCTAAGAGGAGGTCTCAAAGAGGCGCTTCAAAGAAGAGGTAATGTCCGTTACCGATTCTTTTAACTTTATTTATTCTTTAACTTCTTCTACTATAGTTGTTTCATTATGAAGTAATAACATCAGTATCACTAATATACAGATATATTATTATATGTATTAAAGAACCATATTTCACTATCTATCCATCCTACGGAAAATGAAATCACCACGCGTGCGTACGTACGGAATACCGTCTCCACGCCGTGGTGTAATCTGGTTTTCCACCAACACCTTACATGGATGGGTATAATGGTGTAAAGAATAACTATATATTATTATTTTAAAGTGATATTGATTCTGAAATATTATACATACACTCCATTACAATTCCACAATCATGGGAACGAGATCATCGCTCCTCCGTACGTACGGAATACCGTCTCCACGATGTGATGCGACTCGTTCTACATTATCTTAATTGAATAAAGATTATATAAATGAATTCAATAAATAAATATGATATTTATTACACTAATAAAATTTTGGAAATGAGGTTTCTATAGCCTAAAAAGAGTAATAAGAATTTATTAAACCAGACACACATACGAACATAAAGCAATAAACACCCGAATAACAAGTAGCAATGAAATATTAATAATAAGAAGCTAAGAATATGACCATATATGATATTATAAAAATAATTATGATTCTGGAATAAGTCAATGACATTATTTAAATCATTATACAGGAGGTTCGGACAGTTACGAAGCAAATCAGACCTAAGGTAAGGGAAAATCTCACAGTCTCATTTTTATCCGAGATTGTTCATACTTCAGAATTAACTGGGGAATATTTATCATCCACATCCATGTTTACTCAATATGTAATATTATTTCCATCCACCTAAAATTGTTTAAATCCAATTTTTCCCTTTCAGTGAGTTTTTAGTAAAAGATATGAATGGAATCTTTTGTCGTTTTTCGTATGAGGTACTTTTTGACTTTTCCGTCCAAACTACGGGAAGAATGTTTTTTTAACTTATACAGCATGAATGGATTTTTAGAAAATTATTTCAATGAAACTTCAGTTATAAGTTTTCAAGTTTGTTTTTAATCAAATTCTTCTAGTTCAAAATTATATGATGTTTTAAGAAAGGAAAATGTTTTTGAAGTAGAAAGGATATTTTCCTCAAGAATGGAGTTCAAGTGTTTTATCAAAATTATTTTCCATCTAAGATAATATAGGGTTTTGTTTATATCCCTATTTTTACATTGATTTGATTATGTTATGATGTAATTATTTTTACGATATCCTTTTATTGATTATGTTATGACGATGTGATGTTTAAGAATCCCATTTTTATTAGATGGGCTATGCTATGATTTATGGTTTATAATTTTGTGGCACACATAAGAATGGTATCATTATGAGATGGGTGGGACCTATATATCCCTCCAATGAATTTGGTAAATATTTATATCTCATGAGATAGTCATGGCTGGAACGGTAAGTTAATTCGGTTCAGTATTACTGGACTAGAATGTGGAGTGAACTCGATTCAGAAAGGGACTTTTTCCACTAATATGGTCTTGGAAGCATTGTATTGGATAATATGGAAATCATATCATTTGCTTAATGGTTTACACAATTACATGTTTTATTCAAATTCTATTTTATCATGATTTATGTTCCATTATGATCTATGCCTTATGTACTTCCAAGTTTTATGTTGTTGCTCTAGATTTTGATGTTTAAACATTATGTTCATGTTTTTAAGTTCAAATGTATATGGTATGTTCTATTTTATCCATGCATACCCTTAATGAGCATTTGAGCCCAAATTTTTTTTTGTTTCTTTTCCCCTAGGATTAAAAGAAAGGTTTTAGGTAAGGAAACAAAAAGTGGAAGATCTTTATGGGAGATTTTGAAGATCTTTCACCGCGATTAGAAGATTACATTCCATGTTTCCAAAGACACTAAACTATTGCGGTCCTTGTGTTTCTCTTTTTGTTATGTATTAAGTATTCCGCAAAAGTAATGTAATGTCCATGTATGTCAAGCTTTGGGTCTCTATAGTTGGTATTAGAGGAGAGGTATAGTCAACCTTTGGAAACTAGGATGTGAAAGACTTAGTAAGAAACCTAAGGATATGTCTAAGCATAGAACACAATCTTAGTGATTACGAAATGTCCATGAACAACCTATGATAAGACCTTAAGTGTGAAATTTTATTCTTGATTATGTGGTTTTCCTATTTTAATTAGTGTTTCTCACACTATTCTTCTTGGTTTTAGTCAATGGATGGAACCCGTAGGAACCGTGTTAATACGGAATGCGATGGGAAATGCAATGCTTGTCCCCCTGAGAAACCAAACGTTATGGGAGATGGAATGCATAATATTTTAGCCATGCTCACACAACTTTCTCAGGCTATGAATCATGCAGGACTTCCAAACAAGCAAAGGAAGGAGCAACATTCTGTTGAATCCTTCATGAGGCAGCGTCCACCTTCATTCAGTGGGTCCTCTGATCCATTAGTGGATGAACAATGGATCAGTACAACTGAAAAGATATTTTCAGTTATTCAATGTTCTGAACATGATAAAGTAATCTTAGTAGTATATTGTTTGGAAGGTGATGTTGATCAATGGTAGAATATTTTTAAGAATATGAGGCAAAGGGATGAAATTGAGTCCATGGAATGGGATGAGTTCAAGAACTTATTTTTCAATAAGTATTTCCCTCGTATTCTTCGAACAAATATGGAGAAGGAGTTTATAAAACTAAAGCAAAAGGATGATGAATCTGTTGGTACCCATGAAGAAAATTTTACAAGACTTGCAAGGTATGCTTCCGGAATTTTTATCCAACCTGAGAGTCAAATTGATCGATTCTTTAGTGGCTTAAAACCAAGTCTTCTAAGGGAGTTATCCATAAGGGGCTTCAATAGCTATGAGGAAATTGTTCGATGTGCTCCCAAGGTTGATATGGAGATTGGTGTAACCCATCAGTCACATGGGTTTGATAAGAAGAGGAAAATGGAATTTAAAGGAAAATCTAAAGGCCACACTGATAAGAAGATGAGTTTTCCCTTATGCTCAAAGTGTGGAAAGAAACATGGAGGAAATTGTCTTAAGGGGACAAGAAAATGTTATAATTGTGGAAAAGAAGGTCATTGGGCAATTGAATGTCTAAATAATGGGAAGAAGATGTCTAATGATGCAAAAAAAGAAAGGGATACACAGAATGAACTTACTACACTTTAATGTTTCAAGTGCAAGGATATGAGGCATTATGCCAATAAATTCCCAAATCCAAGGGTTGATGATGATGATCGACGTTAGAAAACTCTTAAGAAAAAGACAAAGGAAAGTCACATGCAATTACTATTAGCAATGTGGAGTACGACAATGAAGTGGTGAGAGGTACACTTACCATCCACTCTAAAGTAGTAAATTTTTTAATTGATTCCGGATCCACCCACTATTTTATTTATGAAAAAATTTCTAAGGGTATCACCGTATTACCCCAATAATTAGATGTTGAGTTAGTTGTGACAACTCTTAATGGCACAACGGTTGCATCAAAAGTTTACAATTCTTCTCCGATTGAAGTTTGTGGGAAAGTGATTCCAACAACTCTTTTGATCCTTCCTATAGTGGAATTTAATGTGATTCTTGGAAAGGATTATCTTTCTTTATATGAAGCTCATATCAATTTCCAAATAAGGGAAGTCATATTTCATATTCCAGATCAATCTATGATTGTCTATTGATGCAAGGATGAACATAACCTTCCAGTGGAAATTTCTTCCATCATATGGGTCTTGATTCCACTAAATGAAGGTTATTTATCTCAAATGGTTGGAGAGAAACTCACGATTAAGAATACACCCATTGTACGGGAGTTTGATGATATCTTTCCAGAGGAATTGCCATGTCTTCGACCAAATCGTGAAGTTGAGTTTTCAATAGAACTCATACCGGGTGCTATGCCCATTTCCAAGACACCTTATAGAATGGACGCAATTTAGTTGCAGGAATTGAAGACGCAACTCTAAGAGAATCATGATAAAGGATTCATACGCCCTAGTGCGTCACCTTAGGGAGAACCTGTTCTGTTTGTTATGAAGAAAGATGGATCAATGAGACTCTTCACTATCAAGAACAAATATCCTCTCCCACGCATTGATGACCTATTTGACCAACTACGTGGAGCTCAATACTTTTCCAAGATTGATCTCCATTCAGGGAATCATTAATTAAGGGTCAAAAGGGAGGATATACCAAAGACGGATTTCCATAAAAGGTATAGACACTATGAATTTATAGTGATGCCATTTGGTCTTGCTAATTCCCCTGCTATTTTCATGGATCTGATGAATAAAGTCTTTAGAGACTATCTTGATCAGTTTTTGGTAGTCTTTATAGATGATATTCTTTTCTATTCAAAGAGAAAGTAAGAACATGAAGATCAGTTGAGAATTGTATTAAAGACCCTAATAAATGATAAGCTTTATGCCAAATTTACCAAGTGTGAATTTTGGCTTCAAAAAGTAGCATTTTTGGGTCACATAATCTCAAAAGAGGGGATATCTGTGGATCCAGCAAAAATAGAGGTCATCGAAAGATGGTTGAGACCAACAACAGTAACTAAGATCCGAAGTTTTCTTGGCTTGGATGGATATTACCTACGTTTTGTGAAATATTTTTCAAGGTTATCTAACCCACTCACCAAGTTGACTCGAAAAGGAGTTAAGTTTGTTTGGATGGAGGAATGTGAAGAGAATCTCAAAGAGCTAAAAAGAAGGTTAGCCTATGCACCTGTGCTCACACTACCTTGCAGTGGAGAAGGGTTTGTGATCTACAGTGATGCATCCAAGAAGAGACTGGGGTGTGTTCTCATGCAAAATGATATGGTGATAGCTTATGCCTCACGACAGTTGAAAATCCATGAGCAAAATTACCCAACTCATGATTTGGAGTTAGCAGTGGTAATCTTTGCATTAATGATTTGGAGGCATTAACTTTATAGTGAAAGGTGTGATATTTATATTGATCATAAAATTTTAAAGTATATTTTCACACAAAAGGATATGTATTTGCGTCAAAGAAGACAGTTGGAGCTGATTAAGGATTACGACTGCTCAATTCATTACCACCTCGGGAAAACAAACAAGGTAGCAGACGCATTAAGTCGAGAAGACCATGCTAGCTTTCCATGATGAGGATCACAAAAGATCCAATATTTATGGGTTTAAAAAGGATGGATCTTGGAATTAAAATGGAAGGGGATAAATCTTATCTTTCTCAAATGAATGTTCAACCATCTATACACGTGAAGATTAAAGAGACACAGAAAAAAGATGTAGAGTTACAAAAGAAGGTGAGAAATGTTCCTGAATTCAACCTTGGTTGTGATGGGATAATAAGGTTTAGGAATCGGGTTTGTGTTCCTCCCATCCTAGAATTAAAGAAGGAGCTACTGGACGAGGCTCATAGTTATTCATTTTCTATTCATCATGGAATTACAAAGATGAATATGGACCTAAAAGAGTACTTTTTTGGTGGGATGGAATGAAAATAGATGTTGCTGAATATGTCTCTAGATGCTTGGTTTGTCAGCAAGTTAAATCTGAGAGACAAAAGTATATGGGGATGTTACAACCATTACCCATACCATAATGGAATTGGGAAAACATCACTATGGACTTTGTCACTGGACATCCTAAAACATCTAAATGCAATAATGCTATTTGGGTTGTAGTTGATCATCTTACGAAGTCGACACACTTCATTGCTATTAGAGAAGATTTTTCTCTTGATCATCTTGCTAGGATATATGTAAAGTAAGTGGTAAGATTAAATGGAGTACCACTTTCCATTATATTTGATCGGGATCCGAGGTTTACCTCAAGATTCTGGCGAAGTCTTCAGCATGCTCTAGATACAGAGTTGAGTTTCAGCACTGCTTACCATCCCCAGAAAGATGATCAGTCTGAGAGGACAATTCAAACTCTAGACAACATGTTGAGAGCTTGCTCTATGGGTTTCAATGGTGGTTGGGATCAACACCTATCTTTGGTGGATTTTTCTTATAATAATAGCTTTCACTCCAGTATTCATATGGCTCCTTAGGAAGCCTTCTATGGAAAGAAATGCAGAACTCCAACTTGCTGCGATGAAGTTGGGGAAAGAAGGCTATTAGGACCTGATCTTATTGATGAGATGGCAGAAAAGGTCATATCTATTCAACAACACGTAAGAGCAGCTCAAATTTGAAAAAAAGATATGTCGATAACCGAAGAAAAGACCTAGAGTTTGAAGTGGGTGTTAAAGTATTCTTATGAATATCTCCCTGGAAGAGGGTCATGAGATTTGTAAAGAAGGGAATGTTGAGCCCTAGATATATTGGTCCTTTCGAAACACTCGATCGTGTTGGGAAGGTAGCTTACCGATTGGTTCTTCCACCGAATCTCTCTCAAGTTCACTATGTGTTCCTTGTATCTCTTCTGAGAAAGTACATACCCGATCCTTCACATGTACTCAGCTCAGAAGTTGTACCGCTGAAGCAAGATATTTCTTGTGAAGAACAACCGATAGAGATTCTAAATCATAGCGAAAAATTCCTACGGAATAAGACCACTCCCTTGGTGAAAATTTTATGGAGGAACCACCAATTAGAAGAAGCTACATGGGAACTTGAGGATATGATGAGGGAGAGGTATCCTCATCTATTTGTTACGAAGTGAAGAATTTCGAGGGCGAAATTCCTTTTAAGGGGGGTAGAATGTAACACCCTGATATTTTATGAGAACTATATTTTTTTATGCATTATGTTATACACAAAGGAATCTTTCACTACACACAACACTGACTTGGCTTGCATTACATACAATCGCGATCTTCCTCGATAGCGTGTGTAGTACGCAATACCGGGTTTTACTAAACAAAGATATACTATTATGGACTAACCGTTATGAATTGTATTAACTACATTTTTAATTTTATAACATTATTATTCGTCTTACCCATTTTCTAGAACATGGTAAGAGAACAAAATAAATTTTTCGGGTAAAATAAGTATTTTTCAAAAAATGCAGTTTTGCCGCGTTTTGATGGCGCACACACATTAAATCTAGTTTTTGAAATTTTTATAAGTTGAATTTGACAAAATAAATTTCTTCTTTAGAATCAGGATATAAAAATTTACTTTGGATAAATTTTTGATATTTTTCTGATAACATTCATATTTTGATGAATAGTAAAAATACGCTAATTTTTAATTAAAATCAACTTTTTCATTGAGATAATTTATATGATTAAATCATAATATTTAATGGTTTTAAAGTATAAATAGAATATATTTTTATTATTTAATATAATATATGTCATTAGCATTAATTTCACATTGAATTCATAGGTAAAAACATTTCAATCTTTGGCAATATTTTAACTTCTAAAACCCGTTTTCTTAACAACGTGATTAATTTTAAATTAATTACTGAAACTTATGTGTTTTTAATTTTGATAAATGTATTCCATATTTGGAATCTGTGGGTCCAAATTATGTTAATAGGCAACTTTTTTTTTGGGCATTATGAATAGTAACTATAGTAAATTTTATTTACCCTAGTTAATGGTAAATCAGGTAATTAAGGTTAAATATAAGATTATAAAATTACCCTAACACCTTCCAAAATCCTATTGGATGACTAAAGGTTGACCCATATCACATAAGGGTTGGATTAAATTCATTTAATGGAATTTTTTTCCATGAAAAGAATTTAATTATTATTAAAACCAAAGAAAGTGACAACATGTCACTTTCTTAAATCTTATAAGTATAATAAATTTACTTTAGTGATAAAATTAATGAAACATCGCACATGAATAGTCTAACTAAATCTAATATAATTATATAAATCATATGAATTTATTTATAATTTTTAGGGATTAAATAATTATCATTAATTATGACATAATAGTGATGTTGAAATTATTTTATTAATTAAAATATCAAATAAATGGTTTTAAAAATATTAAAATATATATTATATGAACTATTTAAAGTTATCCACTAATTTTCTAGAAACATATGACATTTTATGAATCTATTAAAGCTTTTAGTTCGAAAATATCTTCTGTATATAGTTTATTTAAATTCGAATAAATGAATAGTGTCAAAATTGACACTATTGTTATTTTATAAAAATAACATATTATAAAATTGTTTAAAAATCACAAAAATATTTAAAAATTATATATTAAAATATATATGGTCTAAAATTTCATAAAGTGTCAAATTATGGAAAATTCACAACACATATGTAATTATTTATAATAATTTAAAATTTAGAATATTATTACCACAAATAAAATTAAATTGATAAATAAGGATAAATCAAGTTGATAATGTTTAAAATAAATTTCTAAAATGTCTAAATTTTATTGGTTGATGATATTACAACCATATCTCATCTAATATTCATATATTAGTCATTTTGGAAGTTTTTATGTGGGGGTTGAGATTTAATATAAACTAATATTTCTTATATTTCCAAAGGTGCCCCTCTCCTCCCTTATAAAAGGGCACCTCCTCCCTTTCTTCCTCACACCACTTTGAGCCTTCATTCTTGTCCAAAACCTCACAAATTATCTTCTCCACTTTCCTAGAAACTTATTAGAGGTCTTGGTCTTCTTCAAAGACCAATTTTAGTTCCCTAAGTGGAGGTCTCAAAGAGGCGCTTCAAAGAAGAGGTAATGTCCATTACCGATTCTTTCAACTTTATTTCTTCTTCCATTTCTTCTTATTTAGTTGTTTCAATATGAAGTAATAAAATCAGTATCAATAATATACTGATATGTTATTATAAGTATGAAAAAACCCTATTTCACCATCTATCCATCCTACGGAAAATGAAATCATCGCGTGTGCGTACGTACAGAATATCATCTCCACGCCGTGGTGTAATCTGGTTTTCCACCTACACCTTACATGGATGGGTATAATAGTGTAAAGAATAACTATATATGATTATTGTAAAGTGATATTGATTCTGAAATAGTATACATACACTCCAATACAATTCCACAATCATGGGAATGATATCATTGCTCGTGCGTATGTACAGAATACCATCTCCATGATGTGATGTGACTTGTTCTACATGATCTTCATTTCATAATGATTATATAAATGAATTGAATTAATAAATATGATATATATTACAGTAATATCATTGCTCATGCGTATGTACAGAATACCGTCTCCATGATGTGACGTGACTTGTTCGTACGAGGTACTTTTTGACTTTTCCATCCAAAGTACTGAAAGAATGTTTTTTTAACTTATACGGCATGAATCGATTTTTAGAAAATTATTTCCAAGTAGATTCCTTTAAAAATTTTCAAGTTTATTTTTAATCAACTTATTCTAGTTAAAAATTATATGACGTTTTAAGAAAGGAAAATGTTTTTGAAGTAGAAAGGATATTTTTTTCAAGAATGGAGTTCAAGTGTTTTATCAAAATTATTTTCCATCTAAGATAATACATGGTTCTATTTATATCCCTATTTTTACATTGATTTCATTATGTTATGATGGAATTATTTTTACGATATCCTTTTAAGGATTATGTTATAATGACGTGATGTTTAAAAATCCCATTTTTATTACATGGGTTATGCTATGATGTATGGTTTATGATTTTGTGGTACACATAATAATGGTATCATTATGAGATGGTTCGGACATATATCTCCCTCCAATGCATTGGGTAAATATTTATATCTCATGAGATAGACATGGCTGGAATGGTATGTTAATCGGGTTCAGTATTATAGGACTGGAATGAGGAGTGAATTCGATTCAGAAAGGGACTTTGTCCACTAAGATGGACTTGGAAGCAATGCCTTGGCTAATATGGAAATCATATCATGTTCTTAATGGTTTCCACAATTAAATGTTTTATTTCCATGCTATTTTATCATGATTTATGTTCAATTATGATCTATTCTTTATGTACATCCATGTTTTATGTCGTTGCTCAAGATTTTTATGTTTAAACATTATGTTCATGTTTTTAAGTTCAAATGTATATGGTATGTTCTATTTTATCCATGCTTACCCTTACCGAGCATTTGTGATCACCCTTTTTATGTTTTCTTTTCCCCCCAGATTAAAAGAAAGGTTTTAGGTAGGGAAACAGAAAGTGGAAGATCTTTATGGGAGATGTTGAAGATCTTTCACCACGATTAGAAGATTACGTTCCAAGTTTCCAAAGACACTAAACTATACGGTCCTTGTGTGTCTATTTTTTTTATGTATTAAGTATTCTACAAAATTAATGTAATGTCCATGTACGTCAAGCTTTAGGTCTCTACATTTATGGTTGAACTTGACATAAAAGCATTGTTATACATTGTAAATCATTTTTATGAAAATTTATTTTTCATTGTGGTTTTCATTTTTATATTAAATTAATTAATACCACTTCTATAAATTTTATCTTGAAAAATGTATTTTATATTTAGAATAATGATGTGTTAATTTGGTAAATATTTCCCTTTTACTTTTGGTAAATATGAATAGTAACCATAGTAAATGTTTTTATGATTATGAAGTTACGATTGGTTAATTAGGGTTGAAAATAATGTGATAAGACTTCAGAACCAATTTAAAACATGTCTTTTTTTCATTATATTATATATTTTTCCAATAATCTTCCCAAATTAAAAAAATATGACTTTTTCCCATTGAACATAGATTTTGACATTTATAATATTTAAGTAAAAGATAAAGTAAAAAATGTGACATTCTTTGTTTTATTGACTATAATATTTTTTATAGTGATATAAACTACATATTGTTTTCTTATAAATAGTTATATGAAATATTAATTTTTTCTTCAGGGTAATTTATTTTTAATTTTTAGGGATGAAATTTTTTCCTTAAGTATCTACTCAATGTTGACCCAGTGCTTGTAGATATAGTGGAATAACTATTTAAATTGTTTTAAAAACACTAAAAATAATATTATTTGAATGATTTAATGTTTTCCATGAATCTTGAAAATAAATATAACATATTAGAGGTGTGTGAAATATTTATATTCACATTTCATTACTGAAATTTTGTCTTCAAAGTCAAATAATGTGAATAGTTCTTAAAATGATATTAATATCATTTGATGTTAAAAAATATTTTATAAAAATATTTAAAAATTAAAAAAACTCTAAAAGTGTTTAATAGGTATTATTAATGGTCTATAATGTCATAAATTATCCATTTATGGGTCAATTTTCACTTTATGTAAAATTATAACCCTTTAACAATGAAAAATTCATTACGATAGTTAAGGTTAAAATTGGTTTACCAAGGGGTTAAACAAAAATATAAGATTTAAAATGATGTCTAAATAAATAAAAATTTGATTGTATGATTATATTAATACAAACGATTCCTTATATTATAATACATATCATTTTAACGATTTTACATGAGTTAGACACATATTATGTTATAACATTTCCTATAGTTCAAAAAATAAAATTAATGATTATATTTTAGTAAAGAATATTTTATTAAATGATTTTATATTCATAAAAGAACTATATTTGGTAAATTGAATGGGATAGTATTTAATAAATATACTATGTTACCTTTATGATTCACTTGGACTTTTATGGTAACATTCTTAAACCTTAAATACTAAATAACATTGATATCATGGTAATTATCAAAATGGTTAACAAGGGATTAAAAGTAAAAGATAAGGGTGAAAAAGTTGAAATTTTTTTTATAACTTTTATTTTATGAGAATATTTAAAACTATATTAAACTTATATTTTAATTATATCAATTTGGATCCACATGAACCTCAAAATTAATTTATATTAATATAAGACATTAAGAAATATCAAGAGTTCCCCTCCCCTCGTTTATAAATGGGCGCATCCTCTACTTCATTATTCAAAAACATTTATCATTATTTATAAGAAAATACCTAACATAATACCTTCATATCATACATACCCATATTATACCACTTCATATCTAACTGAAATGATATCCATAAACTATTAAGTTATAAGCACAAAGATATTTATCAAAGAATATGTATAACTCTCATCTAAACATTTTCAATTTTATTTATTATTAAAAAACCTATAATTATATGGTATAAATTGTAAAATAATGAATTCTGTTTCTTATATTTGATTAATTTTTAATTTTATAACGAAGCAACCATTATACGCATTCTTCACATCCATTGGAAAATGATAATGCCCCTCGTGTGTACGTGAAGAATACCACCTCTACGAGTTGTTGTGTATCATTTTTAACTTTTTATTTATGTGTTTGATAAAAAGGATATATTTAATTAATATAATATATTTTTATATATATATATATAATAATTATTCTCTAAAGGTTATTTATTTCTCACCTTTCTTTCATTCCATTTATCAAAAAGTGAAAACAACCTTCATACGTAGGTATGACCTACCATATCTATGAAAAATGTAATTAATTTTGTATAAAAAAACACATATATTGAATATATATGATATTTATATCATTATTAACATTATGGAGTGGATGGAATCATGATAAAACTATAATTACTCAAACAACTGAATCGAAACATGTCTTGAAAATGAATCATTTATCATCTGAAAGAGTGATTTTATATACAATTTGTATATAAATGGATGATAAAATGTTATAAGTAAATAATATATAGTAGGTTATATAATTAAATTTCTATAATATATTTATAATAAATTTATATTTATTTTACAGGTGGTTCGAATGCATATGAATAAAAATGAGACCTGTAGTATATGGATCTCTTTTTTAACTTTTATTTCTATAAGATATATTCCATAATCACCACTTTCTTCCTTTATTTTCCATATACACTCACAATAAATTTATTTTATGATTATTTTCATTGAAATTATTGGGGTTTTCAAATCTATATGAATTTATCTCTTTCATGAGGTTTTTATTAAGAGATTACCAAAACGGTATGTTTTTATCATCTCAGATTATCTTCTTTGGGACATATGTTATTTTATGAACCCATATTATTATATAAGTTTCATATAAATCCCAGTATACATGTTATATAATTAATATCTATATTGTAATGGTATTTAAATTTTTATATGAATTTATTCTTTCATAGGGATTATTATTCAAAGGTTGCCAAAATGGAAAGGGATTTATGTTTCAATCAAATTTTAATCTAGATTGTTTATGCTTGAATTTAAATGTAATGAGATTATATAATACTTGCTTTTGAGATACTTTTAATTTTATTCTGCTTTATTTTTTTCAGATATTAAGCATTTTTCCTTTTATTTTCCTCTCCTTAATTACTCAGTAGACTGAAAGAATATTTTTATGAAAACCGACTTCATTTCTCCCTTTGACCATAAATGATTCTTATACCACTTCCATGACTTTTAAATTATTTTACTATTTTTTAAATTATATTATTATTTATTAATTTTATTTTTTCCCATGTTTGACTTTTTATAAAATATTTTAAAATTAATCTTCTTATCATTTTACAAATGACACACTTTTGAATTTTTACAAAAAATGTGGGAGGAATATTTTTTTATCATATATAAAATTAATGGAATTTACCACAATAATACCTATTCAATGTTTTGAATCTTTCATTATAGGTTTACAAGGATCATTTAAATAAATTGTTTCCTTAATATTTGGGAAATATTTGTAGATTTTTAATTGGAATTTTGAAATTGAAAAGGGTATTTTCCCCAAGAAATGTTATAGTGATCTCTTAGAATAATTTTTCATCTATGATAAAATAATTTGAAGATAATAATGATTTATTGGGTATATAACCCAATTAATCCATATTTTTTTCTTTCTCTAGATGGTTTATGGTTATGATGATGAAATATCGATGAAGACAATTTTTTTCATGAGAAATGTTTTGATGAATGTTTTTATCATCTTATGAAATAAATATAAATGGATTTGTGATTATATGATGGATTGGACAATAATTATATGGAACTATAAATAATTAGGTAAATATTAATATTCTATAAGGGAAAAGGTTACATAGGTTGTTATCTCAAGCATGAAAAAGTTGCTACATGGGAGGTTATCCCAGGCCCAAAACAAGTGGGTACACCAGAGGTTAACCCAAGACCGAAACAAGTTGGAACATGAGAGATTATACAAATCCCAAAAGTGGGTAAACAAGAGGTTATTCCAAGACTAAATCAAGTACATGGATTTTTATCCAAATACTAACATGTTATAATTTTTTTTGGGTTGCCTTGACATAAGATTTCGATGATTACGTGTATGCCAAAAACTTATGTCTTATGACAATGTTTTGTTATCATGGATCATTTTATTTGATATATTTATGATTAAAGTATTATAAAAAACCCAAAATTATAAAATGACACAATATCTTGATCTTTGATATGTTGGGTATAGTTTTCAAATGTTAATGTCATGTTCTTGTACCATTATCATCCTATTTTGTTTTGGTTATCACTGATATATCCCCTTTTTACCCTTACTAGGAATCTAAGATCACCCATTATTATGTTTCCTTTCCCCAGGATAGGCATAAAGGTTTTATGTAGGGTATTTCTAAGATGATTACTATATGTTAATATCTTTATAGTATATGTTGAATATCATTCTTGAAATAAGAAGATTTTGTATCTAGTCTCTAATGATACTAAACCTTTACAGTCTCTAGGTGTATAGTTTCAAAATATAATGAATATTCATCTTTTAAAATATAATATTTATGGATGAAAAGTGAGGTTAATTATATTCATTTTCACACTGATAATATAAGGTATGTCAAACTAATTTATTTACTTTAATATATGCTTTATATTATAGTACATTGCAAATGAGGACATGTGTACATGTGGACAATATAAACTATATTTTTTGATATTTAGTATTTTCTAAATATCATTCCTTTAAAATAATTGTCTACTATTTCAATACACAACATCAATCAATTCATATAACCAAAATTGCATTCTTTAATTAATAGACACCATTTATTGTGGGCTTTATGTTACACTGAACTCATATATATTACCAACAATTTCAAATATAAGATTTTAATTTTATACTTCTATACTTAGCTCTGGTGTCATTTTAAATTCACATAAATGAGATACCACACTCATATTATTCACTTATCAAAATTCTTTTGAACATATTAAAGGCCTCTTATTTATGGGTCATAAATATAATTCAAGTAATCCAACGAGAGTCCTAAGTAAAAGATTTAACATAACTAACAAAAATTTTCAACTTCTTCCTCACAGGTTTATAAATACCTTAATGAGTAACTTATAATATATGAGAAGTTTAAATATACTTCTTCTATGAAAATAATTGACATTATTTTTATTTTTGATTATAGAACAAATCTAACAACTCTCTATCTTAAACACATGAATATACGATTTTGATTTCTGTAAGTAAGTTTAATTGTATTAATTTGGAAAGGATTACATAATATTTTATTCCATAACTCATTCTACTCATTTAAGACAAAATAGAATGAATGTTCAATATGATCTGACTAAATCATGTTTTATTTTATTCATTTACCTCACATTAGAACCAGACTATCCTTTAATATTTTAAAAAATAACCTTATCTTAGAAAAAGTAACTCATTTAATTTATCATAGTGGTGAGAAATACTAATAAGATTTATTTTAAACCCATTAAAATAAATTACTCTTTTCTACTTCAAAATGTTGACTCTAATATTTGTTATGATAAATCCTTGGGTTTTAAAAAGACAATCATTTCCAAATTATATTTATATTTATTTGAATCTTTTCAAAATCCATGAGAATAAATATTACTTGTTATAAGTAATGAACATACACTGTAAAAAATCCATTAAATATCAATTTGGAAAGCTTTAAAAATAATTTCCTCTGCAAAACAATTTTCATTTACTTTTTTCCATATTCTTCTAAACAATTTATTTCATTAAATTTCATAATCAAAATTTTCATCAAAATAGTAAATTTGTTTCCTTATTAACTTGATAGTCATATATTCAATATATTTATTTCATTCTTTGAAATTGATTCTCCATTTTTACCATGATAAATTTTATTTTTCTTGGAACATTTCTTCATTGAGTGGGATAACTCCAACATATATCATATCAACTATTTATTTTATGTTTATATAAATACCATTTATTGAACTAAAATATCTTTTAAATGTGTTTTATGGATACACAACCCAAGTAATATCCATAAAATATGAATCATATTTTATAAAAAAATTTATATCTAGTATATATCACTTATTAGATGTTTTTTATTGAACTCTAATTTTGAATACATTTTATAATATTATTTAGATATTTCTAACACATTACTATACCAATTAAACTTATTTTTGTGTTTTTATACATGTTTTTTATTTCATATTTTTCATTCCATTTTTAATTTTAATAAATTTTATATTTTTATAAAATCTATTATTATATATAAATATTACCTTTCATTTACTTTTACTAATAATTAGTATTTTATTTATTATATCAACAACCATGTACTTTTATTTAGTGAGTGTTTTTATAATTATCACAACTTTCAAAAAATGAATTTCAATCTGATAATTCTATAACTTCTTTATTAGATCCTTTTAAGGTAACCTTGAATTTATTTTATTGACTTTCTTCTTACAATTGATTTTGTCAAACAGTTTCAATTTCATTTTCATTAAATTTCACATTTCCTTTCTTAACCACATCTAGTTTCTTCAAATTAATAAGTAAAACCATCAAATAAATAACCTTATTTAATATTTGTTAATTGTCTTTATTATTGGATGAATCAATATCATTCTAGATTTAAGATTTTTTTTTATTTTTTTCACTTTTTTCTAGCTTTGAGATATTTGAATGGTAGTACTCAGACTCAATTTTTTTGAAGAAAACCTAACTTAGACTATCTTTTTTCATTTATCTAATCCCCAAAAATAGTTTAGTCATTATCTTTTACTTTTTTTATAAACACCATTTACTCTTCATCCCTATAAGTTTTGGTATCAACATCACTATCTCTACCCTCTTTATAATCTAAAATAGAAAATAAATTTATCCTTTTTAATTTCAATAAATTGTTACATATTTCCTTTTAGGTAATCTTTATATTTCTAAAATCGTGCTTTCCTTAATGTTTAAACATCATTATGGACTTCCAATTCCTTTAGTTTTGGATAATTCCCGAGAAAATCTCTAACAGATCCAAAATTGAACCATTTTACTGGATGATTTACCCTATATTTTAATTTATATTTTTAAAATATTACCGTGATAAATTCAATAAAATTATCAAATACCATATCCACCTCTTCATTATCCTCTAAATATTATAATTTTACACTATGAAACATCTCATTCATTATTGATTTAAAGGATATTTCCATTTCTAATTTTTTCTTTTTATTTAGAGTGTTTCCATTCTTATTTCACTTGAAATAAAAATTTCATATGAATCATCTAATATATGTGCATTAGAATCTCAAAATTTAATAGTTGATAATTTTTATCAGATTTTACTTTAAAGACATGAATTGTTTTTTTGACTTCCAAAGAATCTTCATGAGTCTCAACTAAATCTATAATGGTATTCACGAGTTCATTTAATTCTTTAAATATATTTTTTATAGATTCATCTCTTTTTTAATTCAAAAGTTTTTTTGATTCAAGAACCAAATCAATAATTTATCATTCTTCACCTTCACATTTATATTATAGATGTTGTTCCTATTTATCCCAAATTACACAAACCATCTGAATATATATGAATATTAAATTATTTTTTATAATGATAATAATTAATTTCACTCTAAGATCTATAGTAATCTTCAATATTCTATTTATATATTCATTTCATTTCATGATTTTCCATATAAAGTACACAATTATTATTTTTTTTTCACTTCAATCCCATGAAAACCAATGGATAATAGTCATGGTACCATTTATTTTAATATATATAAATTATATTTCCTACCATCAAATATATAATAATCCTTGTGATTAACTTAATTTGTATGATACATTAAAGATATAAATTCTTAAACCAAGACCACTTCATAGAATAGGTCACTTGTCAGTAAAAATAAAAAAACAACTTTTCAAATTTGAATGAAACCTAGAAAAATTGTATGATACCAATTTTTAAGACACATATACCAATAGGTATTAGAGTCATCATGAATAAAATTAAAGGGGGTAACACTTGAAAAGTTTTATCTTTACATTTCATTAATGAAATAACATCATCACCTATAAGACTGATTGAATTACTTTTTTATGAACCAACCTAGTCTTCCCAAAATCTATGAACCCAAAATTCTCCATGATATGGACTTAAAATAATTTCCAATCCCCATGGGTTGGAAACTAGTACATGGACATGAATAATTTAATTTTGGAATGATTCAACTAGTAAATCTGTCAAGAATTTATAACTTTAGGAACCAATATAACCATTCTATATAATGGAATGTCATTCAATCAGATAATAAAATCAAATTTTAAAATCATTTTAATAATCCATACCCTAAATGATATCTCAAAATGAAAAAAATTATACATGTGAAAATATAAAATATCATAAATAATGTAAAAAAAAGATGGCTTGAAATTAATATATAAAAGGAATATAATGAGATGATGAAATATAGATTCCACAATATAATACCTAACCTAGAACAAAAAATGAATAAAATATCTCTACCCATCTCGACGTGACACGATGTCTCAATCCCACTATTTCACTATATCCATCCCAACATCCACTCATATAAACACCCACTTCCACCAAGAAATACCTTTAATTTACTTTTATTTATCAAAAAAAGATCTTCTTATATCGATTGGGATAATATAGGGTGTGAACATAATAATCCCAATTGGATCCCACCAAGTGTTTCAAAATAATTATTTGTTATAAAAATACAAGCATGATGGTTTGAACATAAGACATATAATATATTCTTTTAAAACTTACAAATAGAAATAGATAAAGGTTTTATAAAAATTTAAAAATTAAAGTAAAAATTATTTAAAAAATTATTTTAAATGTATAAACTGTGGGAATACCATAGGGGAACTATATTCAAGGAAACCTAGGATTATTGTTTTATCTCACTAATAAAAACTATAAAATCAGTTCCACACCACTCTATGTAATATTAATATCAATTATTAGTTGGAAGGAATCACCTAGGAAAGAAAATCATTGTACAGATTAAATAAGTGATTATTTAGTCTTGTAGCATAAAACCAAGACTAGGCATGTTGAAACATGCCTACTGGAACTAGTCCTAGTTTTACCAATGGAATAACTAGGTTTCCCATGTTATATCCCATTCCACTATATCACTATATCATTTCAAAAACCTAAAAACCTTTTCAAATGTGTTTTCATAAAACACAATTGAGGACGAAAATAATGTAATAAACCAAAAAGACCCTAGAAACCATTTCATTTCCATTATCAAATGAAGTTTTTTAAAAATAATTATATAAAATATGTATACTTTCAAAAACTATAAAACATTTATGGTATAAATTTAAACTATCCTTAAAAAATAAGTAACATCTAATGTGTAATAAAAAATGATATCTTAAAAAACAACCTACCTTATTTAGGATAAATCATTGGAAACTATGTTTAATTAACTAAAAAGTGGGAAGGGATGGATAAAAGCAAATAACACAAACTAAAATAAAAAATAATCCCATTAAAATTATCCCAGTTCATCCCATGGATTCAATGACCTTAGGGAAGAGAGAGAACCCTGGGGAAGGAAAGAATAAAATTAATGAAGCAGAATTAAGTCACTTACATAAAGGTTTTCTTGATGATTATTGAAAAAACACAACTAGAAATTGGGTTACAAGGGATGTGAATAATGTTCACTACAAGTATGTGGATCTAGAACTTCAATGAGAGAGAAATATGTGGTTTAGGCATTGAAATAAACTAAATTTAGATAGAAAATTTTATGAATTTTAAAAATCTAGGAATATTAGATGGTTATGACACACAGTTTTCCATACCGTACTTTAACTGTGTGGATGGCACTATCTCTCATGGAGGGATTCACATGGTTTGTCCAAATGGTAATGGAAACAATTCACTAACCATTTCAATTATTTTTTAGTTTACTGTAAGCCTATGAATGTTTTCAACATATGATTACTACTTACCAAGTGATAAGTGTGGTTCACCCACTATCCTCCCACATTTTTATGTTTTCAAAGAAAAGAACTATAAATAAATAAAAATAATAAAAAATAGTCCCTAGTTAAAAATAACATTTTTGGAGCTACAATTCTCCCCATTATTCCACATTATAATCCTATAATGTTATCTTGATGATTTTTGATCAATAAATAGGAAAAAATAACGATCCTTCATAAATTTCTCTTGCTCTTAGGTCTTATGAGAATCACTATCATATTGCCATATCACTCAATATATCACTCATAGAAATGGGACATATTTTCCATAAATAACTTTATGACAGGATTCAAAAATATAAATTGTATGATCAATCAACGAGACGTCAATATTCAATTATAATTATTCTCAATTAAGAATATGGGTAGGGTCAAGGTGTATGTTATTTAATTGATATATTTGGACCACATTATTAGATAATTACACTCGAGGAGGTAATTACAGCTAATACACTACCTTCCCAATTCATTCCATGATATCCAAGGGTCTCAAGTACCTTAGATTATACATACACTATTTACCAAGACATATATTAACTAACCCGGGTGATATCTTTAGGAACACTTTTTAACCAATAGGAATATTCTAAATAAATGAACCAATAATCATCATAACACTTATGATGAATCTAGGTAATTTCCAAAAACTTACAAATAGTCTAAATCATTCCTGTCATCTTCTAAATTATGTTCAAGCCTACCAATGAATTTAAACACCTATATACAATATCCAGAATATGGATAGGGTAGACCATATAATTTTTTAAATTAAGAAATTATGATATTATACTGTGTTTTATCACTACTGGAGATCTCAACCCATCTTAAATGGATATACCAAAAACTACTAAAGTGTAATATGCATGCACAAATTATATCCTTGTAAATCTAGATCACTAACTTCACCTATCTTCTTCTTATGGGTTATAGGATGTACTCAATCGTACCTAATATCACATCACTTATTGGAGGAACATCAAGAATCAAGAGGTGAATCGGACCCCCTGTCAACAATGATAAAGGGTATAACCCCATAAAAAATCATGATATAAAATATGTACAACTTTCCAATATCCTTAATCTCCAAGGAATCTCTAATAAAAATTTTGTGGGTATTTTTGGTAAACTGATTAATGAAGGCCCAAATAAATTTTATCCCCCATGGTGTACAAGGAAATCAAACGATAAAATCCATGGATATCTCATCCCACTTAAAGGTTGGAACTAGATATGTATTGAGTAGATGAGATTGATTCTGTTTATTTTTTAATTTTCATACTAATATTGAACTCTAACATTAATTATGGGATGTCATATCTCATAACATGACACCATTACCGACACATATTTCTATAATATACCAAAGTGGTATCGGAATTTAATACCACTGATAATGATGACCATCACACATCACAACCTTCCTCATGGTTAATGGAACAAAATAACGACTCCCAAAGTAGAGGACACCCTCCAAAGATAGATACCACTAAAGGGAGGTTTAGCCAAAATTTTTAATCCACCTAATATATTATCATTATTCAACACCCAGATGTTCCTAATGAATTAGGTTGAGAAGAGAAGGTATCAAATAACATATTATAAGAAACATATCTTCCTTCTCTTCCTTATCCTCCAAATGAAATATTGAAAAGAGTCCCATGATGTTCCACTCATCACTGGATTCCCTTAAATATTTAGAAGTACAATTCCAGGCGAGGTCATTAGAAACTATATCCCCCTTTCATGGTAAATAAGAAATGTCATAGTCAAATTCCAATTAACGTTCCACCACATTCCTTAACATATGAATCAAGTATTTTTGAAAAAATATACATCTTAAACACTTGTTTTCATACTAATAATTTAATCTCTCACCAAGGGGGTAGTATCATTAATAGTTAAGGGAATGCATGACCAATGAAAACTCCTGGTCATGGTTATGGTAATTCATTTCATGTGGTTAGAGATGGAAAGAAACATTCACCAACAAATGATCTCCCTACATAAGCATATAACCCAAACCCATACCTGATGAATTATATTAAACAATATAACAAAATTGAACATAGGTAGAATCAGTATAGGATCATGATTTTAATAATGCATTAATTTATTTAAGGATTTCTAGAACTCTAAGTTGTATACGAACTTCATCCCATTCCAGGTAATAGTAGTTAGAGGTGATGAAATCATATATACATCCTTTTAAAATTTCAAATAATATATTTATAAACCAAATAGGATTCATATATCAAATATTTTTTTCTACTCCTCCCAAGACATAACAGCCCTTTCCTTCATAGGATCATCTAATATTCCTTGTTCAGACATGACATGCTCTAAGAATACCACTTCCTGAATCGATAATTTAGATTTAAATCCCTATCTATATATTTTATGATCTTAGATTCCCTAATATAGCTCTTAGAAAATTCATATTTATGTCATGAGACATGGAATAAAACAATATTTCATCCATATACACTACCACAAAATAATAATGGTGTCTATTAGATATCAAATTTATGAGTTACATAATGACTATTGGAGAATTTTTAAACCTAAGAAACATAAAAAACTACTCAAAATGTTCATACATTCTACTAAAATATGTCTTAGGAATATCATTCACTTTCACTTTGAGCTAGTGATGACTTAGCTAGTTATCGATCTTTGAAAACCACTTGGCCCCCTTTAACTGATCAACAAGGCCATAATTTAAGGTAAGGGATAATTACTCTTAATCATCAGCCAATAAGGATTTAAATAGTAGATGTATATATGGAGATAGCTACCCAAATTTATAGATAAAACCACTAGGTAATCCCAAGGGGATACACATGGATGGATGAAACCTTTACCTTATAGATCATCCAACTAAATATTTATTCATTTCAACTTCTTAGTCACTATATGATACAAATTTAAAAAAATAGGATACATTTTAGAAGATAAATAAATCAAAAACATGACTTTCCAATTTGTGAAAAATCCCAATAACTAATATATTAACACAAAGGGAAACTCCTTTAATATTGGATGAAGTTAAATCCCACAACTTCCTTTATCAACCTCTTCATGAATGGGATATAACTGGCGTAAAAGTCTACTAACATTGTGGAGAGGGGATCCTTCCCAGCTAGAACATGGGTAACCATCTCCTTGGAACACATGAAAACTTACATCAATTGCTATAAAGGACCCCCTATGTAGATATAAATAAACATGATCCTTGAAGGTTATCATTTAATCTATACCAATTATCATATTGAACATGAACATGTCAAGGACTAGAATATCCCATGATATCTCCTCAAATTATATATTGAGAAAAACATGAATTCCACTATAATATATGCCCTCAATTTATTTTTTAAAATAGGTGATAATATCCCTATAAGATATGGAATGATCATAAACATGAGATTTATCAAATCCAAAATATGAGTAGATAGGAAAATGTGATATTCCATATTGTTAATTAAGTAAATCTCTATACCCAAGGAATCTATCATAATTGATTTCCCAACAATATCTTCCACCCACTCCTCTACAAATGAAACTAGAAATCTTAATAATGGGACTAGGGTATTACACTTTCCAAAGGCACAGTCCTATTCCATCTCTTCCCATATGAAAACTAGTCTATCCTTTATCCCAATGAGGTTGAGACCGTACTACCTTGAAGACAATAAACTATGATATAGATCCCTTTAGAGATGAAGATCTTGGACCACTTATAAGACTATGAATGGCCCTAATAAATGTATACAAATTGACTAAGCTCCCATAGGTATGATATGACTTGGTGATGCTGATAAAGATGGTTTCATATGGCATATCTTTCTGTATAGGAAACAAGCAGGAGATCCACTGCTCATGGACACTAGAGATGAAGACTGAAATGGGATCTTAGAGCTAGAACCACCTCCATTCTTATCTTCATCACTTACTTTTGTTATATAAATTTCTATATTCACATTTACTAAGCCTTAAAGTAACCCTGATCTATCTTGAAACATCATCCAATTGAATTTACACCATTAGATCTTGATAAACTACAACCGCTTATAACATGAGATTAAGCATGAAAAATTGATATTAGATCCCTAGGCATTGATCCTTTTTTAATACAAAATCCTTTGACTCATCTTTTTTACCAACCCTAGAGAAAACTGGATAAGAACCCTGTGTGGATTAACATACTCCATGACTGATCAACCACCTTGCTAAAGGCACATGGACTACCAAAACTTGCCTAATTCTTGATTATAAGGATCAAATTACTATGTGAACAGAAAATTAATATCTACACTACAAGTTTTCATTATTTTTAGTATGAAACCCGATCTCCCAACATTTATGTATAGGCCCCTCTAATAAAAAAAGTCGCCTACATCCCCAAAATGGTATTAAGAGTCTCGAGAAATTTGAAGATCCATTCAGTCTTATCCAACCAATCCTCTACCTGTTGAGGGTCATTGGTCATTTTAATGGATGCAGGATTATTAAAGAGAAAAAATTGATCCCTGTATATTTCTCTACTCAAACCAAAGAGTGATTCCTTATCCAAATATTGGTCAAGGATTTTTTCTTGATCCATGGACCATACACTACGCACAGTAGATTTATTCAAAATTTGATCCACTAGAATATTAGATTATGTAAATGTTTCTTTAACATATTATGGATCGTTTATATGAGGCCTTTAAGAGGGGAAAATAAAAATATATAAAATAATATAAAAAGGAAAATAAATTACTAGATATAATAATTAATCTCAATTTAATTCATAGGAATCCTTAAACAAATTTAAGAATCTTAAGAATGTATTTTAAAGAATAAAGACACAAGAAATCCCCAAATTCACACTATCCAAGATTTACTAATCTGAGAATAAAACATGAATATTATATCATTTCATCTAAAATTGGCCCACATAGTATTTAGACGAGGAACATTAAATATGGGCACTAGAGTATGTTCCATGAAATTTCATTCTTGACATGAAATATTTCCAAATCCCAAATTAAATCAAGACGTATCATAAAATATTTCTATATTGAAATCCCATGAAGACTTAAGGATTTTCATAATGAGTTTTTTATACACTCACAACCAACATACCTCTCAATTCAAGATGATCTAATATTCGATATATCAGGACTTCAAAAACATCAAAAATCAAAAGACCTTTTCATTGATACCATTTTGTCATGAACCAAATTGGACTCTCCCAAATCTAGGAACATAATCTAGTCCATAATAAAGAAAAAGGAAAATTAAAAATTCTTAATAGATGAAAAATATTTCCTAGGCATCAAGAATTTACTTTGTAAATGGATTCCCTAATAAAACCATCCAAAAGGTCATAACTAAGTACATAGAACTACAACTCCATATCATTGAAAGTCATTCTACCAATTAATAGAATTATATTTTAAACTCATTATAACATTTTATAACATAAATGAAATAAAAAGTGATAATAAATTCACATGAAACAATATATAACATCATCTATTATGTTAAAAATGAGGGATGATCATCTATATAAAAAGATAATGAGATAGAAAGAGGAAATAAAGATATAAGAGTATAACATAGAACTCATATAAAAAATTAATAAAAAATTATTAACATATTTGTGTGACATGATGAATTAATACCACAATGTCACAAATTCCATCCCAATCTCCACAAACAATATTACCTAACACATTTTGGTGACAGATTTTGTTTACAAATATATATAAAAAGTTGTTAGGCATGCATCCACTGGCTGTCTATTGGAGGTGAGTAGAACAATCCAATTAAAATACCAATAAGTGTTTCATTATATTTCATGGTTAGATAAATCAATACATTATTGTTTTAACATAAGTTATATAAAATATGATTTTTACATTTAAAATTTGAAAAAAAATATATCTTATAATAGTTCAAATAATAAATGTAGAATCCATTTAAAAAAATATTTCAAAATAAAGAACAATGAAAAATTAATAAGTGAACAAAGGTTAGGGAAACCTTGGAATCCTATAATATATAAGTTATCAAACCCATGAAATCAACCACATTATAACCCTTGGAAGAGTAATATCATTTCATGACAAGAATGTGGAACCTGAGAGAGTTCATAACGTCCTAGTTCTGAAAGCCACCCAGTGGCACCCCGTACTCGATTGGTCACATGGCCTTCATCACATTTCCCCAAACACTAGAGGCTTCAAACTACCAGCAATGGCATTGGTTTGATAGTGGGGAAACTATGCCCTCATTGGCAGAGTAAATAGCTGAAGAAAACAATATACACAAGCAGAAGTAGTAACAATACCATACAAAAGTAAAAAATGGAAGACTGATAGAACAAACTGGGGCACACACATATATAAATGATGCATAATACATATGTCTAGGAAAGAAACCAAATAGATCACAATGCTGGAATACAAATAGAACTAAACCAAATTACAAAAGAAAACAGATTAATAGCTCCACACCATCGCAAGCCTTAGCTTGGTCACATGATCTCTAGCTCTACAACAAATCAAGTACCAAAATTAGAAGGGCACTTTCCCATATCTATACCTGCAAAAATAAAATCTGTTTTGGCTAGAAAATATGGCCCAAATAGGGTGTGAGACTAATCCCAATAGGAAACCACCAAGAGATCCATTCCTAACAGTTAGTGAGTATATGGCGGTTAAAAGTACAATAAACAGTAATGAGGAAGGTACTCAAGAGTAAATAATCCACAGTTTCAATATTAAACAACGACTAAACAAGAATATAAACACAACAGGTAACTCTCTAGGAATCACCCTCATTCTATCCCCTATGGTCCTACCTAACATGTACACCCAAACATCTAGGATGTACACTCATTCTAACCCCTCTGGTTCATCTTAAGCATAGACTTTCTGAGGAAGCACTCGCCGTCAATTCCCCCTATAGTCTTGTATCGTAACTAAAGGAACTATAGGAAAGAACTTATGTTACATTCCCTATGTGTCCCATGTTGAGGAACTACAAACACTCTGATGAAGAACTCAACATCAATCTCCCCTGTGGTCTCACATCATAAAATTATAAAGACACCCTAGAGAATCCATCAACGTCCATTCTCCCTATGGTCTATACACCAGGTTCTCACGGCCCCGTGTATGTCAAGAAAGTGTACCAGCGCGTATCGGCCAAGGTAAACCTCAAGAACTACTTAGATATAATTCTACATCATAACAACATAATAGAAAAACAGTCACACAATCCTACAATACTAGGCATGGGAATGTAAAAAATAGCTTAATAGGAAGACTAGACCCAACAGTCAAAAAAAGAAAAACATGCATGGGAAAACACATCTAAAGCATAGAAATTAACCCTATTCACATTAAATTATCCTATAATCAAGCATACAAGTATAGAAATCAAACAATAGGGACAAAAAGTAAACGCACAATACCCCATTCATGGGTATTGGAAAAAATTGCACATATAACTCAAAGACTCTCAACAGAAAGGCACAAACCACCTACCTCAGTGATGGAAGATCAATATACCTGAGTCTCAGGGTATAAATCACTTTAGAACACCGAAGATATATAAAAAAGTTTAAAATTCTCAATATGTGATAACCTGAGAAGGAAGAGGAATTGCTAAGCGGAGCTCAAGCAGAAGAGAGAGCTTGCCGGGGAGATCACAATGCAATCGACGATGATAGAATCGGAGATCAGATGCTCAGTCAGGGGCTCAGAGGAAAATCACAGCTGTATGGGGAGCTCTCGGCCGAACGATACCTAGAAGAAGATCATTCTAGAGATTAGACGTGACCCTTGTACATTTAATGAAAAAAAAAGAAAATACACGGTGTGTAATTGTAAACTACATGGAGTGTACTTACCTTTTCTATACTCTTCTTTAGGTGGCCTCCAGGTCACCCCCACATGGCCATGTGCATGTCCGCTACATGGCCAGAACATGGCTACCTGCGGTAACCGAGTACATGGCGTGTACTCAGAAAGTACACAGTGTGTACTTCAAAAGTTTCTAGAATTTTTTTTTTCAAAAACCACCAGAAAAATAAAAACATTCTTGAAAAAAATGTATGGGTTCTTAAAAACATCCCCCATTAAAGAAATTTGTCCCTGAATTTCCCTAGCGTGGCGTAGAAGACGAAACCCCAAACAACTCCAGCCACTGTGCTTGTACATCAGACTCCCTCTCTCGAGCCTCATCCTGTACTCGCTCGTGCTGCCATAACACTCATACCAAAGGAACAGATCGACCATGGAGAACCTTTGTACTACAATCAACAATCTGGATTATATGCTTCTCAAAAGATGCATCCACTTCCAAATAAACCTCCTAGGGTTGAAAGACATGATATGGGTCTGAGAAGTATCATCTATTTTGAGAAACATGGAAGACTCCATGCATAACCCGATACCTCTGAGGTAACTGAAACCGATAGGAAATAGGCCAAACTCTCTCCAAAACCACCAATGGCCCGACATACCTTTGTGAAATCTTACCCTATCTCCTAATACTCTTGTGTCCCAACCTTAGTGTGACACACAGGAAAACCTAATCCCTAACCTCGAACTCTAGAGGTTGTCTTCTTTGATCGGCATAAGACTTCTGTCGAGACTGTGCAGTGGACATCTTCTTCCAAATAAACTCTATCTGCTCTATGGTCTCCTGAACAAGATGAGGACCCAGCAATGATTCCTCTCCTGCCTCCATCCAACATAAGGGTGATCGTCATGGTCTACCGTACAAATCCTCACAAGGTTCCATCTGAATAGTTTCTTGAAAACAATTGTTGTAGGAAAACTCCACAAGAGGTAATCACTTCTCCCAAGAACCCCCAAAATCCAGGACGGATGCTCGAAGCACATCCTCAGGAACCTGAATCGTACAGTCAGATTGGCTATCTGTCTGGGGGTGATAATCTATACTCAAAAGTACCTGTATACCCAATGCCTTCTGAACCCCTGCCAGACCCGAGAAGTAAAATGTACATCTCTATCTGAAAAGATGGAGTGTTGAACTCCATGTAAGCGCACAATCTAATAGATGTACAACCATCTGAGCTCATCAACACTGAAGGTATCCTTGACTGACAATAAGTGATAAACCTTCATGAGTCTGTCAATGACAACCCAAAATGCATCATTCCCTCGAGGTGAACTTGGTAAACCTATCATGAAATCCATCGCGATATCATTCCACTTCCACTCGAGAATGGGTAACTGCTGTAAAAACACTTCTTGTCATTTATGCCCAGCCTTCACCTGCTAATAGTTGGAAAACCTCATGAAAAAACCAGCAACATCCCTCTTCATACCTGGCACCAATACTGGCGGTGTAGATCATGATACATTTTGGTGACACCAGGATGAACTACCCAAACCGAGGAATGAAAGTCCCATATCAGCTCCTCGCGTATGTCTACTGGCACACATATGATCCCATGGAAACGTAAGATCTCATCCTCACCAATGGTACATCTTGGAATATGGTCCTCTCCTGACAGGCCCTCTCAAAAGACTAGGCCTTCTAAATCTGATAACTTCCTCATTCACACTCGATCAAGAAGAGTAGAGGTAACATCTATAGAAGAATGAAATGTCTTACCTTGTCCATCATGCACCTCCAAATTCATCTCAGAGAACAGAGCCATAAGCAGCCACTCACTGTTGGCCTCCTGAACTACCTGTATCTGAGTCCTCCTGCTCAACTCTTCAGCCACTGTATTGCCTTTCACAGGCATATAGGCAAGCTGGAAATCAAAAGACTGAAGGTACTCAACCCACCATTGCTATCTCAAATTCAGGTCACGCTGAGTGAATATGTACTTGAGGCTCTTGTGGTCATTGAAAACCACAAAATGCTCTCCCAGAGGATAGTGTCTCCAACAGTGTATGGTATGAACAACTACTCCTAGCTCAAGATCATGCGTCAGGTAATTCCTCTTATGTGGCCTCAACTACCGAGACCTGTACGCAATGAATCTTTCCCCCTGCATAAGTACTGCTCCCAGCCCGATACCTGATGCATAACAGTAAATAGTATAGGTCTTGCCTAGCTCTGGAAAGACTTGAATTGGTGATGAAGTCAACCTACCTTTCTGCTCCTGAATGTCTGACTCATAAGAATCTGTCCACATGAACTTTTTACTCTTCTTAGTTAAGTCTGTAAGTGGAATTCATAAGTGTGAGAATTCCTGAATGAAGCGTCCATAGTATCCATCCAACCCTAAAAAATTTCATTCCTTAACGACGTTCTTTGGATGCTCCCCATAAACTAACACTCTCACTTCCTCTAGGTATACTGATACTCCTGTCTCTGAGATAACATAACCCATGAAGTGAATCTAGTCCATCAAAAAGTGGAATTTTGAGAGGTTAACATATAAGTGATGCTCTCTCAGTGTACACATGATGAGCTCAAGATGTGTGGCATGGTCGTGTCGAGTGTGAGATTACACCAAGATATTATCCATTAAAACCACCATGAAGGAATCCAAGTATGGATGAAACACTCAGTTCACCAGTTCTATAAAAACGGTAGGTGCGTTCATGAGACCAAATGACATAACCATATACTCATATAGACCATACATGATCCAAAAATCTGTAAGAGGTATATCAGATGGTCTAATGCACAACTGATGATAACCATACCTCGAGTCAATCTTCTAGAAGACTTGAGATCCTTGAATATGATTGAAGAGATCATCTATCCTTCGCAAAGGATATCAGTTCTTGACCGTCGATTGGTTCAACTTCCGATCATCCACACAAATCCTGAGGGTACCGTCCACCTTCTTCGCAAAAAAGACAGGCGAACCCCAAGGAGAAGTATTGGGTCGGATGAAACCCTTTTCCTGCAACTCCTCCAACTACTTCTTGAGCTTCTATAACTCTGGTGTAGTTATCCTGTAAGGAGTAATGGACACCGGTGCCTCTCCTGGAACATGTTCAATAGAAAATTCTACCTCATCCTCTAGAAGAAAACCTAAAAATTCCTATGTGATGAAATATTTGAAACGATCTACTACTGGAGGAAAGTCTAAATGTAAAGTCCCCTGGTCATCCATATATAGAATAGATATCTGGGCTATAACTCTTCCTAACCCATGATGCTCGGGTCCCACTCTGCTTGCCTAGACATCCCATTCGCCCTTATGATGAAATGATACACCCTCTAGTGATGTGAAACTTACTGTGGGACGATAAAAGTTGATGAATTCTTGGAAAGGAACTAACCAGTCCATTCTTAGAACGAAATCATAGCCTGTCATCTATAGGACATAGAGGTCCCATAGAAAGTGACACCCACCAACCTCTAGAGGGCACTCCCTGAACTGACGTACACTAGTTGTTTTGGTCCCCAACAGAGTGTCTATCGTCAAGATATCAGCAGAAGAAAAGATGAAAAGACCAAGTCTCTGCACAACAACAATATATATAAAGCTATGGGAAGCCTATGTATCGAAAAGATAAGAAGCTAAAACTGAGGGTACTAAGATCGTACCTTGAACGATAGATGGTCCGAGATCCTGGTCCTATTGGGTCTTCTCCACTACAAAAGTTTTACCACCCTAAGCTAATCCAACATGTTGTCATTGAAATACCGACAAATGACCACCACGACCACAACCTCCACCTCAGCCTGAATGGTCGTAAGAAATCCATTTACCAGACCAGTGAGAAACTAGTGGTGCTTCTCCTGAACGAGGAGTCATAGAAGAAATCCTGTCACCCGCTACTATTGAGAAGATCTAACAGAAGTGCTAAAGGTGACCCATATTGACGCAAGATCGGTACTCCATGGGGTCTCTCAGGAAATGTGGCCTCATATTCTTGGACTTCCCACACTTGTAGAACACCACATGGATACCAGAAGGTGTCTCTCACCTCCTTGGGTCTCTGCGCGTAGACTCCCTTTGACACTTCCTGCTGTCAGTAGGAGGAATACTAACTCCAGATGCCGAGCCACCCTAGATCTCAGATTACGCTCTGTGATTAGCGCCTGGTCGATGATAACAGTTATTGAAGTCCACCAGATGATTTTCACCTATGATCGGATGTCATGCCTTATACTATCCTTGTACTTCTTTTCCAAGAATAACTGATCACCTTCTAAAATAGTTGTGAAGCACTGCATCTTATTAAAGCGAAGAGAGTACTCCATGACAGAAAGATATCCCTGCTCTAGAATCATAAACTCTCGGGTTCAATTGTCCCTCAAGGTCTCTGGATGGAATTAGTCAAAGAAGATATGTTGAAACTCATCCCATGCCATGACTTGCTGGCATCCCACCTGTGAGATCACATCCCACCATCTCTAGGTGTAATCCCAAAGAATATACGTAGCGATCTTGAACCTCCTCTATAGAGGCATCTCCAGATACTCGAAGATAACCAGCATGTCTTCTAGCCATGACTTTGCATCCTGGGGTCCTCTATCCCCTGAGATAGTGGGAGGATGCTGCTGATGAAATACCCACATCAAATCTTCCATCGACGGGGCCGGAGGCAGTGCTCCCTAAAAGGTCTACATCATCCACATGAAGCCCTATCTAAACTATGAATCAAAACCTGTGTTAGGTATAATGGCTGGTGAAAAGGCTGACACAACTGGAGGATCCATTGGAAGTCCCTGATCTGCCATATCTGGTGTCTGATCACCGCCTGGAAATTGGCGTACAATTGGAGGATGTCTCAGTGGAATGAATATGCAAGGTCATGCACACACCTTAGTTCATGATTATCAAAGACTAAAAAGTAGAATATTATTAAGGGAATAGGAGAAATAAATCATTCACATTTTACACAACATGAATACATGAATTGTATAATGCCTACACAACGTGTTCCCTTAGACCATTCACATGGGCGTGTAATCCAGCCTAAACTTGGTTGTGTGACACCCCAAACACATGGTGTGTTGTATTAACACAAAGAGTGTACTTGAATCCTCTTCCCCTGTATGAGTTCTTCTACACGGTTATTCCACACGACTCTCCTAAAACAAGACTACACTACATGTTCAAGATATACATGGAGTGTACAAGACAAGATTCACTTGGCCCGTGTTGTTAGTGACACGGCCAGGTACCAGGGTCAGACTACATGGTGTGTACAACTGGTACACGGCGTGTTCCCGCAAGAAATTCCCTATCCCGTGTCTCTGCCCACAAAACCTATGACACGGTTAGAGACCACACAACGTGTACATAAAGTGCACAACATGTACTTAATAAAAATAGTTTCTAACCGAACAGAAGAACACATGGCATGTACTTAACATTACAAGACATGTTTTCTGGGTTTTTCTGGACAATAAGCCTCAGAAACTACTCCAGAACAAGAAAAAACACTAAAACGAACATTGAGAGTGCCAAATTATGCTCCATGAGTGCCCATACTCCCTGCGAATCAAAGTTTGGCATCTTATATATGTTATAACAAGGAAATGATCCAAAATATTCCAGTCCATGAGGGCCCATAACACCTCAAGAACCAATGTTTGGCGTTTATTCAAACAAAACCTTAGACAAAAAATACTCTATCAAACAATAGGTATTATTATCAAGGTATCTGTCACAATAACATGCATATTCTATACCATATCTATCAAAACAACATGCAATCACTAATGATTCCTAAATGGCATGGCAAGGATGCATGACATGTGATTTCTAGCAAGTGCTTATATGATTCATGATATGGTATACCCTCATCTCATCGGGTTGTGACAAAAATAGAACCTCAATAACATCAACCGTAACAGCACAAAACATGTGAGTCACCCAATGGTAAAAATCAAATCAATCGTAAAATTGAAAAACCAGAAAACATTCAATATACGAGGTAAATTGGGTTTTCCCTGTACACGAGTTAGCTACTCCTGGGAACAACTTATTACCAAGTACCTATTCCTTTTTATCCCTGGCTAAGGCTCCAAATAGTAAGTTAAGAAAAAATAATCTCTCTGATACCTCTTCATAACAACCTGGTTTTGAAAGCCTCCTAGAGGCGCCCCGTACCTGGTTGGTCACATGGAATCAAGTTCATTTCCCCAAATCCCAAAGGTTGCCCACTAGAAGCGAGGTCCTTGGTCCGATAGTGGGGAAAGTATTCAGTCATTGGTAGAGTACACAGTGGAAGAAAACAATATACACATGCGAAAGCAGTAACAATACCATACAAATTTAAACAACGGAAGAGTGATAGAAAAAACTGGAGCACACACATATATATATATATATATATATATATATATATATATATATAAATGATGCATGATACATATGTCTAGGAAAGCTGCCAAATAGATCAAAATGCTGGAATAAAAATAGTATTAACCAAAGTAAAAAAGAAAAAAAATTAACAGATCCACAACATCTGAAGCCTCAGCTAGGTCACATGCTCTCCAGCTCCCCAACAATTCAAGTACCAGAAGAAGAAGGGCGCTTTCCCTTATCTATACCTGCAATAATATAATCTGTTTAGGCCCAAAAACATGTCCCAAACAGGGTGTGAGACTAATCCCAGAAGGCAACCACCATGAGATCTGTGCTTAATAGTCAGTGAGCATATGGCCGGTAAAAGTACAGGAAATAGAAAATAGGAAGGTACTGAACAGTAAACAATCCATAGTTTCAATATCAAGAAACAACTAGACAGGAAGATAAACACAACAGGTAACCCTCTAAGAAGCACACTCAGTATAAACGCTCTAGTACTACCTAAAAAGTACAAGCTACCCTCTGGGTAGTACATTCAGTCTAACCCCTCTGGTTCAGCTTAAGCACAGACTTTCTGAGGATGTACTCACTGTCAATTCCCCATATAGTCTCGTATCATAAGTAAAGGCACTCTAGGGAAGTGCTTATGTCACATTCCCTCTATGGACCACGTCAAGGAACCACAAACACTTTGAGGAAGCACTCAACATCAATTCCTCCTGTGGTCTCACATCGTAAAATTATAAAGACACTCTAGAGAATCCCTCAATGTCCATTATCCCTATGGTCTATACATTAGTTTCTCACGACCCCATATAAGTGAAGAAAGTGTAGAAGCACGTATCAGCCAAGGTAAACCTCAATAACTAATTGGATAAAATTATACATCATAATAGCATAATAGAACAACAGTCACACTATCCTACAATACTAGACATGGGAAAGTAAACAACAACCTAACAGGCAGACTAGACCCAATGGTCAAAACAGACACAACATGCCTGGGAAAACACATCCAAAGCATAAGAATTAATCTTAATCACATTCAATTAACCCTCTATTCAAGAATAAAATAATAGTAGACAAAACACAGGGCTAAATGGTAAACGCACAATACCCCATTCATGGGGATTGGGAAAAATTGCACATATAACTCAATGACTCTCAATGGAAAGGCACAAACCACCGACCTCAGTGCTGGAAGATCAATATACTTGAGTCTCAGGGCTTGAATCACAGTATAATACTGACAATCGATAAAAACATTTAATAAGTTCAATAGTTAATAACTTGAGAAGGAAGAGGAATTGGGAAATGGATCTCAAGTAGAAGAGAGAACTTACCGAGGTGATCCCAATGCAATCGACACAGTGTCATTGGAGATCAGATACCCAGTCGAGGTCTCGGAGAAAGATCGTGGTCATATGAAGGGATCTAAGTCGAATGAGACCTAGAAGAAGATCGTTTTGGTGATTATATGCGACCCTTGTATGATTAATAGAAAAAAGAAAATACACGGCATGTACTTTTAAAGTACACGACTTGTACTTTCATTTTCCGTAATCCGCTTTAGGTTGCCTCCAAGTCACCCCCACATGGACATGTCCATGGCAGCTACATGGATAGCACATATCTACCTTTGGTAACTGAGTATTGGGCGTGTACTCAGAAAGTACACGATGTGTACTTCGAAAATTTCTAGAAATTCCTCTTTTTCTGAAAAACGACCAGAAAAGGAAAACATACTTGAAAAGAGGGTCTGGGTTCTTACAGTGTAGAGACACAAAGCTTGAATTACATGGAAATTACATTAATTTTTCAGAATACTTAATAAATAACAAAAACAGACACACAAGGACCATAATAGTTTAGTTCCTTTGGAAACGTGGAACATAATATTTAAACATCAAATTCTTGAGCAATGACATAAAACTGGGTAGTACGTAAGGCTTAGATTATAAAGAATCATTAATCGTGATAAAATTTCATGGGAATAAAACATGTAGTTGTGGAAACCATTAAACACATGTTATGATTTCCATAGTAGCCAAGGCATTGTTTCCAAGACCATCTTAGTGGAAAAAGTCCCCTTCTGAATCGAGTTCACTCCTCGTTTCAGTCCTGTAACACTGAACCGAATTAACTTACTATTCCAGCTATGTCTATCTCATGAGATATAAATATTTACCTCATGCATTGGAGGGAGATATAGGTCCCCCAAATCTCATAATGAAATCATTCTTACTTGTGCCACAAAATAAACATAAAACATTCATCATAACCAAAAGTATAAAATGGTTTTCATAAACATCATCCCATCATCACATAATCCATATAAAACAAATGGATATTTCATCATAATAAAAGTGAGACCATGTAAATCATAGATACATTATAATTGAAATATAAACATAAGAAATAATGTCATCTTAGATGGAAAATGGTTTTGATAAAACACTTGAAATAAATTCTTGAGGAAAATATCCTTTCTCCTTAAAAATCATTTTCTTTTCAAAAAAAGCCACAATTTTTTAAAAGAAAACGATTTTATTGAAAATAAACATAAAAACTTGTATAAGATGCTTCTTTAAAATTTGGCTATATGAAAACAAAAAAATCCATTCACACATTCTCCTCGTACTTTTTTCGGAAATGTAAAAAATTACCTTATATGGTAACTAAAGGAAAGATTCCATTCATACAATGTGGTAAAAAGTCAATAATGTGTAAAAATGACTTTAAACATTCATGGATGAATATTAAACATTTTATGATAATATTTTTAGAAAACATGGTCATGGATGATAAACATAACCCCAATAAATACTTACGTATAAGCAATCTCGGATAAAAAATGAGATTGAAAATTTATCCCTTACCTTAGGTCCGATATGCTTCGTACATGTCTGAACCTCTTGTATAATGATTTAAATAATGTCATTGATTTATTATATAGTCATATTCATTGTAATGATATCATATATGATTCATTTATGACTTTATATTACCTGATCTTTTGTAAATTCCAAGTTAAATAGCGTTTTGGGTAAAATCGTTTCATTTGACATCCATGTTTTGACTTGTAATTATTCATATGATTAATTAGATCATGATTACTGAATTCAAGAATATAAAACATGATTTATATATAACATATATTCAGAATATACATAGATTCAGAGGGAGGAAGTGCCCTTTTATAAGGGAGGAGAGGGGCACCTTTGGAAATATTAAAAATATAAATTTATAATAAATCTAACCCCACTTAAAAACCTCCAAAAATAGCTCATATTCAAATATTAGATTATATAGGGTTGTAATCTCATAAAAAAAGTTAGACGTGTAGGGAATTTATTTTAAACATTATCAACCTGATTTTTTCTTATTTAATCTATTAAATTTTATTTGTGGTAATAAGATTCTAAATTTTAAATTGTTATAAATAATTACTTATGTGCTGTGAATTTTCCATAATTAGATACTTTATGACATTTTCGACTATATGAATTTCAATTTATAATTTTTAAATATTTTGGTGATTTTTAAACAATTTAATAATATGTTATTTTTATAAAATAACAATAGTGTCAATTTTGACACTATTCAATTATTTGATTTAAAATAAACTCCAAACAGAGGATATATTCGAATTAAAATATTTAATAGGTTCCTAACATGTCATATTAATCTATAAAATTAGTGGAGCACATTGAATAGTACATATAATATTCATTTTACTATTTTTAAAACCATTTATTTGATATTTCTATTAATAAAATAATTACTACAACATTTTTGTATAATTATTAAATATACTTATTTGTTTCATAAAAATTAAAAATAAAGTAATAGGATGAATATAAATCTTATATATTTAATAAGAATACATTTAGTCGGATTTATCTTCTAAGACACCCATATTGTAAAATGTTATATTTATTAAATTATGAAGGTGACAACTTTGACATCATATAAAATAAAGTAATATAAGTGTCATAATCCCTTTTATAAGACTTACACCGGTCATATATTCGGTCATTGGATTATTATGGTGTATATATAAACTACCAATAAGTTTTTTTGGGTTTTTGAGCCCTTTAATATTTATTACTATTTCAATAAAAACAATATTATTGATTTTTTACTAAATAAATAATTTCTGCATCATTAATGTATAAGCTAATAAGGTAATTAAATAACTCTTAAAATTTACAAATAAATTACCATGATAATGAAAGGAATTTTATCTTTCAAATGATTATTTATAACCGAATTTATATTCTGTATAACTTTATATTAAAAATACTTTAATTATTAAAGTTTGAGTGAGACATATTTCACTTTCTTATTAATAAAATAAACAAAAGGTCTTAATCACCTCTAAGTGGGTTATAATGGATTCCATTTAGACCCAAAAATGAGTTAGGACGAAATATAATCATCCAATTATAATAAGACAAGTGTTAGGGTAATTTTATAATATTATATTTACCCTTAATTACCTGATTTACCTTTTACTATGGTAAATAAAATTTACCGTAGTTACAATTCATAATGCCCAAAAATAAAAAGTAGTATATTAATATAATTTGGACCCATTTATTCCAAATTTGGAAGCCATTTTTTCCAAATTCAATACACAAATGTTGCAGAAATTAAATTAATATTAATCTCGTTGTCGAAGGAAAACAAGTTTTTGTTTAAAACATTACAAAAGATTAAATTGATTTAACCTACGAATTCAATGTAAAATCAATGATAATGAAATAAATTATATTAAGTGGTAAAAATATATTATATTTATACTTTAAAACCATTCAATATTATAATTTAACCACTTAAATTATTACGATGAAAAAAGTTGTTTTTAATTAAAATATAGCGTGTTTTTACTATTAATTAAAATATGAAAATTATCAGAATAATATGAAAAATTTATCCAAGGTAAATTTTTATATCCTGATTCCAAAGAATAATTTTATTTTGTAAAATTTAACTTATAAACATGTAAAAAACTATATTTAATGTGGGTGCACCATCAAAAGGCGGCAAAACTGCATTTTTTGAAAAATACTTATTTTACCCGGCAAAATTAATTTTATTCTCATACCATGATCTAGAAAATGAGTAAGATGAATAATACTGTTATAAAATTCAAAATTTAGTTAATACTATTAATAATGGGTTGTTCGTGATAATATTATAACCATATATCGTTGTTTAGTGAAACCCGGTATTGCGTAAAACACACACTACCAAGGAAGGTCGCGATTGCGTGTAATGGAAGACAGGTCAGGGTTGTGTGTAGTGCAATCTCCCTTTGGTGTTGCATATAACATAAGAAATCAACGAAATTAAAAAAAAATATTCTTCATAAAATCTCGGGGTGTTACATTCCACCCCCCTTAAAATGAATTTCACCCTCGAAATTCGTCGGGGTTATACATGGTTTATTACATGAGGGTTTCTTTCATAGAAACCCACATCGAAAAAATAAATACCAAAACATTTCATTAAAAAATAAATTATGAAACAAAACGGTTACCCAAATTAACTAATCACTGGGTTTCCACATAGGATAACATATGTGGAAATATGGATATGGAAGAGAAATCTAATCATCAAGTTCTGATAGAGAGTGGTAGAGAACATGGATATGAAAAACCCTACAATCGCAAAGACATAAATTTCTGATGATCTAAGGTAACATCAGATTCATAAAATATAAGTGCACTAGGACAATTTTTTTTTGTTTTTAAAATCATTTCCCTAAATTGGAAAAATTTGAATTAGAAGAAATACTTACTTGATTTTGGAACAATCTCACTATTGTTTGTGTCATGAACAATTAACACTTCATCTCTTAAAGAAATAATGTTGAATTTGTCTTCTGTGAAGTGTTAGCAGATCATGCGATTGAATGGTAGGTCATTCCATCTGTCTAAAACACAAGGTTAGCTAAAGTTATATTCATAAGTCCATCTATGGTGAGATTAATCGTATATGATTCCAAAAATGAACTTATACTTCATCTATCATACCGCTTAATAAAATAAAAATAGTTTCTACTAAATATATGCTTCCTGTAGGACAGTGGTAGGTGATGAATGCATGTCACACATCAGTTGTGGGTTCGATTCCCACAGCCTTGTCCGACATGACGGGTTGTCTCCCATCCTATGGGTTGTACTTTTTATAAAAATATACTATTATAAAATTTCAAAAATAATATAAAAAACTTCTAGCCTTAAACAATACTAACTTATTTTCAACATAATCCATAAAACTCTTGAGGCTTATCCAAAATACTTCTTTCCAAACTCATAGTATAAAGAGAACGATTACTAAAAAGGTCATATAACAAGCATGCGAATACCATCATTTATCCCTCATATGTCTCATTGGTTACACTCCAATCACGTGAATACCATAATCATGTATTCTTTTGAAACATGAATTACCATAGAACCTTAGAGAAAACATGAATGCTGTTAAAAGTTAACTCTTTCCACATACCAAAATCCAAAAATTCTATATACTCAAACCATGATATAACTTTGTCCTTATATGAGTCAGGAGCTCATGAATACTATCAAAATTTCATTTTCTCTTTATCCTTTCATTATGCGCATATCATCTTCTTTCCAAAAATATCTGAATAACCTTTCATGGTTACCAGTACCATTTAACATATACTTTCAAATACTTTAGAAAAATACAATAGTGTAACAATCCTCAGATTTGTCTTTATTCCATAGTACCATTACCTATACAACATAACTCTTGATAAACATAAATCATTCCACTACCTTCTTAAACCATTGACCAAGCTTCAACACTTCTTTCATCTCATATATCATTTGTTGTCTCCTCATCATCATCCACACAAATACTACCCATGTGACCATGATGATTCTCTTCATGAGATTTTCCCTTAGGGAATTGGTTTCAATAATGGCCATACATTCCACATTTAAAACATCTAATCATTGTTGATGTCATAGTAATACCATTATCCTTCTCCATGGTGTTAAATGAACCTTTCCCTTTGCACTTACTGGATTTGTGTCCTTCTTTTCCAAACCCAAAGAATCTTCCAGTTCCTTTGAAACATTCTCTTTTATGCCTCTTCCCACATAATTTACATGAGAGAAATTGAACTTTCTTTCCTCTATGATTATCATGAAACTCCATCTTTCTATTAATAGCTGAGTCAGGAAACTTACCAAAGTTGAGATTATTGATAATATTATGAGATTGCTAATTAGGAATAATAACGATATGTGGACCTCTAGATCCAATTTCATTTGGTTTATCAATAATAATATCATTCTATTGTCTATCATATCCTCCATTATTGTGAATCTTCCCGTTTCTAGCCATTTTCTAAAACCCAAAAAGAATAGTGTGAGAGGCCAAAATCATAATCAATGGGGATTAACTTCAATATCTAACATCTTAGGTTAAATAATAAGATCGTTACCATAATTCTAGCACTATAACCTATACTTATAATTATCCTTAGGGACATCCCTAGACATACCATAGAAATATAACTAGGGATCTCACTAATGTTTTCTCATCCCAGTTTCCAAAGGTTAACTAAACCTTTCCTCTGATACCAACAATAGAGACACAAAGCTTGAATTACATGGACATTACATTAATTTTGAGGAATAATTAATAAATAACAAAAACAGACACAAGGACCGTAATAGTTTAGTGTCTTTGGAAACTTGGAACATAATCTTCTAATCTTGGTGAATGATCTTCAACATCTCCCATAAATATATTCCCCTTTTTTTCTTACCTAAAACCATTCTTTATATCCTAGGGAAACATAAAACATATAAAGGTGAGATAAAATGCTCAGTAAGGGTAACTATATAGAAAATAAAACAAACCACATACATTTGAACTTCAAAACATGAACATAATATTTAAACATAAAATTCTTGAGCAATGACATAAAACATGGTAGTACGTAAGGCTTAGATCAAAAAGAAGCATTAATCATCATAAAATTTCATGGGAATAAAACATGTAATTGTGTAAAACATTAAGCACATGTTATGATTTCCATAGTAGCTAAATCATTGCTTCCAAGACCATCTTAGTGGACAAAGTCCCTTTCGGAATCGAGTTCACTCCTCATTTCAGTCCTGTAACATTGAACTAGATTAACTTACCATTCGAGCCATATCTATCTCATGAGATATAAATCTTTACCCAATTAATTGGAGGGAGATATAGGTCCCACCCATATCATAATGAAATCATCTTACTTGTGCCACAAAATAAACTTAAAACATTCATCATAACCCAATGAATAAAATGGGTTTCATAAACATCATCCGATCATCACATAATCCATAAAAAACAAATGGATATTTTATCATAAGAAAAGTGAAACCATTTAAATCATAGATAAATTATAATTGAAATATAAACATAAGAAATAATGTCATCTTCGATTGAAAATGGTTTTGATAAAACACTTGAAATAAATTCTTGAGGAAAATATCCTTTCTCCTTAAAAATCATTTTCTTTTCACAAAATGCCACACAATTTTAAAAGAAAACGATTTTATTGAAAATAACCATGAAACTTGTAGAGTAATCTTCTTTAAAATTAGGCGATATGAAACTGTAAAAATCCGTTCAAGCTGTATAAGTTAAAAATAACATTCTCCTCGTACTTTTGTCGGAAAAGTAAAAAAAGTACCTTATATGGTAACTAAAGGAAAGATTCCATTGATACAATGTGCTAAAAAGTCAATAAAGGGTAAAAATGGCTTTAAGAATTCATGTAAGAATAGTAAACATTTTATGAAAACATTTTTAGAAAACATGGTCATGGATGATAAACGTAACCCCAGTAAATACTTACGTATAAGCAATCTCGGATAAAAAATGAGATTGAAAATTTATCCCTTACCTTAGGTCCGATATGCTTCGTACGTATTTGAACCTACAGTATAATGATTTAAATATTGTCAATGACTTATTACAGAATCATACTCAATGTTATGATATCATATATAGTTCACTTATGAATTCATGTTACCCGTTCTTTTGTAAATTCCATGTTAAATAGAGTTTTGTGTAAAATCGTTTCATTTGTCGTCCGTGTTTTGACTTGTAATTATTAATATGATTAATTAGATCACGATTAATTAATTCTAGAATATAAAACATTAATTATATATAATATACATTAAGAATATACATATATATAATAGATCGATAAATGGAAAGAAATACACCGTTCATGGAGACGATAGGTCGTACGTACACATGAACGCTATTTTCGTTTCCTTATTGAATTGAATAGAATTATGTAGATGACATACATATATATATAAATAAATATAGTAGCATTATTATGTCATATATTTCATTATTACTTATTATATATACTTTATAATCCTTCTTAAATTGTTAACATGGAAAATGAATCTCATCGCGTCGTGGAGACGGTAGTCCGTACGTAAGCACGAATGATGATATCATTCCCATGATCATGGAATTGTATTGAAGTGTTTGTATAATATTTCAGAATCATTATAAATTTACAATAATCATATATAGTTATTTATTTACACCATTTTACCCATCCAAGTAAGGTGGTGGTGGAAAACAGATTTCACCACGGTGTGGATATTATATTCCGTACGTACGCACGAGCGGTGATTTCATTTTCCGTAGGATGGATAGAAGGTGAAATAGAGTTGTTTCATATATATAATAACATATCAGTATATTAGTGATACTTATGTTATTACTTTATAATTAAACAACTAAATAATAGGAGGAAGAAGAAGAAATAAATTTGAAAGAATCGGTTATGTGTATTACCTCTTCTTGGACACACCTCTTTGAAACCTCCTCTTAGGGCACTAATATTGGTCTTTGAAGAATACGAGGAGCTCTATAATATTTCTAGGGAAATTGGGAAGGGAAATGGGCAGGTGTTGGCCAAGCTTGAAGGCTCAAAGTTGTGTAAAAATGAGAGGGAAGAAGTGCCCTTTTATAAGGGAGGAGAGGGGCACCTTTGGAAATCTTAAAAATATTAATTTATAATAAATCTAACCACACATAAAAACCTCAAAAAATGACTGATATTTGAATATTAGATGATATAGGATTGTAATATCATAAAAATAAAATATTTAGACTTGTAGGAAATTTATTTTAAACATTATCAACTTGATTTATCTTTATTTAATCTATTAAATTTTATTTGTGGTAATAAGAATCTAAATATTAAATTATTATAAATAATTACTTATGTGATATGAATTATCCATAATTAGATACTTTATGATATTTTAGACTATATAAATTTCAATTTATAATTTTTAAGTATTTTTTTGATTTTTAAACAATTTAATAATAAGTTATTTTTATAAAATAACAATAGGTTCAATTTTGACACTATTCATTTATTTGAATTTAAATAAAATCCACATAGAGGATATATTTGAAATAAAATATTTAATAGTTTACTAACACGTCATAGTAAACTATAAAATTAGTGGAGAACATTAAATAGTATATAAAAAATTTATTTTACTATTTGTAAAACCATTTATTTGATATTTATCTTAATAAAATAATTATTACAACATTTTTTTATAATTATTAAATATACATATTTGTAGCCTAAAAATTAAAAATAAAATACTAGGACGAATATAAATCTAAAATATTTCATAAAAATACATTTAGTTGGATTTATATTCTAAAACACCCAAATTTTAAAATGTTATATTTATTAAATTATGAAGGTAACAACTTTGACATCATATAAAATAAAATAATATAAGTGTCATAATCACTTTTATAAGACTCCCAACGATCATATATTCGGTAATTGGATGATTAGGGTGTATATATACACTAAAAATAAGTTTTTGTTCAGGTTTGTGAGCCCTTTAATATGTATTACTATTTCAATAAAAACAATATTATTGATTTTTTACTAAATAAATAACTTCTGCATCATTAATGTATAAGCTAATAAAGTAATTAAATAACTCTTAAAAATTAAAAATAAATTACCATGATAAAGAAAAACATTTTAGATTTCAAAAGAGTTTATATAACCGAATTTATATTCTGTATAAGCTTATATTAAAAATACTTTAATTATTAATGTTTGAGTGAGACATATTTCACTGTCCTTTAAATAAAATAAACTAAAGGTATTAATCACCTCCATGTGGGTTTTAATGGATACAATTTAGACCCAAATATGACTTAGGACGAAATATAATCATCCAATTGTATTAAGAAAAGTGTTAGGGTAATTTCATAATATTATATTTACCCTTAATTACCTGATTTACCTTTTACTATGGTAAATAAAATTTACCGTAGTTACTATTCATAATGGCCAAAAATAAAAATTAGTTTATTAATATAATTTGGACCCAATGATTCAAAATATGGAATCCATTTTTCCAAATTCAATACACATAAGTCGCATAAATTAAATTAATATTAATCTCATTGTCGAAAGAAAACGAGTTTTTGTTTAAAACATTGCGAAAGATTGAATTGATTTAACCTACGAATTCAACGTAAAATCATTGCTAAGGACATAAATTATATTAAATGGTAAAAATATATTATATATATACTTTAAAACCATTCAATATTATAATTTAACCACATAAATTATTATGATGAGAAAAGTTGTTTTTAATTAAAATATAGCGTGTTTTAACTATTCATTAAAATATGAAAGTTATCAGAATAATATGAAATATTTATCCAAGGTAAAATTTTATATCATGATTTCAAAGATTAATTTTATTTTGTAAAATTGAACTTATAAACATGTCAAAAACTAGATTTAATGTGGGTGCGCCATCAAAAGGCGGTAAAACTGCATTTTTTGAAAAATACTTATTTTACCCGAAAAATTTATTTTATTCTCATACCATGTTCTAGGAAATGAGTAATATGAATAATAATGTTATAAAATTCAAAATGTAGTTAATAATATTCATAACGGATAGTTCGTGATAATATTATAACCATATATTGTTGTTTAGTGAAAACCGGTATTGCGTACAACACACGCTATCGAGGAAGGTCACGATTGCGTGAAATGCAAGCTAGGTCAGGGTTGCATGTAGTGAAATCTCCCTTTGGTGTTGTGTATAACATAAGAAATCAATGAAATTAAAAAAAATATTCTTCATAAAATATCGGGGTGTTACATACAGAGTTACTCCCTATACATGAAACACCCCAAGATTTCATAGTATGTTGTTTATTTAAAGCAAGTCAATAGCTTATACTACACACAACACTAAATTGGCTTGCGTTATAAGAAAGATTGAGTTTTTGCAAAACAACACATTAGTATTATAATTATTTAAATGATATATTTATTAATTAATTAAATATTATGATATGAATAGTAAAAAATATTTTTTTAAATAAATAAAACATATTTATAATGAAATTTACATGTTTTGTTAAAATATTTTTATATTTAGAAAAAAAAATTTCTTAAAAGAACTACTTTTTAGGCCCTTTTGTAAGAAACACTACGTTATTGTTTAAACTCAAATTTTATTTAAATAATAATTTTTTATTTAAATTTATTTTAAAGTAAAAATAGATACATAATACCTATATTAGTTCAATTTAATTTGTTGTAGTCATTTTATAATAATATTAGATGTATAAATTTTTATTAAACTTTTTAACGTCTTTTACCCAACTTCTAGAAACATTTACAAATTTGTATAAAATAGAATTTTACCACGTCTGTGAATTTAATTTTAAAAATCTTAGAGACACGATTGACATCAATAAGTACAATGTGGTTCAATAGGATGAAAATTATTTTTGGTAAATAGTAACTTTGGAATCTTATTTACCACCGCTAAAAGTAAATAGGGTAATTAAAGGTACCAATTATATTATAATTACGCTAACACATGTCGAAATTCTTTTAAATAAGTGTATTTTGAAAAAAATAAACCATAAGAAAAAATATTATCCTCTTTGATCCACTTGGATTAGATTAGGACATTTATTATTATTTTTTTAAAGAAGATTTAAAAGTGTTAACTTCAAATTTTAATAAATAATTTTTTTAATATAGGGTTATACATAAGATAAACTTGAATATAAATATTAATTATAACTATAAATTTATTTCCTACATATTGTTATTTTATTTATAATTTTTATAATTTATATAATTAAATTTATTTATGACAGAATGATGATGCAATAATTACCTTATTAATGAAAGATTAAAATAATTGATATTATAAATATATCAATAAATTTAAATTGAGACTTCCGATGCATTCCAAAATATTTATGGGTTAATATGACATGTGACGATTGATTTAATGTATTTTTCTTCGAAGTAATATAGTTTTTTTGACATTCACGAAAACCAAATACCAAATAGTGTCAAAATTGACAAAAATGAGTTTTTAAAAACAAATACTATATTATAAAATGATATAATATTCCTAAAAATATAAGGTTCATCCAAAGGACTTATATAATGATAGTTATGTTATTAATGAACTACTTGGGGTTTGATTTGCATTTTATAATATGTGTACTAATCATGTAATATAAAAATACAAGAATACATTGAAAAAATTAAACTGTTTAACTAAGAGTTAAATCTAAAAGACGAGGTTAATATGGTGATCAAAACTTTTCTAAAACCTATTGGATGAGATTATTTCAACCCATATCTACCTTTTCCTTGAAATAAATCCATTTTGAGCTACTAGAAACCAAAAATGATTTTATAATAAAATAATATTTCAAGCTTTTCCTAAAGTGACTCTCACCTCTCTTATAAAAGTGTACTTTCGCTTCTCTTAACTTCACACCTCAAAATCCATTTGACATGGCCAAAACCTGCTCAAATATCCTCCTAACTACCCTCAATTAATCCTAGAGACCTTAATTTGATGAGAAAGCCAACCTAAGGATCTCTTTTGATCAAATCAAAAGGAAGCACCCGAAAAAGAGGTAATAATTTCATCACCTCTTTCAAAGTTCTTTTCTTCTTCCACATCCTCTTTCATTGTTGTTTCCATAACAAAATAATAACTACATTACCTTCTACATACTATGATTTTATTATAACTATGGTACAATAATATTCATTATTCGGTCCATCCTATGAATAGAAAAGTCACTATACGTGCGTACGTACTGTGTACCATCTCCACGTTGTGGTGTAGTTTGTTATTCCACACTTCATTATTTGGATGAGTAAAATAATGAGTATAATTAATGTAAATAAAAAATATGACATGTTAATGATTCTTTATTTATTATATATCATCTAATTACATATGATTACACCATTAATAGAATGATATTGTCACTCGTGCGTACGTACAGATTACTATCTCCACGAACATGATGAGATTCATTACCCATCGTAACCATTCAAGAATAATTTTAATTTTTTTGATGTATAATAATTTTTAAGAACTTAATATCATTCTGGATTGGAATCAAATACTCCTATCCATAATAAACATGGCCTATGAAAAAAAAATAAAGTAAAGAGAATCAGTTACTACTTGAAACAATGATACTACTGAAATATTATTAACAAATCAACATTAAAAGATCATATATGATATCATATTTATGTGTGTGGTTCTTGAATATTTTAATAACAATGATTTAACTATTATACAGGTGGTTAATTTACCCTCGACTAAGGAAAATTAATAGGTAAGGGTTAATTTTTCAATCTCTTTGTTATCTGAGGTTGTTTATATGTAAGCATCTACTGGAATTTTTTATCATCCTCATCCACGTTTCTTAAATATTTATTTCCAAACATTTTTACTATTTCCTAAAATATGTTTTAATGTCATTTATACCCTTATTTTACTTTTTATAAAATGTTTTTAATGTAATCTTTCCGTCATTTTCCAAACAAGGTAATTTATGAACTATTTCGATTAATTAAGGTATGAATGTTTTTTAAACTTATACGGTGGGTGTGGATATTTTCTGTCATTATAAATCCTTCGAAGCTTCCTTAGAATATTATAATAATATTTTAAAAATTAATGTTTTCTTTTATAATTAAATGAATTTTAAATTATTTCAAAATCAAATGAGATATTTCTCTCATATAGTTTTGATTTCATCTATGTCAACATTCTTTGATGGATTTTACTCTTTTTTGAAGTTGATTTATTATGATACAATATTACTAATTTTATTGATGGTTTTGTGATATGTTTGACTATGGATGTTTTAGTTTTATACCATTCATGTTTTATGGTTAAAGTATTAACATTTTGTATGCTATTTTTAATATGAATGTTCATGTTATGTTTAAAAATTTTCATATAAGGAATGCATTGGACTAAGTAAGTGACAGTTGGAGCCCGCTATAGATTCTCGATGCATCGGTAAGTCTCATGAGACAAACTAGATTCTTGGCATAAGGCCTTGAAAAAATTATTATTTGTAGTCTTGGCACGAGGCCTTGACTATGTGGTTATGTTGTCTAGCATTATGCATTCCATCATTATGGAATTAGCTATTGATTTTACATGTGATTATTTGACTAGTAGAACATCCATGTAAATAAGTAAATGAAATTATTTGATCAATATTTTCCATATTATTCTGAAGTTTATGTTTAAAATGCTTTTGATTTATTCTTATAAATTTCATTAAATGTTTATGATTATTTATGATAGTTTCGGCTATATTGTTATCCTTACTGAGCATCTGAGCTCAACCATTTCTTTTGTTTTATTTTTCCCAGGATGAAAAGAAGTATATTATGATTAACTTGAAAGGATAGGTCAAAGGATATTAGTGTGTTCAAATGGGACACAATGTTTTTGTTTTTTATTTCATGATGTAATGTAAAACTTATGTATGTATCTAGTACTTCCAAGTCTACTAAACTAATCGGTCTTTTGAGAGATGATCTCTTGGGATCATGAAAATGTTATGTAATAATGCATCGACTCATAGTAACAAGGGTTTGGGGGTTAAAATAAGTATCAGAATTATGTCTAGTTAGTGTTCTAGAAAATATTCAAGGCTAGGAATGATGCACTATATTGAGCCAAGTGATATGTAACAAAAGTATAGGGTGTTAAACATTCTTTTAAAACTTTTTATAATGTTAAATTTATCATATTTAACAGCTCTTGTAGGTTTACTACTTAATAAAATGATAAATAGTGACATTGAAACAATATAAAATTAAAATATGTAAGCATTCTGAATTTATAAGTTATTACAGCATTCAAGAGAAATAGAATAGATATCATTGAATATGAATAACATAATACAATAGAAAACATAAAGTTAATGAACACACATTTCTTTATTTTAGTTTGGTTATAAGTGGGCCTACATCGAGTCTCTAATTCTCTATAAACATCAAGAGGATTGGTACCCATAATAAGAAACATACCATACTTTTGGGTGGAGTAAAAATACTTTACAAGACCCTGCCTTTTATGACATGGATGCTCACCACAAAAAATCCATATTTTTTTATATGACTCACAACCCAACTGAACCTAAATTTTAATAAGAGTCACAACTTGATGGATGTACCTTTAAAAAAGGATATATAACCAAACTCTAAATTTACTTTGAATAAAATTATAAAAATCTAATTCAAGAATAAACATAAAATAAAATAATACAACAATGAATAGAGATAAACTAGAATAAAAGCAGTATAAATTTAGATGTTGATGAAGTATCTTGATAAATTCTAAAAAATAGATTATTTAATCATATCAACAATTATCCTCACATAAACACAATTGCGATTGTAGAAGAAAAAACTTTTAGTCACATGTATTGTATCTCTCTTATCGCACACTTATCTTCCTTCCACCATACAATATTTATAAAGTAAAATCTAATAGTAATCTCATAATATATCTAGATTCTCAATGCATGGGGGATTACTATAATCTAAAAACACCAAAAATATTGATTAAATATAAAAAATAAAAAATATAATCATAACATATAAAAAATGTAATATCACACACATTTTGACAAAAAAGTATCTAAAACTCATTCCTAAATAAAATAATTTAAAACAAATTTTAACATGCTAATTTATAATTAATGAATATTTATAAATAAATAAAACATATTAAAATTAACAAATAAAATTTATAAAATTCCAAATATCAAAATAATATTTGATTAGAGTTTCCAAAAGTAATTTTGAAAAATGTTGTCACTTGTCTACTATGGAAGATCGTCTTCCTTAGGGTCAATTGTTATCCTTATGGTCGATATTTTTCCTTAAGGATGATTGTATTTATCATGGTCAACTGACTATCCTAGAGTAGATTCAATATACATGCAGTCATTTAAATATATATGTGGTTGATCCGTACATTCTATACATGTAGTTGAAAAATGCTTCCAATTATTGTAATTGATACATGCAGTTGATACACTTTCATTGAAACATATATTTTATACTTATAAAAGATATAAATCATAGAATATTATCATAATTAAAACTCAGTGTTTAATAATTAGGTCTAACAATTATGTGATGTGAGAAATTATAATTATTCAAGTTATTAAATGTAAGGGAAAAAATTAAAAAAACATGAACAATCAATTACTAAACATTAAAAAAATCCTCAAATATTAATTCAACATGCTCATAAACTAACAATCCCTATTTTTTTTGTAAATTAAAAAAATATAAAATTTATTTCTAATACTCTAAATATTTTATTTTTTTATGAAATTTATCCAAATGTAAAATAAAATATTTGATTAACAATATCAAATACATATAACTATATTTAAATATTTAAAATACTTTTGATTAGATTAAATTTCTTCTCAAATAGATGATCTTAAGAATAAAAAACATTCTTATTTAAATAATGAAAAAATGAGAAAATAAAACTGAAACATGATTGAAACATAATATTAGGTAAACATGTTTAAAAAAATTTATTTCGTTAAATGTTAAAAAAATTAATAAAATAAGAACACCTTACACAAATGAATTCATATTTTGATTATATATAAAAGTGTGACACCAGATTTTAAGTGTAGTAAAAACCAAACAATAATCTTAATTTATTAAACTATGTTCAAGATTTACAAAACAATAGAAGATTGTAGATGGATTTTTTAGAATAAACTAAAAAAATCGCTGGGAATTAATATTTAAAAATTCAATTAGTTTAAAGTAAATATTGAAATGAAATAAAACCCTTTTGAAATGTTTTAGAGTTCATAACCAGTACAAAAACAATATGTAAAATCGATCTAAAAAAACATAAATATACTAAATCTATAATAAAATCAGAATAAACATTAAAATTGATTTATTCTTGCATCATACCGTGTTCAAACATTATTTTATTAAATTTCATACAATGTATTGGTTTTGTAATAATATCATACAATTCAATTTCATAGGGAAAAAATTCTAAAGAAATGGATATTCTTTTAGCACGATGCTGAATAAAATGAAGCTCGACATCTAAGTGCTTTTTATAGAGTGTCATAAATGATTTTTAGTCACTGAAATAACACTTGTATTATCATAATAAATTAGATCTTTTTAAAAAATGTTAAAGTCACACAATGACTGTTTAATCCAAATACATTTTATATAACAACAAACATCCACAACAAACTCAATCACATACATGGATAATGAAATTTATAATTTATTTTTTAAACTAAAAGAAGTTAAATTTTTATAAATTAAATTACAAATAACTTATACTGACCCAAAATTTACTAACAAACATATCAAATCATTTTAGATGAATATTCAATAAATTTAACAATAATACATGCCTAAAGACCCTAAAGGTTTAGTTCCTTAGTAAAATTTTATGCATAAACAACTGGTATATAAAATATCTAAATCATTTCCCATTATTTTATTTATAAATAACACACTTATTAGACATATCAGAACTAAAACCTTTCTTCATAACCTATGGAAGGTAAACATAAGAAATGGTATGCTCATATTTTCAGCGAGGGTAAACTTAATAGATATTAATTAATGATCATAAGTAAGCGTAATATAATAATTAGGTTATTATAGAATGATTAATAGTTATAATAATCATACCCAATCAGTCAAATATCCTTGTTAATGAAAAATGGATTAATGTATTTTAAAATAAAATACATAATATTTAAGAGTGCAGAGTCGACAATAATCAATCATGATCCATGAAAACAATTATATAAAAACAAGGAATAAATTATTTGCAAACACATAGTCCCAGAAAATAATTTCCTTAGTCAAGAAAAACTTCCAAGACTATCTTAGTGGATTGAATTCACTCCCAATTCTACCACCTCATTAGTCAAGGTTCACTCCTAAGTCTATCTTATTCGATAAAGAACCATACTAAACTGGGTTAAATCCCCATTTTTGTCCTTATTTTCTCATGATATATTAATATTTTCATAATTTATTCAAGGAATATAAGATTAGGGGTATACCCATCACATTAATAAAACCACACTTATGTCTTCCATTAGATCATAAAACATTCATCGTATCTTTTTATCACAACCCGTGTAAGGGATCCAAGTTTATTAATAATTTCATCATTATATTTATAAACCATCTAGAAAAATAATAAATATGGATAATATAGATGAAAAATTGGATAGTATCTGTCATAAAATATTTGAAACATAAAATGATTTCAATATAGATGAAAATAATTTTAAAAGATTATAGGAACAACTCTGGAGGAAAACACCATTTTAATTTTGAAATAACTTATTTAAAATATAAAAATTTCAAAAATAAATATGAAACAATTTTATTTAAAAATTATAAAAAAAACATACAAAGTAATCATCAAATAAATTAATATTTTTTATGATTGGGAAAACCATTCATATGGTATACGTTAAAATAGAAATTCCTTTCATATTTTTTCGAAAAAATTATAAGTGCCTCGTTTAGAAAGTGATAATAATAATTATTTAATTTTGATTATATATATTAATAAATTAGTAAAAATAATATTAATCAATAATATTAGAAAAAAAATAATTATTGAAAACATTTTAATATAAATAGGGATATGTAATAAAAGATTCCCGACCAAAGAGAAAAATGAATTCAGTTTTAATTAGAAATGTTATTTATATCTCTTGAGTACATAAAGTGAGAAAAATTACAGGAAAAAAATAAATCTATCAAAATAACCATATGAGATGAAATTACATATTATTTGGGTGAGGAAGATCATATTATTTCATAGTTTTAAATTTAATCAGAAAGAATTGTAGTAAAATAATGAGACTATAAGATAAAACCCTTACCTGAAGACCATCCAGCATCATAAGTACACTAACCTATTGTATAATAAATATAATTTTATTATAATTATAAACCAAATACATATTCAAACCAATTATTCCATACATGGTTTAATTATATCATTTTTCACTCATTCATTATCTATCTTCCATTATTATCATTATTTCATGTGTTAACTGCCTGTTTTTTTCATTTATGTTATTATTCGGAAGTCATGGTCAATGAAATTTAATCTCATTTTATTAAAATAAAAAATTTAAATCATTATATAAATATCATATATATCCATTATATACAAAAATATAACTATTCATATAATGAAGTGGTGAAAAATGAATTACATCACTATGTGAAGACTCTAGTCTCTATATACGGGCAAGTGATATTTCCACTTATTGATGGATGAAATGATATATTAATCCAAATTTATTGAGTAATTATCATATAAGATATATAATATGTATACATTAAATCTATCAAAATATCCATTTTGCAACCCGTCCTCCGGGGCCTGTTTCGTGACTACCCCAAACCTGCCTTCCATAGGCTAGGGGCTGATGACTAGCACCAGAAAGGCATATCCCAAAAAGGGAAGGCATTGAATTAAAACCTGTATTCACACACGTCCAATCACATCCCAAAAAACTACAAGAGGGAAATAAGTATACCACCAAAGAAAGGCTGAGTTCAAGAACATGTGAAAAGAAGTGGGCCAGAATACAAACACAACAAGGAACTTAAAACAGTAAAGTACAAAATGGGACACTGATGGCCATCCATGGAACACCCCACCTAATCATGAGAGTATTGAGGCTACTGGAAGCCAAAGTATTATATCTTACCCGCCTGGCCCTACTGGGACCCATATTGTCCAAGGCTACCTTGTCTACCGTCGTAGCGTCCGTCAGTCCCGTCCCCCTGAGCACCTTTTTCAAAATGTTCATCGTTTTCACTAGACACAACACGTGCCCGTGAAACCCGTGATGGGGGAGTATAAAAATACATAGTAGGGACCCTGATACCCCCGAAGGTCTCTTAGTAATCTACAAAATAAAACACCTCAAAGAAAAATACCATATAAGTAAAACCACCAAGCAAGACCTCAACAACATAAAACAAAGTTAAAGATGCAACTCACACCAGGTACAACATAAGTACAAAAGTAAATATGATTAGTCATAAATCCAGATCTTATTATTCTATCGAGATGGTTGTTCTATTGTTCCGAAAAAGGTCGCTAGGTGCTGACCCACAGAGGATCGCTAGGTGCTGACACACAGAGGTTCGCTAGGTGCAGATCCACGGAGGATCTCTTGGTGCCGACCCACAACAGATCACTCGGTTCCGAACCATAGAGGATCATTAGGTTCCGACCTATAGAGGATCACTAAGTGTTGACCCACATTTATCTCTAGGTACTAACCCACTCAGAGGATCACTATTATTTCTTTATGTCACAGCTAGACACTAGATTCCCTCACTTAGCACGCTTGATTTCCAGGGGGTCCACTCTTCAAGCTATAGGTCATATATCAACCTCTATGAAGTCCCACCGAGAAGTAACCCCAAGGACTGTCTTGTCGTAAGGGTTCCTATGCGATAGATGGTGCATCAATTAGACTTCTGATTTGTAAGATATAGAGAAAAAGGTAAAACAGATCCTGGTTGGATTCGAATCTGATCCAACTCGGACGTACTCCAACTTCTGCCAAAACTCATCTGGAGTATATCAAAAGGACCGCCCCATCGCAAGGGTTCTCACACCGCATACGACACATCAATCAAACACCCGATCTATGATTTATAACCGTTTTTGTGAAATGGGGCCGGTCAGGTCTGGGTTCGGTAAGGTTTCGGCCCATTGGGTTCGCACGTCTGATCCGCATGGTATAGGTCCAGCCCACTCGGAGAAACCAGCCCAGTTGGTAGGTCGGTTGGGCAAGACTGGACGTGGGGTATCTAGTTCTCCCAGTTGGCGGCGTCAGTGGGGTGCTGCCCCCTCTCGTGAAACGACCAACATGAGCTGCTCGTTGTATGCCGGCCGATCAGCCGGAGTGGGCTGCTCTTCTCCATGCGGTGCATTGGCACCATGTCCTTCACCCTCCATAGCCGTCCGACTACGGAACCTTGCCGCAGTCAAGCTTGTGGGTGCTGCCTTCTCCATGCGGCTGGCACGGGCCGGCTGTTGCCATTGGTCACCACCATTCCATTGTTTTCATGTCGGCAACACCTTCCATGGGCCACCGAAAATGATCTGATGGTTTGTTTTCTGTTCCATATGTGCCTACAGGCCACTCGGGTCCCCACCTTCACTACGAAGTTCACAGAATTTCTTTAAGGCCACGATTCTTGGTCACCCATGATGAATGAACAAATTCGAAGAGCGGTGGAGGGTCCGAGCCTTTTTCGGATTGGCCCACACTCTCCGCGTTAGTGTTTGATCATGGGGGTGATAACAGTCATCATATAGTTTAAGAAAAAACATTTTTCAAGATCCCTCAACAACCACCCACAAGAACGAATGAGTCATGGATCAACCCATTAGTCCATTGATCCACTTTTCTTGTATTTTTCAAGAACAGGATATGCAGAATCATTAAAAATTTAGAGAATTCAAATCCATACATGGATTCAGTTGAATTCATTGCGGATGAAGGAGGGATTCTGCGTTCGTTGACGTTTTACATTTGTTGGAATTCATCGTCGTTGGTCGATCTCCGGATCAGATCCTTCAATGATCGACGTTCATTTTCCATTATTCATTGGAGAGGGATTTTTTCGGCATTACGTTAGAGGTTTCCCCCATGGTCGATAATCCATTCGCCAAAAAAAATTGAATAAAAAGAAAAAAATCTTGATGTGGTGTTCATTAATGTTGTTTATTAATGAACCTTGATTAATGAACCATTAATTAAACTTGCGTTGAGGTTATACAAAAAAAAAGAAATGTGTCCTTAAATGAACTTCATTTAATGATCATCGTTATGCTATTGTTTCACCAACTGTCCCCTAACAGTTGAAAAAAAGAATAAAACAACTCAAAGAGTTATTTTATTATTTTTATGAAAAGTCCAAGATTTATCTTTTCATTCCGATCATAGTCGATCGAAGTTAAGCTTCAGCTAAGAGATTCTCAACATTGTAAATTCAACGGTGCCCTAAAATTTTCAATCCGAGCACTAGTTCAAAAGATATAAAAACATGCTCACACGTTTACTGAACGCACCTCAAAAAAGTTCAAAAATAATAATATTCACCCTTAACCTATGCCGATCTAGGTTAGACTCCACCTAAGAGTAACACACCCCAACGAGCTCAACGATACTCTCGGATTTTTAATATGAGTTACCATTTAGAAGTTATAAAGATTTAACAATAAAATAATTGTTAATTATTTTATTTATGGCCAAAAACTAACTTCTATTATTGGCTTGTGTCAGACAATATTAGGATCTTCCAAAGGAAATCATACCCTCATGAGCTCAATGGTTGTATGAAACTTTTAATCTAAGTCACTGTTCATGATTTATAATCATTTGAAAAATATAATAATTTTATTTAATAATTTTATTTATAGTTATGTCATTTTTGGGTTTTCTCACCAGAGGCCTCCATCGACTAAACTGAAGTCCTGCCTAGGGTAAACCCACCATCTTGAATGCAATGCTGCCCTCATATTTCTGATCCAGGAACAAATTTAAGAGTTACTCCACCTTTTCAGGAAAACCACTCACACGAGCTATTTAAAGATTAAAATTTTTCGATGGGTCAGTTTGGGTACTCTGGGCCTCTGAATCGCATCCCGTCTAAATGATTAGCCTCAAAATAATTGCATATAAAAAAATTATACGGAAATTTTTGGATATTAATATCCAAGATTGAAATATGGTTATTGAAAATGAGTTGTATCACTATGTGGAGGCGGTAGTCCACACGTACGCACAAGTGATTATTTAATCTCTTATTTGAAGAAGAAGAGGTGATTCATGGTTGTGACATAATTATTATAAAATCTAAGTATATTTTCTATACTAGTCATAATGTTATGATAGATACAATATATTTAGATTAAGTAGAAGATGAAATACAACTAAAAGTGTTTTATTGACATTTATACATCTTCTTTGTGAGGCTTCCTTTGGATTACAGCTTAAGACATGATGGAGTTGTCTTATTAAAGACCCAAGGCTCTGAAATTAAGATAAGAAATATAGTAAGATTTTTTCATAGGGATTAGACAAGTAAAAAGTCTTAAATTATGTTAAAAAAATGAGGAAAAGATATGTCCTTTTATAAGTATGGCCAGGGACACACATTAAATTTATTAAAATATTTCAATGATATAAGGTGATGTGGACTTAAATTCACCTAATATGCCGCATTTATTATTATTATTAATTTTTTCATTCAATTATTTGAATATTTTTTTTGTTTTTATTAAATAAATACTCTTTTATAAAATAATAATTAAATTCATTATTTAAATAATGTTAATAATTAATTTTGTATTTATAGCCTTTAATTATTAATTACGTCTTACTTATTTTTCGGGTCCAATAATTATCTAATTTATTTATTATTTCTTAATCTCTTTTTAATTTTAGAAATATGATATTTTAATCCTTTAATCAATTTCTTTCATACTTAATTAATTTATATTTTAATTTAATTTTTTACATCATTAATTTAGTTTTCTCAAAATTAGTTCTGTTTATTTATTATTTTGTATAGTTAATTTGATCCTAATAATTAATTTTGATTTTTTAATTTTATCGTCATAATTTTATTTAAAAATTTAATCTTTAAAAATTTAATTGTTCTAGTTTTTAATTGTTCATTAGTTTTTTCAATTTATTTTAGTTCCCTGATTTATCAATATAATTAATTATTTGTATTAAGTTTTAATTCATTTTTTAAATTAATTTGATTTTCTTTTCTTCCAAATTATTAATTTTTTGATTGAATTTTAGTTATTTTTTATAAGTTTAGTTCATTAATATTAACATATTTTTTGTTGCTTCTTGTTGATATATCCATTAACAAGTAGTCACAGACTACTTTGTACTCCAATATTTTTATTAATCGTCAGTGACTCATACATTATCAAAAGCCTATAATATTGAGTCCCACTCACCTTTGCTTTTCATTCTGCCAACCCCTTCCCCATTTTTCCCAACGGAAAGTCTTGCTACTAAAACTCACTGTTCCTCCTATCACCGGTCTCATCCTTCTGCCACCTATACCCACTGGTTCAGCTCGACTAAAACTCAATCACAAATGACACCACTCACTGCCACTATAAAAAATCCATAACCTTTATCCAAGATAAACATCAAAAAACTGAAACCAACTAGAGATTCAACATGAGAAGAACACATATCTGAGAAACAAATTATTTCTAGATTCTAGCTTCCCGAGTTCCTGTAGCTTTCGACATCACAAGTCGAAGTCGTCGCCGGACCTAGGTGGAGGAACCCGTTGTTAGCCGCAACCGCATCCACTACCACTTAAACAACTGAACCATGAGCCGCTAGTCAAACTCTGATTGCACCACCGTCACATAAGCTGATGTCCAAGGAGATGCACAAAGGAAGCTAAGGTCGTGCCACTTGAATGGATGAAACTGTCGTAGTAGAGCAGGGACGATTGTGAACCACCGAAGCCCCTCGCCGCTGGACAACATACCACCATCGTGATGCATTTTCTGCGATTTTGTGCCGTCATCATGCCACCATGGGAGAGAAAGAGCATAGCTGTAGTAGCGACATGCAAGAGAAGCTGACCCTAACTAATTTAGTGGAAATATTTTTTTTAGTTTAAGGGGTTAGGGCTTTTATTAATTTGGGAAGGGGTGGTGTAGGGCCACTTCAAGTGGGTCTTTGTACCCCACCCCTTTAACCACCCTTTAATATATATATATATATATATATATACATATACTATAATAAATATAATATAAATATAATAAATTTATAAAATACAATTAAAATAAAATTAAAAATATAAGAAATATATGTGTGAATATAATAATAATTTTAATAAAGATATAATTGTAACTGTAATACAAAATATGTTATTGTAAGAATTTTTTATATTTTTTATATTTACATATAATTATAAATAAATATATAATAAATATATTATAAATATAGTAAATATATTATAAATAAAATAAATACATTATAAATAAAATAAATATATTATATATATAATAAATATATTACAAATATAATAAATTTATAATAAAAATAAAATATTATATATTTAATAATATTATAAATTTATTATATCTTTAAATTATATACAATTATTTATAATTTTTAATATATAATATTATAATTATATATAATTATATTATATAATTATAAATATTTCTTTATAGTGATTTTTTTAATTATATATATTAATTATATATATACATATATTTATATAAATAAATATATATAAATAATTTCGTATTTATAAATTCATATTTATAAATACATATTTATAATTATATATATATATATTATATTTATTTATAATTCTTATCATGTAATATATATATATATATAATAAATCTATTTTAAAAAAATCAATATTTATAATTATATATAAATATAATAAATATAATAAATATATAAGTGTAAATATATAAATATTTATTTTATATTTATAAAAAAAATTTAAATTAAATAAGGATTGTATATATACATATAAATCAATATTTATATAATTACCAACATTTTTAAAGAATTCTAAATATATATTGAGTATATATTTATTATATTTATGAATATTTATTATAGTAATTATATATTAATTATAAATATATTTTTAAATATAATTAGAATTATATTTTTACTATAAATATTAATAATCATATATTTATTACAAATATTAATTACTATTTATTTATGATAGCAATGAGAAATTTATTATATTTATTTATACTTATATATTTAAAAATAACTCTTAATTAATTTTGAAATATAAAAAAAATATAATTTTAATTGGAACATTGACCCCTTCGGCCCCACACCAACTCCAAACCCCATATATATATATATATTTAATAATAATAAATTTATTTATAATTTTTTTATTATAATAAATTTAATTACAAAAATAAATATGTAATTATAATAAATATATAATTATAGTAACAAATATGTAATTAGTAATAATATGATTATAATAAATATATGATTATAATGAAAATATGATTATAATAAACATATTTATTTATAATTATATTTAGAAATATATTTATGTAGTTGTAAATAAATAAATATTTATAAAAAAATTTATAATATTTTTAGACAAATAATAAATTATAAATAATATATATATATATATATATAATAAATACTATTACAAATCTATCTCTATAAATAAATATTTCTAGTTATATAATAAAAATATTTTTTATGAATATAATAAATAAATTATTAATATAAGATATAAAAAATGTATAATTATAAATATAATAAATATATAATTATAAATATAACAAATGTAAGATAAATATAAAATAAATACTTATATATTTAAAATTATATATTAATTATATTAATAATTATTAATATAATAAGTATAAATATAATAAATTTATAATTATTAATATAATAAACATAGAATCATAAATATAATAAATATATAACTATAAATATAATAAATATAATAAATATAAATATAATGAATATAAAATTAAATAAATAAATAAATAAATAAATATATAATTATAAATAAGCATATATTTATAATTATATTAATTTATAATTGTTAATACATAATTATATATTTATATTTTTAGTTAAATATATATTTATAATAATATTTATTTAGAATTTAGAATTTATATTTATATAAATAAATTTAAATTTATAAACATATATTTTAAAAATAAATAAATAAATAAATAAATAAATATAATAAATATATAATCATAAATATATATACTCATTAATATATATAAATATATATTTATAATTACATTTAAAAATATACTTGTTATTATGTATTTAAGGAGGTGAAATTATTTATAATTATATTTATAATCATATATAAATATTTAAAAATAAATAAACTTTATTTTTAAAATTTATAAATTTATATATAATTATTTAAATACATAAATAAACTATATTAAATTTATTTATATATATATAAACATTATTAACATCATTTATATTTATATAAATAAACCGTATTAAATATTAAATAATTATTATAATTACATATTTTTTATAATTATATAATTATTATAATCATATATTTATTATATTTATAATTAATTATTTATTATATATTTAGTTATGTATTTATTATTTTTTAGTTATATAATTATTATAGTTATATAATTACTATAATCATATATTTATTATAATCATATATTTATTATAATTACATATTTATTGTAATTAAATATCAAATATATAATTAATATAAATAGATAATTATAATTAAATTAAATGTATATTTATAATAAATATATTATAATTATATTTTTAGTTATGTATTTGTTATAATTATATATTTATTACAATTATATATTTATTATAATTTTATATTTAATGTAATTATATAATTATTATATTTATGATTTGAAATTTATTATAATTGTATATTAATTATAATTATGGATTTTTTATATTTAAAATTATATAATTATTATATTTATATATTTATTTTATTATACTTTTATTATAAATAAATACATATTTATAAATCTGAAAAATAAATTTATTAAATATATTGATATATTTATATATAACTATATAAATATGGATTTATAATTGTATAATTATACTTATAATTATAAATATAATTATAAATAATTTCAAATTTTTAAATGTATAGTTATAAATTTATTATTAAAATCAAAATTATTTATTTTTAAATATAATTAAATATATATATATATATATATATATATATATATATATATATATTAATAACTTGATGATAGATGCCACTCGAAGTGGCGCTCGGGCTGAAGAAATCAATAGTGCTGCTTCAAGTGGTGCTTTTGAGACCCATTTTTTAAAATAAGAAAAGTAGACCCATTAAAATAAATAAAAAATTCAAACACCCTTAATAACCAATTTGGCCAGCTGACCCCCCTATCGTGCGTTGTGTGGATACAGGGTAGGGGAGTAAAAAATTAATTAAAAAAATATAAAAAAACAACAACTACAACAATAATAATAAATAAATAAAATTAAAACAAAATAAATAATTTTATTAACAACTATAATTAATTAAATTAATATACAACCTAATTTTTTTTAAATAAAATAATTTTATACAATTAAATAAATATCCTTAATAATTTAATAATATAACTTAATTAATTACAAATAATAAGTTTTAATAAACTTATTATAAATTAATCAACTTAATAATATTTAATCTTTTTTAAAAATAAAAATAATTATATTTTATAAAGTTATAAAAATATTAACAGTAATAATAATTAAATAATTAAATAATAGTAATAAATAAATTTTTAAGTTAAAATGTCATGTTTTAATTGTTCTCTTCTATTTTCATTCACAGATACAACTGGAGCTAAAATCCCATCACAGTTCATCCCAACCTTTTGGTCGGTATTCAGTTAGGGAAGTTTCGATAATGTCATCAGGGATGTAGTAGAAAAACACACTTGTACAATGAAAAACCGGAGATTCACCTAAGTGATTGAGTACAACGGTTATCAATCATGAGATGGTAGATGAATTTAAAATTACAATAGCAGTAAGGGATAATTGACTCTTAGATTCAAATTATTCATCGTACACATCTTTGACACCATGAGAGCAGTAACAGAACACATAATAAAAGAGACGTCGACCGGAGGATCAAATCAATGCAGCAGTGAAGGATTTTGTGAGGGAGATCTCTTTCTACTCTTTTCAATTTCTTTCTCTATAATTACTTTGTCTTCAATTATTCTTTTATAATGATTATAGGCTAAAACAGTAAAACTTGTGGATTTATAATTCCATTGGTTCATATTTTTTTAATTCTTCCCAAACAATAAATTTTAAGATTTGGAATTGATTGGAGTGATTAGTTCCACATCTTATTTTTTAATCATTTCACACCTATATAATAATATTTTATAACTCTATGATTATTCAGTGAGATTGATCATGGATGTATTTTTATCAAATCTTAATTTCAAAACTTTTCAATATTACATCGAGTTATATTTAATAGAGTCATTCTCAACAATTTTTTACAATCTGATGAATCTTGGAGTGACATACTCCATGATTCCATCTTTCTGCTACTTTGATCTCTTGGTGATGTAGATTTGTCTATTTTTTCTCTCAGGTTGCACATTCGATTTAATTTTAGTCAAGATGTCATCATTTCAACAAGTAGTGTTAGTATTTTCCCAAGAATTTTTCTAAATCATTTTTTTCCGATTCTCTATTAATGTTTCTTGTTTATCATTAACACTATTACATAATTCCATTTACAAATTACAAAAAAATCATTAATTAAAACCAGTACTTATTTTTTTCCGTTTAGGAAATTTTATGTCATTTTCTTTAGTTAAGGAATAAACAAACCCAAAAACATTCACCTATCTTCCATGTGGTTCGACCCTTTTCTAATATACTAGTGTAGGTTTATAAATTTAATTTTAAGGGCCTTGAAGACCTTTAGTTCACATTAAAATTTGGCACCATTATTTGGGAGGGAATTTACTGAGTGTTTTAGGGTTTGAATATTTTAAAAACATATAAGAAAAAACAATAAGAAACAATAAAAAATCAATAAAAAAACAAAAAAAGATGATTCTTTTGCTAAACATAATTTTTTTATTTGAATGTTAATGTGTGTGTTTAATATAATTATTTAGAAAATAGAAGTTCATGAGGCTCTAATAGTTTTAATGGTCCCTTATGTGTTTTATTGTGGTTATTAGGGACATACTTCCTAGCTGTGTGTCTTTAACCAACCAAAAATATTAATCACTTTGAAAGAATCAAACATAATTTTGATCCCATACGTGTTTTCCCAGTTGAATTTGAAAAAATTGTATATAAGATAGATTCTAAAATTGATACAAGGATAAAATTATTGTTCAACCAAAACTGTGAATATCAAATTAATAATTTTCATAAATAATATCAAAAACTCAAAAATTTAGAAAACATTCTCTTTGAGTTACAAATAATGTTTAAGGAATAAGAAAAAATTTAAATAAAATGGCCCTTTGGGGGTGGATTATGAAATTAAAAAAAAGTGCATATTAATTAATATTAAAACACTAACATCCTTTTTTAATAGGCCTTTGAGGGTGACATATGAAAATCCAAACTGGGGTATTTAATTGTTTAGTCAAAAATGGAATCGTTTGGTTTTCATGACTTTTGGGGTGCTTATGCAAATCCAAACTGGGGAATATCAATGTATATCCAAAATAATAGTGTCCTTTTGTGTCATAAATTATATCACTGATGGAAAACGATAGATTATGAAGATCCGAAATAATCAAGGAAAAGGAGTATGATTTGTGGAAGGAATGATTCTTAGCAGAAAGGATGCATTTGGACTGACATTATACATGGAATATAAATTTCCCTGCATAGATATTTTATTATATATAGTGGAGGGGGTATATTTTTACTTCATGGATAAGAACAATATATAAGGTCAAGGCATCAACATGTATCCCATTGAGTTGATAATGATGATACATGAAGTTCTAGAATGGAGGTGTAACGGGATACCCGCACCAAGGGTTACGATCTTCTCAGGAAAAGACTAAAGTGTTATTCATTTTTATGTTATATAATAAGTATTTATAACATGAAATTTTATGTTAGCTTGAAAGTAAATTTTTTTATAGTTAATCTTCTTTTGACTAGGATTTTAGATGTTATAGTTTAATGTATAATAACTCAGACTATAATGACTTTTTAGATTTAGGTTATATGATAAGAACCATATGTCATTCCATTTAAGGTCTTGAATCCAAGATAATATTCCTTGTATACAATAATCATGTGACTATAATGATATTGTGTCTATATCATATGAAGTACGTCTTGAGAATCATGTATTGGTAGGGTTCGGAATAGGCTCTACACCCATTAAGATCAATGAATAAGCACTATTATAGTGTACCTTGTGTATGGAAAAAGGTATCTCCCACTTTAGCTCAATATTACTAGGTTTCATACCTAGTATCATTAGGGTCCTAAGAAATACTACCAACTCTCCTTGTGGGAATGAGCATAGGTAAACTTTCTTATTAAAATCCCATTCTATCCAATTTTGATGAACCTCCGAGTCATGTAAGATATACAGTCTTTTATCATTGATTCTATCCAATTCAAAGAGCCACTTTTGAGATTTCTCATCTATAGATAGTTGATTATATATGGAAACATGAAGGGAAGGAAGTAAGAACTCAATGGGAAATATGTCTTATGCCCCATATACAAATGAACATGAGGTTCCCGATTGGTAGTTCAAGTTGTTGTACTATATTCCCATAAAGAATGTAATTCCTTGTTAGGCTAGGAAGTTTAATATTTATCCAAAATCATCTAATTTATGTTAGATAAGGTCTTTTGTAATGCCTCTATATTTCCGTTATATAGTTTATTATAGTGAGATAAATGGTTGGATTTGATATTATACTCATGATATAGCTTCTCCAACTCAACAGAACAAAAATTAGTTCCATTTTATATCACTTTTGTATGAGGGACATCAAATATAGTAATGATGTTGGCTTTCATGAAGCTGGAAATAATTTTTTCCATGACTTATTTGAGGGGTATTTCTTCAACCCATGTGGGGAAGAAGTTAATAGTATAGAGGATGCACATTAATTTCTTAGTCATGGATAGATTTTGTTGTCCTATATCATCCATCTGTAACACCCTGAGATTTTATGAGATATATTATTTTTTTTCATATCATTTGTTGTAAGCTACACCAAGATTACCTTGCACTATACGAAACACCATAATAGCTTGCAGTATACACAACACTATTCTTGAATCATGTTACACACAATTTCATGTTCATTTGATAGTAGTTATTCTATGCAACATTGAGCGTATATATATATACATATATATATATATATATATATTCAATGTATAAATGAAATATGGTTGGATTTTTTTATATAAAACAACAAAGGAGTCTTGTAGTACACACAACCCTGACTTGGCTTGCATTACACTAAATTGTGACCTTCCTCGATAGCATGTGTTGTACGCAATACCAGATTTCACTAAACAATGATATATGGTTATAATATTATTATGAACTAGGTGTTATGAATATTAGTAACTAAATTTTGAATTATTATGACATTATAATTCATCAAACACATTTTATAGAACCTCGTATGAGAAAAAAATAAATTTTACGGGTAAAATAAGTTTTTTAAAAAAAATGCAGTTTTGCCGCCTTTTGATGGCACACCCAATTTAAATCCAGTTTTGACATGTTTATAAGTTCAATTTGATAAAATAAAATTCTTCCTTGGAATCAGGATATAAAAATTTACTTTGGATAAATTTTTCATATTATTCTGATAACTTTAATATTTTAATGAATAGTAAAAACAAGCTATATTTTAATTAAAAAAACTTTTTTCATCAAAATAATTTATATGGATAGATTATCTTTTTTATTGGTTTTAAAGTGTAATTAGAATATATTTTTACCATTTAATCTAATGTTTGTCATTGGAAATAATTTCACTTTGAAATTCGACATAAACAAGTGCCGATCTTTTGAAAGTTATTGTTTCTTAAAAACACGCTATTTGTTTTGATAAGGGGAATTAATTTTAAAATTAATTAATTCCACTTATATGTTTTGAATTTGGAAAAATAGACATCATTTTTGAATTTGGAATATCAAATATAGCTTAGGCTTGATTTCTGGTATTTTTCTGAAAAACATCAATTTTTGATGAATAGTGAAACCACTTAGTGGTAGTTAAAAAACAAACTATTTCATTTAAATGATATTTTACCACTTCTGTGAATTTAATTTCAAAAATATGATGTACATGGTTTGTATCGAAAACTAAAATGAGGTTCAATAAGATGAAAATAATATTTGGTGAATAGTAATTTTTGACTTTTATTAACCGCAGTTAAAGGTAAATATTGTAATTCAAGGTTAAAAGAATATTATAATAATTCAAAATTACCTTAAAACTTGTCCTAACTTTATTGGATGTGTAGTGGACGACCATGAGCATCCTTGGGTCGATTTTGGGACCCCATTGAGCCACATGGTAGTGATAATAAAAATTTGGATTAATTAATTTAATGTAACGACAAAATTGACATTTAAAAAAATCTTTTAGTAACTAATTTTTAAATGGTGTTATATAAATTATCATTTTGACAATAAATATTCATTGTAAATATAAAAATATTTCCTACATGATGGTATTTTTTTTTAATTTTTAGACATCAAATAAATTAAATTATTTAGGACACAATAATGATGTAGTATTTATCTCATTAACAAATGATTTAAATAAATAAGATTATAATGATTAAAATATTATCCAAAAAATTTCCAATTATGATTGGATGATTTTATTTCGACCATGAGTCATAATATCTTCATCGTTAATTTTTTTGGGCCTTTTGAAACCATAGATATGTTTATAATAAAATAATATTTTCACACTTTCCAAAGGTGCCCCTCTCCTCCCTTATAAAAGGACACCTCCTCCCTCTCCTCTTTGCACAAATTTGAGCCTTCATGCTCAGACAAACCCTACCCATTTCCCTTCTCAACATCCCTAGAAACATATTAGAGGTTCTGGTCTTCTCAAAAGACCAACTCTAGTCCCTTAAGTGGACGTTTAAAAGAGACACATCGAGTAAGAGGTAATTTCTTCTACCGATTCTTTCAAGTTTCTTCCTTCTTCTACTTCATATTATTTAGTTGTTTCATTATAAAGTAATAACATAAGTATCAATCAGATAATGATATTTTATTATAGATATGAAACAACCCTATTTCACCTTCTATCCATCCTATGGAAAAGGAAATCACCGCGCGTGCGTACATACGGAATACCGTCTCCACGCTGTGGTGTAATTAGTTTTTCCACCACCACCTTACTTGGATGGGTTTAATGGTGTGAAGAATAAATATATATGGTTATTATAACATCATAATAATTCTGAGAAATTATTCACTCAAATTCTATTCAATAATTATGGGAACCATATCATCACTCGTGCGTATGTACGGATTATCGTCTCCACGACGCGACGAGATTCATTCTCCATGTTAACCACACAAGAATGATTATAAAGTATATAAAATGAATAATAATTAAATATATGACATGATAATGCAACTAGATTTATCTATATATATATGTGTTTTTTTCATCTACTTACTTCCATTCAAGTCAATAAGGAAATGAAAACATCGTTCATGCGTACGTACGACCTACCGTCTCTATAAACGGTGTATTTCATTTTATTTATCTATCTATTATATATATATATACTGAATATATATGATATATAAATCATGAATTAAATTCTGGAAGTAAGTAAATCATGATATAAGTAATAATAATATCAAGAAAAAAAGTCCAAACACGTACGATAAATAAAACGATTTTACCCAAAACGCTGCTTTAACATGGAATTTACAAAAGAACAGGTAATATAAAGTCATAAGTGAACCATATATTATATAATAACAATTAATATGATTCTTTAATAAGTAAATGACATTATTTAAATCATTATAAAGTAGGTTCAGATACGTATGAATCATATCAGACCTAAGGTAAGGGATAACTTTTCCAATCTCATTTTTATCCGAAATTGTTTATTCGTAAGTATTTACTGGGATTATATTTATCCTCCATGTCCCGGTTTTTTAAAAATGGTTTCATGTATGTTTAATGTCCTTTTTAACCATTTTTTACTTTTACTACAAGGTATGTAAGGACTCTTTCTTTTTTTTACCATACGAGGTACTTTTTGACTTTTCCGGCAAAAGTATGAGAAGAATGTTTTTTTAAATTTTATGGTGTGAACTGATTTCTACGGTTTCATAATGCCTAATTTTCATAAAGAGTACTTTACAATATTTCATGATTATTTTCAACAAAAGACCTTTTCTTTTAAAATTACATGGCATTTTGTGAAAAGAAAATGATTTTGAAAAGAAAGGATATTTTCCTCAAGAATTTATTTCAAGTGTTTTGTCAAAACTATATTCCATCTAAGATGACATTCTTTAGTTTGATTATGTTTCAATTATAATGTGTATATTATTTATGTAGTTTTATTCTTTTTATGATTAAATGATATCCATTTTTTATGGATTACTTTTAGATGGGATGATGTTTATGAAACCCATTTTATTCTTTGGGTTGTGATGAATGATTTATGTTTATTTTGTGGCACAAGTAAAAATGATTTAATTATGAGATGGGTGGGACCTATATTTCCATCAAATTCATAGGGTAAAGATTTATATCTCATGATATAAACATGGCTGGAATGACAAGTTCATTCGGTTCAGTGATACAAGATTGGAACGAGGAGTGAACTCAATTCAGAAAGGGACTTTGTCCACTAAGATGGTCTTGGTAGCAATGCCTTGGCTTCTATGGAAATCATTACATGTGATTAATTGTTGAAAAAATTAAATATTTTATTCCCATGATATTTTATCATCATTAATGTAACCTTATGATCAATGCCTTACGTACTTCCATGTTTTATGTCATTGCTCAATATTTTGATGTTTAAACATTATGTTCATGATTTTTTTGTTCATATGTATATGATTTGTGTTATTTTCTCCATGATTAACCTTACTGAGCATTTTAGTTCACCCTTTATATGTTTTCTTTTCCCTGGAATTTAAATAACGGTTTTAGGTAAGAGAGAAAAAGGGGAAGATCTTTATGGGAGATGTTGAAGATCTTTCACCACGATTAAAAGATTATATTCTGAGTTTCCAAAGACACTAAACTATTATTGTCCTTCTGTGTCTATTTTTGTTATGTATTAAGTATTCCGAAAAAGTAAGGTAATTTCCATGTATGTCAATCTTGGGTCTCTACAGTTGGTATCAGAGGAAAGGTTTAGTTATCCTTTGGAAACTAGGATGTGAAAACTGTAGTGAAATACCTAGATATATTTCTAAGGTATGTCTAGGGATGTCCTTTAGGTTTAGTATAAATATAGGTTACAATCCTAGAAATATGTTGACAATCATGAATAACCTAGGGTGAACCTAGGGTCTCATAGATTAAATAATGCGTGATAAGTTAGAAATCCCATAAGTGAATTTTTATGATTATGTGGTTCCTTGTTATTTAAGCTATTTCTTACACCATGGTTTTTGGTTTTCTTATATGGTGGGAACTAGAAAGAATTTATTCAACATTGAATCCAATGGAAAAATTGGTGACTATGAGAAACAAAATTACGTAAGGCCTAGAAAGAATGATTTTGTGATTATTTTGAATCAGTCATTGTGTTATATGATTAACAAGGTTAACTTTAGTGGTATTCCTAATTCATCAAATAAGAGGAAGACGGAATTTGATGCATGTTCGCATGGTGAGGAGCATAGAGAAAGGAAGATTGATATTTATAAATAAGGGAAGACGAACCTTGATGAATACATCAAATGGAGGGGAAGATGTTATCTGTGCTGGGAGAAGGGTCATAGAGTGAAAGACTGTTATGGAGTTCATTGTCTTATCTGTGGAGAACATTGGCATTACCCAACTCAATGCCCAGACCTAAGAGGTTACTTCTAAATCAGGGAAGTATTTATTCCATGAAAATCAATGAAGATGATAGATTGAAGTGTTTATGCATTGGTATTAAAGAATAATGTTGTTGAGGTACTTTTATGGTATATTAGATTATCTATGTATTGGTCCATTGTGGTTTTCCATAAGAATATGGTACTGGTAACCATGAAAGGTGATTGAAATATTTTTGGAAAGAAGATGATATGCGCATAATGAAGGGATAAAGTGAAAATGAAATATGGACAATGTTATATCATGGTTGGAGTATGTAGAAATTTTGGGATTTTGGTATGTCGAGAGAGTTAACGTTTGACTGCATTCATGTTTTCACTAAGTTTCTATGGTAAGAAAACGTGATTAAGGTATTCACATGTGAGATATATCTTATGATATATGGGGGATAAATGATATATTCACATGCTTCTTATTTGACCCCCTGGTAATATTTTTCACTATAATATGAGATTGGGTAGATGTATTTTGGATAAGTCTAAAGATTGGAATGGATTATTTTGGACATCAGATAGTATTGTTTAAGGATATAAATTTTTTCAATATTATTTCTGTAATTTTATAATAGTTTAGTTTTAGAAAAAAGGAAAACCCGTAGGATGGGCGACAACCTGTCACGTCGGACAAGGTTGCAGGAATCGAACCCACAACCAAAGTGCGACAGGCCTTTATCGCCTACCACTGGCCTACAGGAAGTCCCCGATTAGTATAAATTAGTTTTTATTTATTAAGTGGTATGATATATGAAGTATAAGTCCATTTTAAGAACCATATATGATTAATCTCACTATATATGGACTTATGTATATTTAATAACTTTTGCTAACTTTTTGTTTGAGACAGATGGAATGACCTATCATTCTATCTCATGATCTGCTAAAACTTCATGAAATCTTAATTTCTTTGAGAGATGAAGTGGAAATTGTTCGAGGCACAAGAAACGTTGAGATTGTACGAAAATCCAGTAAGTATTTCTTTTAATTATGAAATTTTTTAACATTATTGAAATGACATTGAAAACAAAAAATGTTGTCCTAGTGCCCTTATATCTGATGAAACAGATGGTACCTTAGATCATCACAAATTTATGACTTTTTGATTATTGGATTTTTTATAACCATGTTCTCTTCCACTCTCCATCAGAACTTGACAATTAGATTTCTCTTCTATATCCATATTTTAACCTATGTTCTATTAGGTGGAAACCCAGTGATGAGTCAATTTGGGTAACCGTTACATTTCATAGTTGAGTTTTTAAAATTAGGTTTTAGTATTCCTTTTTACGATGTGGGATTCTATGAAAGAATCTTTCAAGTAGTAAACAATTTATAACCCCGACGAATTTCGATGGCGAAATTCCTTTTAAGGGGCGTAGAATGTAACACCCCAGGATTTTATGAGATATATTTTTTTTCATATCTTCTGTTGTATGCTACCCCAAGATTACCTTGCGCTATACGGAACACCGTATTAGCTTGCAGTATACACAACACTTTTCTTGGATCATGTTACACACAATTTCATTTTCATTTGATATTAGTGTTTATACACAACATTGAGTGTATATATATATATATATTAAATGTATAAATGAGACATGGTTGGATTCTGTTATATATAAAAAAAGGAGTATTTCACTACACGCAGCCATGACTTGGCTTTCATTACACACAATCGTGACCTTCCTCGATAGCATGAGTTGTACGCAATACTGGGTTTCACTAAACAATGATATATGGTTATAATATTATTATGAACTAGCCATTATGAATAGTAGTAACTACATTTTGAATGATTATGACATTGTAATTCATCTTAAATATTTTATAGAACATGGTATGAGAAAAAAATAAAATTTTCAGGTAAAATAAGTATTTTTAAAAAATGCAGTTTTGCAGCCTTTTGATGGTGCATCCCCATTAAATCTAGTTGTTGACATGTTTATAAGGCCAATTTGACAAAATAAAATTCTTCCTCGGAATCAAGATATAAAAATTTACTTTGGATAAATTTTTCATATTATATTGATAACTTTCATATTTTAATTAATAGTAAAAACACGCTATATTTTAATTAAAAACAACTTTTTTCATCGTAATAATTTATATAGTTATATTATCCTTTTTATTTGTTTTAAAGTGTAATTAGAATATATTTTTACCATTTAATCTAATATTGTTCATTGGAATTAATTTCACTTTGAAATTGGACATAAACAAGTGTCGATCTTTTGATAGATATTGTTTCTTAAAAACATGCTATTTGTTTTGATAAAGTGAATTAATTTTAAAATTAATTAATGCCACTTCTATGTTTTTAATTTCGTAAAATAGACATCATTTTTTAATTCGGAATATCAAATATAGCTTAGGCTGATTTTTTGGTATTTTTCTGAAAAACATCAATTTTTGATGAATAGTGAAACCACTTAGTGGTAGTTAAAAAACTGACTCTTTCATTTAAATAAAATTTTACCACTTCTGTGAATTTAATTTCAAAAATCTGACGTACATGGTTGTTATCAAGAAGTAAAATGTGGTTCAATGTGATGTAAATAATTTTTGGTGAATAGTATCTTTTAACTTTTATTTACCGCGGTTAAAGGTAAATAGGATAATCCAAGGTTAAAAGAATATTATAATAATTCCAAATTACCTTAACACTTATCCTATCCTTATTGGATGAGTAGTGACCAACCATGGGAATCCTTGGGTCTATTTTGGGACCCCATTGAGCCACTTGGTAGTGATAATGACAATTTGGATTAATTAATTTAATGTAATGACAAAATTGACATTAACAAAAATATTTTAGTAATTAATTTTTATAAGGGGTTATATAAATTATATTTTGACTATAAATATTCATTGGAAATCTAAAAATATTTCCAAAATGATGGTATTTGTTTAAAAACTTTTAGATATCAAATAAATTAAATTATTTATGACACAATAATGATGCAGTATTTACCTCTTTAACAAATGATTTAAATAAATAAGATTATAATGATTAAAATATTATCCAAAAAATGCCCAATTCTGATTGGATGATTTTATTTCTACCATGAGTCATCTTATATTTTCCTTTAATGTTTTTTGTATCTTTTGAGACTGAAGATACGTTTATAATAAAATAATATTTTCACACTTTCCAAAGGTGCCCTTCTCCTCCCTTATAAAAGGGAACCTCCTCCCTCTCATCTTTACACATATTTGAGCCTTCAAGCTCTGAGAAACCCTGCCCATTTCCCTTATAAACATCCCTATAGACATAGTAGAGGTTCTGGTTTTCTCAAAAGACCAACTCTAGTCCATGAAGTTGAAGTTTAAAGGAGGCACGTTGAGGAAGATGTAATTTCTTCTACCGATTCATTCAAGTTTCTTCCTTCATCAACTTCCTATTATTTAGTTGTTTCATTATAAAGTAATAACATCAGTATAAATCATATACTGATATGTTTTTATAAATATGAAACAACCATATTTCACCTTCTATCCATGCTACGGAAAACAAAATCACCGCGCGTGCGTACATACAGAATACCGTCTCCACGCCGTGGTGTAAGTAGTTTTTCCACCACCACCTTATTTGGACAAGTATAATGGTGTAAAGAATAACTATATATGGTTATTATAACATCATACAGATTTTGAGATGTTATTCACTCCAATTAAATTCAACAATTATGGGAACGATATCATCGCTTTTGCGTACATACGGATTACCGTCTCCAGGACACGATGAGATTCATTCTCCATGTTAACCACTCAAGAATGATTATAACGAATATATAATGAATAATAATGAAATATATGACATTATAAAGCTAATTTATTTATGTATATATATATATATATTTCATCTACTTACTTCTATTCAAGTCAATAAGGAAAGGAAAACAGCGTTCATGCGTACGTACGACCTACCATCTCCATGAACAGTGTATTTCATTTTATTTATCTATCTATTATATATATATATATAATGAATATATATGATATATAAATCTTGATTTATATTCTGGAAGTAAGTAAATAATGATATAAGTAATAATAATGTCCGGAACAAAAAGTCCAAACATGTACAATAAATAAAACAATTTAACCCAAAACGTTGCTTTAACATGGAATTTACAAAATAATGGGTAATATAAAGTCATAAGTGAACCATATATGATATCATAACAATGAATATGATTCTTTAATAAGTCAATTACATTATTTAAATCATTATACATGAGGTTCAGATACGTACGAAGCATATTGAACCTAAGGTACAGGATTACTTTTCTAATCTTGTTTTTATCCGAGATTGTGTATTCGTAAGTATTTACTGGGGTTATATTTATCATCCATGTACCTATTTTATAAAAATGGTTTCATGTAAGTTTAATTTCCTTTTTACCAATTTTGGACTTTTACTATAAGGTATGTAAGGAATCTTTCTTTTGTTTACCATATAAGGTACTTTTTGACTTTTCCGGCAAAAGTACGAGAAGAATGTTTTTTTAACTTATACGGTGTGAACTGATTTCTACGGTTTCATAATGCATAATTTTCATAAATATTCCTTTACAATATTTCATGAATATTTTAATAAAAGTCCTTTTCTTTTAAAATTACATGGTATTTTGTGAAAAGAAAATGATTTTGAAAAGAAAGGATATTTTCCTCAAGAATCCATTTCAAGTGTTTTGTCAAAACTATTTTCCATCTAAGATTACATTATTTAGTATGATTATGTTTCAAGTATAATGTATCAATTATTTATGTGGTTTGATTATTATTATGATGAAATCATATCCATTTTTTTATATGGATTCCGTTTAGATGGGACGATGTTTATGAAACCCATTTTATTCTTTGGGTGATGATACATGATTTATGTTTATTTTGTGGCACAAGTAAAAATGATTTCATTATGAGATGGGTGGTACCTATATCTCCCTCCAATGCAATGGGTAAAGATTTATATCTCATGAGAGAGACATTTATGGAATGATAAGTTAATCCGGTTTAGTGATACAGGACTTGAACGTGGAGTGAACTCGATTCAGAAAGGGACTTCGTCCACTAAAATGGTCTTGGCAGCAATGCCTTGGCTACTATAGAAATCATAACACGTACTTAATGGTTGCCAGAATTAAATTTTTTATTCCCATGATATTTTATCAGGACTAATGTTTCTTTATGATCTATTCCTTACGTACTTCCATGTTTTATGTCATTGCTCAAGATTTTGATGTTTAAACATTATGTTTATGTTTTTTTGTTCAAATGTATATGATTTGTTTTATTTTCTCCATTCTTACCCTTAATGAGAATTTGAGATCCCCCTTTATATGTTTTTCCCTAGGATTTAAAGAAAAACTTTAGGTAAGATAAGAAAAGGGTAATATCTTTAGGGTAGATGTTGAAGATCTTTCACCAGGATTAGAAGATTATATTTTGAGTTTCCAAAGAAACTAAACTAATACGGTCCTTGTGTGTCTATTTTTGTTATGTATTAAGTATTCCAAAAAAGTAATGTAATGTCTATGTACGTCATGTATTGGTCTCTACACCATCCCCATATGAAAATAGATAAGAGTATTTGATTATGTATAGGAACTCTAGGGGTTAATGGATGAAGTTGTGATGAATTTTGTAGAAATATAATTTTATGGGGAATTTCATGCAATCCAATGTCAATAAATTCTATTAGAATCCAAGCCTATGTATTTGATGGGAAATATTGAACCTTGAAAAGTGGACATTATAGGCTCTTGTATGTATGTATTTCACGAAATAATTATCCTCTTCTTCACCAATGGACTGGAGGAGGATCCCATAGAAACCCCACTTATTCTGTACTTTATAGTGATTTGGGTTCTCTTATAGTGTGCTGTTAGACCCTCAACATGAAGCCTTATCTTTTCCAATTTTTTCCAAGGATAGAAATTTTTTTTAATGGTAGTCCAAAATGGACATCATCCAACTCATTGTCAGACTATCCAATTCCAAAATAGAATTAAAATCATTGAATTATTCTCTAATGACATTATAAATAGGTGACACTATTCAATGGTGATCAATAATAATTAATTTTTATCTAATTATTGATCATCTATAGCCGGAGTCACATTCTACAATGCATCTTCCTAGGATTTCTGTACTCATTAGAGGTGATCCAATGTTAGTTATAAGGGTAATTAAACAATCATTACTTGATCATAGTTAATAAGGGGGCCTATCTCTATATTTCAGATGTAATAATAATCATTGATATTCTTTATTATGAACTCTGAATTTCATTTTACCTTCAAGTGGTCCAATATAAGTTGTAGCGCCAATTCTAGCCCTGTGATAAGGGCCTGATACTCTGCCTCATTGTAGTATAGATTTATAATAATATGAAGGAGTATGGAAATAAATTCTTTGCTAGAGAGATGAGAACAATTCCCAAATTAATATTTTTGAGATCGTGGTCTTCTATTATCTTCCCTATTGTGCTTCTAGATGCACCATAAAAAATTCTTGTCTAGGGTACATCTTGAATTGATAAGATCTTGTCATTAGTAATGTTTTACCAAATGATTTTGTTTCTATATATGTATTTTCTATAAATATTTCTTCCAAAGATTATAATTTTATCTCTTTCTATAGAACAAGATTAATGTCAATCCCCTTCAAGATGACCACCTACCATATCAAACTTCCAAAAAATAATGTACTACAGAGGATGTATTTGAGAAAGTTTTTTTGAGAGAGAAAATATACCTCATGGTGATTTGGTTAGTTATTCATCTTCTTAACTAAAATGATTAATTCTGTATGGATCTTTTGGATATTTAAATAATGAGTATCGGTATTCAACAAGGTTCGACTGTGATAATAAATGTTTTTTTCATTATCAGTATCAGAATTTGGTGTGAAAAAATCACCTAGTGATAATTGTATGAATATCACATAAAAAATGGCTTCATATTTATTATACATGATTTTTCAATTCATACCATTAAAGATTAAAATTTTGGAAGGGGTATTATGATACAATCTCATCATTTATATGGATTGCATATGATTATGTTTTGATGATGAAATCAAATAGTATAACTATCAAGAATATTGTTACTTTTATTATAAAATGTTTATTTATAGAATCTAAATGTTTTTCATTAATTTTCCCCTTATCAATATCTCAAGATATTGATAAAATGTTTTTCAGGAAAACTGAATCTATTTCTCTCTTCGATCAAAAATCCTTTTTTCTTCCATATCCATATTTTCCAACATCGATTTGAATAATTTCTTGTTAATTTTCTATGATTATATAAATTAAATTCTACTCATGATTTGATTTTTTTATAATATTTTAAATGGTATATATTTTTCATAATATGAATGAGGTAATTTCTTACTTTTTTAGAAAATCATAAACGGAATGATTTATTTTAAAATATATGACATGGATAGAATTTTCCACCATCATGATCTCTCAATTATTTGAAGATACTTTTTCTTATTTCTGAATTTATTTTCAAATAAATTGTTTTCAATAATATTGGTGAAATTATAGATATTTAATAATTAATACCAATATAGAGAGTGTAATTTTCACAAAGAATGTTCGAAGTCATATTTTGAAGGAATTTTTATCTAAGAGGTCATATTTTGATGTAACCTAATCTTTTATTTGGATATGATCAAATCATACAATCCTTATTCCATCCAAGGAAGGTTTATGTTTATGGTTACACAATGTTTATAAATCTTTTTCCTTTGCTAGTCATTATACTATAATGAATAGATGAAATGTTTATGAAATCCATTCATTTTATATGATTTATTTCATCATGAAATTATTACTAAATTCATTACTCAACCATTATTTATTCTATGACGAATTAATGAAATGATTATGAATCCAATTTATTTTACATGGGATAAAAAATTATGAAATGTTTATAAAAAACATTTCATTTTCATGATTTATAATATATTGAATGCTTTATGATCTATCAAAACACATCTACACTATTTTTATTATATGATGGGTGGTCTGAGAATTATATAGTCTTATAATTATTTGGGTAATCATGGATATATCATGAGATAGATGTGAATAGAATATAAGTTAACCATGTTCATTAAGGTATATAGCCCACTGTGATGGTCTTGGGAGTGAACCAGGACAAATACAATAGAATGGGGAGGTAACCCAATATAATATGATAGTCCTGTTAACGGTCCTTGATTACTATGTAAATGATTTTATTTTCTTATCTATATGCCACAAATCTATTTATTATTTTATTTTAATGCTATAATTCCACATATTTTTTAATTATTTTAATTCACATATTATTAAGTCCCATGATTTCCTTCATAACCTATAATTTGATAGATGATTGCAGGGTATGGTTTTCAAATGTTATTCTCGTGTTATCATACCTTTATATTCATTTTATTCAAATTTTATCATGGAAAACTTTCTTATTTTTACTTACTAATAATTTTATCTCACCCTTTCATATGTTTCCATTCCCTAGGATATGAAGGGAATTTTTATGTATGATATTTATTAAAATGCTGAATATTGTGAAGAATTAAGTGGGACAAATTGTAGATTTTAAATGAAAAATAGGTATATGTATCTATGATTCCAAAGGTACTAGAACTATATGATTATGTTCAGAATCATTATGTATTGTAATGAACATTAATCTAATAAGATATAATAACTATTCATGATATGTATGGTTCTCAACATTATCCCCCCAGACATATAAATATTTTTCACATTCAACACCTCTTTATAGATGGATTATTTGACTCATTCAGTTATGATTTTTTTGATAGATTAAAATATTATTTATCAGTAGTAATGAAAATTACACATTTATGGAGAAAGGAAAACAGTTATAGTGAAAAAATAGAATTAATATATTGGGATGTATTTGGATCAGGGATTACTAATAAAATTAGTTAATTGGGAACATATATTCTATTTTTGAGAAATTTATTTGATATGGATTCAATTTTTTATTATTATTAAGTATACACCATTTGAAAAGTGTAATGAATATAAAAAAGAATTAATGAATAAACTAGGAAAGGGATTTGAGAATCTATGTTCTAATTTACATGGTGAATAATTGTGTCAAATATTCATAGATCATATAATATATTGTTCATTTTTTTTCAAAACTCACTACCCTTGTACACCAAAATAGAATTTTGTTTCTAAAAAATGGAATTGTACCGTATTGTATATGGTTAAATAAAATATCTATTTATGTGACCATCCTATGAAATTCTATGAATAAACTCCAGAGACAACTTTTTGTATACTAAACCATCTTACTTCTAATGTGGTTATAAGGGCTCCAATATGATATATATTTTTCCAAAAGCCCAAGTTTTTATTTCTTGGGAACTTGCTGCTATGATGCACCCATTATATGATTACAGTTTTCTATGATTTTCTCAAAGTTAGAAAAATTTGTATTTATGGGTTATCCTACGAAAACAATAGGATACAATTTCTATAAACCAACTAAAATAAATTTCTTTTTCTGTTAAATTATACATTACTTGAGAAACAACATATAATTTGAGTAGAAAATGGGTTGAATGTTTGTCATGGAGATGTTCAACACTAAAAAATGGGTATTTTTCCAAAAATTAAATATGATTTTTTTTACAATTTATTATGGATGAATAAGAAAATAATGTAAAAAATTAACCTCAATTTTTGATAGTAACTCGTTAGATAAACATTTCTCATTGGAAATGAAGATAAAGTAATATTAATATGAATTGAATCTTCTACATTCTATGATTTCATTTAGAGTTTTGTTTTAATGAAATGGTTAAAAACCATTGAATCTGAGAAAGACACCATGTGCACTAACCATGATTTTAATATTATGGATGTAATAGAAGTGGAAATAATTTTTTTGAACATGTTGATGTTACCCAAAAAACTAACATGGTTTGTGTATCATATCCTATAAATCATTATTTTTGGGAACCAATTACAAAAAAATTCATGGTATTAACCATGAGGAAATAATTTCCATGATTCCAATTATATAATTTATTAAGAATTTTTATTTGATAATATCTCATTTTTATTTTGGTACGTTCTATATGGATGTCAATTTTTTTTCCATAATTGGAATATAGTTGAGAATATATATATATTGTTAAAATTGAAGGTTTTGAAATTCCAAATGGGTATACCACAGTTTGTAAGATGCAACAGTTTTTATGGATTTATATTGTCCTCCAAGAGTTAGAATATCTAGTCTGATAATTCTATAAAGAACTTTTTTTTTATCAAGAATGTGTATGATTCCTATATATACATGGGGATTTGTGTGATCATTATGATGTATATGATATTTTTTTATAGATAACCTACTATTTTTCTGCCATGATAGCCAAACTCTTCACTCAATAATTATGTTGATGGGTAAATGATTATAGATAAATGACATGGAAGAGGATACCTAGACATTAATTATATATATATATATATATTAAAGGATACTCAAACTCAGTCATGGGGAATATATTAGTAATATAATAAAGAATATTAGGAATGAAAAATATCAGAAGGAATATTCATAAGTATTATATAGAATAAATAATAGGAATATTCAAAATATTTATATTTATTTAGACATGACAGGTAGATTTCCTTATGTTTCCTTTATATGATCTATTATGTATGTTATATTGTACACATGTCTATATGTCAAATATGTTGAGAATTGTGAGTATATAATAATAAAATTTTTGTGGGTTCCACTTGAATACTATGAATAACATTATTATGTGATTATGAAGAAGTAAAATGATTTTCTTTGCTTTTTTGGTGAATAATATAATTGTTTAAAATGTTATATAGATGAAAAATTCAAAGATGAAAATGATTATTTTAATTCATAATTTCAATTAATGTTTTTTAGGAAATGGTGGTAAAACTACTTTGAAGATTGCTGAACAAGCCACTCTAGTTTACCAAACAATATATTTAGAGTATATCACTTCATTATCCACTATATTGTATACTTTATATATCTAGATTATCATATCTAATCAAGATATGGTTCTGATCACTCTAGGGGAAATCAAGTCCTATAACAAAAAATAGAGATTTCACTCAGTCTAAGAAACTATAGTATACCAAATGAAAAAAACATATTCTTCACAAATACAATCTCATTTGGAACTGTATTGATAGGTGTGATGAAAATATCTATTATTTTTGTAATAATGATCATGTAGTTCATATATTTAAGACACCATAAATGTAGCAACAACCTATGATTCATGATTTGAATTTTGGTACCCATTAAATCCTAGATAGATATAATGGATGTAAAATGTATTAATATTTTATACTGAAGTAAACATCTCCTTATTATTCATTAATATATGATGTAATTTATTTCACATTAATGGTTGAATAATAATATCCCCTCAAAGTACATAAATTGATTTTTCCATATTTGATGATCATCATAGGGTATTATGGGTCATGATGATGTATTCATGTTAGCTATAATATATTCTTATACTCCTCAAAAAATGGTGATATCTGAGATATGATTAATAAATTAATGTGGTAAGAGGTATATTTTTTAAAAGGTTGTGTCCGAAGCCTCATTTTTATTATTAAAGCAAAGCAAAGACCTCTTTAACTAGGTAGAGGGAGACCCATTACATAGCCCATAGGCCCAGTGGGAATTTAACCCATTACATAGCCCGTAGGCCCAATACCCATTCTGTGAATAGTACTGCTACAGTACCCGTGCTGTTACAGTTCCCCTGCCGCTGCTACAGTGCCACCATTGCAACAGTATCTGGGATGCTACAGTAGCGCTACCGTTCTTCTATAGTAACCTGCGCCCCATGGGTTTTGAACCCCCATTTTTCTTGTAGAATTATGGGGTGCTTACCACTAAGTCAAACCCCAACTACTATGGCAAGAGGTATATTTTTATAACTTGTATTGGATTTCTAATGATTAAAAATTGGAAGGATATATGATCATTGATAGACATATGGGAGTATTATTATTATCAATCCTTATTACAGGGGGATGGAGAGATATATATAATGAGAATCCTCATACATTGATACCCAATATATGAATGTGAAAATATAATCATGGATAATTATGGGGTTTTTTCGGTATGTTGCAATAAATTTCTCAATTTGGTTACAAATAATTAGATATTTGTGAACTTGTATGAGGAGTAAAAAAATATGGTCCATGATAGAATTAGACAGTGAAAATGCATGTCTATACTTATTGGAGTAACATATGATATGTTTAGAAATACGTATGATATGAATATGAAATAATCATCCAGAAAATCAATAACTTGTGATGAATTCATAAACATGGATTCTATTTTTTAGATAACCATGAAAAGATATTCTGGACTATACTGGACTGACATGTTCCACTTTGGGTGGTCAATTAATTTCAAGGAAAAATTTCTTACATGGTAATATATATAATAAATCTGATATATTTATAGGAAAACATGTTTGTATAGTTATAATTGTATGGTTGATGCACATCACATCATAAAACATAGTATCACATGTTCTTTTCTAGATGATATTTTTTACACTCATCTATAAAATTGAGATTTCACATTAATTTTAAATCAAAATAAGACCAATTGGGTCACAATTTTATTACATTGTATAATGATAAATATAATAAAAATTGGGTTTACGAAGTAAAGCGATCTTGATAAAATAATATCATATAGATTTTGGATGGATTAAATAAATTTTTATGTAGATTTTTTGTAATTCCATTATATTTTTTATGTAATGTTTTTTGGGTGTTAAATATAATACACAAGTGTATTATTCCTACACATTGACTAAATATATATGAAATATGTTGAATTTATATAAATACAACAATGTAAAGCAGATATATCTGATGAATATAAATAAAATTAATAAAAATAAAATTTATAAAATTTATATAATGTATATAATAAATCCCAAGGATTCATGAGATATATACATTAAATGTATAACTATATGATGCATGTTAACCCAAAATACACGTAGAAAATCTTTCATGACATGGAATTTGCATCTAGATTCAACCAATGTTGATTAATTCTATTTAAATGAATATTTGTTTATTAAATTATTGGAATTATAATATTGGAAAGCATTCAAATTTAGTTGTCTTATTTTAGTATTCCAGTAAGGATATATACGTTTCTAATTAAAGGAGTATTGTAGGGAAATCGCTTATTAAAAGTGACGGTGTTCTCTTCAATTAGGTGTGTCTTAATCCCATTCACTCAATTCTGTTTGATATCAATAGCTTTGTCAAAATATTTTTACAGTTTCATTAATCTTGAATCCTCATTTATCTCCCATAATAATAAAAAAGAAACCCTTCATTTTTTTTGATTTTCCTCCTATATAGATTAATATCTTGTGGTCGATGTATCCCCCTCAAAGGAAGTATGTGCAGTTTTTTTTCTCTAAGTCATCTTCTTTTTTAATTCTCTAGGGCCAAATGATGATGAAATTCACTATAATGAAAAACTAGGTATGCTTTGTTTTATGATATAATATTAGATTTCATTTTGGAAAGAGAGATCAATAGTTTTTTGGGTTTCTTTGTTGGTAATAAATATCATAGGTTGTTCTTATGAAACCCATACATGTCATAGAAGGAAAATTTCCTTAATATAGGTAATTCCCTATCTCAAACCTACACCATAATAAATACCGTTAGGCCTATCTAAATGTGGAATTATGACCCACCACTCCAATATTGGTCTTGATAGTTCCTTCTCAATAAATTATAGGTCATTACTTTAGATCCCCAACATCACAAAAGTATTCCCCACCTATAAAAAAAACTATTCAATACAAGAAAATAATAAAAAAATTATGACATTGAACACTTTTTACTACAAACTGATTCATTTAAAATTCTCTATTCATATCAAAAATAGCTACATACATCTCACAATCTTTCTATTTCTATATTTCAAACTATTAATCCACATTAGTTTCACCCACAATTGGATAAGAATATTTTAATTATCATCCCACCCATATATTCATCCATAATAGTAATTCAATTCCATATTTAACCTCAAAGGCTCAAATATAATACTGATCCCTCAACTAGGCTTTGAAACCAAAATAAAAATCACTTCCCAAAACACACACATTAACATAATCTGGCATCAAAACCATCCACAAGAACAATCTGAAGCACATCAAGGAAACTGATTTTGAAAATATGGCATCATCATAATGGGATTAAAAAGAAGAAAATAATATTCCAATAAATATCATACAGAATTAAATTTAATAAGGTTTCAAAATAAAACATTTTAATTCACCTAGAATTGAATCTCATGTTTCCTTCATCAAATTAGGTACATTTATGAAATCCTTTTAAAACATACCTTAGGAAAACCTTGATGTTTTATTAAAATAACCATTTAAGACCTAATTTTCATTGAAATAATTTTCAAATAGAAATCCAAATTTAAATAAACTATTTTAAAACTCATTATAAATAGTAAATATCATGTTCATGGTAATAAAAATCAATAAAAAGCACAACCATAAAGTGGTACATTGAAACATATTCTTCCATAATTCCACTATTGAACCATTTATCATTTAATGTAGTCCTTTTTTATTATTAATTCCATGCATGACTATACAAGAACATTGAGCTGATGTTAAAAAATCATGAAACCATTTTAATTGTAATACCAATTATCCCACCGGAATATAAAATCATTAAATGAAAAAAAATAAATTTGAATTTCATATCCCCCAACCTCAACCGCTGACCCTTAATATAGTTTCAAGATCATAAATACCTTATTAGAGTTAATTACGTGATATCTCATCCATAAATGATATCAAGATAATAAAAAACATCTATAAATGAATACTAAAATAGAAAAAACTAATAAAAGTCTCACTCGGTAACACCATAACTCTAAAACCATAATAAACAGGGTATGTTCCACTCCTGATATAGACTTAAACCTATAATATATAAAATCCCCAATAGATATCATCAATTAAAAGGAAAATTTGAACTAAAATCATTGAAAACCCTATATAAATCAGCATGGTGGTATACATAAATTGAATGATAAATGATTTCTTCAATTATTGATCTCAATATATTCAATAAAAGTCACACATAAAAAACCCATCATTTGTGATTAATTCAATTTTATATAGTGAAATAATCTCCCCAAAACCATTGATATAAAACCCAAAATCTCTGAAGAATAAATTATAGAAGAGGGAAGACCTTTTCCTGAATCATTGTGATAAAACTACAATAAAATTATCATAATAAATGGGAGATTATTGGGGTTAATAGCAGAGAAACTATGGCTTCTCCCCCTCCATGTGGTTGAATATATCGAGAGTAACATGACGGTATTTTGAATATTTACCCATTTGAATTACAAAAATTAACCTAATGAAGAGTATTTCTAGAACTCAATTATAATGTGACTAAGGTTTCCCTGAAATGACTCGCTCTATAGTAATACCTTGTCAAGGTGTGAATGCCTTTTTTTGAGGGATTATTAATTATACAAAAACTATTAGGATATTCTTATGCCTTAGTAGAAATGAAATCTCTTTCCAAATATAATCATTGTACTAACCACCCAAGTGTCCAATTAAAATAACTTGGTAAATCAACACTAAAGAGTTCCATATCCTACATCATATACCCAAAAAACCTCATTAAACTATAATATTTATCATGGGATATAATTAAGTAAAAAAATTATGCAATTTTATATGATTATTAAAACAATGTTTTTAGTTTAGTTTCACTTCACCCGCCTCCAAAGATTACCCATATAATAAAGAATCCTCTCAAGACTATACCCATATCCAAAAAAACCAACTTTAATTAATCAAATTGTTGAATTCCATGTCCCTCCCATAATGTTTATTGTGGCCCCTTCTATATGATATAAATTGAAATTTTCCAAAAAAATAAATAATTATAAAAATATTGGGTCATTATGATATCACCATATAACGATAATAATCATCCAAAAAAACATTAATGTCTTCCACTATACATATTGACCTGTAAGAGCCATCAATTCAACTAATGGCCAATAAATTTCATCCCTAAAATTAAAACAATTGTGTCGATCAAAACTCCATATATCATGTTCAATTTCAATAGAAATTCATCCGACCATACTTTTGAAATTCCAATGATCTATCCATTAATTCCATAATAGTTTGGAATCATTTTAATTTTTTTCATTTAATACTCACTTGATAGACAGTATAGAAATGCATATAATTCTATAAAAAAACAAGAGTTGGAATTCCTATAGTTGAGGATTAATTGAATCATAAAATACCCATTTTGATGTTTGAACCAAACCCTCAATTTCATTAAATAGTAAGATCCTTGACTTACCAAATCCACCATCGTACTATACACATGAGTTCTGCAACATCTACAGTCCAACCCACTATCTGATTCCACCATATCCATGACCCATAATTTTATGATGTTGTTACATACATGACATATTTAATGCTCCCCAATACAGTAGTCACCTTATCATAATATTACTAAAATAAACACCAAAACTCCACCACCCATGTTATGACCATTAATATACATAAAACAATATGGTTCCACCTTACTGATTCCCATGCACTAATAATAACATCGACCACTAAACTCTAAAATAATTACAAAAAACATGAATCAATCATAATCACTATAGAACCGATACCTAACACTACTAATATATTTTGGGTCTCACACCATAGTAATATGGTACTTATCAATTAGTTTCTTTAAATTTTTAACCAATTATAAGAATTAATTTCATCAGAAAATTCCATCTTCCAGTGGTCCAATCCAGGAAACTGTTAAAAACCACATCTTTCTACCCACTTCTAAAATGTATATATTTTTAGATCGATATATGTGACTTTTTGAAACTACCATAACACAAATATAAAATGAAAAAACAAATAGTTTGGTCAACCCCATTCTACAATAGAAAAATGGACTCTTTATACACATGCAATATTGATTTACCTTGGTCAGAGCAATCAAGAGTAAAACTCTCTAATCAGAGTTTTCATATTCTGAATAAAACAACACAAAATAAAATAACATAATTCATAAAAATGTGTTAATACTACCAAAATATAAAATCCACATTTTTTTATTTGTAATATAATTATTTTTTATTTCAAAAACCAACAGAAACCCATTTACACACACCAAAACTCAAGTATGTTTTCGAAATATCTCTTCGAATCAATGGGTTATTAATAAAGAGAAAAGTAAAACAAAATATATCCTAGATAATAAATTTTTAAGAAACTACTATTATTATAAAACCCCATATCAAAATACATCTTTAAAAAAATTTCAAACATATTATCAAAACAAAAAATCCAAACAAATTTAAAAATTATCTGCTCCACAAGCTACATAAATTGAATGTCTGACTAAAATAAAATAATTGTATTACTGAATCATTTCCATCAAAACCTTAAAAAAACATACAATGTATATATATCCTTGAAGTACCTATGACATAGTAGAAATCAAGAAGGTCCACCCACACACATCAAATCCCATTCCATGTATGTTGGTGGGGGAGAGTCTATCGACCCTTTTAGAATTTACAATGCCCCAATAGAACTATATGGTATTGTGATAAAATGTGTGTTCACAAAATAAACATATCTATGAAGTTGATCTCTAAAAAAATATACACTTATAAATATTAATCATAATCAATATACAATAACAAATGTCATGTTATTATGTTTGGGTATGGAAACCGCAATAAATAAACATACATGCTTTATCTTGATGCTTTTAGGAATAAATTAACATCATTTAATATATCTCATCGCATGAAAAAAACTCAAAATAGTTTATTATAACAATATATACCCAAAATAGATGATAAACGGTGGGGTTTTTTTCGAAATACTAATAACTAGAAGAAAGTCGAAAGGTGGATCTGATCAAGACCTGACCTATCCCTTCATAGTTAAGTTTTCTCACACTCTAAGAATCCAGGTCATCCCATTTCACTCAATTGGTGGTTCAAAATATGTACCAAAACTATAAAATATCACTAAATGGGGGATATTTAACATTTTCCCTAACATATATTAGAGTTATCGCTTTATATTCAATCGTTATTGTACCATCAGATTCTCAGTCCAAACATGGTCAAACAGACATTCTCACTAAATGTAATTACCCTTATTCAACCATTAAATTACCAAAAATAGTAAGACCCAAAATCACACGCTACTAAGCCCTATCCCCCCCAAGGTGGTCTTTCAAGCACTATCTCACTTATGGAAAGTATAATCTTTATGATCCACATCCCCACACTAGGATCTTCCCCCTATTGTGATAACATTGTTAATAAAATAATGAAATAATAATCTATCCACAAATCCTATAACATCCCCACTTCTTAAATGTATTTTTTGACCCATGTGATTCTTTAATTTCAGTTTTGGAAGAGTTTTTTGTTTTTTTAATTCATAAAAATAGTTTTGGACTTTTTAGGTGCACCATAGGTAGGACCATGGTATGTAATAGGCAATTTTATTCCTTAAAGTCAATTGTGTGAAACATTTAGAAAGAACATGCCCCTGGATGGGTGTGGTCTCAAGAGTTCCGATCTATGAGTCGTCCTATGGACCATGGAATAATAATCCTCAATATTCTATTGTTAATGGATTTTGGAGTCATAAGTGTCCACCATCTTGAAACAAATCTATGCTTAATCACCTTGTCTAGTTCTAGGGCTTGACATGTTCAAGGACAACATTTCCATATTTGGTATCACCACACCATGGTGATGGATGTTCAAATGTTTTGAAATGGAAAATTAATCCCGTGATCATAGTGTATTTTTATGTTCACAGTGGTAAACAACATGTGATTATGTTTCAGAGTTATTAAATTGGATTTGGATTTATTTATTCCTTGGATAAACCCCTTTTCATCCACTAAATTCTTGGATAAGTATCAGGATAAATATAGTGTCATTTTTTATAATGATTTCTTCACTTTCCCTTGTCATGTAAATCAGATGACTCTGGGAAAGGTGGTTTAAGTGACCTCTCTTCATTTTAATGGTTCCAGTTTGACAATCCATATCCCTTAGATATTCTCATACTCTAATGTGTTGTTCAATCATCCTTGATGTTGAGTTTACTTTTCATATAAGTCATATGTAAATGTTGTTTATATATTTTTTATTGTATGATTGTCCTAAAAGACCTATCCTTGAAATTATTCACATGTGGTGTATGTGTGTTTCTCGATGATAACAATTCATAATATGATTCTCATCTAATGTGCATGTGTATCTCATGAGACATATGATTTATATAATTAACACGTGGTTTTTGGGTTTGTTTTCCCATGACACCAATGCATGATTTTATTCACATATTGTGTTCATGTGTATCTAATGGAATTAATTCTAATTGTGATTCAAATGTGGATGAGTGTTGGTTATATTTTTTTTGGTATGTAATGATAATGTACATTTTTATTATTAAATTGGTTGTAAATTTATTTTGTTCCTAGGTCTCTGAAATTAAATTTAATTGGTGATCCGTATGGGATAATCCTCAGGTAATACGGTTTTTTTGGACAATTTGATGGCTTTACTTAGGCCCACAAGATTAGTCAACACATGGTGTTACCTTTCCCCAATATTTTGGAATTTTTCCAAAATGGGGAATGAGGCATTCACAAAAGTAGGAAATTTGTTCTACATGAGTATTACCCTAAATAGAGGTTTCCACTATCCCTCAGATGGGGGTGTGGAAATATTATCATTTGGGTGACTACATCAGACCAATGGTTGACATTTTACCTCCATCCTCAGGCTGATATAGGTAGAGTTGATCTTCAATGACCCACCATAATTGTGAACATGTATGATCTCTTTTTTTATCAACGCATCGATTTTATTCATTCCATAACCTGGGGTATACTATATAATTATCTTAATGAATCATTTTAGGTTGTTGTAATTATTTTACCCTCAAACCCTACATAGGAATCTCATTGTGCATTGGATAGGGATCTAATAGTGGGAATGACTCCAATAGGTCCTGTCAGAGTAAGATCTATCGGGCAGTGTAATGGGACTCTAGGTGAAATCTAACTCTTAGATATATTATTTTATCATAATTCGTTTTATTACTTATTTTCATACATCGACCGATAATTTGTGAGGATCCCAAATTTAATTTCATGATTATAATTGATCAGAAATTTTATTTTTCGAATATTGTTTTCCCTTATTATTTTTTATGTTATTATTGTTTCAATATTTTGTTATTTGATCGGGTTTTCTTAAATAGAGGTATTATCCCCCCCCCCACAAAATTATTTACATGTCATCATCACTATTTAGTATCCTATTATGTATGTATAGGTGGAAATGAGGTCTTGTAGAACTACATATAATACCATATGAAACTTGTTATGGTGTTACAAAATGGTATCATAGGAAAAAATTGGTGTCTCTCTCATTACCTTCATTTTCCTTGATTTGGTATGTTTTTTATAGGAGATAGTATTGTTTTGACTAGAATGGGGGAATTTTTCATTGCCTGAACAATGTTGTGTAGTACACCTCTAGGTTTCCATAAAAGTAAAATTGATGTTACTATTGTTTACTATTACTATTGATTTATGTCACATTGGGTGATGCACAGGTTATTGATAATCTGATTTATAGGGTATTGAATGAGTTGATTTATTATAACTAGTAACATGGATTCCTCTATCACATGATTGTTGATTAAAATAGTTATGGTTCAATTAATTAAATTCTAATTAAATTTTATGAGTTCTGGTTTGGTTATAAGTCATTTAGTATTCTTAATTACCTGAACCTACAAATTATGTGTTTGATGTTTATATATATTTTTTACTACTATGATGGAAATAGAGAGATGGATTTGGAATTGGTTAGTGCTAAGGGGGTGTACATTGTTTTTTGGATTTCCTCTTAGGAAGTATCTGGTGGAAACCAATTATTGTGCCTGTGATTTTCATATTCTTTACCTAACGACAACTGTTGTAGGAAATCTAAGGGGTTATTTTCTGAAGGGAGTTCCCAATCAACACAGTATATAAACTCGAACCTGGGAAATAAAAATAACCATAATGAATTAGTTTTCCAAACCCGAGGTAAAAAATCACATATATGTATCGTCGTCTTTTGAAGAAATACTAGAAGAGTAAATAAGACATATATTTTAAATCAAAATGAAAATATAGAAGTCATTCAGCCTAAAAGAATCTAAATAATATCCTAGGTAAATGTATAATAGAAAAGTAAATTGAAAACCAAAACATCCAATCCATGTGAATGAAATGGGAAACTCTCTCCATCTCACCACCAGCTACCTAGACACAGCTGACAGAAACATCATTGCCTCACTATAGAAACATTCATTCACTATAAAAAAAGATATAAAAAGGTCTATACACCACCAAGATCGTGTCTAATGTGTGATAAATTAGTTTCAAAACCTTTTTTTGAATTTTTTATAAAAATTTAGATTCATTGATGGATTTAATTTAACACTAAACTAATTTATGCTTCGTTTATACACAACAATGAGTTTTTGTTCTATGCATCTAATACCAAGTTTAAAATGTATTACATGCAACACTGGGTTTAGATTTCATTACAAACAATGAAGAGAATATATTATTTTTCACGCAACACTAATATCATCTTACAATATATAAAAATATAATTTCATATTGTGTTACACACAATACCGAGTTCCTCCGATAGCTTGTGTTACATACAAGATCGAGTCTAACCTAACTATAATATACAATTTGCATTGTCATTTAATATATTAGTTGTCACCTAGAAATCAAAATGGTTGGTATGAAGGTGATTAAATAAATAATTAAAATATGTTTTATGAATTGTTTCTAAAGGAATTATTAGTTAACTAATTAATTAGTAATGAAATTAAGAAATATTTGAAAATAATGAAATTCATTTTCTAAAGAAACTATATTTCAATGAACAAACATGTTTTATCTAAATAAATTAAACAAACCAATTTTGATTATTTATTTTAATGAAATATATATATATTCTATTCAATAAACTATTTAACATTTTTATTATGTGTTTTCTAGACAGTAGATAAGAATAAATCATATTTTATACATAAGAATGATGAATTCTTATAAAAGTCCATTTTACCATATTTTAATGGTGCACACTTTTTGAATCTACATTTTAACACATGTAATATTCTTCTACTATTTTAAAGTATTTATAAAACCCTCTTTTGGTCATTCTTTGTTGGGTTTTAGGGTTTTTATTGGGTGACAATTTTGGAAATTTTGAAAGTTCTAGGCTATGCACGATTGATGCATGATTTTCCCAAACTGTGCACCCTCTTAATGGAAACCATGCAAACTGATATTATAGGGGTTTTCAAAAATAGTGCATGGTTTTAAAAACAATGATCCCATATCCGAGAAAACATGAAACACACTTAATAGGGGCATACAGTTAGGGAACACAATTTCTCTAAATGTGATGGCCTACCTATAAAACCTTATGAATGGGATTTTAAATATAAACATTGTTCTCTAAATTCCAAAACCACTATTTTTAGGAGCCTGTAGAACTTGCATGAACCAATAGCATTTTATTCTTATTTAGAGGATTACATGTTGTGATTCAGGCCCCTCTACGACCTTCTAAAATCAAATATTTTCTAGGAGAATGACATTCGATATCTTCATGTTACATTTCATATTCTTTTTATCTTCCTCTTATTATCTAATATTTTCTATTAAATTACTTTCAACTGGTTTAATAATAACCCAATTCCATTGAATTAATGATTTTAAATTCATATTTGGCATGAAATTTATATAAACCCCCCAATTCCATTGAAATATGGTGTGTTGTGAAACATGAATGAAAATAGTTTAAAAATGGAACATAATTGATGAATTTTCATTGTGAAATTTAGTTGGTGATATTTATTTCAAATTGGTATTTGATAATAATGGATTAAACTCTTTTGACTGAAACTCATGGGTTTGATCATGGAAAAATCCATGTTCTGACCAAAAACCATTTCAGTTTTAAAAGGTAATGGTATACTTGAAATAGTAGAATGGATGAATTTTATTTAAATTATATTTAAAATAAATTTACCATCATTGATTTTATTAGAGAACATGAAATTTTAGGTAGTTAGTGAGTTATTTGGGAAAACACACTGTTATAATTTCCCTATAAATTTATAAATAGTTTACTAATCTAAATTTTTTTTATTGAAACATCTTATTTCTTAGTAGGATGTCTATGAATTCTCTCTTTCAAATGTTGAGGGACATGTGTGAACATTTCTATTATTATAACTTGAGTGTGTGAGGTTCCCATAACCTATAACTATCATACCATTTTTCATATAACCCTTTTTATTATTGCTTATATTTAAAATATATTCAATTTTTGGTAATTTTTTTAGAGTAGTTATGAATTTATATAAATAATATTTATATAAAATTTGTATTAAGACATTTTTTATATTTTTTACATCTTTTGATATGTAATTGATGATTTTTTTAATATAATTATGAATTTTTATACATATTTATTATAGTTATGGATCTTTATTTGGTTAATTAAATATTTTCATCACATTGTGGAAGACCTGGTGAGACTATAATGGGATTTTAGCTCAAACCATACCTGTGAATTCATGTGTTTGTACAATACATTCTCCCAGGTTTGACAAAGGGTAATGTGCACAAAGAAGTGGTAATAGTTTTTGATTCTTTATCTTAGAGTGTTTTTTGAAATGGGGTGTGGGTTTTTATCATATTTTTCTAATACATGTGGTTACCCATTGGTTTTTATTTCCTAGTTGACTTTTGGTACACTTATCCCTTTATATTTTTTCTTCTATTGTTATTTTCTTATTTATCTTACTTTTATTGTGTTTGTGGAATTTTTTCCCACTTTCATATTCAATGATAGCATGAGATAGTTGAAAACCCATTGTGATTTGGAATTCCCTTCATTATATGTCAGTGTTATATCATTTATCAGGTCACCAGGGTGTCTGGGCTAGTTTGTGGAATAGTGGTATCAAAGGTGCATTTTAATACTCCTTCCTTTATGTCAGTATAAAGTTTAGTAAACATGTTGTGACATATGTCATAATTATGATTGGATTTTTTTCCATCTATCCCCCTCAAAAACCTTAATTCATCATGGGAGCTATATTAAATACGTCTTGAGGATAAGTTCTAGTCTTTCCTGTGGTTTTTATTTGGATAGTTTGAATTATAAATCTTTTGTTTCTATATAAGGATATTTATTTCCCTATTTATCTGCTTTTAATGTTAGAGTGATTTTAGAAATGTTTTCTAATGATGTTTCGTAGAATAATTCCTCTGATAAGACATCTGAATCAGATCTAGGATGAGGCTACTGATGAAACATAGTGAGAAAATCCTCTCATTGTTCTGAGTCTTTCTGATGTGATTTTGTGTGCTGTAAAAGATCTGAGATAGGTTACACCATCACCGGTTCCCATTCACGATCTAGCTAAGGAACTTCAAAGTGATGTTTTCCAAAATAATTATCAACTGTTACTTTACTAGTAACCACCAACATTAAAAGGATTAAATGACACAAAAAATGATGAAGAATGTGGTTGAGGATTGAGAATTTGTTTATGTTTCTAGAGAAACCTGATAGAATCTATTTGAAGCGTGCTACCTTATTACTATAGGTATCTTGGAGGTGTTTATGGGACATGATGGTGATGTCAAAGAATAACAACGACTTAGAGTTGAGAGAAATTAATGATCTTTTCACTAAACATTTATATCCAGATTCAGTGGTGTTGGATAATGCTATTGAGTTTTTCAAACATGAGAAGGCTGATAGACCCATGATAAAATATCCAAGTCATTATATTAAGTTTTGAATATTTCAACTGAAATAATATCCCATGACATGATGAAGAATTAATATTTTGATATGGGAATTTCATTACCATGTTTTATTTTAGAGTATACCTTTTCTATTTGACGTGTGGGATAATGCATTGGAAAAAAATTCCTCTGGAAAGCAAGTTAGTGTTTTTTGGAGTTTCATTATCTCTTAGTAGATGTGAATGTTCCTTCCAAGGTAAGTGGAAGTGTGATGATTCTCATAGCGGTTCTCGACATCATGGGTTTTTAATACCTGTTTGAGTGCCTTGAATAAGACCATTGATTTTATACTAGTGTGGTAAACCATGGAACTCAAAGTAGGTTGGAACTAAGAAAACTAATATCTTTGGATCATGCAGATGCTCAAGTCACTTGAATATTCTCAACCATAAATATTTGAAACCTAATAGTGGAACATGATCATCATGGACTACTAAACTTGTGGGGAAAACAAATGATTCATGACCAAAGTATTTATAGCCATAAGAATCTAGAATAAATCTTCTTTAAGAAGTGAAAGAGTATTAAAAAAAGCAGATATTGGTCTAGTAACTGTGAGAGGTATCATTAATAAATCATCGTTATTAGTGACCTTTTTATTTTATACTGGTGTATCTCATTTGTTTTTTTTAAACCATATTGTTAATATGTTAACTATTCCTATGGATGTTTTATCTTATGGTATGGATATTACTACACACCTCAGAACTAGAGAGACACAGTCTCTATAGATCGGGTAGTGTTTTCTTGTTATCAAATATCAATATTTATGGGAGTTATATGGTTCTCAACATGAAACCATTGTAAGTTATAATTGGGATGGTTTTTCTCATTTCAAATAAGGCTTGAATTGATTGTTATCTTTGATGGGTCTCCTTTACTGTTCCCGATGGACTGTGTCATATCATTTAGGGAGAATGTGATACAAGGTTGTGTAGAGACAAACCTTCTTATCAGGAGTTGAAGAATTTAATATGTGTGTTTTATTTTGATCTGGAGTGGGAATCATTAAGTAGTTACCTCCATCCAGTTATCATTGAGTTTTCGAAAACTTTCCCTTTCGACTTCTTTGATTTTCCACCAGTAAGGGAGGTGGAGTTTTCTATTTATTTAGATAATGGAAATCAACCTATATCTATTGCATTATACAACATGGATCCATATAAAATTAAGTATATGATAACATGGTTAGATGATCATCTAGATAATTTCTTTATATTCCTGAGTGTGTCACCCATGGTGGCACCAGATCTCTTTGTGAAGAAAATTGACGGTTTGATTTTCCTTTGTGTGGATTACTGAAATATCAATTAAGTAATAGTAAAGAACAATTATTCATCTCCATAGATTGATGATCTATATTACATGTTAAACATGTTGAAGTGGTTCTCAATGATTCTTCTCTCATATGATTACTATCAGTTGAGGATAAAAGAATATGACATTAAGAAAACTACCTTGAGGAGTAGATACGACCATATTGTGTACCTTATAATACCTTTTGGTTTATCCAATGCTACTGTAGTAATTTTGGATTTTATGAATAAGATCATCCACAAGTATCTTGATTCTTTTTTGGTGTTTATTTTGGTCGACATCCTTATTTACTCTATATCTGAGGAGGATCATCTACATCATCTAAGAGAAACTTTGGAATTGTTGAAAAATAACTGAAATTATTCTAAACATTCAAAATTTTATTTATATATTTTGGAAGTGTAGTTCTTTGGTCATGTAGTTTTAGAATAAGGTATTTCTATTGATCCTGAAAAGGACACAACTATAATGACATGCAAACAACATTATAATGTTTTTGAAATTATGAGATTATTTGGTTTAGTTGGGTATTATCATAGGTTTATTCAGAATTATCAATGATAGAATCTTCTAGGACTACTCTAAATAATAAATTATTGATGTTTGACTGTGATGAGAAATTTCTACATTCGTTTTTTCAGATAAAATGTCATTTGACTAATATTACGGTGATGACTCTTCCAGAGTTTGGGAAGGGATTTATAGTCTTCTGTGATCCATCAAGTTCAAGTTTGGCCTATATTCTTACATAAGTTTATCATGTTGTTTCTTATTGAAATATTAAGTTTAGAAACATGGGAATAATCACCCAACCCATTATACTGAACTTGTAACACTGATTCACATACTTTTGAGTAGGAAGAATTACCTTTTCGTAGAATAGTTATCCATATTTTCATACCAAAATAGATTGAGTTATCTCTTCTCTAAAAAATATTTGATCTATTGAAACGGAATTTAGAGGAATACCTATAGTCTTTAGACATTGATATTTCCTATACCTTATGAAATTTTAATGTCATTTTAGATTCTTCGAGTAGGAATATTATAAACTAGAAAATGAAAGAATTATCAAAATACTGTATATTGTTCGATCAATTTTCATTGTGTCATATTGTAGTTTGAGAATCAAGCACTGAGGTTTATATATATAATGTTTTGTTGAAATCCACTCTTCACAAGTTGATTATTCATGAAAAGAAGCTTGATGACGAGTTCTGTATAGTTAGATACTCTCATTATGGTGAGAAGACCATACCAGACTTGTCATTCTCTAATGAAGGAATTGTTTGCTATCAGAATTGTTTTTTGGTACCACGATCGGTAAAGATAGTTGTGACGAGGTATTTCTATAATTCCTAGCTGACTATTCAATTAGGAACTATGAAGGTGTTCTGTGACATTATGTGTAGATTATAGTGTACCTGAATTAGATGGGGCATTGTTGAAATTTTCCCTAATTGTTATTTGTTCAAAAATGTCAAGGTCGAGCACCCAAAACATTCTAATTTTCTTATTCCACATCCATTTCATACATGGATGTGTGATGAGATATCTATGGACTATGTTATTGGGATTCCATGTACCTAGAGAAAGAATAATGTGATATTGGTTATGATCGATAGGCTGACTAACTATACTCACATTATACCCTTGTGTGATACAACCATGGTTAGTGATTTGGGGAATCTCTATTTGAAATATATTATTCATTTTCATGGAGATCAATCTGCTACAGTCTCTGATAGGGATCCTCAAATCACTTCTCACTTTTAGAGGGGCCATCAGGAGGCACTAAGATCTTAGGTCTTCTTGAGTACGGAATACCATCCTCAGATGGATGGATCTGAAGATTCTTGAGGATATGATTCATGCATAGATTATGGAATTTTGTGGGGATTGGGAAAACCATCTGGGGATACTGGTTATTTCTTATAGAAACAGTGATTGGTCTATGAATAGAACATCCCTTTTTGAGTCCACACATTATTCCTTTGAAAATATCTGATTTTTTGGTTTTAGATTAATGAATGTTACTTGGTTCAACTAAGGATGGTTCATAAGATGAAAAAAAAATTATTTGGTTTATTCTTTAGAAAATGTAAATGGTACAGAGTGGGTATAAATATTATACTGTTCATCATCATAAACCAAGGGGATTTTCACTTGGTTACCAGGTTATCATAAAGGATTCACCCAAGTTGAGTCTTCAATATCATGGGAGGAAAGAAAAAATTTCTTCCCATTTTCTTGGACATTTTATGATTGTTGACTAGGTGGGAATTATTCTTAACATTTATAACTTATGTTGTAGTTGATTTTGATACATACCGAGTTCCATGTATCACATATGAAAATGTATCCATCTAACCCATCACATGTTTTCAGAAGGAGTGATCTTGATGTTGATCCTTATTTATCCATCATGGAAAATATAGTTAGGATAGTTGATTTTGAAACCAACATCCTTTATGGGAGGATGATACCATTGGTTGGAAGTATATGGAATTACAGTTTTGATTCTTAGGAGATGTGGGAGAGTGGGTCACTGATGATAGAGTAGTGGCCTCATCTTTTTGACACGGAATATTTTCAGTAGGCTTTCTGCGAACGGAATGTTTTTATGGTGGGAAGGTTTTAACCATAATTTTATTGGTTTGAGTTATTTTTAAACCCCTTTTTTATCATTAAGTGTTTTTATTTCGTTTAGGATTATTTTGGGTGAGAATTTTATAAATTTTGAATGTTCCTGGGCTCTATACGTTTGGTGCACATTTTTCCCAAATCATGCACCCTCTCACAGGAAAACGTGAAAACTAAGATAATTTGTGTTTTCATAGCCAATGCACAATTTGGATTTCTTTTCACCACCTATGGAAAACATTGATACCCCATTAACACAAGTGTATGGTTGAAGAGTATGTTTTGTCTTATCATGCGACCCTTCCTAGGAAACCATGAGTAAGATATTTTTTAATCCGAAAATTATTTTCAATAATCCCAAAACCCAATTTTTAGAATCCCAATAGAACTGTACAACCCCTTAGAGTTTTCATGTTCCTTGGAGGATCCATATATGTTATTTAGGCCCATATACACCCTTAAAGAAGTGAATGAAATCTAGGTGAATGACATTTGATCTTTTCGTAGTATGTTTCCACTTCTCATTCCATTATTCCCATTCTCTCCTAATTACTCCCTAAGGTTTGATCAATATATGTGTTTTTAGATGATCTAATCCATAAAATTTCAGATCATGAATATAGGTTTGGTTCGTGGATCCTCATTTTAAAGGTTCTTCATTATAGATTTCAATTTTTTTTATTTGTGTTTCGAGATCCAGTGATCCAGAGGTAGGAGGTCCTATTATGATGGCTAATATTTATTTACCCGAAATTATATGATTCAAATTCAATTGATTTATTTTTATAAAATTTAATTTAATTAGTACTTTGAAAAATATAATTTCATTGAATTAGGGATTTTAAATTCATATTTGTTTGATATTTGAAAAATCCCTAATTCCATTGAATTAGGTTGTGTTGTGAAATTTGATTGAAATTGTTTAAAATTAAACTGGGGATTTTTTTTGAATTTTGAATTGTAAAATTTATTTTATGAAATTGATTTTAAATTGGTATTTGGGAAAAATGTGTTAAACAATTTAATTTAAACCCATTGGTTTAATTATGGAAAAATTATTGTTCTGATTAAAAACATGTTTCAATTTTCAAAAGGAAGATTGAAATATTTTAAATTTGAAAAGGGGATGAATTGAACCTTTAATAGTTTTAACATAAATTTCCCATGAATTTTTGTATTACAACACATGAATGAATAGATACTTATTTATTTATTTTGGAGAAAACATTCAAGGATGAAATTTCTATACTAATAGATTGAAACTATACAACTCTAACAACAAAATTATGGGAACATTTTATTCCTCATAAGGATGCTGATGTGTCCTCTCTGTCCAGTGTCGAGGGACATGTGTACACATTTTCACTGTCATTAAATGTGTGTTTGAGGATCCCATAATGTGTAACTATCCTACCTTTATAATATAACCATGTTTCTCATTATTTATATATGAAATATATCCCATTATTTCAAAAAAATGCATAAATTATTAATTTATTTAAACTATTTTATATAAAATGCTTATTAGTACATTTTTTAGAATATTTATTTCATTTAAAATATAAATCATTATTTTTTTTAAATATTTTTTGGACTATAATTACTATTTATTTAAAATTTAAAGCACATTTTTTTATTAATTTAATTTTGTTATCATATTATGGAATAATTAGTGAGATCCTTCTAGGATTTTAGCACATACACTTCCTGTGGCTTTGGATATTTATAGTTTATCTTAATCCAGGTTCGATCAAGGGTATGAAATGACTTAGTGGTGGTGGTAGTAGTTTTTCCTTGGTCATGGAGATATGTTTACTCAGGGAAATAAGTTTTTAAATTATTTTTCTGGTACTTGTGGTTGCACTTTGTGTTTTCTTACCTTTTTGAATTTTTGTACACATTTCTAGGTTAAGTTTTTCTTATATGCATACTATCTTTTTTATATTGTTTTTTTTGTTTTTTTGGAACACAATTCCGAAGTTCATATTGTACGATGCCAGGTTCTGGTCTCCAACCAATCAAGATCGAAAACACCCTTCAGGATTTATTAGTGTTGGATCGGTTATCAGGTTACCAGGGTATCAGAGTTGGTTCATGAAAACAATTTTATAAATTATAATTTAAAAAATACTAATTTATTATTGAAATAATAGCTTCAAAACTACCATAGGGTGATCTTTTGGGATTTTTTGAGAAGTTGTATTTTTTGAAGAATAGTGATAAATCATGAATAATAATTTTAAACTAAATTTTTGTATAAATTTTTTATATAGATGAATTATATTTTAAATTAAGATTAAATTTAATTACTTATATTTCAAAAATATTATTACTATTTTGATTATTGGAATAAATTTCACATTAAAATCATATATAAAATAATTTAAACTTTATGAAGATTTTAAATTCAATAACCCCATTATTTCATCCCATTAATGGGGTTAATTTAAAATTACTTTCTGAAAATTCAACATATTGAATTCTGAAAATAGACTAACAAATTTGTAATTATAATAAATTTTAATTTTTAATAAGCCTAAATTTATTTTTTACCAATGTTATTAGTGGAAAAAGTTAAAGTAAATCACGAAGATAAAGAGGGAAATGAGTTAACTAAGGGTCTAAAATTTAATCATAAGGGGATAAATAACTATGAAACATGTCCAACACCCATTGGATCGACATATTTTAAAATTTTCCCATCTATTCTTGATATTTATCCATTATTGTAGCCACTTTACTTGGAGATAATTTGGGATGAATTATCTCATTAAAAAAGTTACATGTTTTCCACTCACATGCCTTACAAAATTTCACCCCTCTATCTATCTATCAAAACCTCTAAATGAGTTTGGACTGTCCAATACCTATCCAAATCTCTTGTAAGATTCTCACCCTTTCTTGAATAATCCTTAATAAGTGTAGGAATCCACTTAAGGGATTCCATTAGAGAAAACCAAAATTAGATACCCAATGAAGAGGAGGGTTGAATGATCACAATGAAAGTCAAGACATATGATAAGGGATTTTGATATAAATTTTACTTTATTTGAGACACAATCCATGTTTAAATCAAATATTTTTTTGTGGTGTGTATACTTCTCATGTGATTGTTTTTTGATTCTTGTAATGAGAATTATTGTGATTTAATTATCCATTTCATGATATTAGTTTCATGGGGCTATGGTTTCAAAGTTACCAAAGAGGTTAGAGAATTTTTCCTCAATTTTACTTCTTTTAGACACATAATCCTTTATGAACCTATATTATTTCACTAGGTGTATATATTTCCAATTTGACATGTTATATCATGAATATCCTTCTTTTCATGATATTTTAATATTATTGTAATGTTATTATTTCATAATAATTACGATTCAATGTTACCAAGTGTTATGAAAATATTTCTATCATCTCATAATTTATCAGGATTGTTTATTATTATGTTTAAATTAGTGAAATGTCTCATTAATTATTCATTAATTTTATTTTAATCTTATTTTTCAATATATCAACATGTAATAATACAATTTTTACACGATTTGGTACGTAATACCTTAAATAAAAATGTTTTTAATAAAATATAAATTTATTTTTCTCTTTATCCAGAAATCTATTTTCTCACAAAACCATGTTTTTTAAAAATTTTGTAAACAATTTTATACTGTTATATAATTATTTTTAAAAGACATTTTAACCCATGTATTATATTTTTTGAAAATTGTTTTAAAATTAATATTCTTGTTTTTTTATAATAACAAGTCCTTTTACTTCATCAAAAAATAAGAAAGGAATATTTTTAACATATATTTTAGGAACACAATTTTCCTCCTTCATGAGCACTTTATTCATTAAATATTTCATTTTATTCATCAAAGGAAATTTTAAAACAAAACTTTTCTCTTATTTTTTTAGAAATATTTTTATATTAATTTAAATTTAAAATTAAATGATTTAATTGAGTTTTTATCAAATTAAAGTGTTTTAAATGATTTTAAAATCTTAATTTATATGTTTTTAAGGTTATTTAAAAAAAGGGTTTTAAAATGTTTTATATTTTAATTTTTTTTAATGTGGAAATGATATTTTACTCAAAAAAATAAAATTATATTTCAAAATTATTTTCTATATAAGGTAACATAAATTATTTTTACATATTATTTATATGGGATATTATACAAAAATACAAGTATTATTCTTTATATGAGTTTTTATGTTTTAATGGAATGAGGTTTATGAAACCAATATCACTTCAACGAGTTATAAAATTAAAAAATTCCTCTAAAAACCTCTTCTTTCATGGTTTTTTCTATGAAGAAACGACGAAGAAACATTTATTTTTTATGGGTGAGTTTATAATGAAATATTTATGACACCCCTTTAATTTCATGTGTTATGATATTATTTTTATCAAACCCATCAATTTGTATGGGTCATTATATGATAATATTTTTAGAAATATTATGGCACATGTATATATGACTTCATCATGTGATGGGTGGGACCTATATATCCCTCAAATGAATTATGTAATGACTAAGGTTATATGATCATAGAGGGTACACTGGTGTTTTCAAAAAGCATGTAAAGGATGATTCAATGGTGGTTAGCCCGAGCTTATAAAGTAGAGTACACTTGTGGTCAACCTTATTCCAAATAATGTACATAGGAGGTTATTCCAAAAATAAAATGTAATGAATTTCATGGGGCTATTATTGAAATAACAATTTATATACATTGGTGTATTCCACCAAGCTCTGTTTTATGCCAATGTTATGCTCTTAGGAATTGTGTTCCCTGATTTACGTATGATTTATTTCTTATGAACTGCAAATAGTTATTCCATGATTCATGTTTATGATATTTGATATATATGGTATTTTGTTTCAATATTATGCTCATGTTCGCATACACTAATGATTAGGTCATATTTATATATCTTTTTTATCCTTAATGTACAGTTTTTCACTCCTTTTATTATATTTTATTATGCTAGGTTATGAAGATATGTATTATTAATTATGATTCTAATAAGGATGCTATTTATGAATAATGTAGTGGGAGATGTTTTGGTTAATTTTTGGACAAATTTTCTGTTTCCATGATTCCAATGTCACTAAAATAAAATGATATTTTGGTGTGTGTATGTGTAATAAAACAAGTATTCTTAAAATAATAATAAATCGATATGTATGTTTTTCTGGGTCACTATAGTTGGAATCAAAATGAAGGTTTAGTTAACATTTAGATACTCTGATGAGAAATAAATTTAGTGATATACCTAGGTATATTTATAAGGATATATCTATGGATGTATCTACAGTTAAGTCTAATGAAGAGCCAAAGTGTTGGAAGTTGTCATGGATTTTTTGTGAATGATAATGTGATTTGTTTCCTAGAAATAAATCCACCTTAGTATACTCTAAGTATATGTATATCTAGAACAATTTATTGAGGGGTAACAACCATAAAAAACTAGTATTGAGTTTGACTCAATTGGGAACTCCTTCAATAAAATGGGCCTTGCTTCTCAACATATTTGACATCCCGAGGATGCAATTTAGAAATTCATTTTTTTAGTAACCATCATAAATTATTTAAATAGAATATTACTATGAGTTTCATAGGATAAACCTAGGCTTTTAACATGTAAAAAATGATTTATTATTTAGAGATCCTATAATTCACTTTTCATTATTCTGATGTTTTCCAATACATTAAGTGATTCTCAAACTACTTATTATTGTTTTAGTCAATGAAAAAAACAAGAAAAAACTCGGTTATAATAAAATTTGACATAAAATTTGTTGATGGGTAGAAATTTGGAATGATTAATAGAGAAAAGGATTGTGCGATTATGCCAAATTAGTTTTCAAAGAACATGATTTATAATATTTACGATATCCATCTATCATATATATAAAAAATATAAGGAAATATTTCATTGAGATTTTGGGTAGTGGATAGCATAGAGGAAAAAGGACTTAGTTTTCTATATGTTAAGAATTCGGGATGAAGAACTCTATAGAATGTCTCAAAGGTAAAAAATATGTTTTTTCTATGGAAGATAAGGACACAAAACATGTAACTAAAAATGAAAAATAAAAATTATGGTTAATTCAAATGTTGAGAATAATGGTCACCATTATATATCATTGAATATTGATATATTGGACTTTGTAAAGTATAAGAATTAGAAAAATTGATGTCCTAAGTGGAAATCTTCATAACGGAATCATCAAGGTTGTATAAGTTTTTCTAATATAATTGAAAATGAAGAGACTAAAAATGACATGTGGATGGAATTAAGTAATAAAGAATAATACGATGATGAATTATTAATTGTTTGTAAAGTGAGATAAATGGTGTATTTATGAATTTAAATTAAAAAAAATTTAATATTCTATTTATAAAACTTATAAGGATTGTTTATTATAGCATTTTTGTCAAGAATCAGAAATAGAATGTCTAATGTTACTAATTACCTAGGATAATTAACTAATATAATGGTTATATTTTATGAAAAACACATTATTAAGTGAATTTATCCCATAAAATTATTATTTTGTTGAAAAAAATGGTGTTTAGTATTGATAAATAGATGGTGGATAACAGTAAAGCAAATTTGATAGAGAGGGTTACCTTGGAAATAAATTAAGGATTTATTAAAAATGGGTTTACATAATCATGAGTAGAGTTTATTGAATTCTTTGTTTTAGGGAATTTACCAAATAATAATTTGAATAAAAAATCATTCATGTTTTCAATAATGATTTATGTTAATTCACATTATTACCATGTTTCAAGAGAATACATAAAAAAGGAATTAACCCATTTGTTATATGAAATCCTAGGGATACATTATGATATGATGGGGATCAAAGATAATATAATTTTCCTAAATTTGGTGAAATTATTTATTGGATTTTCTTCATTCATAAGGAGAACATGTTTAACCAATTATTTAATGGTTTAGGTTAAACTATCGATATGTTTTTTAATTTTAAAGTAGTATCCCCCCATATAATGATTTATGAATGATGAATAACTATGTCAACCATATTATTGTGATGTTAAATAAATACTAATAGAATGACTGATAATCCAATATTTTGATCATATCATTCATTAGTGCTTTAGGAATATTAAATTCTCCTTCATTTCATGGAATAAGAGATAAAGTGGAAATTGATGAAGGCTTAACAACATAGTGGGATTGTTCATATGAAATAAAATGAAATCAGGTAAGCATATCTTCTTATGAAAACTACTCAAATTTAGGAAAATGTCATTAGAGTATATTAGTGTCCAATTAACATAATTTTTTATGATATCATTGATCATTTTCACAACTCAAGGGCCAATAGTTTTATGATCAATAGCCTTATCTAGATGACACACTTTCTTATGATAAGTGATCTTTATCACTCTCTACCATTATTTTATAGTTTTAGTCCAAGTTAATGTTTTAACATCCCATATATATTTTCATATTTGGAAACATATATATGAGTTACTTTGTGTAACTATTATGTTTATATATTAACCTTCTTAATATAAATTTTAGAATTAATTTTTAGGATGTGGGTTTATTTTTAAGGAACTCTCAATTATTATGAATTTGATAACTCAAATGAATTATATGGGTGAAACTTGTTCTAGTGGTTATGGAATGTAAAACCTTGGGTTTTTATGAATTTTTATTTGAATCAATTAAATTTCATTAATGGATTACATTCCACACTACACTATTTTAGGATTTCTTTATACGCAACACTGTGCTTATCTTGTACTACATGAAATAAGAAGTTTGTATTATGTTAAAGGGAACACTAATTTTAGGCTATGTTACATGTAATAAAAACCATATCTTGTTTTAGGTAACACTAAGAGTAGAATTGTTTCCAAAAAACACCATTTTTGGATCATGTTACACATAATACTGAGTTCCTTCAGTAGCAAGCTTCACATGAAAGACCGTGTCTTGCCGAAAACAATATACTATTAATATTATTAGTTAATATAATAGATGTTACTTTCCTTTAAGAATTGAAATTATTAATAGTATTAAAACAATTATGGAAATATTTTTTATACATGATTAAAAAATGAATTATTTGTAAACAAATTAATGGTAAATTAATGTAAGAACAATTTGAATATTATGAAAATTAGTTTCTAAAAAACTATTTTTATATGAACTAACCTATTTTATCACAATAATTTAAACAAAAATTTTTTTATAAATACATTTAATGAAATATATATATATATATATATATTAAATCAACAATTTAACATTTATCTTATGTTATTTATAGGAAATAGATAAGAATAAATCCCATTTTACTCATACAAGGATGTATTTTTCTAAAACACAGTTTCACTGATTAGTAATGGTTCACTTATATTATATATAATTTTTAACACATTAATAAAATGTATTTTAAAAAATAAACATCATTTTTGAAATCATAATTTCAAAATAATCTTAGGGTGAATTTCAATGATTTTTTTTATGAAGATTGTTGACATGATGAATAGAGAAAAATCAGGAATTTTAATTGAAAATGTTTTTTATATGAATTATTTATATATTTAAATTAAAAATTTCATTAGATTAAAAGTTAAATTAGTTAAATTATTCATATTTTAACCCATTTTAGGTCATTGTAATCAATTTCACAATAAAATTGTGTATAAAAATACTTCAAACTTTTGAACATTTTCACTTTAAATAACCTATTGTTTCACCCCATTTGCAGGAATAATTTTAAATTTACTTCTTACACTTCTCTATTTTTTTAAAAAAATTGGATTAATATTTTCAATTATAAAAACTTCTATTGTCTGATAATCCAAAAATAAATTTTGACCAATGTTATTAGTGAAAACAGTTAAAATTATCCACGAAAATTAAAAGAAAACTGGTTTACTATTAGACTAATATTAAAAAATAAAGGGAAAAATGACTAAAAGCATTTACAAACAAATTTGATGGAAAATTTCCAACTTTATGAAATTTATTATATATATTTTTCTATAATTGGATCCACATTACATGGAAAAATTGTTGGTGGAATTATATCTTTCAAAAAATTACATATTTCCCATTCACTTTGCTTATAAAAGGGCACCCCTATCCCCCTCTCCTCACACCTCTATATCATTTTGTTTCAGCTAATCCATCTCCATTTATCTTAAACAATTCCCACACATTAACCAAGAAGAAATTATTTTGGAATAAATCTTACCAAGGTATTTATTTTTTGAAAACTAGAATGAGATACCTAAAGAAGAGGAGGATTGAACAAGTACCTCAGATGTCAAGACTTATGGTAAGATATTTGTATGTCACTTTTATTTTCTACTTGACACGATCCATTTAAACTAGGTATTTTTTTTATTTTGTGTTTATAATATCCATGTATTTATTTTATGATTCTTCTTCTGATAATTATAGGTATTTACTAATCCATTTGAGAATCTTTCATTCATGGGGTTACTATTTCAATTTTACCAAAGTTGTAAGATATTTTTGTTTCAAATTTCCTTATTTGAGATACATATTGTGTTATTCACCTATATTATTTTATTATGTATATATAATTATTCCTTAACATTTTATATCTTGAATCTCTTTATTTTATTTATATTTTAAGTTTCATGCAATGTTATTCCTTATGGGGGATTATGATTCAAAGATTCCAAATATAACACCCCGAGATTTTATGAGAATTTTTTTTAATTTCATTGATGTCTTGTGTTGAATGCTACACCTTGATTATCTTGCGCTATACACAACAATAAATTAGCTTATAGTATATGCAACACTATTCTTTACTTGAGTTACATTCAAGAGAAACCTTCCTTGATATCTTGCGTTGTACGCAATACCAAGTTTCACTAAACAATGATATGTTATTAAAATATTTAATAAACTAGCCGTTATGAATAGTAATACCCAATTTTTGAAATTTTATAAATTTTATCTTTCAAAATGGACTTCATTTTTGGATTTGGAATATCAAAATTAGCCAAGTGTTTTTTTTGTAATTTTTATGTAAACATTCAATTCTTGATGAATAGTGAAAACACTGAGTTATTGGTTAAAACTAAAATTTTATTTAAATAATAATTTATTTTATTTAAATTTATTTTAGGTCAATATAGATACATAATACCTATATAAGTTCAATTTAATTCATTAGAGTCATTTTATTATAATTTTAGATATATAAAAATTTTATTGAACTTTTTACTGTCTTTTACCCACCTCCTAGGAGCATTTGAAAATTTACATACAACATAATTTTACCACTTCTGGGAGTTGAATTTAAAAAATCATAGAGACAATATTGATATAATTTTGTAAAATGTGGTTCAATGAGATGAAAATATTTTTTTGTGAATGATAACTTTTAACTTCTATTTACCACGGTTATAAGTAAATAGGGTAATTAAGGGTAAAAATGATATTATTATTAACCTAAAATATGTCCTAATTCTATTGGATAAGTTTAGTTAGACCAAATACAACCTTAGGTATAAAATATTACCCTTTAGTTCCACTTGGATTATATTTGGACATTTATTATTATTTTATTTAAATAAGATTTAAAATAGTTAAAATCAAAGTTTAATAACTAATTTTTTTAATATAGGGTTATAAATAAGATAAATTCAACTATAAATATTCATTAGAAAGATAAAAATATTTCATAAATAATGGTATTTTATTTATATTTGTTATAAATTAAATAAGTTAATTTATTTATGACACAATAATGATACAGTAATTACCTATTTAATGAAATATTAAAATAATTGATATTATAAATACGCAAATAAATGTAATTTTTAGACTTTTTATGAATTTAAATAATTTTATTGGTTAATACAAAATTTTAGGGTTGGTTATAGGAATTTTTTTGATGTAATAATGCGGTTATGAATTTAGAAAAAAAACCAAATAGTGTCAAAATTGACATGAAAGGTTTTTTAAAAAAATATTATATGATTAATTGATATAATAGTCCTAAAAATAAATGGTTATTCTAAAAGACTTATATAATAATATATATGACAGTAATGAACCAATTGGGGTTCTATTGTCAATTAATAGTATATTTTTTTAACCATATAGTGTAAGAATACAAGACGAAACAGTAAAAGTTAAATTATTTAATATAGAGTTAAATCTAAATGATAAGGTTAAAATGGTAACATAAACATGTATAAATAATATTGTTTGAGAGTATTTCTACCCATAAATACCCATGTCTCTAAAGAAGTCTCTTTGGAGCCATTATAAACTGTATGTGAATTTATTATAAAATAATATTTTATGTTTTTCCTAAGGTGCCCCTCACCCTCCTTATAAAAGGGCACTCCCCCTTCTCTCAAGTTTACAACTCCAAATCCATTTGGATCGGCCAAAACATACCCAATTACCCTTTCAACTGTCCTCCCTTCATCCTAGAGGCCTTCCCTTATTCAGAAATCCATCCTAAGGAGCCCTTTTGATCAAATCAAAAGGAAGAACCCGAAGAAGAGGTAAATATCTCACCACCTTTTCAAGTTATTTTCTTCGTCCCCTTCCTCCTTCTTTGTTGTTTATATTCTAAAATAATAACTCCAGTATCTTCTATATAATGTGATGTTATTATAAAAATTTTACAGCAATATTAGTTATTTTATCCATCCTATGAATGAAAAAGTCACCACACGTGCATACATACGACTTACTATCTCCACGTCGGGGTGTAGTTTGTTATTCAAACATTTCATCATTTGGATGGGAATAATAATGAGTATAAATGATGTAAATAATAAATATAACATTATGAAGGTTCTTTATATAAGATATACCATCCAATTATATATTATTTTAATATCAAAAGAATGATATTGTCGCTCGTGCGTAAATACCGCTTCCACGAACACAATAAGATTCATTTTCCATAATTAACCATTAAAGTATGAATATAAAGTATATATAATAAATAATGATGAAATATATTACATAATAATGATACTGGATTTATGTGAAAATATGTTTCATTGACTTAATTCCATTCAATTCAATAAGGAAATGAAAACAGCGTTCATGCATATGTACGACCTACCATCTCCATGAATGGTGTATTTCATTCCATTTATCGATCTATCATATATATTTATATGCTGAAAATATATTATATATAAATCATGTTTTAAATTCAGGAATTAATTAAATCTGGATATAAGTAATAATATCAAGAACAACAAGTCAATAGACGTATGATAAATGAAAATATTTTACCCAAAACACTGCTTTAACATGGAATTTACAAAAGAACAAGTAATATAAAGTCATAAGTGAATCATATATGATATAATAAATATTATTATGGTTATGCTATAAGTTAAAAATATGTTTGAACCCACTATAAATTAGCCTCAGAAACATACTAAAGAAATTGTACATAAGGTATGGGATAATTTTTCAAATCACATTTTTATCTGATATTGCTTATACGTTAGTATTTTCTGGGGTTATATTTCCCATCAATTTCCATAAAAATGTTTTCCAGAAAGTGTTTAATATTCTTCCATGTACGTTTAAAGTCATGTTTACCCTACTTTTAATTTTACATTGTGTTATGGAAGGAATATTTCTTTTGTTTACCACATGAGGAACTTTTTGACTTTTCCAGCAATTGTACGAGGAGAATGTTTTTTTAACTTTTACGACATGAACGGGTTTTTACGGTTTCATAAAGACTTATTTTCATGAGACTTATTCTAAAATATTTCATTATTATTTTCAAAAAAATCCTTTTCTTTTAAAATTGCATGAAATTTTTTGAAAAGAAAATGATTTTGAAGAAGAATAGATATTTTTCTCAAGAAATCATTTCAAGAGTTTTATCAAAAATATTTTCCATCTAAAATGACAGTATTTAATATATTTATGTTTCAAGTATAATTTCTCTATTATTTACATGGTGTGATTTTTCTTATGATGAAATGGTATCTATTTGTTTTATATAGATTAAGTTATGATGGGATGATGTTTATGAAACCCATTTTATTCTTTGGGTTGTGATGAATGATTTATGTTTATTTTATGGTGCACGTAAGAATGATTTCATTATGAAATCGGTGGGACATATAAATTCCTCCAATGAATTTGTTAAAGATTGGTATCTCATGAGATAGACATGGATGTAATGGAAAGTGAATCTGGTTCACTAATACAGGGATGGAATGGCAAGTAAACCTGGTTCAGTAGTGGATTTTGTCAACTGTGATGGTCTTGGAAACAATTCCTTGGCTACTATAGAAATCATAACATGTGATGAATAGTTTTCCACAATTACATGTTTTATTCCCATATTATTTTATCATGATTAATGATATTTTATGATCTATACCTTATGTACTGTCAAGATTTATGTCATTACCCATGATTTTGATGTTTTATGTTCATGTTCTTACGTTAAAATGTTTAGGGATTGTTTTATGTTCTCCATGTTTACCCTTACTGAGCATTTGAGCTCACCCTTTTTATGTTTTCTGTTCCCCAGGATATAAAGAATGGTTTTTGGTAAGAAAACCAAAGGGGAAGATCTATATGGGAGACATTGAAGATCTTTCACCATGATTAGAAGATTTATGTTCTGAGTTTCCAAAGTCACTAAACTATTACGGTCCTTGGGAGTCATTTTTTGTTATTTATTAAGTATTCCGAAAAATTAATTTAATGTACATGTACGTAAAGTGTGGGTCTCTACACCAAAGTGGGAAGAGTTTATTGCTCTAATCACATAATTTATCATGACTATTTATTATTATTTTTACTTTTCTAAAATATCTAAATAATTATTAAGACATTCATTCTCCTATTATTAGTCATGATATCATCATTTAATGGCACCATTTTCCCACATTTTGGTACTTAAGACAATGATGAAAATATTTTTAATAGAATCGATTATTATTTACCTCTTTAATATAAAATATGTTTTCTCTCAAATATTTTTTAATAAATAATTTTAAAAAATATTATTTTATAGTATGATATTTAAAATAATTTGTTATTCTTTATTAAAATTTTTAAAACAATATTAAAAGGAATATTCTTATCTTAATTTGATCAAAGTTCTCTTTACATATATGAAAAATATGAAAAGAATTTGTTTTATATATACATCATGTATGGGATTATCGTCCTTCTTGGCCACCCCATTTTTTAAAGCTTCCAATATATGTTTTAAATAATATAATCAAATAGAAAATGTTTTCTAAAATATTTTTAGAGACATATTTATTTTATATTAATTCCAAAGAAAATGATTTTTTAGATGTTTTATTATTATTATTTTTTAAATAATTTTACAATAATCGTTTAAATTTTTTAAACATTATTTTATAAGGAAGTAGGTTTTTGAAATGTTATATATTTGAAATAGAGTTTTCAAGGGGAAAAGGATATTTTCCTTAAGAAATGTTTTAAATGATCTCTCAAAATTATTTTCCATGTGAGTTGACATCTACAAGTGATACCTATTTCTTAATAGGTATATTATATAATAATACCATTCATTTTCTTTCTATGAATTTTTTTAGGGAACATTATTTTTGAAACACATTTCCCTTCCACAGGTAATACCATGATAAAATAAATATAAAACTAACTTATTTCACGTTTTATTCCATGGATAAATGATTGTGGGACCAATATTTTTCCATAGGTTATGATTTGGCTAAATTTTTATGACACCCATTTCATTTTATGGGATACAACATGATGTTTATGAAACCCACCTCTTTATTATGGGTCATGATACGATGAGTTTTTCATTATTTTGTGGCACACATATATATGATACTATTATGTGATTATTGGGACCTATATGTCCCTCTAATTCATTGAAGAGTTACAACTATTATATAAGTTAAAATTGTATAGGGGTGGTCATCCCATGCCTATAACGGAGGGTACACATGTGGCTATCCCCATCCTGAATCAGGTAAAAAGGTTTTCAACTCACGCATAACATGATATGAATATCTTGGTGGATATCCATAACTTATTATATTATATTCTATTTTTATTCCATAAATATATGCCTTTTACAAAGTTATTCTCTCATGAATCATGTTTTTTTTCATTATGAATCATGTATTATGAACATACAATATTATGAAACAATTCATTTTTATGATAGTTGATATGAATAGTTTTTATTTTCAATGTTATTCTCATGTTCTCATACCCTTACTATCATGTTTTTCTTATGTATCTTATATTTTTACCCATAATAAGAATTAAATATCACCCTTTAATATTTTTTTCAACACCTGGTTATAAATATATGTATTTTGTATGATGACTTTAAGAAGCGTTCACATTATGTATAACATAATGAGAGATTCTTTAGTTGATTTATGGATGATGGTTAAGTTTCTATGAATCCATTAGAACAAAACTTATATTATCTTTGGGTATGTGTTTGTGTAATGATATAAATATTCTAACAAAATGATGTAATTTATATTTATGCTAAACCTGGTTGACTAGAAACAGGGAAAGTAAGATCACACCAAGGTGTTACAAATCAAGTCTTTGTATAATAATATGAACATATGTAACTTTAAAGAAAACATGGAATGATAAATTGTTAAAAAAATTATATCAAAATAATGGTAAAACATTTCCCCTTTTTCAAATGTTAAAAAATAAGCATGAAAATAGTAAAGATCATAAAAAAATATAAAATAGTCAATATAAAGAATGCATTTAATATCATATAAAATACAATACAAGTCAAGATATTGTAACATCACTACATGTATCACTCTAGGACAATCTAGCTAGAATTTTCATTCATACTAATTTACAATTGTGAGCATCAGGTATCCAGATATGTGCATCGAATATAGAGAGAAAGGGAACACCTCAGTATGTGAACCCCATTAGTTATACAATGTCCACAAAATAGTGGTCCTGGGGAACATACCAACACCCAAAGAGTGAAGACCCTGAAAAATGGATGAGTTTTATTACTACACATTCTACATAAGTACTCAAGACATCCCATTAGATATATTTTTCAATCCATTTCATCAAAAATTATCTTGGATTTTTTTTTTCTAAATACCATTAAAATTTTTATTGAGAATACCCTTTCCTTTTAACAATATAAGGAGAAAACCTTCTATTTTAAAAAACCCCATTATAAAATACACAATCCAATCCTGATAATTAATTTATTAAAAAAATTATAAAAAATATAGCATTTCAGTTCATCTAACATAGGCTATAAATGGAACCATCTACCTCCAACTACGGTTGCACATACCTTCAATGACATCCACCAACACAAAAGAACACGATGATAACTAATGAGACTTTAGAATCAATATTCAAATAATATAATAAATTCAACAAGAAAAGCGGTCAATGAAAAGGGAATATCAAAACATATAACAAAAAAACTCACATGATGCACCAAAACCAATAGATGACACATTCTATTAAGGATTATCAGGTTATAGATCTTGAAAGAATTAAGAATATTGCTGTCAAAGGTCATCATATATATAAAAATTAATACACAGTTCTATAGTAATGAATATAAATGAATATTTAGAATGATTACTCTCCTGGAGAAAGCTTATGAAACCACAAAAAGATCAATCACTGAATTAAATGATTTGGAAGGAGTAGAGGTATCCAAAACCTCTTGGGAGAGCTTCAAAGTCTAATAGAAAAGGGTTAAATACAAATGAATATAGAACAGTATGTGTAGTGACTAAAACCTATAGTCCATGATAACTACACATAGTGAATCCCTAATTCCTGATGTGAAATCCATGAAATCCAAAATACATTGAAAAATACATTATCTCATAATGGAATCTTGAGTTTTGAACTTTTTGTCTTGAACCTACATCATGGTGTGTGAACATTTCATGCCTTAAACCAATCAATAAATTCTTCCTGGTAACCAATATACAATATTGAATTCATTTAGGTCTTGAAAATATTTAGCAAATATAAAAAACTCTAGATTCTACAATAACAACCCAATCTATCTTCGATGTTCTCCAAACATAAGAAGAACCCCACAAATCAATTAACATGATTATACCAAGACTCCATTAATAAAAAAAATATAAAACCCATAATCAAAGTTCATTTCACCCATAAAAATCTCTCTATCCTTAGGTGTCCTAAAATGAACCCAAATTATGTCAAAAATGAAAAGAGATATTATAAATTCCATAGATAAAGTAATGATTTCACAAACTCCCAACCTAAAGACTTTCCATATCTATGATGTCATGTGGAAAACTATTTTCATAAAGAGTTGATTCTAATTCTCCCTCTTACATGACATTTTCTCCAATGTCTCATGAGAATCTAGTTCATTTCACCATATCATTTGAACCAATATAATCAACTTCTCGCACAATATTTTTACCTAAGATCCCATTATTTCCAAAGGGATTTCCAAAACATAAACTTCTATATCTAACTCAATATCTTCCCTACTCAAAACCTGAGAGGGATTGGGATGATACATCTTAACCGAAGATTTGTGTTAAAAATATTAATTTTTTTTATTTTTAATGAAAATTCATAACTAATAAGATCCCTACCCTAGCCACTCACTGACTGAAAATGGTTAAACATATCTCATAGACAACATTCCCTATATTACAAGATGAAGGTGGTAAAAATTGGTGGATAATTCAAGAAAACCTTATCACCAATGGAGAAATCCAAATTAAATCAACAATGATCTAGATATGCCTTCTTCCTACTCTGAGTTGTAGTCAGACCCCGTATTTTATCCTCAATCATCAATGACATCACTAGAACAAGAACCATTCATACAAGAGGGGCGTCACCCACCTCAACCAAATACAAAGGTTTATTTCATAGGTGATCAAACAAATCACTAAAGGGATCCATTTGGATTGACCATTGATAACCACCTCCCCCACTCTTTCAATGATATTTAAACTTCCTTTGTTCCCATATGTTCCACAAAATAAACCATTGGGTGGAAGAGAATTGGAATAATAACCAACCATTCCTGTTATATTCCTATATGCCATCATATCCTTATGTAATATTGCTACATTGGTCTAAGGATTCAATATAAATACCTATGATTTGATGTTCTATCGCAAACCCTTTAGTTACTTCTCACCCTTTAGCATTTCATTCTTTACAACCTTAAGAGAAAAATGAAACATCTCCAGGACAAGTTTGGTGTACACCGACACTAAATTCTCTCTATTCTTTAATGTCATAAACATCATTCACTTCTACATCATCACTGAATCTATAAATAACAATTTGAGAAAGGTATTCTTGAAACCCTTACACTCCAAGCACACATGCCTATGAAACTACACCATGGAATCCAACCATTACATGTTGTGACCCTCGTGTCTAAATCTTGTACCCTTCACCATGATATTCTCAGCTGAATCTAGGTAATCCAAGATCTAATAGATATTCACCTACTGGATCTCCCCAAAATTATCTTTACATGTTACCATAAAACACAGTTTCTCCTCACAAAATAACTCTTCTGATCAATCCATTTATCCTCCAACTACCGTTGATACCTCAAAAACATTATTCTGAATATGTGGTATCTGTTGGCCAAGTGTGTGATCAACCTGCATGATATCCTCAATAATATTATGATCTATAGGATTATTAAATTTGGTAGGATTTGTTTTACCCACTTACGGAACCCGTGGAAGAGGTCTCTAAGGAATACCATCTCATTGAAAAATGTTATAAATAATAATAAAACAAGATACTTTTATTTCAAACTATAAACCACAATAAAAAACTGAGTCTAGGATCAAGAATAAAAAATGGAGACACACATCCTAATATACCATAGTTACATTACACTCATAATAGAAATATCTAGCTAGGTACTCACTTAAACCTACCTCTCAGGTCCAAAAACAATATTTAAAGTGTACCAACTTCTCGAAACTAAGAACAACCTAACCCATTAATACAAAACTTAGATGAACCCAACCCATATACCCCCATAAAAAAATAATGTACTTAAACTGTCAAAAATCTAATGGCATTCCTGATCCCCTCTGTCTAAAGTCCAATATCCAGTCACAAACAATAGCTAGAGGGATTGATTTCACCAAACACGAATAAGAAAACAAGAATTATATGTATCCCAAGATTGGTTGAAACATCGAAATATTAAACAAAACATATATGCACTATCAAAAGGAAACAACATAAGTAATTAAACCCAAACGAAACTTAAAATATATAAGATACAACCCTATTAAAAAATAAAAACAAAAACCAAAATAGAGACTCCATTTTATAGTGTTAGAAAACTACCACCATCTCACAGCAGCTGACCAAACATAGCTGATTGAATCCTCAGAGCCTCACTACAACACCTTATATTTCATTACATAAAAAGACCTATAAAGATCCATTAACCACTGAAGGGGTGCGTAGGGTGAGAGATAACATTTTCAGTAGGATCCCACTATGGTGTTCCATATCATGTCTCTATATACTAATTAAAGCAAGCTATAATTTAAAATAAATAAAAAATGATAAAAAATTAAATATTTTTTATATCAAATGAATTGAAAAACAATTCCACATTTCCTATGTTATAAAAATTAATCCTGGAAAAATAGTTCAAAATATATCACACATATCAAGTATTAAAACAATATCATATAACATATATCATATAAATTCCAATAAAATTCAAGCATAGGTAACATCATGCTAATGATCACTATAGGTTAGGCTAGACATGAAATTTATACCTAATCATATATAATTGTGCATATCATGTCTCCACATATATCCATCCAATATAGGGATCATTAGAACAACCTAACAAGTGAACCCCCCCAATAGGTCTAACATGTCAATAGAGAAACAAGCATATGGAGAACCTAAAGACCCCTTGAGTGAACCACCATAAAAATGGAAAAGTTAAATTACTACACCATCCACTTAAGTACTGATTGATTCCCATACACTACATCTACATATCCATTTAATCAAAACCATGATTTGAAAAAGAAATATAAATCTATTTCACTATGCCTTGAAAATACACTTTACTTTAACTAATACAATAAGAAACTGTATGTTCTAAAAAATTCATTTTCAAACATACAATCTAATTATGAAAATTCATTTATTAAATAGTTTCTAAAAAATAGAGAAATATTGTTCATCCAAAAAAAGCATGAGACTGAACCACCAACCATAAACTCAGGTCAACCATTCCAACAATAGGTCCCAACATCACAGAAGAATGAAAAGACAACAACACAACCCGTAGAATAAATACTCACATCTCAAAATCAATACAACAAGAAAATTGTCCAGAAAAGATGTTGAATCATGAAATTAACCAAAGAAACACACATGTTTCACCATAACTAACTCCTAAGACATCGTATGAATAAAGATAATGTAAAATATCTACAAATGATCAATAATATTATCATCCTAGATCAAAAGATCCAAAATAATTGGGAGAAGGAGATTCCATGGTCGATAATAATGAAAATAAAGAAGGATTACTCACCCAAAGAAACACACAAAAACCACAACAAAGATCAATCACAGAAAAAATGATCATAAAGGAGTGGAGGTATCCAAAATATTTTGGGAGAACACATTGGTTTGTGAAAATATGGCTACACATGAAAGAAAATAGGGTAAGGTAAAAAACATTAATAACCCATTAAACCTAATAATTACATGTCTTGAATCCCTATTTCATGAAAATAAATCCATTTCAGAGAAATAAACTAAAAAATTCACCGCCTTTGATTGAAATACCAATTTAAAAAATTTTCATTTTCTTACCCTTATTCTTGATGTGTAACCTTTCACGCCATGAATGAATTCAAGACATATACCTGGAAAACAATACATGATGTTTAAACAATTCACATTGTGAAAACATAAAGGCGGCATCAAACAATTCAAATCTTGCACAAAAAACACAAACCATCCAAGGAGGTCTCTAATAAAAGGGGGAACCCCACAATGAAATTGAACTGATTATAACCAGACTTTTTTAATTCAAAAAAACATACTTACATAAACTTTAGTTCATTTTATGAAAATAATTATCCCCATCCAAGGTAGTCGCAAAGCAAACCCAACTTAGGTGGGAAATGAGAATAAAGATGAGAAATACCTAAAAAAAGGTAATGGGATGTTACAATAGAATAAATGACTACATATACAAAAAGGTAATGGTAGTAAAATGGATTTTGAATTAGTTAGTATAGAACAAGGACATTGGATCCAGTGGTATATTAACTTTGTGGACTTAATTCCACTAACACTATAGTTTCTTCAATAAGGGTGGTTGTGGGAGTGTAGCATAAAAGACATACAATGTGGTAGGTGTAGAATTTGAACCATAATTCTTTATAATCTCATTCCAGATAGGGTTAATTTTTGTGAAACATTTATTGTGCCCTTTAAATTGTGCTCTTTAATTAGTGAAGTGATAATTCCTCTCAAGGTGATATGATTTTTCTTAATCTACCTAAACTATTGTGTTTGTGTTCATATTTTTCTGGTTTCTTTTTTAGCCTTTTCTTCATCTGCAAACCTTTATATCACTTTTAATACTAGAGTTTTTATAACAACTAGTATGAGAGGCTTTGTGTAGGAGATCAAGTTCTATATTATTAAATTAAATGATGTATTTATAATAATTTATGGAAAAAATTGATTACAAAAATCAAACTGACTTTAGTTATTAGGAGATACAAAATGAAAAATTCATTTACTAAAAAATGGCTGACTATCCGATGATTGGTGTGAAAAAATACACATGGAGAACATAAAGTGGGATTTTTTGGATCGTTATTTTTTTTGCACCATATATAGGCCAAATACTTACCATTCAAAATAAAAGTTGATAATATGATAGTTGGGATGATGAGAAATCTAACAAAAAATTATTATAATCCTTCTACATCAAATTATGTGTGCATAATTGATGTTATTAATATTTTCATGACTTATTATATTCATCCTTTACTTATTTTATATGAAATGTGCATAATTTGTGTGAAATATTAATGTTTTAATATTAAGTATAATATTTCAGCATTTTTAGAAGTAGTCCAATTGAGTCAGTTTAATGTTTTAATTATAAATGTTACTATGCTGATCCAAATTGTGTGTTTCGTGTTTTCTAGGATTATCCTTTCAATAAAAAACATTTCATTAGAAGGAACCATGATCCAATTCTGCCATTTGAAGGGTCATATGGTCCTCACAAACAAGACCAAAGAATCTGTGAACAAACTAGACCATCCTTGAAGATTGATTTATTGGGCTCAATACAGAAGTCCAAAAACATTACCTCTCCACCATAATTTGGGGGACACTACATGTCATCTTCAATAAAAATTTCATGTCCCAAATCCAAGTACAAGGTGCCCAAATGAAGCTTTGAAGTCCACCCCACCATTCTGTCCGAGAATTAACATCAGTATACTATTCATGACATATCTCATGCTCTAAATATCAAATAGATCTGAGATTTTGGAGTGGGAACGAGGAGATATAGATGGCCGACTTTGTTGAAGAAGTCATTCGGATGTGAAGGCATCTTCCTGTTCAAAAATCCATTCACATTTTGGCCATCGAAAAAGCATGGATAGAAATGGACAGTTTACCTTTGTTTAATAAAACCGCCATAACTTTGGATCCACTTGTCCAAATGCCACCATATTTTGACAGTAGTCGGAAACCTCTATTATCTACAACTTTGAATAAGAAGATAGTGGGATATTCGGCTGTCTGAATAGCAAAATGTGCGATGGAAGATGGTGGACAGATTAGGAATGCAAACAGTCCACTCCTTGGGCTATAAATACTCCCCCCTTTTCTCTTTGAGAGGGGGTTGGCATTTCAGAAGAGAGAAGATCATATTGGCACGAACAAAGCTTTGCCAAAGGCTTGGGAGGACCTTCCATACTCAAGTTTTCACTTGAGAGACCTTTCCTCCTCTCTTTGTTTTCACTTACTTTTGTGTTCTTTATTTTTGTAATTTTGTAAGTCCTTTATTTTGTAATTCTGTTTTAATGAATGTTTCTTCTTCAATATCTATTATTATCCTCCACCTTATGTAGTATAATATTAATGGTCTTAAAATAGTTTGAATAATTTCAAATTACAGTACCTTATCTTTCTTCCTCATTCAATCGAAATTCCATTTTTGATTCTCAAAATATTTCGTGTGTGTGTTCGGCACACTACTCTTTTCTTATCCCTTTCTTTTTCTTCTCTTATTAATTTATAATAATAATCATTATAACCAGATTATTATTCACCCAAATGGCTGAGTAAATCTCTCATTGGGGTGAGTTATAATTTAGGTATGTTAAGTGATTGAGAGCTTCTGCTCGATGAATATTCTTTGAATTAACATTGTGTATGTTGGACTTAACATGTCATGGATTAATGACTTGTTTTGTTTAACATGTGGTTTCCATGGATTATTGGAACCATAAATACACCACCATAAATAAGATATGATTGAGATTATAACCTTAATTTAAGTTACGGCTTGGTTTAAAGCCTTAACACTTAGGAATTCTAATCAACATCATCTTGTGACATGGGTGTTAATTTAAATGAAATATAAAGCAAATCTCAAGGATATCACAAGCTTAACTAAACTAATGATGAACTCACCCCAATATTCATCAATTTGTTAAATCAAAAATCATCCATAAATTATTTCATAATCTCTGCAAACAAACCCCCAATCAGAATACAATTAACTAGAAACAAACGACTATTACAAAGTACCATCGCCGAGGATTCGACCCGAGTGCTGCTATACACATTAGCAGAGCACCGGAATTTTGACCGGTCGATAGGAGACAATCGGCCGTGCATTTCAAATGGCTCCGTTGCCGGGGATGGTTCTTTAAGTAGTCATTATTTTCTGGTTATTGTAAAGAAAACCAAAAAAAAATCAGAATTTTTGAAAAAATTGAAAAAAAACACAAAGAAAAACCGGTCTTCCTCTTAAAAACCATAAACTTAAAAAAATACAAAGGAAAATCCGTCTTCCTCATCCTTTCTAAATCTCTCTGAATGCCCCACAACCTCCCAAACAATCCCTCGGATTTGTTTGACCCTGAAATTGATAGAACTCTTCGTCGACTTAGGAGGACCATTAGGGATAACCAAATCACCCAAGAACCAATCATTTCCCTACCAATTGAATTAGATATGGCAAATCCTTGGGAACAAACATTGAAAGAACTTGTTTCCCATGATATGAATTACCAACCTCTTGGTATTCAATATCCAAACATTGAAGCTGACTTCGAACTCAAATCAGGTTTGATTCATCTTCTCCCTCATTTTCACGGGCTAGCCGGTGAGGATCCACATCTTCACCTTAAAGAGTTCCAAGTAGTATGCTCTACCATGAAGCCTCAAGGGGTTTCTGAAGAACAAATCAAGCTTAGAGATTTCCCCTTTTCCCTAGCGAATTCTTCCAAGTCTTGACTCTACTACCTCCCACGTGGTTCCATAAACTCATGGGTTGACATAAGAGACTTTTCCTTTGTATTTTTTAGTTTATGATTTTTAAGAGGAAGACGGGTTTTTCTTTGTGTTTTTTTTTCAATTTTTTTCAAAAATTTTAATTTTTTTGGTTTTTTTTTACAATAACCAGAAACTAATGACTACTTAAAACACCATCCCCGGCAACAGCGCCATTTGAAACACACGGCCAATTTTCGCCTATCGACCGGTCAAAATTACGGTGCTCTGCTAATGTGTATAGCAGCACTCGGGTCGAATCCTCGGCGATGGTACTTTGTAATATTCGTTTGTTTCTAGTTAATTGTATTCTGATTGGGGGGGGGGGTTTGCAGAGCTTATGAAATAATTTATGGATGATGTTTGATTTAACAAATTGATGAAGATTGGGGTGAGTTCATCATTAGGTTAGTTAAGCTTGTGATATCCTTGAGATTTGCTTTATATTGCATTTAAATTAACACCCATGTCACAAGATGATGTTGATTAGAATTCCTAAGTGTTAAGGCTTTAAACCAAGCCGTAACATAACTTAAGGTTATAATCTCAATCAGATCTTATTTATGGTGGTGTATTTATGGTTCCAATAATCCATGGAAACCACATGTTAAACAAAACAATTCATTAATCCATGACATGTTAAGTCCAACATACACAATGTTAATTCAAAGAATATTCATCTAGAAGAAGCTCTCAATCACTTAACATACCTAAATTATAACTCACCCCAATGAGAGATTTACTCAGCCATTTGGGTGTTTAATAATCTGGTTATAATGATTATTATTATAAATTAATAAGAGAAGAAAAAGAAAGGGATAAGAAAAGAGTAGTGTGCCGAACACACACATGAAATATTTTGAGAATCAAAAATTGAATTTCGATTGAATGAGGAAGCAAGATAAGTTACTGTAATTTAAAATGATTCAAACTATTTTAAGACCATGAATATTATACTACAGAAGGTAGAGGAGAATAAGAGATATTGAAGAAGAAAATTTCATTAAAACAGAATTACAAAATAAAAGACTTACAAAATTACAAAAATGAAGAACACAAAAGTAAGTGAAAACAAAGAGAGGAGGAATGGTCTCTCAAGTGAAAACATGAGTATGGAAGGTCCTCCCAAGCCTTTGGAAAAGATTACTTTTCTGTTCTTCATTTTTTTAATTTTGTAAGTCCTTTATTTTGTAATTCTGTTTTAATGAAAGTTTCTTCTTCAATATCTCTTATTCTCCTCCACCTTCTGTAGTATAATATTCATGGTCTTAAAATAGTTTGAATCATTTTAAATTACAGTACCTTATCTTGCTTCCGCATTCAATCGGAATTCCATTTTTGATTCTCAAAATATTTCATGTGTGTGTTCGGCACACTACTCTTTTCTTATCCCTTTCTTTTTCTTCTCTTATTAATTTATAATAATAATCATTATAACTAGACTATTAAACACCCAAATGGCTGAGTAAATCTCTCATTAGGGTGAGTTATAATTCGGGGATGTTAAGTGATTGAGGTGATCCAATCACTTCCTGAACCAAATCAGTTCGAGACATTCGGTCCTTCCTTGGTCATGCCGGTTTCTATCGGCGATTCATTCAGAACTTCAGCAAGATTTCCCTCCCACTCACTCGTTTACTTCAAAATGATGTCACATTCAATTTTGATGAGGCTTGCAAGAGAGCCTTCATTGAACTCAAATCTACTCTCACATCTTCTCCAATAATCCAACCCCCAGATTGGTCCTTACCATTTGAATTGATGTGTGATGCTTCTAATAGGGCCATTGGGGCTGTTCTTGGTCAAAGAATAGAAAACATTCCTCATGTCATATTTTATGCCTCAAAAACATTGAATGAAACTCAATCACACTACACTGTGACTGAAAAAGAACTTTTAGCTGTGGTTTTTTCCTTGGATAAATTCCGGCCCTATCTCTTAGGTGCCAAAATCATCATCCTCACAGACCACTCAACATTAAAGTTCTTACTTAAGAAAAGTGATTCCAAACCAAGGATAATAAGATGGATTTTAATGCTCCAAGAGCTTGACCTTGTGATAAAAGATAAACCTAGAAAAGAAAACCCTGTGGCTGACCACCTGAGTAGAATTTCTAATTCTTCTCATTCAGAAATAATTGATCCTGAATTTCCAACTGAACACCTCTCATCTCTCACTCCAAAGTTACCATGGTATGCCCCAATTGTCAATGAATTGGTTTCTAGTGTTTTCCCTGAATATTTTTCAAAAGAACAAAAAGAACAGATGAAAAGTGATTCAAAGCATTATTTTTGGGAAGATAATAAACTTTGGAAAATTGGGGCTGACATGGTAATTAGGAGATGTGTTGATAAAACTGAACAATCCTCCATCTTGGAATTCTGCCACTCAATGCCCGGAGGTGGCCACTTTGGACCACAAAGGACTTCTCGAAAGGTCCTAGATTCTGGATTCTTTTGGCCTTCACTCTTCAAGGACTCACATGAGTTCTATCAATCATGTCCCACTTTCCAAAAGTTTGGCACAATTTTTAAAAGAAACGAAATGCCTCAAAAGCCATTAATCTTCTGTGAGCTTTTCGATGTTTGGGGCATCGATTTCATGGGACATTTTCCCCCTTCCAATTGATTATCCTACATTCTCCTTGCTATTGACTATGTTTCTAGGTGGGTCGATGCCAAACCCACTAGGAAAGATGATGCTCAAACTGTGAGTGAGTTTCTCAAAACCCATATCTTCCATCGATTCGGAACACCACGTGCTTTGATAAGTGATTTAGAAACTCATTTCTGTAATAGAACCATGGAGTCACTTTTGAAAATGAATGGGGTTGTATATAAAACATCCACTGCATATCACCCTCAAACAAATGGAATGGCTGAAATTTCTAACAGAGAAGTGAAAAGAGTTCTTGAAAGAATTGTTAAGCCCACAAGAAAAGACTGGCCCGATAGACTTGGTGAAGCACTTTGGGCCTATCGAACAGCCTATAAGACACCCATTGGGATGTCTCCATTTAGGGTAGTTTTTGGTAAAGCCTGTCATTTACCAGTTGAAATCCAACATAAGTCATTTTGGGCTGTCAAAACTTGTAATTTTGATTGTGAAAAATATGGTGAAGAAAGATTGTTGTAGTTGACTGAATTGGAGGAGCTTTGACTCGATTCGTATGAGAACTCCATTCTCTACAAAGAAAAGGCAAAGTCACTCCATGACAATCACATTTTTCGAAAGGTATTTCATGAAGGTGAAAAGGTAATGCTCTTCAATTCTCGATTTCAACTTCACCCAGGTAAGCTCAATTCTTGTTGGGATGGACCTTTTATTATTACTAATGTTTACCCATTTGGTGCAGTGCAAGTCCAAGACCCTTCTTCAAAAAGAACATTCACGGTAAATGGACACCGTTTAAAGCATCACAATGAGAGGCCATTAAATTCAGGTTCCACATCGACTTCCATTGACCCACCACTAGATGGAAATGGTGACCCACCAAATCCAAACCAGGGGGCACCTCTTTCCCTTTAACTCTCTCTCTCTCAATCTCTCTTCCCTCTCTTCTTCTCTCTATTTATTCTTCTTCCTCTCTCCCTCTCATTTTTTACAACATTCTTCCACAACCTTTTTTCTATTTTATTTTTTGTGTGGATGTGTCATTAAAAATAAAATAATTAAAAAAAATTAAAAAAAATGGAAATTAAAAAAAAGGGGTGTCATAATTACTCATCATCCAATATTGAAATTCTGTCCAACCATTTTGGGGAGTCAAAAGGCTTGTTTTAAACTCAAATATATTTAATTTTTATCTCAAACTTGGGTAAACAATTTTGTGTCAATAACAAACAATTTGAATGAACAATTTTTGGTGGAAAATGATTCTCCCCTACCATGAGGAATAACATTAGCCTTCATGCCAAGGTCATCTATGGCCATCTTTTTCATTGTGTGTCTTCACCACTGATTGTGTGTCTTGAGTTTGTGGAACTTCGAGCTGAATTTCAATCTTTTGTGTGCATTAATATGATAGAGGCATTTTCTAAGCCACATGAGAATCAGAATATCCAAATAGCCTCCCGTTACCCTTACATTGATCCTACTTTTGAAAGCCCCTTTGAGCCTATGAAAACATTTCTTCTGCTAGCCACATTACAAGCCTAATACCTTGTCCCACCCAACATATTCATGGATTTTCATTGTACAATTAATCGAAATTTAAGTGTGGGGGGAATGGACATCATTTTTGGGCGTACTTTCTTTGATTTCCAATGTGTCATCATATGCTTGAGGGCAAGCATCCATTCAAGTGTGGGGGAGAGGTTGTAATTATATGAGCTTTGGGGTGTATATGTGTAATTTTCATTTGTACAAAAGTCATTGAAAAGTGTGTATATGTGTAATTGTCATTTGTACAAAAGTCATTGAAAAGTGTTCAGAAAAAAATGAAAAAAAATTATATTAAAAAAATTGAAAAAAAATAAAAAAGAAAAAAAAGGAATGGGTTGTGTCTTGGGTGGGTCAAAAATCATTCATCATCAACCTTTGATCATGTTATAACTACTAAAATTAGTTCCATGAGGAGATCAAGCATGGGTTGGGAGATGACTGTGAGACTTGTTTCAATCACAACTTTCGAAAAAAAGAGCAAAAAGAGAAAAAAAGAACACTTGAATCATCTTATATTGTGTCATTATTGGAAGTCTTCCATGTTGTACATATTCCATCATCTCAACCTATTCCATTTTCTATCTCCCTCACTTTTCATTCGTCACACATTCATGCCCTTGTAAATATGTGTTTCTATTTCCTTTCAAATCAAATTTCAAAAAAAATGTGCATTGATTTTTCCATGTTGGTGTTTTTAACCCCTCTTTTCCTTTGGATATTATATACCTACCGTCACATAGCCACTGAAAAACCCCTAAAAAGACCTCTTGATTCTTGTACACATTAGATTTGGGAATGGAAGCTGAGAGCTCTTACAAACTCTTGATTTTCACTTTTTGTTGGTGAATGAGTGAACCTCCTAAAATACATTTTTATCATCTTGAGAGGAGTAAGTTTTGAGTGCCTACATTTTCCAATTCAAACCTTGAACATGAAAAAATTAATTCTTTCTGATGCATTATTGTGAACCAAATTTGTGATGGAATTCAATATGGATGAGTGAAATAGTCTAAACCTCCCCTGATTGGAGAAAACAAAATTTTAATATTTGTTGGTGAGTGAAAATGATTTTGTCATGTTTTTATATATGTTGCACATGAGGACACACAAAAATCTAAGTGTTAGGGAGTTGATGTTATTAATATTTTCATGACTTTTTATATTCCCCTTTACTTATTTTATATGAAATGTGCATAATTTGTGTGAAATATTAATGTTTTAATATTAAGTATAATATTTGAGCATTTTTAGAAGTAGTCCAATTGAGTCAGTTTAATGTTTTAATTATACCTGTCACTATACTGATCCAAATTGTGTGGTATTTGTTTTGTAGGATTCTTCTTTCAATATACAACATTTCAGTAGGAGGAACCATGATCCAATTCTGCCATTTGAAGTGTCATATGGTCCTCACAAACAAGACCAAAGAATCTGTCAACAAACTGGACCATCCTTGAAGATTGATTTACTGGGCTCAATACAGAAGTCCAAAAACATTAAATCTCCACCATAATTCGCGGGACACTACATGTCATCTTGGATAAAAATTTCCTGGCCCAAATCCAAGTACAAGGGGCCCAAATGAAGCTTTGAAGTCCAGCCCACCATTCTTTCCGAGAATTAAAATCAGTATACTATTCATGACATATCTCATGATGTAAGAATCAAATCGAGCTGCGATTTTTCAGTGGGAAAGGGTAGATATAGGCGGACGACTTTGTTGAAGAAGTCATTCGGATTTGAAGGCATATTCCTATTCAAAAATCCATTCCAATTTTGGCCATCGAAAAAGCATGGATAGAAATGGACAGTTTACCTTTGTTTAATAAAACCGCCATAGCTTTGGCTCCACTTGTCCAAATGCCTCCATATTTTGGAAGTAGTCTGAAAACATTATTATCTAAAACTTTTAAGAAGGAGATATTTGGATATTCGGCTTTCGGAATAGCCAAATTGGCGATGTAATTGGAGGGACAGATTGGGAATGAAAACAGTCCACTCCTTGGGCTATAAATACTCTCCCCTTCTCTCCTTGAGAGGGATTGGCATTTAAGAAGAGAGGAGATCATATTGGCACGACCAAAGCTTTTCCAAAGGCTTGGGAGGACCTGCCATACTCATGTTTTTACTTTAGAGACCTTTCCTCCTCTCTTTGTTTTCACTTACTTTTGTGTTCTTGATTTTTGTAATTTTGTAAGTCCTTTATTTTGTAATTCGGTTTTAATGAAAGTTTCTTCTTCAATATCTCTTATTCTCCTCCACCTTCTGTAGTATAATATTCATGGTCTTAAAATATTTTGAATTATTTTAAATTACAGTACCTTATCTTGCTTCCTCATTCAATCGAAATTCAATTTTTGATTCTCAAAATATTTCGTGTGTGTGTTCGGCACACTACTCTTTTCTTATCCCTTTCTTTTTCTTCTCTTATTAATTTATAATAATAATAATTATAACCAGATTATTGAACAACCAAATGGATGAGTAAATCTCTCATTGGGGTGAGTTATAATTTAGGTATGTTAAGTGATTGAGAGCTTCTGCTCGATGAATATTCTTTGAATTAACATTGTGTATGTTGGACTTAACATGTCATGGATTAATGACTTGTTTTGTTTAACATGTGGTTTACATAGATTATTGGAACCATAAATACACCACCATAAATAAGATCTGATTGAGATTATAACCTTAAGTTAAGTTACGTCTTGGTTTAAATCCTTAACACTTAGGAATTCTAATCAACATCATCTAGTGACATGTGTGTTAATTTAAATGCAATATAAAGCAAAGCTCAAGGATATCACAAGAATAACTAACCTAATGATGAACTGACCCCAATATTCATCAATTTGTTAAATCAAAAATCATCCATAAATTATTTCATAAGCTCTGCAAACAAACCCCCAATCAAAATACAATTAACTAGAAACAAACGACTATTACAAAGTACCATTGCCGAGGATTCGACCCGAGTGATGCTATACACATTAGCAGAGCACCGGAATTTTGACCGGTCGATAGGCGACAATCGGACGTGCGTTTCAAATGGTGCCGTTGCCAGGGATGGTGGTTTAAGTAGTCATTAGTTTCTGGTTATTCTAAAAAAAAAACCAAAAAAAATCAAAATTTTTGAAACAAATTGAAAAAAAAAACACACAGAAAAACCCATCTTCCTCTTAAAAATCATAAACTGAAAAAATACAAAAAAAACCCGTCTTCCTCATCCTTTCTAAATCTCTATGAATGCCCCGCAGCCTCCCAAACAACCCCTCAGATTTGTTTGACCCTGAAATTTATAGAACTCTTCGTCGACTTAGGAGGACCATTAGGGATAACCAAATCACCCAAGAACCAATCATTGCCCTACCAATTGAATTAGATATGGCCAATCCTAGGGAACAAACATTGAAAGAACTTGCTTCCCCTTATATGAATTACCAACCTCTGGGTATTCAATATCCAAACATTGAAGCTGACTTCGAACTCAAATCGGGTTTGATTCATCTTCTCCCTCATTTTCACGGGCTAGTCGGTGAGGATCCACATCTTCACCTTAAAGAGTTCCAAGTAGTATGCTCTACCATGAAGCCTCAAGGGGTTTCTGAAGAACAAATCAAGCTTAGAGCTTTCCCCTTTTCCCTAGAGGATTCTACCAAGTCTTGGCTCTACTACCTCCCACCTGGTTCCATAAACTCATGGGTTGACATGAAGAGACTTTTCCTTGAGAAGTTCTTTCCCGCTTCCCGAACAGCTTCTATCCGAAAGGAAATAAGCGGCATCCATCAATTCCCTAATGAATCACTCCATGAGTATTGGGAGAGGTTCAAAAAGCTTGTGGAAACTTGGCCACACCATCAAATCCCTGACCAACTCTTGATCCAATACTTCTATTAGGGGTTATTGGCAATGGAGAGAACTCTCATTGATGCCGCAAGTGGCGGTGCTCTTGTTGACAAAACTCCTGCAGCTGCACGAGAACTCATAAGAAACATGGCTGAAAACACGCAACAATTCCATACTCGAGCACATGCTCAAGTGAAACAAGCCCAAGAGAATCAATCCATAGAGCCCAACAAGATGATTGAGTGGATGAGTGAACTTACAGGTCTTGTGCGTCAACTAGCGGTGGCTACCAAAGCCCCATCCTCATCTTCTTCACAGTCACTATTCCCTAGACCTATCAAGAATTGTGGAATCTGCAACTCTCCATCTCATCCGACTGACACATGTCCACAACTTCAAGATGATCCATCTGATTCATCTAGTCCAATGGAGCTCAATGCGACATATGCTCAGCGAAACTTCAACCCTCAACAATCAGGTCATTTTGTTAGAAACTTCAACCAACCCCACTCTTAGCCCTTCTCTTCTACCTTTAACCCACCTCCGAGGTATGGTAATCCCATATCTCACCCCCCTCAATTCCCTCCTCAAAACCCAAACCAATTCCAATATGGTCAAGGTGGTGGTAACTTCCATCAATCTTATCCTTTTGTTCCTCAACCTCAAAGGAACAATCCTCCTCCTGGATTCCACTATCCGAATGAGCCTTCCCAATTCCCAACCCAATACAATCGCTTTCCCAAGAACCAAAATCAAGGCCAACCCAATTTGGGACAAGCCTCTTCTTCTAAACAACCATGGTAAAGTGCTGTAGAGGATCTTGCTTCCTTCACCAATTCTAGCCTCAACAACATTGAAACCCAAATAGGTCAACTTGCATCCCACCTTAGCCAGCAACAACTATCCAATTCATCCCTACTCGTAGCTCAACCATTACCCAACCTTAAGGGTAATGTATGTGCAATTGCACTTAGATCGGGAAAGAAAATTGCTATGCCCCATGCTGATTCCTCTACCTCCCCTTTTGATGTTGATCTAGAAAATGAAAAGAAAAAAAAGCAGGAAAAGGAACTTGAATCCACTCTTTCACCTATTTCCACTCCTCTAAGGAACCCAATTCCTTTTCCTCAAGCCATCTCCAAGCCTAAGAAGTCCTTTGAACCTGATCCTGAAATGCTTGACATGTTTAGACTTGTTGAAGTGAACATCCCCCTCTTAGATGCCATCAAACAAATCCCTAAGTATGCCAAGTTTCTTAAGGAATTGTGAAAACATAAGAGGCAACTTAGGAATATTGAAAATGTTTCAACCCAACAGTCCATTCCCATGAAGTGCAAAGATCCCGGGACCTTCACGGTTCCATGTCAAATAGGGTGTTCCAACTTTGATGATGCACTCATAGAACTTGGAGCCTCAATAAATGTCATGCCCAAGTCCATTTTCTCCAACCTTGGTCTAGGTCCCTTGCACCCAACGGGTGTTGTCATTCAATTAGCCAATCGAAGCACTTCCAGTCCTGAGGGGATAATTGAGGATGTTCTTGTTCGGGTCAATGATCTTATCTTCCCAGCTGATTTCTATGTCCTTGACATGGAAGGTGAGACGACCTCTTCTCGATCTCCCCTAATTCTAGGAAGACCATTCCTCATGACTGCGAGAACCAAGATTGATGTCCATTCAGGCATCTTATCCATGGAATTCGGTGACCAACTGGTCAAGTTCAACATTTTCCAAGCCATGCGATACCCATCTGAGGATCACTCTGCATTCTCAATCCATGCTTTTGGGGACACTTCTAAGATTCAATCAAACCCCAATCCACCATGTTCATCATGTTCTAATGATAAAGGATCCTGTGAAATCTGCACCATGATTAACAAAGTCATAAATGGTGAAGTTGATGTGGACCTCTCATTCATAGACTCCATCAATCTAGAGGAACTTGAAAACTCTCTTGAATCCCACATCAACTCTGATCTCTACTACTCCACCTTGGACAGTGTTGAGGAAAATGATCCAAACCCATCTGGAATACCTTCTCCAGCTCCTAACTTGTCTAGCTCTCAAATCAAGGCTAAAACTGATCTAAAACCACTTCCTTCACACCTCAAGTATGCATTCCTTTTCCATGATCCTTCCTACCCTGTCATTATCTCTACTTCACTTTCTGAAACTGAGGAGGCCCAACTTGTTCAAGTGTTAGAGGAAAACAAAAATTCTTTAGGTTGGACCCTAAAGGATATTCCAGGAATCAACCCTGCCCTTTGCATGCATCACATCCATCTAGAGGAATCATCCAAACCAATTAGGCAACCTCAAAGAAGACTCAATCCACTCATACTTGAGGTAGTTAGGGAAGAGATTACCAAACTTCTTCAAGCTCGTATTATCTACCCAATTTCTGATAGTGAATGGGTTAGTCTAATTCAATTCGTTCCTAAGAAGGTCGGGATAACAGTTGTCACAAATGAACATGGAGAAGTGGTCACAACTCGAGTGAAAAACAAATGGCGTGTGTGAATCGAATATCGCAAATTGAATGCTGAAACACGAAAAGATCACTACCCACTTTCTTTCCTTGACCAAATTCTTGAGAGATTGGCCAGAAAGTCACACTATTGCTTTCTTGATGGTTACACCGGCTACATCCAAATTCCAATCGCACCTCAAGACTAAGAAAAGACCACATTCACTTGCCCCTTTGGAACCTATTCCTATAGGCGAATTCCTTTTGGCCTTTGTAATGCTCCTACAACATTCCAGCGGTGTATGATGAGTATCTTTTCTGAATTCATTGAGAATTGCATGGAGTTCTTCATGGATGACTTTACCATTTATGGCGAGTCATTTGAATCTTGCTTACATTCACTCTCTTTGGTCCTTCAAAAGTGTGTCAAGTGCAACCTTGTGCTGAATTTTGAAAAATGTCACTTCATGGTTTGAAATGGGATTGTTCTAGGGAACATAATTTCTCAAGAGGGTATCCAAGTTGATCCAGCCAAAATTGAGGTGATCCAATCACTTCCTGAACCCAAATCAGTTCAAGACATTCGGTCCTTCCTTGGTCTTGCCGGTTTCTATCGGCGATTCATTCAGAACTTCAGCAAGATTTCCCTCCCACTCACTCGTTTACTTCAAAATGATGTCACATTCAATTTTGATGAGGCTTGCAAGAGAGCCTTCATTGAACTAAAATCTGCTCTCACATATGCTCCAATAATCCAACCACCGGATTGGTCCTTACCGTTTGAATTGATGTGTGATGCTTCTGATAGGGCCATTGGGGCTGTTCTTGGTCAAAGAAGAGAAAAAATTCCTCATGTCATCTTTTATGCCTCAAAAACATTGAATGAAACTCAATCACACTACACTGTGACTGAAAAAGAACTTTTAGCTGTGGTTTTTGCCTTGGATAAATTCCGGCCCTATCTCTTAGGTGCCAAAATCATCATCTTCACAGACCACTCAGCATTAAAGTTCTTACTTAAGAAAAGTGATTCCAAACCAAGGCTAATAAGATGGATTTCAATGATCCAAGAGTTTGACCTTGTGATAAAAGATAAACCTGGACAGGAAAACCCTGTGACTGACCACCTGAGTAGAATTTCTAATTCTTCTCATTCTGAAATAATTGATCCTGAATTTCCAACTGAACACCTCTCATCTCTCACTCCAAAGTTACCATGGTATTCCCCAATTGTCAATTACTTGGTTTCTGGTGTTTTCCCTGAATATTTTTCAAAAGAACAAAAAGAAAAGATGAAAAGTGATTCAAAGCATTATTTTTAGGAATATAATAAACTTTGGAAAACTGGGGCTGACATGGTAATTAGGAGATGTGTTGATAAAACTGAACAATCCTCCATCTTGGAATTCTGCCACTCAATGCTTGGAGGTGGCCACTTTGGACCACAAAGGAATTCTCGAAAGGTCCTAGATTCTGGATTCTTTTGGCCTTCACTCTTCAAGGACTCACACGAGTTCTGTCAATCATGCCCCACTTGCCAAAAGTTTGGCACAATTTCCAAAAGAAACAAAATTCCTCACAATCCATTAATCTTCTGTGAGCTTTTCGATGTTTGGGGCATCGATTTCATGGGACCTTTTCCCCCTTCCAATGGATTATCCTACATTCTCCTTGATGTTGACTATGTTTCTAGGTCGGTCGAGGCCAAACCCACTAGGAAAGATGATGCTCAAACTGTGAGTGAGTTCCTCAAAACCCATATCTTCTATCGATTCGGAACACCATGTGCTTTGATAAGTGACTTTGGAACTCATTTCTGTAATAGAACCATGGAGTCACTTTTGAAAAAGAATGGGGTTGTACATAAAACATCCCCTGTATATCACCCTCAAACAAATGGAATGGCTGAAATTTCTAACAGAGAAGTGAAAAGAGTGCTTGAAAGAATTGTTAAGCCCACAAGAAAATGACTGGCCCGATAGACTTGGTGAAGCACTTTCGGCCTTTCAAACAGCCTATAAGACACCAATTGGGATGTCTCCATTTAGGATAGTTTTTGGTAAAGCCTGTCATTTACCAGTTGAAATCCAACAATAGTCATTTTGGGCTGTCAAAACTTGTAATTTTGATTGTGAAAAATCTGGTGAAGAAAGATTGTTGCAGTTGACTGAATTGGAGGATCTTCGACTCGATTCGTATGAGAACTCCATTCTCTACAAAGAAAAGGCAAAGTCACTCCATGAAAAGAACATTCTTCGAAAGATATTTCATGAAGGTGAAAAGGTAATGCTCTTCAATTCTCGATTTCGACTTCACCCAGGTAAGCTCAATTCTCGTTGGGATGGACCTTTTATTATTACTAATGTTTACCCATTTGGTGCAGTGCAAGTCCAAGACCCTTCTTGAAAAAGAACATTCATGGTAAATGGACACCGGTTAAATCATTTCAATGAGAGGCCATTAAATTCAGGTTCCACATCGACTTTCATTGACCCACCACTAGATGGAAATAGCGACCCACCAAATCCAAACCAGGGGGAACCTCTTTCCCTTTAACTCTCTCTCTCAATCACTCTTCCCTCTCTTCTTCTCCATATTTCTTCTTCTTTCTCTCTCCCTCTCATTTTTTTACAACATTCTTACACAACCTTTTTTCTATTTTCTCTTTTGTGTGGATGTGTCATTAAAAATAAAATAATTTAAAAAAATTAAAAAAATGAAAATTAAAAAAAAGGGGTGTCATAATTACTCATCATCCAATATTAAAATTCTGTCCAACCATTTTGGGGAGTCAAAAGGATTCTCCATTTAGGCTAGTTTTTGGTAATGCCTGTCATTTACCAGTTGAAATCCAACATAAGTCATTTTGGGCTGTCAAAACTTGTAATTTTGATTGTGAAAAATCTGGTGAAGAAAGATTATTGCAGTTGACTGAATTGGAGGAGCTTCGTCTCGATTCGTATGAGAAATCCATTCTCTACAACGAAAAGGAAAAGTCACTCTATGACAAGCACATTCTTCGAAAGGTATTTCATGATGGTGAAAAGGTAATGCTCTTCAATTCTCGATTTCGACTTCACCCAGGTAAGCTCAATTCTCGTTGGGATGGACCTTTTATTATTACTTATGTTTACCCATTTGATGCAGTGCAAGTCCAAGACCCTTCTTCAAAAATAACATTCACGGTAAATGGACACCGGTTAAAGCTTCACCATGAGAGGCCATTCACTTCAGGTTCCACATCGACTTCCACTGACCCACCACTAGATGGAAATGGCGACCCACCAAATCCAAACCAGGGGGAACCTCTTTCCGTTTAACTCTCTCTCTCCTCAATCTCTCTCCCCCCTCTTCTTCTCTCTATTTCTTCTTCTTCCTCTCTCCCTCTCATTTTTTTATAACATTCTTCCACAACCTTTTTTCTATTTTCTCTTTTGTGTGGATGTGTCATTAAAAATAAAAAAAATTTAAAAAAAATTATTTAATTAAAAAAAATGAAAATTAACAAAAAAAGGGGTGTCTTAATTACTAATCATCCAATATTGAAATTCTTTCCAACCATTTTGGGGAGTCAAAAGGCTTGTTTTAAACTCAAATATATTGAATTTTTATCTCAAACTTGGGTAAACAATTTTGTGTCAATAACAAACATTTTGAATGAACAATTTTTGGTGGAAAATGATTCTACCCTACGGTGAGGAATAACATTAGCCTTCACGCCAAGGTCATCTATGGCCATCTTTTTCATTGTGTGTCTTCACCACTGATTGTGAGTCTTGAGTTTGTGGAACTTCGAGCTGAATTTACATCTTTTGTGTGCATTAATATGATAGAGGCATTTTCTAAGCCACATGAGAATCAGAATAGCCAAATAGCCTCCCGTTACCCTTACATTGATCATACTTTTGAAATCCCCTTTGAGCCTATGAAAAGATTTCTTTTGATATCCACATTACAAGCCTAATACCTTATCCCACCCAACATCTTCATGGATTTTCATTGTACAATTTATTGAAATTTAAGTGTGGGGGGAATGGACTTCATTTTTGGGCGTACCTTCATTGATTTCCAATGTTTCATCATATGCTTGAGGGAAAGAATCCATTCAAGTGTGGGGGAGAGGTTGTAATTATGTGAGCTTTGGGGTGTATATGTGTAATTTTCATTTGTACAAAAGTCATTGAAAAGTGTTAAAAAAATGAAAAAAAATATATTAAAAAAAATGAAAAAAAGGAATGGGTTGTGTCTTGGGTGGGTCAAAAATCATTCATCATCAACCTTTGATCGTGTTATAACTACTAAAATTAGTTCCATGAGAAGATCAAAAATGGGTTGGGAGATGACTGTGAGACTTGTTTCAAGCACAACTTTCGAAAAAAAAGAGCAAAAAGAGAAAAAAAAGAACACTTGAATCATCTTGTATTGTGTCATTAATGGAAGTTTTCCATGTTGTACATATTCCATAATCTCACCCTATTCCATTTTCTATCTCCCTCACTTTTCATTCATCACACATTCATGCCCTTGTAAATATGTGTTTCTATTTCCTTTCAAATCAAATTTCAAAAAAAATGTGCATTGATTTTTCCATGTTGGTGTTTTTAACCCCACTTTTCCTTTGGACATTATATACCTACCGTCCCATAGCCACTAAAACCCCCCTTAAAAGACATCTTGATTCATGTACACATTATATTTGGGAATGGATGCTGAGAGATCTTACAAACTCTTGATTTTCACTTTTTGTTGGTGAATGAGTGAACCTCCTAAAATACATTTTTATCATCTTGAGAGGAGTAAGTTTTGAGTGCCTACATTTTCCAATTCAAACCATGAACATGAAAAAATGAATTGTTTCTGATGCATTATTGTGAACCAAATTTGTGATGGAATTCAATATGGATGAGTGAAATAGTCTAAACCTCCCCTGATTGGAGAAAACAAAATTTTAATATTTGTTGGTGAGTGAAAATGATTTTGTCATGTTTTTATATTTGTTGCACATGAGGACACACGCAAATCTAAGTGTGGGGGAGTTGATGTTATCAATATTTTCATGACTTATTATATTCCCCCTTTACTTATTTTATATGAAATCTGCATAATTTGTGTGAAATATTAATGTTTTAATATTAAGTATAATATTTGAGCATTTTTAGAAGTAGTCCAATTGAGTCAGTTTAATTTTTTAATTATAAATGTCACTATACTGATCCAAATTGTGTGGTTCTTGTTTTGTAGGATTATCCTTTCAATATAGAACATTTCATTAGAAGGAACCATGATCCAATTATGCCATTTGAAGGGTCATATGGTCCTCCCAAACAAGACCAAAGAATCTGTGAACAAACTGGACCATCCATTATGATTGATTTACTGGGCTCAATATAGAAGTCCAAAAACATTAACTCTCCACCATAATTCGGGGGACACTACATTTAATCTTGGATATAAATTTCATGGCCCAAATCCAAGTACAAGGGGCCCAAATGAAGCTTTGAAGTCCAGCCCACCATTCTATCCGAGAATTAAAATCATTATACTATTCATGACATATCTCATGATGTAAGCATCAAATCGAGCTGAGATTTTTCAGTGGGAACGAGGAGATATAGACAGAAGACTTTGTGGAAGAAGTCATTCGTATTTGAAGGAATCTTCCTGTTCAAAAATCCATTCACATTTTGGCCATCGAAAAAGCCTGGATAGAAATGGACAGTTTACCTTTGCTAATAAAACTGCCATAACTTTGGATACACTTGTAAAAATGCCTCCATATTTTGAAAGTAGTCAGAAAACTTTATTATCTACAGCTTTTAAGAATGAGATATGTGGAGATTCGACTCTCTGAATAGCCAAATTGGCGATGCAAGTGGAGGGACAGATTAGGAATGCAAACAGTCCACTCCTTGGGCTATAAATACTCTCCCCTTTTATCCTTGAGAGGGGGCTGGTATTTCAGAAGAGGGGAGATCATATTGGAACGACCAAAGATTTTCTAAAGTCTTGGGAGGACCTTCCATACTCAAGTTTTTACTTGAGAGACCTTTCCTCCTCTCTTTGTTTTCACTTACTTTTGTGTTCTTCATTTTTGTAATTTTGTAAGTCCTTTATTTTGTAATTCTGTTTTAATGAAAGTTTCTTCTTCAATATCTCTTATTCTCCTCCACCTTCTGTAGTATAATATTCATGGTCTTAAAATAGTTTGAATCATTTTAAATTACAGTACCTTATCTTGCTTCCTCATTCAATCCAAATTACATTTTTGATTCTCAAAATATTTCGTGTGTGTGTTCGGCACACTACTCTTTTCTTATCCCTTTCTTTTTCTTATCTTATTAATTTATAATAATAATCATTATAACCAGATTATTAAACACCCAAATGGCTGAGTAAATCTCTCATTGTAGTGAGTTATAATTTAGGTATGTTAAGTGATTGAGAGCTTCTACTCGATGAATATTCTTTGAATTAACATTGTGTATGTTGGACTTAACATGTCATGGATTAATGACTTGTTTTGTTTAACATGTGGTTTCCATGGATTATTGGAACCATAAATACACCACCATAAATAAGATCTTATTGAGATTATAACCTTAAGTTAAGTTACGGCTTGGTTTAAAGCCTTAATAATATGATGATTTTTCAATCTAAAAATATTTGAATAGAGGATTTCAGCTGGTCACTTCATTGAATTCTTCCCCCAAAAAAGCTATCCATAATAGGGGGAATTATTCTTTATGAAAAGGTAAGCTCACTTATTTTACTGAAATAATTTCCTAATAGTTATAATGTTACTATAATAGTCACGATATGTCCTTTGGGGAATATAAATATGGGTTTGAATGATGCATGATCCCTGATCTTCAGTGAGGATATTAGTATAATAGAATCTAGAAAATTCTCTTGTACTACTCTGATGGTAGGAGAAAGATCAAAATCAGGAGGAAGCTGTTGAGATAAAGAAAATATAACTAAACCTAACTGTATGATTTATAGGAAAAAATGATATGTTAGGAAGGGGTTAAAAGAAAAATTAAAGTCACTTGAAACTAATTCATCTTAAAAATAGCTAAAAGAACAAATAATGTGTTTATAATGAGAATAAATAGCCCAGTGGAGTCTTAGATTTTATAATCAATAGAATCATTTTATTCAATATATGATAAGGGTTTCCTAAATAAATTTTCCACTATATTTTTTCAAGGTACATCATTCGGATTATTAACCCTTACAGATATTTGGGAAGGGTGATGCATGGACTAATACCAATTGTGGGTGTTTTCTAGTTCTAGAGAAAGTATGATAAATCCCTGGAATAAAAAAAATATTATCTCATTCAAGAGTTTTGGTGATGGACTTTTAAATGATACATCCACTGGTGGAGCAATGATGATTACAAATGTATATTTGGTTATAGCTCAAGGAGAAATGAATAGTACCCTATTCAATATGGAATAGACTTCCATGGAAATGATTATATCAATAAATTTTATCGAGGATTCACAACCGATCCAATACATTCTAGGAATCTTTAGTGAGAATATGATAAATATGTTGGCAACAAAAGGATTTCTACCAAAGATGATGTTTTTGGATATTTGATTTTGGAAAGATTATATCAATGGTTGGAAGATAAAATTATCCTTTTTAAAATGATATAGAACCTCAATGGCCGGGATCCTATACCTAGGGAACACTTATATATGGTGGTTATCACCAGTACCATCCATTGAAGGGTCACAATATTATGTGTTATTTGATGATGAATTGAAAAATATATTTTTTAGTTTTCTTTCTAAAATAAAAATTTGATGTATTTATAATGTTGCAGAAGTTGAATACCATGGTGGAGAAGGATCTAAGAAAAATTCAAAAATAGTTTATTTCTGATAATAGTGGAAAGTATCATAGTAATTTTCTAAGTATTTCTATTAAAATAACATAATTTAATGGGATATGGCTGCTCCAGGTATATAAAAACAAAACTATTTAGAAAAAAATGTGGAAACATACATTGAATGTATGTGTGAGAAAAATGAGGCTACACTTTGAGAAACTAAAGATTTTTCTTTGTTGTGGCAGTGGACACGGAATAATATCTCATCTAAATAATTCTATAAGAATAAACTGGAAACATACTACCTTAGTATCTCTAGTCCAGAAAGGATGTAAAAATCTCAAATTTATGATCCTTTAGCTGTTTGGATCATGTATATATAGATATTTATGCAAGGGAAAATCATGATACTATGTCCAAATCATGTATCATTATTGGATATGGTACTAAGGAGATTGGTTATAAAATTTAGGATGATATGAACATGATGATCATCAGAATACAGAACATGATATTTAATCAAGGTGTCATATACAAGAACTGTCACATAGGTATACATGACAATAAGAACAATTAATTAGTGTTCCATGAGAAATAGGATCTTGAATGCGTTTCTAAGAATGGGATAACAAAAAATAGTGTAAACTACACCTCATATTGACTTTAACAGATCAAAAAGTGTTATAGGTTATATATATATGTATTAATTATCCTTACGTTATTTTTATTGAATAATATTGAAGAACTAGAATGTTTTGAAGAGGAAATCCAGTTGGAGTAATCGAGTAAGTGAGAGTTAGTTATGAACAAAGTTAATTCTTTATTACATGACAATAACACTTGGGAGTCGAAACCTCCTCCACTGGGACAAACATAATTACATAAAAATGAAAAAATCAGGTCAAGGAATAATATGATATTGGAGTTACAAGCAAAGGCTAGTGGTGAATTTTTTTATCTAAATAAATTTATTGATTTCAATAAATTTTTCTCACTTATAGAGAAGATTACTACTAACCCCAAGGTTCTCCATATTGTTACATCAAAAGACATACACCCTGACCAGAATGATTTTGAGACTATTTTCTTTCATTGAGATATGTGGGAGACATATATATTCATTTTCTAGAGGGATATGTTGAGTCAAATAAGGAATATCTCATGTGTAAACTAAAAAAGAGATTATATGAGTTAAATCAGACACCCAATTAGCGGAACAAAATATTTGATGCATTCATGTCTAAAAATTCAGGAAAATGGGGTGGCATGGATCAATGCTACTAAATCCGGTCATTATGTGATGAATACATTATACCACTCCAAGATGTGATTGATAGATTATTTCAATTCAATATCTGGATGACTATATCATTTTTGGATCATGCATGTAGAGGACTGATGAGAGAAAAGGTATTAAACCAATAGTGTTAAAGGTCAATGATCTTGGAGAAGCTACCAATATTTTTGGGTTGAATATCAATTGAAATTAGACTATTGAAACATTAATATTATCATATGTGGAATAAATTAGAGATTTTTGTGATAAGATTTAGTATTTTGGTAAAAATGCAGTCTTTTTCCCCTAGAATGAAATTTCAAAAAATCAAAGGAACATTCACCAAAGACAGTAGAAGAGGTTGAGTACATGGAAAAGGTTATATATGAATGATATACAGTAATCATGGTGTATATAATAGCATATTCATGACTTAATACTGATCGTATAGTTTGAATTGTGGGAAGGTACTTGGATAACCCCGGAAAAAAATTACGATGTTTTGAAGTCGATATTGTGGTATTCAAAGGGAAGCAAGGAAGTATCTTTATATTTTGGGAATGTAAATTCATTTATGTGGTATATGGATGATTACCATGTATATTTTTTCGACTAGAGTTTTAGTACTACTTTTATGTATTTACCTACAAATAAATTGATGAAAGGTGGATACCTTGTTTATATATGGTGGTGGATTTATCAACCATATTGGTAGAATAATTACTATAACAAATGCTTGGAATGTGGTTTTTTATTGAATAACATCTCAGTTGATATTGGTAGAAAGAGAGAGAAATATTTTTCATTGTGATAATTAGAGTGTTATAAATATTGTAAGGAAATCATTATTTCATGTCTAGATGATGATCATTCATTTTAAGTACCATTTTCTTATATAATTAACACATGGTGGGTTTTTTGAAATACATATGATTCACAAAACCAATAATCTAGTAGACATATTTATAATGGCGATGGCAATAGATAAGCTATGGAAATTGGGTGCCTTTTTTAGTTTCCACTAGTGAAAAAGGGATTATAGGAAAAATATAGTTATACACAATGAGAGAACAAAAGGTTAAATAACTTGTATATGAGGAAATGTCAGCTTTAAATTGAAGTTGTTAATGTATATAAAACACTAGTGAGTTAATATGAGTAGTATAACATGTTATTTATGTTTTATAAATTAGTATCATTGAATAAGTTTGGAATATGGGATTGGGCTCTAGTTGGGAGAGTTTGGGAATTGTGCTTCCTGATCTATTTGGATGAAGTTTTCCTAAATGATAGTGACCCATACTGTATAGTTAACTGATGAAACTAAAAGGGAATTATATCATTTCCAACATGGATATTGTTTCAATATAATCTTGATATTTGGAGACAGTAGTACCATAGCTTCATGGAATTATTTCCACTGACATTGTACCATCATGGACTTGGGTGGTTGCGACACTATAGTACATTGGGCATACTATATGGTTGGTGGACAAGATTCTTCATATTCAATTATTATCTCAGGAATGAAAGGGTTTTGGTGTGTGAAAATCAGATTGATCTCTTATAATTATTCCTCAAAATTAGTGATTTGATTCTTTATTTTAATGGGTAGATGGTTTTTACCCAAACCATGTAAATCCATGTGTCAATGAATAACTTATTCTTTTTCATTTGTTTAGTATTTTATTTATCTTAAATTATTTCATAAAAGTTAATATTTAAATTTATACACTAGGTTTATGGAGTCCCATTATATCTTGGATAATAAATATACATATTTGGATGAATATCCCACCTAATGGATATTATAGAGGATTTTAAGGTGGAACATACTTCTTTTATGTTACCAGACCCAACTTATTGGTGATGGGGAATTATGAATGAGGAAGAAATATGTAATAGAACAAAATGGAAAACCTTTAAGGACATCTTCTATTGGGAGGTCTTCATTAAAATTCCAAATAAGGAGTGTTTTCATAAGTACATGGAGGTTCAATAGAAAATGATCTACTTATTTTGCAGGATTCACCGAGCTAATTTTTCCTTCTTTTCTAGATGGGAATGATGTATATTGGGATAGGAATATTATGATTGGTAATTAAAATGATTGGGAATGTAATTTCATAAAAATTTATTTGATTACTTCTTATAAGGTGCATTATGAATCTCTGACTATTAAGAATTTAATATTGGAAAACAAATATATGACTTCCATTTTCAATTTTAGTGGACTTATTGGTGGATTTCTTTGTGTTTCCACAACCTAATCATATAAAAATAGGTAGATGGATTCAAATTTTAGGTTCCAGGTTGGTAGAAAATAATCAGAGTAGTGAAATTATTCTTTATATCCCTCAATGGGGATGAATTTTTTAGTATCTAAATTTATGGATAAAAAGATAATTATCTCAAATATTATTATAACCCTCCTAAAAAATTTTCAGCTACGTAGAAAGACATGGAATCTTTAGTATATTTTTACAAAGGATTGTTATATACATTTAGTGAGGTAAAGCCTTGATGTGGTGTGAGTGTTTCAAATATTGGTTAAGACTTCACATGAGTCCATAAATGAGGTGAATCATAAGGGAGAGGCTATATAGATAATAAAGGCATTGTATATGTTGAAGAAAGAATCTATTCAGTTGTGTGGTGGGACTATTAATTCTTCAAGTTCTATTCCTGATTACATCTACACTATAAATTTATTTCTTTTATATAGGAAATTTATATTCATTTATATATGATCATGTTATTGATGGGATAAAATTGATAGTTAAATTATAGTATAAATTTCATTCCTTCAAACACATTGTAAATCAAACGTTTATCAACTATATATTTTCATAGAATATTTTATATTTTTTGATGGCTAGGATAATGAATGTGATTAAAAAATTATCAATATTTATATCATTAATTTTATATTCCATATGGAATGGTTTACCAGTTACAATACATACATCAATTGTTATTACTGACATGTTCCCTTAGCTATATCTAATGTAGAGATGTTTATTTTTCTTGTGAATGGAATATTATAAAATATATATTTAATCTGAATTTGAATCATATTGGAGTTGTTACATTGCATGTGGATGACATTATTCTTATTGTAGATCGAACAACCACTCCCTCCACATTGTATTTTTTGGGAAACTATTACTAATATGTATTTTTAGAAAACATCTATAGGTTACCACCAGAAAGGGTGACTATGCTTGAAATTAAACTAGTATCTGGTGTATAGAATGTATCTACTAAACTATACATCATGTATCTTATTGATATTAAAGGGATTAAGGTACTCTATTATTATAAATAACTAAATGATTTCTCTAACCGAAAACTTATCTGAGTGGTGCTATGGTGTAATTATCAAATAAGGTTAATGGTAGTTTATGTATATGTGTAGGCTATGATATGTTAAATAGAAAATTTATAAAAAATAAATGGCCTTTTATGATGATTTAAAACATTGTTGAATAGTCAAAGAGAGCCCCATAGTTAAAATAGATTGAACTACACTCTTGAAACCATTATTGTCATGTCAAGGAGGAGGATATACCAAATACATATTTTAAGATAATATTTGTCTTGTTTGAATATCATTTAACACCTTTTGTGATAATAAATGTTCAAATGGTGTTCATTGACCTTATGAACAACTTCATTCACACTTATTTGGACTCCTTCATCATTGTTTTCATTATTGAAATTCTGATATATTCCATGACCATTGAATAATATGATAGAAATGAAGATCAGATATTTATCATGCAGGTATTTCATCAACATTACACTTACCTATAACATATTCACCTTTGGATTTAAGAGGCGTGGTTCCTCAATCATGTGTTGGTTGATGAAATAATTTCAATTGATCATATGATGGGAGACAACAATCCTTCTTAGAAACATCTTAGTTAAGTGTTCACTTTTAAAAGTTTTATATAATGGTTGTTCTCTACAGGTGGTTCTTTTTGGACTTTTCTAATCTACCAATTAATATAAAAATACTTACCATGAAATGCCAATTATTTTAATGGATAGAACAATGTGAAGAATCTTTCTGGTAACTAGAGGGAAATTTTAAATCAAATTTGATTCAAATGTGTCTAAATTTTTTCTTTAGGTATACATTATAAAATAATGATTATAGGGTTGTCATCAGGGCTATCTTGAAAAAGAACAATCATATAGTTTCATAGGAGTCTTCCAATATATGTAACCATGAGTTGGAATACACTACTCGTCACATGGTGTTAAAAACTGTGGTTCATTCATTGATGTGTTTTTATCAATACCCTTTATTGAGATATTGGTCACATATCAGAACCATATGTGTTTATGGTATATATTTTCCCAATAAGAAAATAATAGTAATTAGAGTCATATTGTATAATATATATAATGGTTCCAATTTTATATGATATATACTCTAAGAAAATATAATTTTGTTAGATACTCTTTTAAAGAATAGATGAAAAAACATAGATGTTGTACGTCAAAGGAATAGTGGAAGATGAAGGACTTACTAGAAGACTTTAAACTGGGAATGAATGAGGCTCAAGGGCAAATGTACTATGATCCCATTGCTAATCATGTACTCATTGGTATACTGAGTAAATATTGTTTGGATTGTGATCAAGATTGTCTTCTAACACATGAGTGGCTATAGATAGATGACTACCATTTAAGATGGACCATAAATGTTTGTTATGTGCATTATTTTTATAGAAGTAGATTTTTTCCTTGAACAAAGAGGGATTTAAAAAAGAGGGACTCTCATGATTATTTTTTTCTTGTTCACATAGAGTATACCAAGATTCACCATGACATCATATGGTTATTCTTATGCCCCTATATGAAGAGGCCTATAAAAATTTTCACATAGCATCTGACCTATCATATTATCCAAATTGATCATCACAACCAAGTGACTTACAATATCCCTTCCCAGAACCTTTGTGGAATAGAAATGAAGTCAAAATAGAATCCATAAGGGGATTTCCCTATTACCTATGAGGATAAGATACCCTATGGTTTATTGATGATTATTAGACCAAAGTGAATCATTTTGTGATAAATCAAGAGACGCACTCAGTGAATGAGATGGAAATGCACTTGATTCGATAGACAATGTGGCTGCATAGATTTATTTTTACTATAGTTTCGAACCTATATTTTGATTTCACTTCATTATTTTTCTCGGGATTGAATATACAATTTGAGAATCTATTTCAGTTGAGTATGAATTATTATTTATAGAGCGATGGGTAGTAAGAAAGAACAATCCAATCTATATAGGATATTTTCTAGGAATGTGTTTGGTATTTTAGTGGAGGATGGGATGATCATTTATAATTAAAATAAATTGACTATGAAAATATATTCTAGTCAGCAATTTTTATTGATCCATTTTAGTCTCTTGATGATCAACAATATCATTCACCACTATGTTTTCATAATATGGGTATGTATTAGTTGTTGTTCCATGTATGGTGTATGACACATTATAATTTTTATAGTCGATTTGTGATTTATAATTCAATTAAAGTAAAATATAGTATTCAAATATCAAACTGAGGAGATAACCTGTCAATTTTTTGTAGTGTACTAGCTATTATTATGTGTCTCTCTTTAGTTAGGACATATAAGATTTCATAGATTAGGTAAATTGACACCATAGATTATTGGACTGTATAATATCATTGAATTCATTGAGATGGTGTTATATTACATGGACCCACCCCCATGATATCATGGTTTGAATAATGTGTTCCATGTGTTTAATATTCAATGTCAATGACTTTTTATGTACATATGATTGACTGTGAGGTTGTTTAGTTGGAACCGAATGTATTGTTTATAAAATTAATGATTCATATTGTCAACCAATGTGAAAAAAAATTACGAGGGAATATGGTTCCTCTAATTCATGTTTTTTTATTGTCATGGGAATATCCATGAATACACTTGGGAGCAAGATTTTAATGTTATGAAATAATGGCCTTACGTGTTTGAGTGGGACTCTAAAGACACGTTTCAAGGATAAAAAGTCATTAGAGAGGGTATTTTTAAAATATTCAAATGTTAGATATATTTTATAGACTTGTTATGTTTAAATGTGTGTTTTGGAATCTTTAATAGATATTTGTAGGCTTTCATAGGGTTTTGGTCAATTTTAGGTGTACAATATGCTGGACCACACCATGGTGTAAGCCATTTTATTTTTGGAAATAACATGTGGTAAATGGGAAGGACCAACACACCCACATTTCATCATGGTCTATAGAATGTAGTGTCATGTGTCCTATAATAGACAATGAGAAAAGATTCCTTGTCACACTATGGTTCAAGCCATGGTGATTACAAAATATCAGGTTTTTACAACATAGTGTGGTGGGTTAGCCTGTTAGGTTTTAATTATTTGTATGTATGTGGACACCACATACATGGTGGAAATCAACAAGTTGTGGTGATGACAGTTTAAATATCCTCAAGTGGATAATTAAATTAATGATCATTGGGGGTTTTCTGAAATTAAAATTGTTAATTGGATATGATTATTTGGGTGTGTTATTATCATGGTTTGACTAAATTTATTCCCATGATTAACCCTTTTCCTCCTCCCCCTAAATGGAGAATGTTTCAGATGAATCCATAGTGATTTGATGTGAAAATTACTTCTCCTCTCTTGTGTGTATCAATTATATGTTCTAGGTGAAGGTGTTAGAGGTCAACTTTATTCATTTTAATGGGTTCTAGGATGATCATCCAGATCCCCCAAATCCACTCCATCTATTTTATGTTGTGATGTAGAGATTCATTTCCACATAAGGAATATGTAAATGGCGATTCCTTTATTTTATGATGTCCTTGTTTAGAATATGATCCCTATTCATGATATGATTTTCATGTGGTGTGTGGATTTTGGTGTTCCCTTGATTATCTATAATTAAAATGATTCATATGTGGTGTACGAATATAGCATATAAGACCAATGCTCAATATAATTCTCATGTGGTGTATTTGCGTAGCACCATGAGACCTATGCTCAATATGATTATTATGTGGCGTGCATGTGTAATGGGTAAAATTTCTTCTTGATTTGATTCTTGAGTAGATGTGTGATGATTTTTTGATTCATACATGACATAGAAAGATTAAGAACTAAATTATTTTTGCATTTTGTTTTATATGTGTAGTTTTTAGGTCTCTATAACTGAATGATCCAGACAAGTATTATGGGATAACCACTTCCTAATATAGGGATTATTGATGATTTGATGGAATCCCCTAGAGTATGGATATTGGTTCGATGTGTTGTGTGATATTTCCATATAGATGTGAGACTAGGTCAACATCTATATTGAAGCTTTCCCTCAAGACATGAATTGGGGTGAAATGAGTATTTCTATAACAACGAAAAATTTTTTCACATGAAATTCCCTTCTCATAATTATTTCATATATTATAAATCACATAAAATCACATTAATAACTGAAAACAAACTATATAAATTAGTAATCAATTAAATAAGTGGAATTTTAGATGTTATGTAGTCTAAACTAATGGAATAGTAACATTACCTATAAAATCGTAATGTGACCCTTAAGAATAAAAACAGAGCCAATATAATTTTAACCTCACATATAAATGTATAAATAGAATTTATCAATATTTAAAATGAAAATGTGATATAATTATATCATTGTATTGATAAATAAATGTTTTCAATATGATAAATTATGTCATAGTATTTTCCTAAAAAAATGTTTATTTAAAAATTTATATTTAATATAATAATTTAAAAGAAAATTTATATTCATAAAAAAACTAATGATTTCAAATTTTTTTTCTTTTAAATATACCATAATTTAATGAGATATTAATTAATTCTTCAATGTGTTGGGGAATCAGTTATACTTTTAAAATTGGAAAGTTTTCAATAAATGATAATTTTAATTAAAAAAATAAAGCTATCATATTTTTAAATTTTTTATATATAATATAGTAAAGTTTTTAGTTAAAAACATCGATAAATGGTTAGGTTTTATTTTTTGTACTTCTAGAATAGCTGAATTTTTGTGAATTCTGAAATACTATAATTTACAATATTATCTAAATTCATGAATTATTGACTTATATGTTATTTATAGAATATATAAGCCCATAATCTCGGACCATAAATCATTAGTTTATTATATTTAGTGATAATTATCAAAATATTCATAGCCTTGAGAAAAAATAATCAACTGATAAATAAAATAATTAGAAAATAGCAAGATCCTCCACTATAAATACCACCCATCACCACCTCTTCCCCTCACACCCATCCGACATTGATAATTTTCAAAATTCTTCCAAATACTATTCTTAATAACCTCCCGCACATCTATGAGGCATTTGTTTAATTAGAAGAACAAACTCAAGTTCCTCAAGGAGGTTCTCATGGAGGATAACTCAAAAGGTAAAGTCCTCTTTCCTTTTCATTTAATTTAATTCCAAGTTTGTTTATTTTCATATTATATCCTCTAATACCATAATACAAGTAGAATGGTTAACCTAGTATCTCACATATACTTTATTATTATTTTTTTAAGGAATAATACATCATCATTTCTCTCATATTCCATTTTTGTTCTAAAAAAACATCATATGTGATGTGTTAACTTATCGCATTCAAGGATGAAAATTTTTATTTATCCTTTATCACCTTTTAGTTAGGTATGAAAACCATTATAATGGTTGAAAAAGATATTAATTTTTTACAACCTTTTTCATTTTCTATAACTATCATATTCAAATAATATTAGATAATAAAATTAAACAAGTTTGTTGAGAGGGAAAACCACAAAAAATAATCCAAACGTTTATCACAAACACTTTGTATAATGATTCATCCTCACCACAAATAACAAAAATATAAATATAAAAATTTAATTATGTTTTAATTACATAATAACACATAAAATAAAATTTTAATTTATAATCCCATTTTGCATTATCTTTCATACTCTTATATAAGCGAAGCGCTCATGAAAAAAAATAAAACAAGCACTCCAGAATGATGAAAATGAACACTATAACCCATCAAGAGGGACATAAAAGAATTTAATAAATATTAATTAATCAATTCAATGTATAATATGTTTATTAATAATTAATTAATTATTCTAATTTTATTATTTAGTACATTAAATACATGGGTAGAACTATTTGAGACAAAAGGTAAGGGATTATTTCCGAACCACTATTTTTTCATCAGTTTGCACATTCTCCATCAAAAGACAATGTAATTCTTCTTAATTATTAATTAATTATTATAAATAATATTTATATATTCCAACTCATTTATTCAGATAATATAAACCTTCTTTTATGGGGAAAAACATTTACTAAAAAGGTTCCCTTCTCAATTCTTACCGATAAGAAAAGACGATTCAAGGGATCATTTCTATTTCAAACACATTTTTAAGTACCATCCATAATATTTTTTAATGGAAAACTAAATTTATGAAATCAATAAATTTATAATTATAGAATATATTTTTTTATATTTGGTTTTATACAAAAATTATGCATTTTCCATTTTAAATAATCTTTAATATTTTCCATTAACCACACTAAAATATTTTATTTATAACATTTCTCAAACACCATTTTTACATGTTTTCACCTCATTTTGACATCACATATCATAGTATATTTATATATTGCATTATTAATATGTGGGAATGTCTTAAATCCATTATATAATTGACATCATTTTGATATTATCTTTTCTTATTTATTTTAACATGATTATGATACCCAATTCATTCCATGGGTAAACATTATGTTTATGTTTGATTCCTTATGTATGATTATTTTTTTGGAAAAAAATTCATGAAAATGGTGTGATGGTTTCTACCATGTTTTACTATAATTCATTGGATACATTTTAGTTTCTTGAGACATCATGTGTGACAGTCTTTTTTGTTAGACTTTACTCATGACCTATGTGAAACATTCTTGGTGGTTAGCCTTGAGTCGTGATCCTCCATATTTAATGAGCATTGAATCATTATTACATATAATTTTATGTTTCAAAAACATTACTATTTTTCCATTATTACATGATCCCATATTTAATATTTTATTCTTTTATTTCTTTATTTATTTTATAGTTCTTTTTACGTAATCATGTTATACCTTTTGACCCATGCACTATTATTTATTCTTATGTATATCCCATTTCTAGGATTTTTAGCTCATCCCTTTGATCATGTTTTCCCTAGGTTAATCTATGTAGATGTAAGGGATCAAAGGTTATTAGAAGATCATTAAGAATATTAAATAAAAATGTATTTTTGTTTTATCATATCTAATTATATATTTAATCCTCCAAATATATTATACATTATAATACTTGATTGGTATTTGATGGATATTTATTCGGAAAATCATGAGATAATATGTGTTAAAGGACATGGATATCATAGTTGGTATCAGAGAAATGGTATAGAAAACATTAGACATTAAATTTATTCATCTAAGCAGTATAGTTTATAATTTTAGCTATTATAGTTTTTCTTAATTCTGAAGATGAAAATTCATAATTTTCTAGAGTCCGGTGAATTATTGTGAGGAAACAATTTTTATAGGGGAATGTAAGGACCAAAAAAGTTATCAAGGGAAATTACCTTCTTATAATTGTTTCTTATATTATGAATCTCTTAAAATTAATTAAATAACGCAAAACAAACATTACAAATAATGAATGAGTGAAATAAGATAAATTTATAGAAGTTATGGAACCTAAACTAATGGATTAGTAACATCACCTATGTAATAGTAACGCGACACTTAAAAACAAGAAAAACATCCAATATAATATTAAACTCACCTATTAAAGTATAAATATAATTTTACATCTTATATGTTAAATTATCATAAAATTATATCATAGTATATATAAATAAATGTTTTAAAAATTATAAATTAAGTGTTGGTATTTTTATAAAACATAAGTTTTTATTTAATTTTTTTTAATTAATATAATTATTGAATTTTTTTTTCACAAAATAGTTTCATAAATTTATATTTTGTTTTCTTATGATTATAACATAATTTTATGAGACCATAATTAAATTTTCAATGTGTTATAAAATTAGTTATAATTTTATAAGTTGTATTTTTTGAAAAAATTATGATTTTAAATAAATATTAATTTTCTACAATATAGAGAAAAAAATTATAAAATTGAGCTCATTTTTATATTCTACACATACAAAAATTTTAGGGTGATTGTTTTGGATTTATCTAAAATAGTTGAATTTTGTGGATAGTGAAATATGAAAATTTTCGATAATATCTAAATACACGAATTATTGATTCATAGATGATGTATGGTAGATTTAAAATAGTAATTTCAAACCAAATTTTATTATTTTAACATTTTGAGTAATAATTCTAAAACAATTCATAGTCTTGAAAAAAAATAAAAAAGTAACGTATAAAATAATGAGAAAACGCCAATTTCCCACACTATACAAACCACCAATCACCACCTCATGTCATCACACCTTTTTAGATTTTATCATTTTCCATATTTTATCAAATAATCTTCGAAATAACCTCCCCCATGTCCAAGATCCCTTGGTCTCATCAATATACCAAACACAAGTGTCTCAAGGAGGTTCTCAAGGAAAAGAATTCAAGATGTAAAAACCTCTTTCATTTTTTGAATTTCATTCCAGGTTATTTTATTTTCTTATTCTCTAGAAGCCTACCATTATCTAAGTGTAATAGTAACATAAATATATAACATATAATTTTATTTTATTTTGATAATGGAATATTAAATCATAAATTAATTCCCCTTCCTTTTTTGTTATAAAAAACACATCATCTGTGAAGTTTTATTTTATCACATTCAATGAAGACCAACATTCCTTTTATATTACCATATTCAATAATTATTTTAATACCAATATAATTCATTAAATAGATTTTAAAATTAATTTTATAATTTGGTTTGTGTTCTATAAGTACCATAGATAATTAATATTTATCAATAAAAAAAACAAGTTCATTGTGAGCGAAAACTGCCAAAAAATCAAAATGATTATAAATTGTTTTTTAATATAATGATTTATAATAAAAAAATAACCAAATTAATTATATAAAAATTTAATTTTATTTATTTTCATTAATAACATTAGTTAAATTATGGATATTTATTCCCATTTTAGAGGAACATCCATGCTCTTATATAAGAGAACTTATCCTGAAAACCAACAAAACAATCACTCTAGAACTATAAAATTGAACACTATAAACCATATAAAATCCAATAGATGAACTTAATAAACATTAATAAACAAATTAAATAGAGAATAATTTCAAAAATTATTATTTAATGAATCTAATTTCATTGTTTAGTACATTAAGTACAAGTTAAGAACTGCTTTGGATATAAGGTAACAAATTCTTTCGGAACCTCCTTTTTTTCTTTCGAGTCACATTTTCACCCTATATACTCCAATTTTATTTAAATTATAATTTAATTAATTATTATAAATAATATTTATATTTTCATAACTCATTTATCTAGATCATATAATCTTTCTTTTTTGGAGAAATACATTTTTTTAAAAAAGTTCCCTTCTCAATTCTTACTGATAAGAAAACCCAATTCACAGGAGCTTCCTGATTTCTTAACCATTTTCAATTACCAAACATAATATATTTTAACACACCATTGTTTTTTAAAATTTCACTCATTTTATCATGAAAAGATATATATTTTCATTTCTAGTTTTATACAAACAATTATACCTTTTCTGTTTAAAGAGTCTTTAATATTTTCCTTTAACTACAATAAAATGCTTTATATCTATAATCTCATAAACACAATTTTTAAATGTTTTCAATTAAGTTTAAAATAATTTATCATCATCTATAACTATTTTAATTTATTAATTTCCATTTATTTTTTAAATCTATTCTTTAATGGATACCAATAGGATATTCCTTTTTCTTATTCCTTTCAACATGATTATAATACCCAATTATTTCCATGGGTAACCCTTATGTTTATGTTTGATTCCATATGCATGATTATTTATGTGGAACACATATTTATGAAAATTTTATTACGGGACCACATAGAAAAAACTTCAATTCATTGGGTTTTGTTTAGTCTAATGAGACGTTATGTGCAATGGTTTGGGTGAATAGTCTGGACTCGTGCTCTGTGTAAAACAGTATTGGTGCTTATGCTTGACCTGTACTCCTACACATGAAATGATCCTTGGATCATGCTAATGTCATGGGTTATGTCACTTCAAAATTAGAGTTATCCATTATTACATGATTACATGATCACATGTTCTATATGTTATGATTACAGATATTTATTCATGGTCTATGACTTTTTATGTCATCGAGTTATGCCGTATAACCCATGCTCTATGCTTTATTCCTAAGATTAACACATTACTAGTATTTTCATCTCATTATTTCATTAATGTTCTCCTTAGGTTTCCCTATTAAGATTAATGTTCTTAAAGTGTGTTACGATATCATTATTAATATTAATTAATGGTTTTTTTATTTTGGTTTCAGGCTTTCTCATTATATACCTGATCTTACAAAGACAGTAGACATTACGATTATTTGTTTGTATTTGAATATATTTATTCTTAAAATCATGTAATAATATTTGTAAAATTAAATTTTTTATCACAGTTCCCTAAAATGATACTGTGGAAATATATTAAATAGGGATGAAGATATATTATTGTTATCCATGTTAATCAAGAAAACTTATGACATTTGCCATATCACATTGTGCCAAATATAGTAGTGATAGTATTCTGTTACCTATCTTATATTCTCACATGTATGATTGATTTTAATTATTTATTTATTAATTATTATTATTGGATACACTGATGTATATTGTTCACTAACATAAAGGACCTGTTGGTGGGCCTTTACAAGGTTTTATACAAACCCCTTTAGGTGAATCTTAATGGATGTATAAACATTATGATTACAGATCGATTAATGGTTAATGTCCCAATGTTGATAAATGATTATGATCTATTGGATCGTGTGAGGATATGTTGGAACGACTATGAGTCATAGTTTTATTTTTCACTCAACATAGTTATTTTACCTATTTTTTGTACATCAAACAACCATTTATATGGATCTCTTATATGGAATTGTTTTTATGTTTGACACATCATATTGTTGTTGGATTACTATTTTTATTCTTATTCTTGATATTATTTTTGTTGTTCTATTGTATTATCTTATTGGTTCTCATTTTCTCATGCAATAGTCTCTTCATGAGGCCTCACAATCACTAAAAACTAGTTATTAAACTCATGCGTATTTTTTGGAATCAATTAGCTAATATTTAACTCCATTCAGGTCCAGATGATTTTATTGACAGTGTTATAGAGCCCATATCACTTCTCACCATCTCATTTCTAGAATGTTTTTCCCCATTGTCCTAGTCCCAACCATTTAATCATCCATCTTGCATAATGGGATGAAATTCTAACCCATATTGGTTCCACACAAAAATAAACCAAGAAAACCATCATTATCATCCTACATATAAGGGAATCCAAAATGGTCTTTTATACCCATATACACCATATAAGGATAAACTACAATCCCATGAACCATCCTAGGATTTGATACCACAAAAAATATCACTATCAAAATCCCATAAACTCATATTATCATGAAATAAAAATATCCACAAGTAATCATGTTAGGTAACATGTCAAGGGAACAAATTTTAAAATATGTCATCAAACCAATGATTCTAATTAGACTAAAACCACTTTCAATCCAAGAAAATTCAGAGTAGCTTTTAACAACTAGTTGAAAACCCATTTCTAAATCACATAGTTTATGAATAACAGGAAGTCATACTCAAAAACTGAACTTGGAAAAAATTTGATAAAAAATCATTATTATAAAAAATTTTCTTTCGAATTCCATTTCAAACCCAAATTTAAAAATAATTATTTTTCAATTGGAAATCTTAGTTAAAGAAAATGCCTTTGTAAAATGATTTTCAAAAAGGAAATATCGTATTCTATTAAATCCAACTATTACACCATAAAAACATAAAGTGTTTTAGAAAATCAAATTCAATGATAATTCCTATATCAATTATTATTGAAAGATATAAAACCCTTTATTACTATTAGGTCAATGATAGACCATCTAAATGATATGGGTGATGTCAAACAATCAAGAAAATATGTAATAAACAATACTATTGCTAAAAAAGCAAAAAATAATCAAATGAACATGATTCCTAATAACCCAAATGAATCCTTCCTAAACTAGTGATTCTGAAAGTGATTCTATAACAAAAATGATATCACAAATTCCACAACATCCTATTTTATCAATTTACACTATCATATTTTTTAACTGCACATTTAAAACATATGAACCATATCAATATAACTAACACAAACACGCTAAGTTATGTTAGAACACCAAAACTAGAAGAAATGAGGTATAGACCCCTCCTGACAGAAATTCAATCCTGGGAAACAATAATTAAAGAATTTAAATTATTTACTCAATGATCATTTTTCCAAAAAATCATGGAACATCCTACATGAATCAAATAAAATTTTCATTAAAACATTAATGAAATACAATTTCAATACCTCCTTATAGGACCCACTATACATTTCATTCATGAAATCCCCATAATACAAGTTTAGTTTTCCTGAAAATAAAAATTAGTATTCCATAATCCAAATATGGAAGAACTAATATATGTAACGAACAATGTATTGATCAAGATATTGGATCAGAGAGAACAAATCATTAATTGCCATGAAAAAACTATCCAGAAATAACTAGATCTGAGGAGAAACAATGGGGAGTGGGAGATCTATGAGGGATTTTCCCCCCTTTATGTGGACAACTAGAATGATATGAGCCTATGTGTTTTCAAATGTAAACACCTTTGAGTTACCAAAATTTCATGAAAAAGATGTCTTGTAGTAATCTTTCATAGTATTCCTTGATTAGTCACTATATGATGGAGTGACTCATAAGTCCATGTCATAGTACGGATCAGTTGGGTACTAGAATGAATAACTTTGGTATAGGTCCTAGATCATGGCTATCAATCATCATAAAATAACCCACCATGGTTGAGGAAATACAAACCTTATAAAATGGGGATATCATTTAGCAAAACTCATCCCGAAGATAACCAATCGAGCATGAAAAAACAAACCCTTGTGTGCACCACCTCTTTCCAGATTCCACCCTCAAGTTATATCCTCTATGTGCTGGTCAACATGTCTCTCCTTCCAATGGTATATCATTTTATGACCAGAAAATTCCACATTGTGATGAGAAAATTGAAACTAAGTTTTAATAAATATTATTTTTCACACTTTAAGGGAAAAATTTAATTTTACACACAAATTAATAACACTAAAACTTATGGTTCATTTAAATTTATGACTCAATTTTTTATTTATAAAAATAATAATTGATCACCATTGAAGAATAGGGTTAATGAAAAATATATAAGTTAGAAAATGGAAATAGAAATACATTTCCATATGTTTAATTATTGGAGTTCTAAGATCACAAAGAAGAATGTTAGTGTTTGGGTAATCGGGGAATGGATTATAAACTCATTTCATATCATACATATTTTGGATTTTCTTATCATTGATGGAATTAATAAGAAATATGTGAATGAAATCATTATGTTTTGTGACATCCTAGAGATTTAATGCATATTTATGTACATTTAGAAAATGAAATATATATGTAAATTTTAAATACACATATATTTACATATTTATAATAAAAGTTCCACATAATTTTAATAATAATTAATATTGTGGTTAGTTTTCCACATTAAATAAGTTGTTTCCTATAACTTAATAAAACATGGTAAGAATTGTACCATATATAAAATAAAGACATCACATTTAATGAAAAAAATCATTTTATTTACAATTAGGAAATTAAATTAGAAGGTCGAATACATCGAATAAAATTTAAAATAATGCAACATGATAATATATAGAAAATGACAAAATAATATGAATACGAAAATTCATTGTGTCATGATTAGATAGAAATAAAATTTTCATAAATAATAAATAAAATGGTATTTGAATGGTATAAATATATTTTTTATTTTATAAATGAATATAATAGAGAACCTAAAGAAATAATATTAATTAATCAATTAATATAAATAACATTAATTTAAAATTAATAATAATGAATATGTTGCTGATGGAATATGAAATGACTACTTTAACAAAAAACTATTTGTTGAATTTGGGACAAACCCATTGGGCGAAGAAAAATGGATTCTAATTAATAAAATCCATTAATAAAATATAAACATAAATATAAATATATCTTAAAAGGATTTCACAACGAATATTATTTATAGCTATATATTTTCTATTAACATTGTTTTGAATTTTTTTTGGATAAAAATATTAATTATATTAAAATGTAAATATTAGAATGGACTTTTATAAAAAAAATTGACAAAATATATATAAAATATATTAGAAATTTTATATTTATAATGTATAATGATATTATTTATCAATATTATAAAAATTTATAAATATTAACAAATTATGTTGTAATAAATCATTTTATACACAAAAGATATAATTTTTTCTAATGTATTGTAACAGTTTATTAGAAAATCATGCTCTGTTTTAAATCACAATTATATAAAATGCACATTGTTCTTGTAATAATCACATCATAATTTTCATTGGATGAATATTTTTAAAATTTTAAGTAAAATATTATTTTGGAAAATATAAAAGTATATAGTTTTTATAAATATCATATGTTTTTCGACCACATAGGCTTATAAATATGTTCTGAATTTTTATAAAACATTATTTACAAAATGAAATATATCTGATGAGTAAAATAAACTGTATTAAATTTTATATATTAACCTCCATAAACTATAAGATAGTTTCCAAAACATATGTTATATTTTATCCATATAAATAATAATATTTCATTCTTATCAATGTATAAAATAATTCCAAGGTTTATTATATTTCTTTATGTTATAATGTTGAATAAAAAATATTTTTTGTAAATAACTAACAGAATTCATTGAAATAAATATTTCATATAGTTATGACTATGTAAATTAAAATAATAAATTATATGTTCAAAGATATCCCACACTTTCCCTATATAAACACTCATTCCCTAACATGTTTTCCTCGAATAAAAAACTAATTACTTTGCCTATTCAATATCCAGAAACATCTACAAAACTCCCATATCAATATTTTAAGTACATGGTTGTTTCTGATGTCCCTACCCCTTATGACCTTGTAAACTATCCCAAAAGTTTCAATTAAAAATTAAATATAAGAGTTCCTAGGTTTGCCTTTAATTTTACTTCGATATTTTTTTTTCTTATAATAAATTTATTTATTAAAATAATTTAGTAATATTAATTAATATACATGGTATTAATATACATTGAACCATTTATTGATGACATATTACCAATTTCCTCTCATAAAACTCTATCTTTTAATAAGGAATTATTTTTTTGATATATGTCTCTAAACACCTTTGAATACTCATTTAAATTATCTAAACACCCCAAATATACTATAATATATAAATAAAGGTAACTTTAGAAAATATTTTTTTAATTTTTAATGCATTTATTATATTTAAATATTTTTAAAATTTACATTGATATAAAACTCTTTTAAACACATAATTTTGTTATGGTGTTTTAATGTTATAAAATTAAAAGTGGTGTGTTAATTTTCATATGTGCCTATCCTGAATATTCGTAATATTAGATTTAATTATACAATATAAAAATGAAAAAATTAAAAAATTATCACCTTTAATTAAGGAAATTTCCAATATATTAACTATATTAACTGTAATAAATCATATTCAATTTAATATCCTTACACCATCTTACCTTAAACAATTTTTCAAATTTTAAATATCATTTTAACTATTGAACTTCTTGTATTTAGGAATGATATTAACCATATACCTTAAAACATCTAGAGAATATTTAACCATTGGATAGTGACCACTGATAGTATCCATTACAACAACTCTATTTTGGGAATAATAACATAATAATATAAATATGATATGTTCAATAAAATAATATTCTAATAAGTGATAAAAATGAGATAAAAAAATTATAATAAAAAATTATAATTAAAAAAAATTACTTTATTTTATATAGTTAGTTAATTTAAAAAAAACATAAATAATTAGAAAGCTATAGGACATATGAAAGGATACAAGAATCAAGGTGAAGGTATTTTATTACAAATTCACTTTCTTTAAATTATTGTTTTAATGTTTTTATCATATCTTATATATCCCATCATCCATATATTTAATGTTTATAATTTTTTATCAATTTATGAAGTACTACATATCTCATTACATATATATTTATTCAATATTAAAACCATAAATTGTACAAAACACTACTTCTTAGTACTTTTTCATTCAATTGTTTATCATAAATATAAAAATCTATCATTTCATCTTACAATTATCCTAATTTTAATATTATCCCACAGTCTAAATTGTACATAATTATTCATTCTTTTGTAGGGAAATTTATTCCTTAATGATTGAGATGAACTAATCATAACATTCAATTATTTTACATAATTTATATGATTTAATCATTACATATCAAATATATAAACAAAACCATAACACCTAAGGGATCTATAAAATTTTAAATTATCAGCATAAAGGCCTTTTTGGAAATTATAGATCCATAATCTCTCCCATAATGGCTATAAATTACATCCTCATAGACAAAAACAAACATATGTATTCCAGGGGATATTTGAAAATATAGGAATGAGTGAGATCAAATTCCAAATAAGGGAAAAATATCAAATATTTATAATAGATTATACAAAATTAATTAAAAAACTAAACATGGGAGAAATATGTTATTGAAAATATTCTTGGATAAAAATACAATTATGTCTAAAAAATAAGACATATTACCTAAAATGGATCATCATAAAAGCATGATAAATTTTATAGATATAGAAATGTTAGAAAATAATAATTATCAACAGGGTAGAACATTGTACTGTGGTTCAAAAATATTCAAATGAATTTATTGTTTTATGAACAATGATATCATAAAATAATACCACACATAGAGTTATGCACATATTTGATCTAAACAATGATAATTAATAAATTCGTGAACACAGAAAACAAGGATCACATCCATAAAAATTACTTTTAATAAAGATAACTATAATCATGTACAAAAAATAAAATTAATATGTAATGAAAAATATTGATTTACCTAATTTAAAAAAAATTATTTTTAGCTACATTACTACCTATTAAATAATTAAAATTGATATATATTTTTGTTATATGAACATGAAAGAAATCATATTTACATCCCATCATAATTATCCCATGAGAATTATTTTTTTCATGAAAATAATCATCATACATGATTTTAGGAAATTTTAAGATAGTTTTTGTATGATTCCATTACAAAATATTCCTAGTAAATCATAAGAATCTTTAGAGATTATGATATAAAAGAAACACTCTTAAAAGGTTTCATTAAAACTATAATAAAAATGAAATTTTATTTTTATAAAATTATTATTATTAAATAAAATCAATTTTACAATAATTGGTTTTGTTAAAAATTATAAATGTTACCAAAAATTAATTTTAATAAACATAAAATTATGAAAATGAATCCTTGTAATGAAATCCAAAGAATAATTTGGAGAATGAATTTGTGTTGATTTTTTTTAAAACATTCCTTCCAAAACATTGAAAAATAAGTCATTGTAAATTGAAAATAACAAAAAAAAATCATTAGGGTGGCAATAAGTAACATTTAAATTAGAAAAAACATAGTAATTCCTAGATATTGATTATTGATATAAATGGACTGGTAAGGTCAATTCCTTATATAGACAACATTACATGAGAATTATAAACCAATGGGATAGGAAATTGTGAGAATATTTGTAATATAACAGCCCGTAATGTTTAAACTAAGATATTTCATTTTATTATTTATTATTAATTACACAACATGCTGATATATGCCATAATTTTATAGATTTAGTTTCTTTGTATACATTAAAACATAAAAACGTTTTCATATAATCATTACATCATATCCTACATAACTCAAATTTTTTTTACCCATTTTATACATATCATGCTTAAAAACATCATTCATATCATGGAAAAGGGAAACATAAGAAATGGTGAGCTCATATACACAATAAGGTTGAACAAGGTAGATATAAATGATCACATAATAATAACATGATTATAAATGAATGTAAACATTATCGTAACATTTGAAAACCATACCCACCATATCAAAGATCATAATATTGTGACATGGAATAAATATTTTATGTTAATATGAAATAAATCATAAAATAATCAGATAACATGATCCAATTGAGAATGACATGGTCAGAAAAAATATTTTTTTGGAATAAATATATGTAAAAAATTCCTTTCTATAATAGCTATACTCACGACCACGACTGTCATAGTGGATTGTGATCACTCCCCATTCTGAAGCCTTGTTTCATTCCCAATATTGTCATAGTTTATTAGTTTCAACCATAATTTTGTAGTCAATGACTATATTTGGGATTATCAAAGTGGATTGGGTTAACTCCCCATTATTTAGTTAATTTTCACTCCCAATAATTTCTTGGTGGATAGATACCCTCACTAAATTGGGTTTATTCCCCATTCTAGTCTTATTTTTCTCATGAGATATAAATATTTACCTAATAAATTGTATGGATATATAATCATGGTCCCACTCATCACATTATTAAAATCATAAAAACTTTTTACATAAGATCATAAAACATTCATCATTTATTAGTTGTTAAAAAAATGAGATTTATAAATATTCTATCTATTTATCATTACATATCTCATGTAAATGGAAAATATTTCAGACATATTCTCATAATAATCATTAACCCTCTGTATAAATAGTTGGTTTTGTTTCTTAGGATTATATTCCATGTAAATTATAATTAAAATCACAGTATGATATCACAAATGAAAAATTCATTAAATATTACATGGAATATTAATTGAGAAAATTACCATTTTAAATTTTAATCACTTTTTTATCATAAAAACACGACAACTGTTATGAAAAAATTATTTTTAATGAAAACATGGACATGAAAACGATGTTTTTTCAATAGAAGAGAGAAATAAGGACTATTAACCAAAAATACTCATTTAGTCCCTTGAGTACAAAAAAAGTGGTCATTAATGGGAAGATATAAATTCTCTATTTAATCATAATAAAATGGAATTCACATTTATATTGAGAGGTAGATTATAATATTTTTATATCCTAACTTAATCACAAAAAATCACGATAAATAATAATATTGTAACATAATACACTTATCACTTTAGTTACCATTGAATCATATGTAAAAATAATGGATAACATCATATAAAACTTTAAATATCATTAAATAAGTATATTAATGATATATCACGCCAAATTGGAATTATTAACACCACATAGATATAAATAGGTACATAACATCAAACAATTCTAAATTAAAGAATATTGAGACGAAGAACCCTTATCAATTTGGTAATCTATAAAACAAAATCTCATGAACGGTATAGCCTTATATGTGTTTTTAAATGCCCAAAATTTTCAATAAAATCCTCTTAAAATATATTCAAGGTAATAATATGCACCAAAAAAGATGAAAAAAGTGGTGAATATGACATGAGTGTCACAGAAGGAAATGTGAGATCAGAAAACAATTACCTTAGGTCTCATATATCTTCAGAAACTTTTCAAAAAACTGCATCATATATATATATATTATAAATTTATAATTGAACCATAATAATATATATCATTCCATATAATATTTTCTTATAAAATATTATTATAAATTTAATAATAATTTGTTAATAAAATCATTATTCTGGGTTATAATTGATTCGTTTTTTATGACTGTTTTGGTATAGTGGTATCAAATGTTATACCTTGATCATTGTTATATAATATTATTTTTTAACAACGATATTAATAAAATATGTATTTATTTAATATATATATTCAGTTTAATCCATAAAATATAGATATTGATATATTTATTAGACTATTCTAGGAAATGGTATGTCTTATATATGTATGAACGAAGATTCCATTATTTGATGGATGTAATAAAAGAAAGGTAAATAATAATTCATGTTTATAGGGAAATAATTATATCAAAATTTTAATAATTTTTTATAATAAAACATTATAACCATTCATGTAATGTGGTGATGAAAAAATTATAACAGTTCTACATGGGGATGAAAAGTCGTACATATGCACGAGAAATGTTTTTTCATTATTTGGGATGAAATGATAGTGGATAATTATTTTTTGATAAAAATAATAAGAATTAAGTATATTTAATATACTTAATAAATTATTTTATAGATGAAACCGTGTATTTTGAATAGTTTTGAATTGAATAAATTTGAAAACAATCGGTTAAATGTTATAACAAATCATTGAAAACCCTCTCTTTTGTTACATGTTAAGCCATGGAGTAATTTTTTATTGAAACACCAAATTTTCTATATATTGTTGATGAAATATAAGAAGTTATTATTTTAGTTTTTGGCGGATTTATAAGGCTACAATATTATGATGAATATATGATATGAGGTTCATTTTTAAGTGAGGAGAAGTGCGCACAAGGAATATCAAGAAATGATTATAATATAATTGAGTAAGTATCAATCAAAACGCCTCAAAATGGCCATAGGATTGAATAAATAGTATTTAAGATTATAATTCCATAATGAAATGATATTTTGAATTGTTTTGTTTTCATTTTAATCCTTATCATTTTTTACACCAAGGTTGACCAATTTTAACATTAACCTTGGTAATGGAATTTTCAATGTTAAAACAATATAATTTTACATAATAGGTATATATCAGATCCTAACTGGCCAAATAATGAAATTTTTTAACATATATTATTTACCTCGTCCTGATCAATGGTTATTTTATTATTAAATAATTTAATAAAATGAAATCTTTATAAAAGATCATTAATTACATTTTTGAAACTTTTAATTCAGTTTAACATTAGAGACACCATGAAAAATATGGAATTTGAATATAATCATTTAAAATTTCTCAAAAAAGTTAAATTTAAACTAAAAAATCATGTAACATAGTAATTCTAATAAAATATATTACTTTTAATATTTTTAAAATTATTTATTTCATATTTCGATTAATTAAATAAATAATATGTTGATATTACGTAAGAGTATAATAATGTTATTAAATTAATAAAAATTAAAAATAAGTTTATATGATAAAAAAATTAATTTTTATTTCAAATAATCATTTAAAAAATGATTTTCTATTTTTTGTCCATACCTATACATTTTAGGGTTATTAATGTCAACAGAGTTATATTTTGATTTTATCATTTTATTTAATTAATATAATGTTTATAATATAAGAAATATGATACTAAGTGACAATATATTCTATAATTGTAAAACATTATTTGAAATCCACTCATCCAATTGGATTATTTCATGTGTAAGATAAATTTTATGGCCTTATCCCAAACCATTTACCATATTTTTGTTTTCCATTTTACCCTTACTAAGGACACATAAATTAACTATGGTTACTCAACAAATTGTCTAAAAAGTGTCAAAGATCATACAAATTTTATCATCCTTACTAAAAATATGGAATCTATTTTTCGATATTCAATTTTTTTAATGAGTATCAATTTAATTTAATATATCATTTCAAAAGGTGATGAAAATTGTTTTTAGAAATATAAATTTCTATACATAAAACATGATTCAAATTCTTTTCTCATGGATTTAAAAACAATATATGAATCTTAAAAATGATTATTTAATTTATAATATATAAATTCCATTATAATAATTCACTGACATTGATTAAATACATTTATTAAGATAAATACATATATGTGCGTAATTTGTTTTTCAGAAAATATTCTGTTTTACTTTCATATGATTTTATTTTCATTAGTAATAAATTGATAACAAATTAATTTATTTTATAAATTTTTAGTATATATATTTTACATTATATAGTTATTATTATTCATACCCTAAAATTAAATAGCTATGTTATATCAGTATACTATATTATGGTTTATTTAAAATTAAGGTTTTTTGTATCAAAAGTTACTAAAAAAACTATTTAAAGATAAATATATAGTAAAATATAATGTTGTTATATTATAAAATCTTAAAGATAAATTTGGACCATAAAATATCATCCCCATAATAATAAAAAATATAGATATAACTATTTTATCAAATACTCTGATTCCCTTGTAACTACAAAAAATTTCTAATTCATCTAGAGAACAACAAAATAGTGAGTAGTCTAGTCCTATAACACTCTATGAATATGAATAAATATTTATACAATTTATTATTCATGTTAAATATAATTATTTAATGGTATAACTTTTTATTTTATTAAATATAAAATATCATGTATTTATTTCTTTTTGAGAGATGCATGGAACTCATCGTTAACTTGATAGAGGTGTAACAAAAGTTATAAGAGATACGTTTTCTTCTCTTCATGATCATCGATCTCAATAGAGAAATTATAACTAGGACCAAAATTTTCCTTACTTTTGGACCTAATTACATTCTTTCAGTGATAAATTCCTTAAAATAAATTTTCAATAGCTTTTAATTCAACATTTCCCCCATGATTGTCAGAAATACATTATTATCGCCTCTAATCCTCCATGATGTAATTTTGAATTGATAAAACATGATTTTCCATTTCCTAATATATCATATATCACAATATCATCCTTTATCCAAATTCATCATATCATTTTGTAGTTCTATATATCTTTCCATATAGGGCTTGATAAGGATCTATTTGAGTGATCATGTGAAAGTTATAGTCATAAGAAAACTTGAATTGAAGAAGGTTTAAGTCGCAATAAAATTTACAATCCATAAAAATTGACCACATATTATCCTATAGGTTTTTAATTGTCCTCATAGATAGAAAATCTATATGATAAGTTGTACTGAAACTCACCTATATGTTTAGATCCTATTAAATACTTTTCCAGAACATTGAGGTAATCATTATATCTCAATTAGATACAATAGAATATGGTACTCCATTAAAAAAAATCATTTCATTAATGTATATTTTATCAAGGTGATATAGAAATATAAATTCCCTAAAATATATTATGTTTGTAGAATTCTTATGGTGATCGACTGCAACATAAATAGCATTATAACCTTAATATGTTTTGACAAGTACATTGAAAAAATAAATAGTTTTGTTTTCCCATTTACATTATGGTATGTGTAATTTTATGACATCCCATCAATATTATATATCTTATCCCAACTTCTTGAAAAACCATGCACTGAGAATCATACTCTGCAATATCACTTTTCATGTTATTCAACCAGAAATATTCATTTATATATTTATTCATCTTCATAAATCTAATAAGAATAGATTATAGATAACTATAAGCTTCGTCTAATAGATGTTTTTTCATGTGTGGTTTTGATTACATGTACACATGGATCTTTAACTTTATTAGTCCATTATAATCAATATTAGAATTTGGAAAATTTATTTCTCTCTTCCACTTCTCCAAAACATCCTTATATGACTCATTATTCATCACATGGATAGATGGTTAAACACTCTTTTGTGATAGATACTATTTGTAACACCTCAAGTAAATAAAGAATATGACATTTTTATATTTATCCCTATTTGTGAATAAAATGTTAATATTAATTTAAAGGGAACACTTTTCTCGACGGCTTACCCAGTACGTAACAACGGGTTCCTTTGAAATCTTACGTTGCACTCTAATAATAAAATAATTTTATTTTAAATGGTAGTTAACACCTAGCCATTGTAATGACGGGAATGAACATAACTGACTAAAAAATTATTATATATGTTTGTCAAATATTTTTACTTTTTACAATAAATGTTAGAGGATTAAAAATGCGAATGAATCCAATTTTCAGCATAAACATTCTAATATTCTTTAAAAGGTCAATTAACCACCTTTTGATGGAAAACCACTTTTAAATCCACCTTTTGACAATTTTATGTGTTATATTTGACAAAATAAAATTCTTCTTCAGAATCGGCACATCAAAATTTACTTTTTGTAAATTTTTGGTATTTTTCTGATAAAGGTCATTTTTTAATGAATAGTGAAAAATGTTGTATTTTAATCCAAAACCTCATTTTAATCTAATTTATTTATATGATTATATTATCATTTTAATTGGGTTTAAAGTGAAATTAGAATATATTTTTACCATTTAATCCAATAGTGGTAATTGGAATTAATTTCACTTTGAAATTGGACTTAAAGTATTGTCAATATTTTGATATATATTGTTTCATAAAGACACGCTATTTGTTCTGACAAAAAGAATTAATTATTAAATTATTTAATGTAACTTATATGTTTTGAATTTTCTAAAATAGATATCATTTTTGAATTTGGAATATCAAATATAGCTTAAGGTGAATTTTTGGTTTTTTTCTGAAAAACAATAATTTTTGATGAATAGTGAAACCCCTAAGTGGTACTTAAAAAAACTGATTTTTCATTTAAATAAAATTTTACCACCTCTGTTTTTTGAATTTCAAAAATCCAACATACATGGTTTTCATTAGGAAGTAAAATGTGGTTCAATGGGATTAAAATAATTTTTTTGGTGAATAGTAACTTTTAAGTTTTTAATCGCGATTAGAGGTAATTAGTGTAATTTAAGGTAAAAATAATGTTGTAATAATATGAAATAACCTTGACACATTCCCTACAATTATTGTATGTTTCATGGAAGAGTAATAAAATCCATGGGTTAACTTGAGGACCCCATTGAGCCACTTTGGTAGAAAAATGACATTAATAACTTTTTATTTAATGTTAAAATAAAAATGTCACAAACATGTGTCGTTTTACTAAAAAAAATTTAAATGGGGTTATACAAGTAATATTTTTGACTATAAATATTCATTAGAAATATACAAGGATTTAATACATCAGTATAATTTTTTTATAATTTTTAAACATTATCTAAATTAAATTATTTATGACACCATGATGATGTAGTGATTACCTCATTATTTAACAATTTAAATAAAATGAAAATATAATGTCAAATATAAGCCCTAAACTTGTTAAAAACCTATTGGATGTCTTTATTTCGAACTATTATCACATTATCGTCGAAATATATAATTTTGGGACCTTTAAAATCTGAAAATCATTTTATAATAATGTTACTTTTCAAGACTTTCAAAGAGTGCCCCTCCTCTCCGCTTATAAAAGGCCCCCACCTCTACCACCTTGCCCACACCTCTCAAGCCTTTGGATCGGAAAACCCCTGAACATTGTAACTCTCCACATCCATATTTTACTCCTAGAATCAACACTTTGGGCCGAAGTCTTTCCAATGAATCCTTTGATCTCAAATCAAAAAGAGTTACCCGATTTAAAGGTAAAGTCTTCCCTAGTGTTCTATTGTTTTATTTTGCTTCTCCAACCCCGTAAATTTTTTTATTCCTTTATTTTGTAACAACAAAAGTATCTTAAATATACTTGGATGTTGTTATACGAAGTATTAGAGCTACACTTACACACACATCCATCTAATGGTTAAAGAACATACTGTTTCTATGGATGGTGAATTACAGCCTCACAAGACGATGATTGTTCAATATTATTTTAACACATTTAAAGGTGGACATTATGATGTCACTATATTTTATATATGATATATATGGAATTTATGTTTACTATATGCTTCTGTATTTTATATTTAAAACACACCTTTATTCTTTGAATGTTGTGAAAATGCGATAATTTCATATGAGGAAGTGTGGACTACTGCCCCCTCAAGTGATGTGACTCGTTCATGCAATAAATGGAATGTATAAAGAATGAAATTAATGAGAATATGTGACCTATATAACATATATATTATACACTAGAATTATAATATATATATCTCATTTATTTTTAATTCCATTAACATGAAAAAAATGAAAGTAGCGTTCATGCGTACGTACGACCTATCGTCTCCATGAACGGTGCTTTTCATATTTTTGTCTCCAAATTTTTTGGAATAGTATAAAAGGAATATTTACTGGATATATATGATATTTTAATCGTTAAAAATTTTCTGGAAATGATTTACTTATAACTACATGGGCAATCATTTTCAAACAAGTTCATTTTTTACTCATATACCAAACATCGGCAAAAACTTCTGATATGAACTAACATTATTAAACAATTATTATAACATTATAATATGTGATATGAACTGATTAATAATATTTAAAGGACGTCCTTAAGAAATTATAAATTGACTAATGTTTATTATTCTGGAATATAATGAAACGACCAAGACAAGTCGGACTTGGGGTAAGGGATCCCACCCCTCTCTTTATTTTTAAGTACACTCTTTTATGTCATTCCTTTTAAGCTCATCTTTCTTATGATTGGGTTGTTATTTTATATTAATAATACTGTAATTTTTTATGTTCATATGACGAGAGACCATATTTTCTCTCATCAATCCATTTTGGATGTTTTGAGAGGTGCCGTTAGGCTGCCAAATTTTCGTAAGAGATCCAACCTCTCTCTTTCTTTTTAAGTACTCTCCTTTATGTCACTTATTTTAAGCTCCTCTTTGTTATGTCGGGGGATGTTCTTTTATATTACTATTTCTGTAAATTTTATGTTAATATAACGGGAGACCCTATTTGATCTCATCAATCCATTTTTGGAAGTTTTAAGTGGCGTCGTTAGGCTGCCGAGTCTTCGTAAGGGATTTTTCATCTCACTTTTACTACCATGAGATTTATGCTACATTTGCCACCATTACGTTTGAGTGGTATATTTACTTACCATTATTCCACTCTTTGTGTAATATAATTTTGTTTATGAGTATTTACATCAATGTTGTATTTTCCTTCATTTATGGGGTGTATGTTTTGAAAGATACCCAAGTTGGCAAGGGAACCTTTCACCCTCCTCTTTTTAAAAGACATATTTTGTTGGGTATTTTAATTTACATATTGTAATGTTGGGATATTTTCTTCTATATCCTTATTGATGTAAATTTTACATCTATATGATGATATACCCTTTTTATCTCTCATCAACTCATTTTCTGAATTTGGAAGCGACGCCGTTTGGCTGTCTAATTTTTTGCAAGGGAACTTCTTAACCCAATTTTGATTCTTTGGGATAAACTTGTACTCCTTGAATATGTCATTCTATGAAGTGTGTGAATGACCTCAGATTGTTTTACACTTAACATACACTTATATGGGGTGTATTATTTTGTCACACATAATTATGTAATTGATTTATCCTTAATCCAAGGATACCGTCTTTACAAGGGACCTCGTCTGAATCTCCTTTAATTGAGGAATATATTATTCTAATACAAGACTTTCTTTAATACAGTGTATAAATCCCTTTGAATTTTAATTTTTTACAAAAGTAATCTTTTTATACGAAGCATTTTACAAAACGAAAAAAATGAATGTTTCTTTTAACGTACGCGGTGACAACGACCTTTTCCGCCACCGCGAGTATTATTTGGTATTTGGCTTCCTCAACAAGCTATAATATTTTTAAAATGAAATAAATACCATATACTCTTTTATGTATTTTGGTATTGAAAATGGTTTTTATAATGGATTTCTTATGTCAATATATTTAAGTGATATATTGTGATCAATGTGTGGAAATATTTTCTTTCCATTATACTTGTTTTATGTCTTATGATTTTATAATGGTACTTGGAAATTTGATAGGTGGTTACGTGATAAACCATATGACAGGTGGTGCTGTGAATACCAAGACTGGTGGTTACGTTATAACCTCCAATGCATTGGGTATGGAAGCCAACTGTATGGCTATTCCATTAAGTGATATGTGTGGAAGTCTACCGTATGGTTATTCCATTTAAGTATGATTATGTCCCAAGTTACCTTTATATGTTATGTGTAATTTCTATTGGTTTTATGGTAATATTTTGGTTAAAAAAGGGTAAGTAATGATCTTTTATTCAATGAAGAGTATTTTTTTCTTCATAAAGGTGAAAAGTATTACTTTGATAAAGTATTCATGGTTTACTTGTTATTTTGAAAAACTAACAGTTATCCTTCTTTGTGTATCCCTTATTGAGCTTTTTTATGCTCACACCAAGTTTTTTTTGAAATGTTTTTCACAGGACATAATGTGGAATAGGGTCATGGATGGGATCAAGGAAAAGTCATGCTTTCTTAAACATGGAACTAGAAATGACTATTTTTTGGAGTTCATGTTTTGAAAAAAAGGAAACTTTGTAGAAGTGTCTACTGTGTAATCTTTTAAGATGTAATAGTTATAGTCTAATTCTCTAAAACTCTAAACCTGAAAATATACTCTATGTGAATTATTCATTTAATTCAATAATAAGTAATGTTTATGGCCAGGTCCTTATAGTTTGTATCTGAGGTCGGTTTAGACAACTTTAGGGATTATGAGTTTTTGTTAGACACATGGTTATTCCCTATATCTATTATGTCAGTTAAATCCTTGTTTTATAACTTTTTTCAGGTCAAGTAATTTCAGTTACGAATTGAAGGAGGAGGATCTCAAATAACATTCCTATCTCTTCCTGATGACATGCTTGCAATAATTATTGAATAGTCTTTTTCGGATGATTGCAAAAAATTTTCTAGCATACAACTCACTTGCAAGCAGTTGTTTGAGATATCAAACACCTACACTATACCTCATTATTATCGGGGATCATGGGTTGTATTTGGGAAAATACTATTTTCACAATATTCTCATATTTTCAAGAAAGGAAAATATTATCAAGGTATTTTCAAATATTTTACCTTATCACAAGAATTTAAAGCATATTATGATTTTAAAAATGGTGCTGAGGAAGGAGACCCTTGCGCAACCTATTTATATTTGATTTTAAAATATAGTCTCTCAGTACATACTTATGGTATTTTAAAAGGACCAATAATAGAAAGTTTCAACTCAAATTTTGTCTGATAGAAATCATGTTTTATCAGATGTTTTGGAATTATATGTCATACATGATTATTTTCCAAAACTGTTTTTCTGTGAACACCCATATGACCCATGTTATACAAGGTTTATTTGGATGGAGGAAGAAAATTATTTTGAAGGATCTCTAAATCATTGTTTTAATTCATGGGACATCTAGCTACATGAACAAGATGACGATGAAACTGAGTGGACGCCACGATCAAGGAAGGTTGTTATTCATTTTGGGAATTGTTATATTTTATGGTGGTGAAATAAGACTTCAAGAATTAAGATATTGAGATCGTAATGAATTTGGATTGAAATGAGAGGTATAAATAAACTATTGAGGTTAAAACATGTTAGGGTTATTTTTGGAGTTTTATAAAAAGGACAGCACACAGACCATGTGACAACCCGTCGCATCGGAAAAAGATGCGGGAATCGAACCCACTACCGTAGTTCGACTAGTATTTATCGCACACCATTAGACTATGTGAAGTCCCATGTTAGTATGACTTATTATTTTTAGTTAGATGATTTTATGAATTAAGAGTAAGTTGATTTTGGGTTATATATGGAAATTATTAACAAATCATGGAGGATATGTGATTTGCTTAATTACTTTTCAATATGAGAATTTTAGAGAAACTGATGTTATTTGGAGATAAGTGTCAATTTGTACCTTGGAAGACTATGTGACTAAATCATTCAAATATTTGGGTTTCAATCTTAGTTTGGTTTACTTTGAAGAATTTTATGGACATATTGTTTATTGAATGGTCCTCATTGAACTTTGAGTTTTGTTGGAAAAATTTTGGAGATTAAGAATAGATTTTCTTTTTATAAAGGGTTATCCTTTTCTGGATTATCTGATCTTGTTCATAAAATTTTGGTTTTGGTATGGGTCTAATGACATGGGAAATATATATTTATCTTTTGTGGATTAGGTGATTCTCAGGAAGTTGATTATAGTACTCTTAATGCGAACAAGTCTTCCTAAATACTCGTCTTTTGGAGAAAGTATGAGTTTGTGTAAGAAATCTAGTAAAATTTGAAAGTCAACATGACAAGTAATTATGTTTCCTTAAGATCAAAAATAAATTCCTCAATGAAAAGTATCTTAAAACAAAAATTTTGTCTATTAACATTTCCTACTGGGCAATCGAATACCATTTAACCCACCACATGTTTGTGATTTTCTTGTGGTTAACTTTCTCCTAAACATGTTTTCTATCACTCTCCCTCAGAACATGACCCTTTGATTTTTCTTCCATATCCATGTTTCCTTTATAGAATCCTAGTATGGGTTAACTCAGGTGACCTCTATACTTCGCTTTCTTTCTTTTAAAGTGATTGTTTTATTGACTCTTGTTCCGATGTAGGAATTTCAACGATGTTTCCGATCCCAATTTTAAAATTGCGAGGATGCAATTCCCAAAATGGGGGAATGATGTAACACCCCAGGTAAATAAAGAATATGGCATTTTTATATTTATCCATATTTGTGAATAAAATGTTAATATTAATTTAAAGGGAACACTATGCTCGATGGCTTACCCAATACGCAACAACGAGTTCCTTTGCAATCTTTCGTTGCACTCTAATAATAAAATAATTTTATTTTAAATGGTAGTTAACACCTGGATGTTGTAATTATGGGAATGAATAGAACTAACTACAAAATTATTATATATGTTTGTAAAATATTTTTACTTTTTACAATAAATGTTAGAGGATTAAAAATGTGAATGAATCCAATTTTAAGCGTAAACATTTTAATATTCTTTAAAAGGTCGATTAACTGCCTTTTGATAGAGAACCTCTTTTAAATCCACTTTTTGACAATTTTATGAGTTATTTTTGACAAAATAAAATTCTTATTTAGAATCGGGACATCAAAATTTACTTTGTGTAAATTTTTGGTACTTTTCCGATAAAGTTCATTTTTTAATAAATAGTGAAAAATGTTGTATTTTAATTCAAAACCTCTTTTTAATCTAATTTATTTATATGATTAGATTATATTTTTAATTGGGTTTAAAGTGAAATTAGAATATATTTTTCCATTTAATCTAATAGTGGTCATTGTAATTAATTTCACTTTGAAATTGGACTTAAACTAGCGTTAATCGTTTGATATATATTGTTTCATAAAAACACGCTATTTGTTCTAACAGCAGGAATTAATTATTAAATTAATTAATGTAACTTATATGTTTTGAATTTTTTAAAATAGACATCATTTTTTAATTCAGAATATAAAATATAGCTTAGGGTGATTTTTTGGTATTTTTCTGAAAAAACTTCAATTTTTAATGAATAGTGAAACCAATAAGTGCTACTTAAAAAAACTAATTTTTTGTTTAAATGAAATTTTACCACAACTGTGTTTTGAATTTCAAAAATCCGACATACATGGTTTTCATTAGGAAGTAAAATGTTGTTCAGTGGGATTAAAATAATTTTTTTGGTGAATAGTAACTTTTAAGTTTTTAATCGCGATTAGAGGTAATTAGTGTAATTTAAGTTAAAAATAATGTACTAATAATTTGAAATGACTTTGAAACAAGTCCTAACCTTATTGGATGTGTCATGGGTGACCAGGAAAATCAATGGGTAAACTTGGGGACCCCATGGAGCCACTTAGGTAGGAAAATGACATTAATAACTTTTTATTTAATGTTAAGATAAAAATGTCCCAAACATGTGTTATTTTACTAAAACAATTTTTAAATGGGGTTATACAAGTCCTATTTTTGACTATAAATATTACTTAGAAAGATAAAATTATTTCCTACATCATGATGTTATTTTCATAATTTTTAGATATTATATAAATTAAATTATTTTTGACACTATGATGATGTAGTGATTACCTCATTATTTAACGATTTAAATAAAATGAAACTATAATGTAAAATATAAGACCTAAACTTGTAAAAAACCTTTTGGATGTTTGGATTTAGAACTATTATCACCTTGTACTCTAAATATATAATTTTGGGACCTTTAAAATCCGAAAATCATTTTATAATAATGTTACTTTTCAAGACATTCCAAGAGTGCCCCTCCTCTCCCCTTATAAAAGGCCCCCACCTCTACCACCTTACCCATACCTATCAAGCCTTTGCCTAGGCCAAACCCTGCCCATTTTATCTCTCCAAATCCCTCTCTTACTCTTATAAGCCTCACTTTGGGATGAAGGCTTTCCAAGGAAGCCTTTGATCTCAAATCAAAAAGAGTTACCCGATTTAAAGGTAAAGTCTTCCCTAGTGTTCTTTTATTTTATTTTGCTTCTCCGACCCCATAATTTTTTTATTACTGTATTTTGTGACAAAAAAATTATCTTCAGTATACTTGGATGTTTTTATAAGAAGTATTTGAGCTACACTTACACAATAATCCGTCTAATGGTTAAAGAACACACTGTTTCTGTGGATGGAGAATTTCTTCCTCACGAAACGATGATTGTTCAATATTATTTTAACACCTTTAAAGGTGGACATTATGATGTCATTGTATTTTATATATGATATATATTGTATTTATGTTTAATATATGCTTTTTTTAAACATACCTTTATTCTTTTCATGTTATGCAAATGCGATAATATAATATGAGGAAGTGTGGACTACCGCCCCCTTAAGTGATGTGACTCGTTCAAAAATACATGGAATGTATAAAGAATGAAATTAAAGAAAATATGTGACCTATATAACATATATATTATATAATATAATTATAATATATATATATCTCAATTTTTTTAATTCCATTAATATGACCAAAAAAATGAAAGTAGCGTTCATGCGTATGTACGGCCTACCGTCTCCATGAACAATGATTTTCCTTGTTTATCTCCAAATATTATGTAATAGTATAAAATGAATATTTACTGGATATATATGATATTTTAATCATTAATAATATTCTGTAAATGATTTAATTATAACTACATGGGTAATCATTTTCAAACAAGTTAATTTTTTACTCATATACCAAACATCCGAAAAAACGTCTGATATGAACTAACATTATTAAACAATAATTATAACATTATAATATGTGATATGAAATGAATAATAATCTTTAAATACGGTTCTTAGGAAATTATAAATTGAAAAAAGTTTATTATTCAGGAATATAAAGAAACGAACAAGACAAGTTGGACTTGAGGTAAGGGATCCTACACCTCTCTAAATTTTAAGTACACTTTTTTAAGTCATTCCTTTTATGATCATATTTCTTATGATTGGGATGTTCTTTTATATTAATCTTACTGTAATTTTTTATGTTCATATGATGAGAGACCCTATTTTCTCTCATCAATCCATTTTGGAAGTTTTGAGTGGCGTCGTTAGGCTGCCGAATTTTCGTAAGAGATCTAACCTCTCTCTTTCTTTTTAAGTACTCTCCTTTATGTCACTTGTTTTAAGATTTTCTTTGTTATGTTGTGGGATGTTATTTTATATTACTCTTTCTGTAAATTTTATGTTAATATGATGAGAGACCCTATATTATCTCATCAATCCATTTTTTTGAAGTTTTAAGTGGCGCCATTAGGCTGCCGAGTTTTCGTAAGGGATTTTTCATCTAACTTTTATTCCCGTGAGATTTATTTTACATTTGACACCATTTCATTTTAGTGGTATATTTAATGCCCATTATCCTACTCTTCTTTTAATATACTTTCATTTATGATTATTTATATCAATGTTGTATTGTTTTTCTTTCATGGGGTGTATGTTTCGAAAGATACCCAAGTCGGTAAGGGAAGCTTCCACCCTCCTCTTTTTAAAAGACTTATCTTGTTGGGTCTTTTAATTTAAATATTGTAATGTTGGGAAATGTTCTTCTATATCCTTATTTATGTAAACTTTATTTCCAAGTGTTGAGATACCCTTTTTATCTCTCATCAACTCATTTTCTGAATTTTGAAGTGACGTCGTTAGGCTGTCAAATTTTTTTCAAGGGAACTTCTTAACCCAATTTTGATTCTTTGGGATAAAATGTTACTCCTTGAATATGTCTTTCCGTGAATATGTGTGAATGAAATCTGATTGTTTTACACATAATATCCACTTATATTTGGTGTATTCATTTTTCACACATAATTATGTAATTGATTTATCCTTAATCTAAGTATACTATCTTTTTAAGGGACCTCATATCAATCTCCTTTCATTGAATAATATATTGTTCTAATACAATAATTTCTTTTATACGTTGTATAAACCCCTTTGACTATTAATTTTATATAAAAGGAATATTTTTCTATGAATCGTTTTACAAAATTACAAAAAGGAATGTTTCTTTTAACGTACGCGGTGACAATGACCTTTTCTACCACTGCAAGTATTATTTGGTCATTGGCTTCCTCAACTAGCCGTAGTGTTTTTAAAATGAAATAAATACCATATAATATTTTATGTATTTTGGTATTGAAGATGGTTTTCATAATTGATTTGTTATGTCAATATATTTAAGTGATATATTGTGATAAAAGTGTGGAAATGTTCTCTTCCCATTATATTTGTTTTATGTATTATGATTTTATAATGGTACTTGGACATTTGCCGGGTGGTTACATGATAAACCATATGACGGGTGGTTCCATGAATACCAAGACGGGTGGTTACGTTATAACCTCCAATGCATTGTGTATGGAAGTCGGTCGTATGGCCATTCCATTAAGTGATATGTGTGGAAGTCGAGCGTATGGTTGTTCCATTTAAGTATGTTTATGTCCCAAGTGACCTTTATATGTTATGTGTACTTTATATGGGTTTTATGGTAATATTTTGGTTACAAAAGGTTATGTAATGATCTTTTATTCAATGAAGAGTATTTTCTGCTTCATAAAGGTGAAACGTATTACTTTGATAAAGTATTCATGGTTTACTTGTTGTTTTGAAAAACTAACAGTTACCATTCTTTATGTATCCCTTACTGAGATTTTTATGCTCACCCCAAGATTTTTTTTGAAATTTTTTTCACATGACATAATGTGGAATAGGTTCAAGGATGGGATCAAGGAAAAGTCATGCTTTCTTAAACATGGAACTCGAAATGACTTTTTTTTGGAGTTCATGTTTTGAAAAAAATGGAAACTTTGTATAATTGTCTACTGTGCAATCTTTTGTTATGTAATAGTTATGGTATAATTCTCTAAAACTCTAAACCTGAAAAGATCCTCTATGTGAATTATTCATTTAATTCAATAATAAGTAATGTTTAAGGCTGGGTAATTATACTATTTACCCCCTTATATCCTGATCTCAATATCAATACATTGTAAATATACAGTTATTCAATATTCTTTATCCTCATCATAGATAATCAACCTTGATCCTCTCAAATTAGGGCATTGGTTTCCCATAGCTCTTTCTTGCGGCAGTAATGTGCTGAGCTATAATTATGTTTAATAAACTCTAACAATATTCTCTAGTTAAAATTAATATTTTTCAAAGTTAATATATACTTTAAAACATTATGACTAGTATATATATCACACCATTATCATAAAAGATGATTCCTCAAAATATTTAACCCAATAATTATGATAATAAAATCCAAAATATGATTTGGGTCATTTGACTCATGAACATTCGATTGTTGTGATGCATATGCATTAACCACATTATTTTCCAATACAAAACATACTTTTCCCTTTTTATATATATTCATTACATAAAAACCCTTCTCTAGTGTAGGGTACTGTAAGAATGGGTCTATTGACTAATGTTATAATCTATTCAATAAATTTTATTTCACATTCATTTATCTAAAGAAACATGAATCATTACCCAATAAACTTTGTGAGTAGATTATTTATTCATGATAAATTCTCTATAATAAACTGATAATATCAAAAAAACTGAGAAAAAAAGAGATATCATTCACAGTGGTTAGTCTGGACCAATACTAAATACCATCCATATTTGACGGATCCACCAATATATATTCTCTTGAGATTAATTAACACAATAGTGATACTTTTTATAGAAAAAAATATAACTTTTTTTAATATTTATTATATATTATCCTTCTATAGGATCTTCAAAAAAAATACTCAAATGATTTGAATTTAACCCCATTATCTTTCAATATATAAGAATAAAACCTATAAAGATTCCCATAAATAGATTAAGGTAATCTCTAAAGAACGTATTCATTAAATCCTTGAATATATTGGTTCAATTAATAAGAAAAAATTGTATCACTATAATTTTATAGTTTCCATGACCCATATGGATGGATGAATTGTGTATGTACTCACATTTGACCCTCAAATGATAGAATCTAGATCACTGATCAATCATGTAATAATATTTATCTCCTCATTATTGATCAAAAAATTCATCTATAAAAGGAAAAGGATAATTATTCCGAATTTTGATCATGTTTATTTCCCAATAATCAATGTGTTGTCACATTTATCCATAATTATTTTTAATAAAATAAGTAGGTGCACCCTATGATGATATACATGGTTAAATGAATCTAATATCAAGACTCTCCAAATGTTATTTATTTAACTTATACATCCCAATCAGAGAAATTTTATATTCATTAATTAAAATAGGTATAGAACAATGTATGAGTTATATTTTAAACATAACATCATGATTTTCTGGAATCCAAGTAAATTATTCCATTTAAACATCATAAAACATTCATAAAAAATATATATTTTTGATATAGATTTTCTCCCCAACTAATTAAGAAAAACACCCCTTATGAATTGGAATATAGACACATAAAATGGATGACTTTTTTTTGGATGTTTATGTTTATCATCATACCAATATAAAATAAGAGGTTGGTGTAAAAAATCTTACATTACTTCCATATTTTAGAAAACCATTTTGGATTTATTTAAATAAATCCAATACATTACCAAAATAACATCACATTCAACTAGAGAAAGAGTAATAATATTTTTATGAATTGTATTCCCACAAACATTAATTAAAGAAGAATAACATACTTTAGATGTAATCATCATACCATTTAGATATTTCATGAATAATATAACATGTGATCATTGAGATGGTACAACGATACACTTAAAAATTTATTCATATATAAAAGTGTGTGTGGATCCAGAATCAAATATGACATTATCAATTAAAGAGGGTATATAATGTGTACATTCAATAAGTTGTTATCGTACTAAAAATTTGAAACAGTGATACCATGATATTTCCCTTTGAATCTGGGATTAATAGGTTTCTAATTTAAACAATCATCATTTACCTTTTTGTTAACGCATTTTCTAGAAAAATTCCCATAAACATTAAATTTGAAACATTACTTTGTGGGTGGTGAATTCAAAGGTTTATTATATCCATCATTAGAAAACTCATTCATCCCATCACATTGAAATTTTATTTCCTCATGAACTTTATTTCCATAGATAAAACATTTATCAATCCCCTAAAACCAGTTTCCACTATGTTTCCTTCCACCCATATAGCATAAAGGAAATATCAACTTTTCCCACCATATTTTTTGGAATTCCCATTGAATTCATCCATTTTTTCTTATCCAAACTATTTCATTGATAGGTTACTCAAAAATACATTTACACAATGTTATCACATAAAATAATTTATTCATATCTAATGATGTACCTTATGGTTAAATCCATTTGGATACATGGTTTTAATCAAACTAAGAATCAGTCAACCTTACTTTTAGTTTGGATGATAATACAATAGTTTCCTCTCACAAGTCTTGTAAAATTTTCTTAGTAGGTACTCATAAATTCATCAATACTCAAATTTATCTCAATAAATTTCATCCCCATTTTCATAAGAATAATAATAGGAAATTACATATTCAAAAGTTATATCATAACCACTTCCCACTCTATGTAGTAATTTCTTCTCAAGGTATCATTTTCATGATAATATTTCACCATTTATCTTATGCACTTTTCAAATGATGGATAATGATAATAATATATTCCGGTTCCATGAAATGGAAAATATAAAATATCATTTTAGTGGTACTAATCCATTTTATAAATTTCTAGTGGATATGTAAACCAACTAAAAAAGATAGATGTCGCATCATGAATGAATCAATAGATTTTTCATCCATCCTATTCTTATTTGGAATAAAACCATGATTTATATCATGTGAATGTTGTGTAAGAATATAAATGTAATTTTACATTTCACCTCTTATAACAATTGGATAATTTATGGAAAAATCATAAATTGTCTATCACATTCACTATTAACACAATTCCACCAGGTATGTTTTAATGACAAAAACCATAAATCATAGTATGAGGAATAATGATTATAGTGGGAAACCAGATAATAATGAAAAAAAATTATAGGATTTCAAACCTCGGATGACTTCTTTTTTATTATATTAATACATTGGTTTAAGATAGATCATTAAGGGTCATATATAATTTATATCCTGTATAATGGTGCATAAATAAAATGTAAACTATCCCAAGAATATACAATGAGAGTGTGAAATGAGGTTCATAGATAGGGAACACTCTCCATGCATCAGATTGATACCAAATCATTGTTGAGTCAAAAAGGTTTTCCTTATGACTATTCCATTCCTTCTTGTTTTGAAAATCCCAAACACCTTATCTTAAGGAAAATCTCTTTTATAAGGAAAACTGCTTTCTTAAGGAAAATCGCTTTTATAAGAAAAATTATCCTTATCATATTTTCATCCATATTTTACTTAATTATGAGATTCATATTCATTTTCTCAGAATCATTGAAACTTTGTTATAAAGCATTCTGTTTTAGGATTCGGTTTCTGGATAAGAACTATAAGGAAGTTTCATTCCGAATTCCGGATATGAACTCTGACTAAGTTCTATTCCAGATTCAGGATACGAATTCTGAAGAAGAATTCTCATTACAAATTCCAATGAAGAATTCTCATTACGAGTTCTAATGAAGAAATCTCATTCTGAATTCCCATTACGAATTCTAATGAAGAACTCTCATTACGAATTCTGATGACGAATTCTCATTACGAATTCTGATGACGAATTCTCATTACGAATTCTGATGACGAATTCTCATTACGAATCCTGATGATGAATTCTCATTACGATTTCAGATGATGAATTCCTATTCCAAATTCTCATTCCGAATTCACCTATTAAACAGAATTTGAGTATCTTTGTTATATACACTCTGAATTAATTCAGACTCCGAAAAATATCTTTGTTAGACTCCGAACTACTATATTGCTTCCACTTCTAAAATTTGTCTACTCTTTACTATTGTTCCTTACACTCCGAACCTTCACTCCGAAGTTTTTATTCCGAACGTTTATGTTAGAGTTTAAAACGATGTCGTATATTCTGTTACACTTGTTTTTAAACGATGTCGTCTGTTTTGTTATAAACTAACCGTTGTCTAAGTGACACGTGTACAGGTCCCTCCGATCTTTAAGGAAAATATGACCGTTGGAGAAGGAGCCAACCTTACCTATAAATAGGAGCTCATTTGAAAGAGCTCGAAACTGATGACAGATGAACAACTTGGTTTTGTGCATACATGCTGTTGAAGTGAATTCTAGAGAGAGAGGCTCTTATTAACTCTCAAAGATTTGTGTGACTCTGAATGTTGGTGATTACATTCGAGGGCTTCCGGGGATAGGAAGACAGAGGTGCCGACTACTTGAAGTTCGAGGGCTTCCTTGCTGAGGAAGACAGAGGTTGCCAACTACCTTGAAGGTGAGGGCTTGCGGGGATAGCAAGACAGAGACTCCGATCTTCGTATCGAGGGATTACCCTGGTGTGGGTAAGACAGACTTTCTTGAAAGTATAAATCAAGGGACCTTTATCCAAGGTTGTTGGATACCCTTCTCTTTGGGTTAAAAGACTTATATCTTGTTACTTGTAGTTTTACTACTTGTGTTTATTCCGCTGCATTTTGTATTATAAGGAAAGTATAAATTTCTTATACTTCCTTATTTGTACTCTGTTTCATTTATATTCTATACGCTTTAAGGTAGAATCTCATATTGTAATCTTTTGATTAAGTTTCAATTTCCGGAACCATATTTCTGGAACCCTCATTCAGAATCTCTTTCCTAGTTTGCATTCGGTGATAAGAGGTGTTGTGAATTTTCATAGTTTAACTTTGTTAAACTTAGCCTTTTCCTTTACTTAAGGAAAACATAGTTATTCTTAACTAACTTTAAAGGTTCCAAAGGAATTTTTAAAGTATACAATTCACCCCCCCTCTTGTATATTGAGCATCTACATCAATATTTCGATCCTACAATTGGTATCAGAGGTTGAAAACCTCTTACTCTATACCAATCTTACATTTGGTATCAAAGGAGGTCTCTGAAATACTTGTACTCACATACAAGTTTTTCTTTCTCACTTTCCCATTCCGAATTTTCTCATTCCGAAACGTTTCCCATTCCAAACATTGTGATTACGAATCTTTGCTACTAACAAGTTTGTGTGCAAAGTTATTTTAAGTATGGCAGGAATTGATGTTGGATCTATTGGAAATCTAAATCCGACAAGACCACCTATCTTTGATGGTAATGACTATGAATACTGGAGAGATCGTATGAAGACTTTTCTTATCAATACTGGATTAGACAACTTTGTTATGCTTACTGGTGATTATAAAATTCCTGATAAGGAAGTCAGAACTTTTACTAATCAGGAAAAGAAAAAATATCAACTCAACTATAAGGTACGCAATACTTTACTATGTTCAATGACCAGAAACATATATAGCCAAATTTCTTCATGTGAAGCAGCTAATTTTATATGGAAGAAGTTAGAGGTTACACATTTTGGGACTTCTAAGGTGATTGAGACTAGAAGAGATATGCTTAGAGCTGAATATCATGGCTTCAATTTTCCTTATGGAGAACCTATCTGTAAAGTTAAACAAAGATTTATGACTATCGTCAACAGTCTACAATCTATGGGAGAGAAAGGTTTAGATGATGAAGCTCTTGTGGACAAGATAATTGATATTATGCCCAATGAATGGGAGTCCAAGAGAATAGCTATAGATGAGAACAGGAAGGTAACTCAAATTACTCTTGATGAGATTTTTGGAACTCTTCTACAACATGAAACAAGAATGAAGAGAGATGATGAAAACATCAAGAAGAAAAATGGAAATGGTACTGTTGCTTTTACTAAAACTTCAAATCAGATGAAAGCTAAGACTCCTGAGAGAGTAACCAGATCCAAGTCTAAGAAAGTTATTTTCCAATCTGAATCTAGTGAGAGTGAAGACTCAGAAAATGAATTATCCAATCTTGCTCGAAGGATGAACAAGATAGCTGGACAGAGAAATTTTCAATCTAAGTATAAGAAGAAGGGCAGGAAAGATATGAAATATGGAGAAGTTACTTGTTATGAATGTAAGAGAGCTGGACATATTAGACCAGATTTCCCTACGCTCAAAAAGAAAGAAAGGAAGGAAAGACATTCAGACAAGAACAAAAAGAAGTATTATAAAGCTAAAGCTAAGAAAGTTCTGAAAGCTAATGACACCTGGAGTGCCAGTGGTGGTGACTCTTCAGATGAATCTTCTGATTATGAATCTTCAGGACAGAAGAATCTTGGTATTATAGCCAGATTACCTATTGATAATCATTGTCTTATGGCTAAGGTACGAAATACTGAATCATTGAACAATGTTTCTTTAAACTCTAATGATAGTAAGTATTATAACTCTTCTGATGAAGAATCATCTTCTGATGAGGAAAATACTTTACCTACTTATGAAGAAGTCTCTAGGTTTGATGAACTTATTGAGATTGATAATTCCAAACTCAATAAGAAACTTGATAAGGCAAACTCTAGAAATTCTATTCTTACAAAAGAGATATCAGATCTTTCTAAAGATCTTGATAAGAAAAATGATGATTTTGAAAATATTTCAAAAAATCTTGAGGAAGTAAGTTCTGAGAAGAATAAACTTTCTAAAGAATTAGAAAAAGTAATTTCTAAGAAAAATGTTTTCGAGGCTAACTCTAGTTCAAAAACTAATGATTTTGAGGATAAAAACTTGGTTGTAAAACTCAAGTCCGAAATTTTTTCCTTAAAGAAGTGTTTATCAAACTTTACCCATGGTAAAGAAATTTTTGATAAGATGTATTCCCAAATACGACCTTTAAGAAAAAAATCCGGATTTGGTTATATCCATGCAAAACCAATTTTCAGTAGCAATTATTTTGTTCCTCAAAGTGTCCCATTCTGTACCAAGTGTCAATGTGGTGGTCACAGGGCAAATAATTGTTCATTAAACAAAACCCAATCTCTAGGATTTCACAAAGCTTACTTTTCCAAGAAGATGTGGGTACCTAAAATTTTATTGTCTGGAAATCTCGGATCCAAACAAGTTTGGATTCCGAAAGTCTAATTTTCTTCTTGATTTCAGGATAATAAAGAAAGTACCAGCAACAATACATGGTACATGGATAGTGGATGTTCCCGGCACATGACTGGTAACAAAAGCTATTTTGAAAAGATTATCAAAACGAAAGGAGGAAAGGTAACTTTCGGAGACAATGCTAAGGGAGAGATTGTTGGTATTGGTAATATTGTTCTTTTAGGTAAAACCTTGATTTCAAATGTTCTTTTTGTTAAGGTTCTTAAGCACAACCTCATTAGCATAAGTCAGTTATGTGATAAAGGTTACCTTGTGAATTTTAGGAATGATAAATGCTTAGTTCACAATTCCAAGGAAGAATTTATTCTCTCAGCCAATAGGCAAGAGAATGTCTACACTTTGAACCTATAAGACCTCAGGAGCCAAGATTTACCTTGCCTAAGTGCAATGAAAGATCATTCCTGGTTATGGCATAGAAGATTAGGACACTGTAATATGAGAAACCTATGTAAACTCTCTAAGAAGAAACTAGTTAAGGATCTACCGGAGCTTAGATTTGATTCTTCTAAAGTTTGTGATCCTTGTCAATATGGCAAGCAACATAAATCTAGTTTTAAGTCAATCGGTGAAGTCTCAACAACCGATGCATTACAGTTAGTGCACATGGATCTATTTGGTCCAACACAAACTGGAAGTATTGGAGGAAAATATTATGTGTTTGTTCTAGTTGATGATTACACTAGATTTACTTGGGTCTATTTTATAGCAAATAAATCTGAAGCTTTTTCTTATTTCAAAAGTTTTAGAGCTCAAGTTAAAAATGAGAAAAACCTTCCATTGAAAACTATTCATAGTGATCATGGAGGAGAATTTCAAAATTCTGATTTTGAAACTTTTTGTAGTAAGAAAGGTATTACTCAAAATTTTTCAGCACCTAGAAATCCTCAACAGAATGGTGTAGTTGAAAGAAGAAATAGAGTTCTTCAAGAAATAACTAGAACCATGTTGAGTGAATATTCTATCGCTAGACATTTCTGGGCTGAAGCTGTAAGTTCTGATTGTTATACTATAAATCGAGTTTTGATTAGACCTTTTCTTAATAAAACTCTTTATGAGTTATGGAATGGTAGAAAATCAAGACTTTCCTACTTCAAGGTTTTTGGGTGCAAAGTATTCATTTTGAATACTAAAGATAACTTACATAAATTCGCACCAAAGTCTGATGAAGGAATTTTCTTAGGATATTCCACAACTTCTAAGGCATATAGAGTTTTTAATAAAAATACTTGTACTGTTGAGGAAACAGTACATGTAAAATTTGATGAATCAGATCCTTTTGTTTTTAAACCATCTCAACCTACATCTCCGGATGTGTTTTCAAAAACTGATTGTCAACCTTTGATAGAAGAACCTTCTGATAAGGAAATTGTTCTAGAAGATACTTCTGAAACATTTACCCCAGAAGACTTTCTACCCTATGTTGATGAACAGGTTTTACAAAACCCAAATCAGGTGTTTCTTAAGAATCATCCCATTGATAGTATCATTGGTGATGTAAACCAACCTGTAAGGACTAGAAGTTCATTAAGAAATGAAGTAGAACATCTAGCATTTCTTTCCCAATTAGAACCTAAAAGCACTAATGAAGCTTTAGGTGATGATGATTGGATTAAAGCCATGCAAGATGAACTAAATGAATTAGAAAGGAATAAAGTCTGGACCTTGGTTGAAAGACCTAAGGAAACTTCTGTTATTGGAGTAAAATGGGTTTTCAGAAATAAATGTGATGAAAATGGAGTCATTGTTAGAAATAAAGCTAGACTTGTTGCTAAAGGCTATAATCAGCAAGAAGGAATAGACTATGAAGAAACCTATGCTCCAGTAGCTAGAATTGAATCTATCTGTATTCTACTTGCCTTTGCAGCATTCTTTAATTTCAAACTTTTCCAAATGGATGTGAAATGTGCTTTTCTTAACGATTATGTTCAAGAGGAAGTATTTTTGAACAACCTCCTAGCTTTGAAGATACAAAACATCCTGATCATGTTTTTAGACTTACCAAAGCTTTGTATGGCCTTAAACAAGCCCCACGAGCATGGTATGATAGACTCACTGGATTTTTGCTTCAAAATAACTATGTTAAGGGAAATGCAGATCCGACCCATTTTATAAAGAAAGATAAGAAAAATGTTTTGATTGTTCAAATTTATGTGGATGACATTATATTTGGTTCAACTCAGCAATCTTTGACTGACTCTTTTGGAAGTCTAATGAAATCGTAGTTTGAAATGAGTATGATGGGTGAGTTAAATATTTTTCCTTGGTTTTCAAATTTCTCAAAAACCAGAAGGAACCTACATATCTCAACATAAGTATATTAAATATCTTATGAAAAAGTATGGTTATGAAAACACTAAGAGTATACGTACTCCCATTTGTACCTCAAACTCTTTAGATCTTGATGAAGCTGGGAAACCAGTAGATCAAACATCTTTTAGAGGTATGATAGGAATTCTACTTCACTTAACAGCTAGTCGACCAGACATAATGTTTTCAGTATGCTTATGTGCAAGATATCAATCCAATCCTAAGGAATACCACTTAAAGGAAGTAAAAAGAATTTTTCGCTACCTCAAGGGAACCATGGATCTAGGATTATTTTATAGTTCTGGAAATGATTTTGTTCTAAAAAGATTTTCTGATGCTGACTTTGGTGGATGTAGAATGGATAGAAAAAGTACATCCGAAACTTGTCATTTATTAGGAGATTCTTTAGCTTCTTGGTACTGCAAGAAGCAACATTCTGTAGCACTTTCCACTGCTGAAGCTAAATATGTAGCAGCTGTAATTTGTTGTGCTCAAGTGTTGTGGATGCAACACACACTCACAGACTATGGCTTGAGTTTTACTAAAACTCAAATTTTGTGTGATAACACAAGTTCCATTTCCCTCAGTAAGAACCCTGCACATCACTCTCGTTCAAAACACATAGATATTAGGCATCACTTTCTTAGGGATCACACACTCAAAAGAGATATTATTCTTCAGTTTATTGGAACGCAAGATCAACTTGCTGATATTTTTACAAAATCTTTGCCTTCTGATAGATTTGAATATATTAAACAGAAGTTAGGAATGATAACCGTAAGGTAATATATCTTAATTAACTTTCTGTTGAAAAATATCCTTACAGTAATAAACTCCTTTTCATAGGGGGAGTACATTTGATTGTTTGTTTAACAAAGTTTTTCAAAATTTGTTTTCAAACTTTTCGGAATGAAGATTTACGGAATGGAACTTCTGGAACTAAAATTTTCCAAAATGTACATTTTCGTACAGAATACTTCTGGAATGGAAGTATTCGTATTGAAAATTTCCAGAATGAAAATTTCGTACTAAAAGTTTCATAAAGGAATTTTCATACCAAATTTTTCGTAATGTATTTTTCGTACTAAGTTCTTCGTACTGTTTTTCTTCTTAAGTTTGTTTTTCGTACTGAGTTTTTCGTAATGAGTTTTTCGTACTAAGTTTATTTTACATAGTAAAATTTTTGCGAAATCTTCCATTACGAATAATCCTCCTAAGCCAATCCGAAAGGTATGGTTACCCTACTCAAGTTTTCATTGTCATATTTTACTTGCTGGAATTTTCTTGTATTATGATTTCGGATTATAGTTTTCTTAACTCTTTGTTTTAATAAAAACCTCAAAAAGATCGGATTCAAGCTTTCAACCGTCAGATCTGATCTCAGCTCATTCTAACCGTTAGATCAACTATGGAAGGTGAACCGTCATCTCGTTGCCTATATAAAGGGGACCCAAATACTTGTCCCACATCGATCTCAAGCTCTCGCGTCCCGAATCTCTGCCTCTCTGATTTAAGGCCGTTCCGAACTTTAGTATTCTCCGTTCCAAACTTCTCAGAGGACTTCAAATCCGAATGTCTGCGGAGTTAGCATCTCAAGAAATGTCATCCACTAAGCCTATTTCGCAATGGTTAGTTTACAGAGAAAGGTTAGTCCATCCAGATTTCTTCAGAAACTACGATTCTATTATTTCAAAGAACATTAAGTTGAATGGCTGGGAAGATGTTGCGGTGTTAAAAACTGGGAACCAAGATGAAGTATATTCAGACTTACTTGTCGAGTTCTATGAATCAGTTTTCTTCTTTAAGGAAGATAATAGGGAGAAGTTATCTTTTAAGTCTTATGGCAAGACTTACAAGATTTCTCACACCAAGGCTGCAAGCTTGGTAGGGCTGTCTTATGAAGGAGAAGCCGAGTTTACTTCACTTGTGTTGCCAGAATCTAAGGGTAGCTTCGACAAGGAAAAAGCCTTAGAAACTCTCGGACTGGCTAATGACAAGGCTCCGAAGATTGCAAGTCTATCTACAAATTTCTGGATTCTGGAGTTATGGGTGCAAGGACATATCGTATCGAGGAAAGGTGATAAAGATAGCTTGAAGAAAAGTGAGATCTATATCTTAGATTTCCTGATAAATCTAAGGAAGTTTAACTTGATGAAGCATATTCTTCTTACTATTGAAAATTTGAAGAAAGGAAATCTGAGAGCTCAGATTATTATGTATCCAGAAATCCTCTCCAAGTTAATTGTTCGGTGCCTTGAGTCTTTCAAGGAGGCTTGAAAATCTAATCCAAGAGTTTGCAAGATCATGCTGGTCAGCGATGGTACTCTTAAGAGAATGGATGTGGCTTTCAACAAGGAAATGGGTGAGTTCTTCGATTTTCAAAGTCAAGAAGAAGCGGCTCCGAAAGCTGCTGAACCAGAATCATCTAAGCCTGTAAGGAAGAGAAAGCTGAAAGAAGTGGAAGTACAAGCAGAGAATCCTAAGTCCAAGGAAGTCCATTCCGCACCTCCAAAGCCTAAGAAGAAGAAAGCCTATCCTGATGAGGTTTTTATGAAGTGGAGAGCTGATAAAGAGAAAAGAAAAGAAGGGGATCCGTAGTTCGGATTGGACCCTGTGGAGGCTAAGGCCTTGAAGGAGAGAACTGCTGATGAGCTTGAAAAACAAGCAAAGCAAAAGAAGCTCAAGAAGAAGATGTCTGAGGTTGAGGTAGCTCAGGATTTGTTGAAATTCAATGAAATGGTTTCAGCAACTATTCCAGTTCCGAGATCTTTCTCCTTGGAATCTCTACCTGAGACTCCAGGAAGAAATTTTGTTGCTCCGGAAGAAGCTGTGGCTAAGAATACTGAGGAAGTAGAGCAAGTCGATTAAGTGGAACAAGTAGAAGAGGGTGCTGAAGGAAGTGGTGAAACCGGAGATGTGTTGAAACAAGTAGATGATTATAAGGGGACACCTTCAGAACACTTATCACTCCGAACTTCTGAAGCAGAATCTTCAAAGCTAGTTACTCCAGAAATGGAAGAAGAGAAAGGAGAAGAAGAAGTTTATTATCATGGAGAAGAAGAACATCTCTTACTTGATGTTTCTCAGAAAGAAATCGTAGGGGTTCGTGTTCAGGAAGTCGCTGATGAAGAAGATAATGTTGTTCAAGTTTTTGATAGTGAGAAGAGAACTCCGGAACAGGATTCAATTCCAAAAAAAGACAAGGGAAATCAAATTCTTGCTGATACTCCGAGCTCAAAAGTGAGGAAGAGGAAGGAAGTTGGTAGCTCTTCAAAGAGAAAACTTGAACTTGTTGAAGAAGATATTTCGCCAAGCAAAGTTTCAGATTCGGAGTCATCTTCAGTGGGGCATGACTTTGTTGTTCTGTCTTTGAAGAAGTTGGTGGGAACCATTCCGACATTCTCTAGTATTGACTCTAGATGTAAAATGCTCCAACATGATTTAAATCAGAAAACTGACTCCGTATCTATGGTTATGGACAAGTGTGTTGAAATAGAGGCTCAGTTCAGAACGTTTTTCGTTGGCTACGAAGCTCATAGAAAATCTTGCAAGAGGATGACAAACTGGTCGAAGAAGACTGTGGAAGAGATGAGGTTGCTTGATGAGTTTCAAGAAAATGTTAAAGATGCCTTTGAGACTGAGGACAAGAAGATAAATGAGTTAAATACATCTTTTGAAGAGAAGCTGACAGAATAAAAGAACTTCCGGATTCAAGAAGTGAGAGATCTGAATGGGAAGAAAAGATCAAATCCCAGGAAGAAAAACTGAAAGCTCAAGAAGAAAAAATTGAAGCTCAATCCGAAAGAATAGTTGCCTTAAAGAAGCAAGTTGAAGAAGATCATAAAGACCTGAAGAAGATCAAGACTATTCTAAAGGGGCTCATGCCAAAGGAAAAGGATCCGGAATAACCAAATCCGATCTTTTTGTTGTATTTTTTTTCTTTGTTGTCGAGATTTGAAATCTAATGAAATTTGTGCCTCTCATTTCTTTTGTTGTCATTACTAATATTTCAGGTACTTTGTTATTTTTTCCATTCTCTCCAATTCTTTATGAAAATCACAAAGGGGGAGAAGGAAAAGATCCTTAAGAAAAAGAAGAACTCTAATAAGAGTTTATCAAAGGGGGAGAAGAAAAAGATCCTTAAGAAAAAGAAAAACTCTAATAAGAGTTTGTTTAAGGGGGAGCTTTTTCATTAAAGAAGACCTTCTTTTTTATCACTCCGGAAATCTGAATACGATCCTTAGAGTTTCAAAGCCTAAGGGGGAGTTAGTCGTATTCATCAATATCCTTAAAGCAAAGGGAGATAAGCCTTAATGTTTTTCTTTCTTCTTAGAATTTCTTTTTTCCTAAGGATGTTTTTGCTTTCCAAAAAGGGGGAGATTGTTGAGTCAATAAGGTTTTCCTTATGACTTTTCCATTCTTTCTTGTTTTGAAAATCACAAACACCTCATCTTAAGGAAAATCTCTTTTATAAGGAAAATTGATTTCATAAGGAAAATCGCTTTTATAAGAAAACTTATCCTTATCATATTTTCATCCATATTTTACTTAAGTATGAGATTCGGATTCATTTTCTCGAAATCATTGAAACTTTGTTATAAAGCATTCTGTTTTAGGATTCGGATTCGGGATAAGAACTATAAGGAAGTTTCATTCCGAATTCCGGATATGAACTCTGACTAAGTTCTATTCCAGATTCAGGATACGAATTCTGAAGAAGAATTCTCATTACGAATTCCAATGAAGAATTCTCATTACGAGTTCTAATGAAGAAATATCATTCAGAATTCCCATTACGAATTCTAATGAAGAACTCTCATTACGAATTCTGATGACGAATTCTCATTACGAATTCTGATGATGAATTCTCATTACGAGTTCTGATGACGAATTCTCATTACGAATTCTGATGATGAATTCTCATTACGAATCCTGATGATGAATTCTCATTATGATTTCTGATGACGAATTCCTATTCCGAATTCTCATTCCGAAGTCACCTATTAAACAGAATTTGAGTATCTTTGTTATATACACTCTGAATTAATTCAGACTCCGAAAAATATCTTTGTTAGACTCCGAACTACTATATTGCTTACATTTCTAAAATTTTTCTACTCTTTACTATTGTTCCTTACACTCCGAACCTTCACTCCGAAGTTTTTATTCCGAACTTTTATGTTAGAGTTTAAAACGATATCGTATATTCTATTACACTTGTTTTTAAATGATGTCGTCTATTTTGTTTTAAACTAACCGTTGTCTAAGTGACACGTGTACAGGTCCCTCCGATCTTTAAGGAAAATATGACCGTTGGAGAAGGAGCCGACCTTACCTATAAATGGGAGCTCATTTGAAAGAGATCGAAACTGATGACAGATGAACAACTTGGTTTTGTGCATACATGCTGTTGAAGTGAATTCTAAAGAGAGAGGCTCTTCTTAACTCTCAAAGCTTTGTGCGACTCCGAATGTTGGTGATTACATTCGAGGGCTTCCGGGGATAGGAAGACAGAGGTGCCGACTACCTTGAAGTTCGAGGGATTCCTTGTTGAGGAAGACAGAGGTTGCCAACTACCTTGAAGTTGAGGGCTTGCGGGGATAGCAAGACAGAGACTCCGATCTTCGTATCGAGGGCTTACCCTGGTGTGGGTAAGACAGACTTGCTTGAAAGTATAAATCAAAGGACCTTTATCCAAGGTTGTTGGATACCCTTCTCTTTGGGTTAAAAGATTTATATCTTGTTACTTGTAGTTTTACTACTTGTGTTTATTCCGCTGCATTTTGTATTATAAGGAAAGTATAACTTTCTTATACTTCCTTATTTCTACTCTGTTTCATTTAGATTCTATACGCTTTAAGGTAGAATCTCATATTGTAATCTTTTGATTAAGTTTCAATTTTCGGAACCATATTTCCGGAACCCTCATTCAGAATCTCTTTCCTAGTTTGCATTCGGTGATAAGAGGTGTTGTGAATTTGCTTAGTTTAACTTTGTTAAACTTAGCCTTTTCCTTTACTTAAGGAAAACATAGTTATTCTTAACTAACTTTAAAGGTTCCAAAGGAATTTTTAAAGTATACAATTCACCCCCCCTCTTGTATATTGAGCATCTACATCAATATTTCGATCCTACAATCATTTTAGGGTTATTACACCTTAATGCATATCTTCCAAAAATGTAACCAATTATACTATCTAGATAGGGATATTTTTCGTGGAAAATAACACCCCTTCATTATCATAACATTGTATATCCATCTATACATAGGATTATCGTAATGGTTTACACTAAATTTTTCTCAATTTGGTTTTCAAATGATTATTAAAATTAGATATGATACAAATAATAGAACTCCATAATTTTTATACATAGATATTAAATTATAATTGATAATTTTTCATTACATAACAAAATGATTCGTGCTAGAATCATATAAGTCTAGTGGAATGGTTGATTCATAAAAAACCTTTTCATATAATATCTATTTTGTCACCAAATTAATTATTCCAAACATCCAACCTTATTATACATATTATACATGAAAACATCTTTCATATCACGGGGAAGGGAAATTATGAAATATTGATCACAAATTTACATTATTGATAAACAAAGGAGATATAAGTGATCACATAAGCATGGAAATAACAATAGGTTATATGAACATAATATTTAAATTTGAAAAGAAAACCTTGAATATCATAGATCATAATCTTTAGTCACATTATCATTTATTGTATTTAAAAAAATGAAGTCATAAATGAATCATTTAACATTATACTTGAAAAAACCATTTTTTAAGGCATTAACTTTTGGCATCCACATAAGCATATAAAATCATTTCATTATAATTTATTGATCATTACCCGGATAATATAGGTTCACTCCCAAGACTATAATATTGTATTTTATTTATTATCCATTCCATAATCTAGTATCAATACCATTACTATCAGAGTGGATTTGGTTCACTCCACATTTCACATTCATTGTTCACTCTCTGTACTAACATAGTGTATAGATTCCCTTAATGAAATGGGTTAACTCCCCATTCAAGTCCAATTTACCACATTAGATATTGTTCTATACAAAGTTAATTAGAGGGATATATATTTTTTAGACCACGTATCTGATAATTAAAATCATACTAATGTAATCTAAAAGATCATAAAACATTCATCATAACATAAAATTTAAAAAATAAATGGATTTCATAAACTATAATCATAAACCATTGAGAGAAATAATAAGGATGATACCATTGGATCATATACTGAGTAAAAAATAAATATCCACAGACATTGTTATCATGAATGAAAATTATTTTAAATGATTACATGGAATAATAACTAAGAAAAATACCATTTTTATTTTAAAATAGCTAGATTAAATTAAAAATTTCCCAAATATTGAGGAAAATATTTTATTTGATAACAGGCTTGAAACATGTAAGTGATGATTTAAATCAGTCACATTTCATGATGGTGGAAAATTTTGATCATACCATATATGTTAAAATAATGATTCCATTTACATTTAAAAAATATCAAAAGTTCCTCATTCGATAGAAAAAATAGAATATTCATATAAAATAAAAATTTAAACTGTAAAAAAAAATTAATGACATTAAAATATCAGTGAAATTTATAAAAACATTCTTGATATACTTTTTTGAGAATATAGACAGTGAATAAAAAGTAATTTTGACCAAAGAAATAAATTTAGTATATTTTAGTTAAAATATTCTTTCATCCTATTGAGTAATTAAATAGTATAAATGAAATGAAACCATGTAATTTATTATATATATATTATATGAATATAAATGGGTTTCTTTACTGGTACACTATAATATTTTATCATCATAACTTGTGTATAAATAATCCTGATAGAAATGATATTGTAACATAAAACCCATACCACTTTTGTATCATTTTAATCATAATACCCAGGAAATAATAAATTAAAATGTAACATTAAATATTATTAACTTACATAAAATAATGTTATAAAATTTTAATGATTTAGTATATACACCTCATAAAAATAAATTAGTGTATGGCATCCAACATGTCTCAATAAAATATTAAGATGAAGAACCCTTGAAACATTGGTTATTTTAGAATAAAAACATCAAGAAAGAAAGAACTGTATATTTAATTTTAAACAAAACATACTTTGAATGAAAAAAAATCATAAAATACATTCATTGGATTTATATACCCTAAAAAAAGGAAATGTGTGGTGAAAATGTAATAAGTCTAATGATAACAAAATAGTAATGAGAAAAACCATACATAAAGTCTCATCTTTCATCATTTGTGTGAAGAAATACGGAATATTAAACATATATTTGTTATAAATTATTTTTTGAATCATAATGTCATATAAATAACCATATATTATTTTTTTATAATATCTTATCACCATATTATTAATAATTCATTAGTAAAATCACTATTTTGGGTGATAACCGCTTCATTATTCAAGCATGTTTTGGTTCAGTACACTCGGTATTTATTCTTTGACCATGGTTCCATCATCCCCATAATTTTAAAAATGATTTAAATATAATATTTTATTTTTTATTTTAATATTTATCTTCATTCATGAAATGGAATGATATAAAAATTAATTACACCATTCATGAATATGGTATGCCACACCTATGAGAAAATATTGTTTTTTTTCACTGAATAAAAATAAAAAAGAAAAAGAAAAATTAATCTTTATAGAATCATAATAATATCATAAATAAAATATATATTTAATAAATCTGTCATTATAATTGACCAGGTAAATTTGTGATGAAAAATAAATTACACCTCAACATTGAGATGATAATCTGTACGTACAAACAAGCAATGTTTTCTAATTATGCAGAATTTAATGATGGTGGATAATAATTATTACATAACAATACTAATTATTATGTATATTTAATAATATAATTTATTATATTATATTTCATAACATGGATTCAGAATTTGTTAAAGAAGAAATAAAATTGAAAAGGCATGGTTATGAGTTATATATCTTCATTGAGATCCCACTTTTTTCTTACACATTATGAATTGAAAGGATGACATTTTGGAAATAAAAAATCACAATGATATGTTGAAGCAAGATAGAAATTTTTTATTTTAAGAATTAGAAAATACAGAAGGATGAAAATGTGTGAGGAGGGGATGAGAATATGAGACCTTTTATATGTGAGGGGAGGGACACTGATGGAATTAAAAAAAGGTTAAAATATAATTTTGACGTTTTCAAGAAAAATGAATAAAAATAGAGAGATATTACAATAAAAATAGTAAATGGTTACGATAAAAACTACCAATTAAATTTATTTACTTAAGGACCCGTCTATAAACATAACTTATTCGAGTCTTTTTAAACTAAAATTCACATTCAGGGATCTTTTCAATTTATAGTTGTAGATAATTTGTAAAAAATCTTAATAAGTATACCCAAACATTACATGTACATACTTATACTAAGTATCCCTTTTTTCCACCAAAGGAAATCCCTTAACAACCAAATGACTAATTTTTGAGACACAGGTTTAAATATGTCATCATCAATTATTTTATTCCCATACCAATAGTAAAAGTATTGAAAAACATTTTAAAACAAGTTATGAGTATAAAAATATCTATAAGGTATATAAAGAAAGATAATCATTAATCTAATGAAAACAAAAAACCATATTAAAAACCATTTCTTAAAATCTTATTAGAATGAATATAAAAATTATATATGTTCCTTAGGACAACATAAACAAATAAATCTTACATTCACCCATATAAATTGGATAACCATATGATATAATTCCATATCTAGATTACCCAATGGATTGGAGATTTATAATGGGGATCACACTTCGTATAATCTATATTAGGCTCACCCATTTCCCATGAGCTACAATGGGGATCAATCCTTCATATAATCTATTCAGGCTCACCCATGAGCGATAATGGTGATCAAACCTTAATATAGAATTCCCAAGTTCTAAATCATGAATAAAATGCTTCCAGAATCTCTTAATCCCAAGATAAAACCACTTTCATATTTCAAAATACCGCATTCTTGTAAAAAAACATTCAATATATAAGAACCAAAAACATAAAAATAGAATTAATGTCTTGAAAAAAACTTTTAAAACTTATACAAAAAATATGAAAGTAATAAATATTCATGAAATTAGTAGAAACTGCTTATTCTATTTATGTTTAAAAAAAAATCTTTTTTAATTTTTTAAATTGTTGAAATAGGACGTTTACAAGATGGTTTTTAAGAGAATTTCTTTTACAAGAAACCTTAAAATATATCATTATGAATTTTTTTGAGAAAATCCAAATTTTAAAACATTCATTTCCATAAAAATAAATTTCAAAACATTTTTTTTCATAACATGGACTTTAAAGATAAATATTTATAAGAATAAATCATTAAATCATTTAACATGATTCTTTACTTAATGAGTCCCTAACCTTGAGTTTGAATCACCCCGTACAATCCTTATATTCATGAAAAATAAACTACAGGGTAAAGATTTACTTTAGTGATAACTTTTTAAATATTTTTATTACTTTTATATCACTTATTATAGTTTCTTAACAATTAGTTAATTATTTAAGTTCATGTTGGATGATTTATCGATATTCAGTACTTGAGTCCAACGTGACATTGGCATGATGTGAATAGTCAAAGTGGAAATTAGTCTATACTCTCCAAAATAGTATTTAGGAGAGAATAATAACTTTTATACATCAAATATATGTTAAAATTAAACCATTTATTTATGGTTTTGATAGATGAACAATTTTAAAATCATTGAGAAGGTGGGTGGTACTTACACATGAGTAAGATTCCCGTTTTTCAATGATCATTATAGAAGGATAATAAGTATCCTTTTATATTTTAGGAATGATAATAATATAATTTTTATCAAATCAATCATTTAAATACACTTATATATATCATTCATGTGATTTGGCGATGCTAATGAAATCCCATCTCTTTATGGAGGTGATAGATCACACATACGCAAGAACGGTGAATTATTTTACCATTTGGTGATAGTGGGGAGGGATTTATGTGATTATGTTATCATAATAAAATATTAGTATATTGAATATACTGAAGTTATTATTTCATCGTGGGTGTATAATATATGATGGAAGTGGAATAATAAATAAAACCATAACACTTAATTCAGGGAGATACCTCTTCCTCGAATGATCTCATGTCATTAACACTTTAATACCTATATTGATGGTGTAATGCCTAACTTATGGACACTATAATGTGTGGATTTATTATATTAATGGATTTGGGAATATCAAGGCCTAAAATGGCGGATTTTAAGTGTATTGAAATGTGAATAATGGGTTCCCTTTTATAGGATAGAGGAGGGGAACTATTGGAATTTTTATAAATAATAATTGAATAAAAATTAATATTTTTATTTTTTTTGTCTAAAGTGATTTATTTTGATATTATTATTATTTTGGGTCAAATTACCATTATTACACTAAAATTAGATTAGTTTTTTATATTTTTTAATAATTGTCATCTTCTAACCCTTATTTATCCTTTTTAATTATTATCATGATATTATTTAATTTATCTTTTTTGGGTTAATATAGTTACAAAAAAAATTACAAAGGACCAATAAGTTATCCATTGATGATATTTTAATAATTTTATTTCATTATTATTTTGAATTCATGAATTTTGAAGAATAGTTATATCATTTAATAAAATATTATTTGTTTTAAAAAATCATTAATGTCAATTTTGACACTATTCATCACTTCACTTTTTTAACAATAGAATAACAACATGATATCTTCAAACCAACTCCGTTGATGCATCACTGACATATTAAAGTTATCCATAAAATTTGTGTATGAAATAATTTTTTTCAAATTATTTTTATTTTGATATTTATAATATATTTTTTAATTCATTCATTAATTAAGCAATTATTATATTATTATTATGTCACTATTTAAATCAATTATTTATTCAATAAAAATTCTATATAAATTACCATGATTTAGGTAAACATTTTAGATTTCTATGAAATACTTTTATTTTAATGTAACTTCTATATAACCCCTTATTTAAAATATTTTACTTGTTAAAAATAATGTGTGATAAAATTGTCTTTTATTTGAATATAATATTATAAATATTGTACTCTAATAAACGTTCCTTCCAAAGGATATAATTTCTTACTAAGGATTATTTTAGTTTAAAAAAACACATAAATGGAATTAGAATAAGTGTTACAGTAAATTTATATTATTTATAAAATTATTTTTAAATCCAAATACTAGATTTACCCTTAACCATTGTAATTAAAAAATTAATTACAAATTACTCTCACTGATAGAACAAGTAAATAGGTCTTTAAATTAAAAACATTCAAATGATCATAATGTTTTTATATCTAATTACATTGTGAAATTGAATTCAATAAGTTAAATTGAATTAAATAATAAATAAATATTTTAATTGTACTTTAAATCAATTCAAAAATATAATTTTTCAATATAAATAAAAATTTTAGAAAAGTAATTTATGATTAAAATTATTTGTTGGTTCACTATTCAACAAAAATGGAATCTTATAAAAATTATAGTAAAAATTCATTAAAAATAAATTTTAATACTCATCACTAGAAAATGATACATTATTTTTAAAATGTAGTTTATTAAAGTTTCCAAAACAAAATTTAAATCAAGTGTTTCTTCAAAAGGAAGAAAAAAATTATTTTCAGAAAAATACATCTTCTATGTATAAAATTTGATATGTTCTAATATTAGGTCTATAAAACAGACAATATTAATTTTAATCTTTAAATTTATTAAGTTATTTATATATTTTATAAATACAATCCAACAAGGGTGATTATGTTATTTGTTGTTATAAAACACAGATGTTGGAATTTAAATAATTTTCCAAAAAAGAATTTCCTTTTTATTTTAAAAGGGTTTTACAATTATTTAAAATTAATTGGTCAAAGAATTATATACACATGTTTTAAAAATAATTTTATAATTTAGTTAATTATTTTCATTTTTATCATTCTAATGACTCGGTTTGAACAAAATATTTTCATAATAATATGTATTTGTTTGTTTAAACTCAATGTGGTTTATCATGTATATAATCAAACATTGGTTAAAATTGATGTGGTGTATCATGTTCACTATCAAACATAGTTTTCATTTTAAAAATTTAGTTGTTACATTCTCTCTTCCCCCAATACACTGTTTCCTCTAAATTGAAAGTTGTTCTTGGTATTTGGGGTTTAACCATACAAAGTACCATTATTGAAATCCCATTTCAGGAAAAAGATAAATGAAACTACATCATTAAAATAAAGAAAGGGAAGAATGAAGGTCACCCTTGAAAACAAATATTATGGTTACATGTAGGAAAATTGTAGATTAAATGGAAAACTAAATATCATGTTCTGATGGAGGGTTATAGAGATCATTGTTATGATAATTTCAATAATGAAAAAACCAGTAATCAATAATGGGGTTGATGATCAACAATTCCTTAATAAGAAAACTTAATTGATAACTTTAATATTTCAAAATCTGTTTCATATAGTTAATGAATTATTTTATTATATGATCTAAGAACATAAGTAAACACACATAATTTAAATTTACATTTTCATCCCTTAATCAATTTACACCAAAAACTCATTTTTTTCTTTCTAAATAACGAATATTCATCATGAATTTTTTTCGCCTAAAGCACTAGAATCCAATTCCAGAGAATCACATTGTAGAACCCCAGTTTTTGGTATGTAACCCTTGATTTGTTATTTTTATTTACATAAAGAACAATTATGAAATATAAGAGGATTTTTAGATCTTGTGTATTGTTTTTGGGCCTAAATATGAGATGCATGAGGGGTGAATGGATTGTACAAACAATGTGGGAGTCTAGGAAAAGATGTGTACTTTTAAATATGGTTTGGAAAAAATGGGAAAGTATCATCAACACAGTTGGAATACAGTTTTGGGGACTATGTGAGGTGACCAAGAGATGGTCATCCTCAAAATAGTAACTAATGCATGGCTAACACACAGTTTGTCTAACTATGTGACTAGACTATACAAAGAGTCAAATATAAATCCTTAAAAATAGGATATTTGTTGACATATGTGTTTAACCAAATTTCTTTCACAAAAACAACTCTAAATCCGTATTTCTCTCCCCAATGGTTTAGGATGTTTTCCCCATTGATCAATAGGTGATATGAAGGCTTCCCTTATCGATTAGAAGTCAATTCCTCATTGTAAGTGATTATTCTTCGTCATTATTGATGTGTTCTCGTAGGTCTAATTGAAGCTTATTATCCTTTACCCTCATGTTTTTCAATAGACACCCCTTATGGGTAGATATAAGATTTTGGATTCCATATATGGTGATATTTGGTCTCATTGTTGATAGGGGAAGATATGTAAGGCGATTTCGGGGAGATTTAACCCAGATTCATAGGCGTTCTTCATCCTTTTATCATTTTCTCAAAACACATGAGGTAGGTGTATTTACTCTCGAATCCCCTTATTAGAATTTATTGGATCTGTTTCAAATTTATTTAATTGAACAAAATTTATTGTGAAATCTTACTAAAAGGCATGATATAAATCCACTTTACTAATGATTTATGGATTTGGATTCAACTACAGTTTTCTATGCATTGATGAAATGGTGTCACTATCTCTTCGGTGAGAAATTGACAGTGTTCCCAGATCATAAGAGCTTGAAGCATGTTTTATCATAATGGGATTTGAATAGGATTTAAACAATATGGATGGAGTCTCTACAAATGGTCAAATTTTAATTGATGTATACTCCATAGAAATGTAATTCTGTGGTAGATGCATTAAGTGGAAAGTCATACATTCAAATGGAAAAAATGATTCATATGTTTGGTTTTAAATATTGGTCCTAACCCACATGCATGTGAAATATGAAGACCGAGGTAATTTTGTGATTTTATTTTCAGTTTCAGTGGTTCTTGATTTGAGGATTATGGTAAAGGGGTAACATATATCTGTTGCAGGATGTGTTTCTTTGAATTCAAAATTCAATGTTGGGGAGATCATTGAGGTATTAAAATGGTATGAATGTTAAAAATTTTGGTTTCAAGATCAAATGGTTATACCTATGTATTTTTAGAAGTAACTACTTCATTCCTACCACCATTGGATATGGGCTATTCATCCAGGAATGTAGAAGATGTATAAGGTGTTGAATGTGAGTTCTAGTGGAGAAGAAAGAAAAGGATGGTGAAAGAGTTTGTTTCAAAATTATTGACATTTCAACATGTTAATGAATGCATCAGCATCTAGCATGTATATTACAGTCCACACCCATCCCAGTGTGTCAACGGGAGAATATAGCTATGATTTTTTTACAGATCTCCCAAGAATGGCTCTCAAACACGATTCCATATAGTAGATAGTGAATCAGATCACAAAGTCGGTCCATTTCATCAATATTCATGAAACTAATATGGTGGAGGATCTAGCTAGAACCTATATTCAATAACAAGTAATGTAGTATAGAATACCATTATTGACCGTGTTAGATAGAGATCAAAGGTTCACATCTCATTTTAGAAATCCTTATAATATTCCCCTATGACTGAGATGCCTATGAGTACAGTGTATCATCCTCATATGGACATGCTATATGAAAGGACAATAAAAATGTTGGAAGACAGGTTGGGGGCTTGTGTAATGACTTTTGGTGGATCATGGGATGAGAATATACCCTTAGTGGAGTTCTATTATAATGATAGATAACAGACCTCAATACACAAGGATCCTTTTCGAATCATTATGTGGGCGTCCTTGTCATTATCCATATTTTTGTGTAGAAACAAGTGAGACATCACTAGTAAAGATTATCCTTGTCTAAGAAACAATTAAGAATATTTAGTTGACCATGAAGAGGATGGAGATGGCCCCGAGTCATTATAAATTCTATATGGATCATCACTTTTGACATGTATGTAGTAAGTGGTCATCTGATCTTGAGGATTTCTCTAAGGATTGGACATCAACATTTTTGAGAAGCATGGAAAATTATTTCCTTGATAAATGGTACCTTTTGAGATACTAGAACATGTTGTAGGGGTGGAATATCGGTATTATTTTCCCCATAGATCATTGTGGTGAATAATGTGTTCCATCTATTTTATTTGAAAAAATATCATCCTGATCTTGGCTATGTGATCAGTTGGAATCACATTTACCAAGATCTGAATGATTCATTATTAAATATCTCGATGTGAATTGGGGAGAAGAAATTAAAAGACTTGTGTGGAAGGATCATCGGTCTAGTGTGGGTTTTTGTGGCCACATGGTCAAATTCATGAAGAGACTTGGGAAAGAGAAAAGGAAATGAAAGATTAGTGGTTGGAACTCTTCCAGAACACTGGTGGTGTTCTACTTTTTGGGCATGGAAAGGCCAATGTTGGGGATAATGTAGAACCCCCTAATTTACAGTATATAAACTTTCCTCATGAAATTTATTTATATAAATTAATAGTGTGATATTTGGGAGTTTTTGGAGATCTTTTGGAATATTATTGGGGCTAAAGGGGATGCATACAACCTACACATGGTTTATCCAAACCATTCTGGAGCCTCAAAGAAACGTTGTGGTTCAAAAAATGATTTTGAAAAATGATGTAGTAGAATCGACATGTTTGGTGCCATAATTTTTACACCATGTGAATGTTGTCCTCAAAGCCGTAGATAATTCATTGTTAACGCACGGTTGTCTAAGTATGAGACTAAAAATGCACAAAGTCAAACACAGATCCTTAAAAAGCAGAGGTAGGATGGATTTGTATTTTGACTACTTTTCCCCCAGAATAGCTATCAATCAATATTTCGCTCCTCCAAAGTTCAAGAAGGGTTCTACCATCAATTCAGAGGCAATCCAAAGGCTTCCCTTAGTGATTAGAACATGATTCCTCGCAGTAAGTGACCATTCTTCCTTATTCTTAATGTCTTATCTTATATTTACTTAGATCTACTTCTCATTTCATCTTATTTTCTTAGATCTACACCCATTATGGTTAGATCATATATTTTTGATATTAAATATGATGATATTTTTTCTTATTGTTGTTAGGGGAATAGATCTAAGGCTAGTTCATGGAGATTTTACTCATTTTCACTATTTTTTTCATCTGTTTATCATTTTCACCAGAACTTTTGGGGTTGGTGGATTCACTCTCCACTTCTCTTGATAGACTTGGTTGGATTAGTTCAAATTTGATATAATTTTTTTGAAATTGATAGTGAAAACTTTATGTAAATCCTAATATAAATCCTATTTGGTGATGAATTTGATTTTGGTGGAATTCCATACTTTTGGTTATTTTTTGTACAAAATTCATTAGTTTATTGATAATAAAATTTCCATTTTAAAGTAATTCATTTCTAGGTATATTTAAATGGATTTCTGAAAAACATCCAATAAAGATTTTAATTTAATTGAAATGTCTTGATGGACAATGGTTTTCAATAAAAATGACTGTGTTATTGAAATGGTGTTAGCATGATTTTGGGAATACATGGTGTGTGTGTTCATATCTTATTTATGAGGCTTGGTTGAAATATGGCCTTGTGCTTAGTGACAAATGTGTAATGGAAAAATGGAATCTAATTAACATGTGATGAATTAGAAGATCGAAAAGAGACCACTCATGAGGATAGATCTATCATAATGAAGCATGCATGGTTGTTATTGTGAATATATGGAAATGGATTGGTTATTTCAATGAAACTTGTAAAATGATTTTAAGGTTCTTTTGGTTGATTTCATTAGAAAAATGGATTTTGACTGGGAAATTGTTGATTAGGTATTTGTTTATATTTAGTTGTAAAATATTTTGGAATTTACTTTTAGATGCACTATTTTATATAAATGTGGATAACTCTTATATCATAATGGGATGAGAAGGGAAGTCATTAGGGGAAACATATTATGTTTTAGTAATCACCCCTACTTTGGAACATTTTTACATTTGTAGATGTCAACTACCGGGAGGTGGGAAAAGACATTATATCAAACGTATTAACCACTAATACGTTATATATGGGCTGTTTGATGAGGTTTTAGCCCAGATCTTGTGGAGTTTTGAGTCTTATGGTTTCCTTGGAGTTTTTTAGTTGTTTTAGGTGTTTAATTTTATGTTTTCTTTACTTCCACTATGGCAATTTTTTTAGTTTTAATAAATTATAATTTGATTTCTCTTTCATTGTTATCATGCATAATATAGTGTTAATTTGTTATGGATTTTTTGTCTCGTTAAGTTTTTATATTATTTAAGGGTAAATCATCTTCCACATGTATTTAAACCCTTCATCTTTTATTACCATCCATTGGAACATTGTGGATGTCAAGTAAGGCTGATTAGTGTCTCACCACCTCATCAAGTCAAGAGAATAAGTGTGTTCACCCCTTCGCCGTCTGGTAACTTCACCTCCAAAGATTTTCGTCGGGTTTCTGCCATGCAGACAGCGGAGGTCCCCTGGACTGACACACTATGGGATACCGCCATTCCCACTAAATTTAATTTCCGTTCTTGGAGAATCTGACACAGAGGACTTCCTAAAAATGATAATATCAGAAGATGCGGGGTGAGTATGGATTCTATGTGTGTTTGTTGTAAGCTGCATAAGGAGGAGACCTCGGAGAACTTGTTTTTTGATAGTGACTGGGCGCACGAGGTTTGGTCCTTCTTGGGTTCTTTCACGGGTTTTGATATACCAGCCATGGAAGATCAACCCTTCCTTAATCGCTGGTTTCATGGTTCAGGTGATGCGGGCCCGGAGAGAAGAGCGCGTACTCTGGTGTTTAACGCTGGTTGTTGGAGTTTGTGGAATGCTCGTAACGTGTTTTTGCATGAATGTGTATCCTCCTCAGCTCGCTCCATCATCTTCTGAGTCAGGAACCTTCTCATGGATATGGTTGTTGTGCTCAGTTCCTGGAGGGAGGCACCCACTCTGCAGCGCCTTCTTCCCTCGGTTCATCATCCTCCTCCGGCCTCTGCTCCGAGTACTGGTCACTGGGTCCGCTGGCTTCCCTCGAATCACGGCTTCAAGCTTAACACTGGTGGCTCCTGTCTTGCGGGTGACATCAGAGGAGGGGGACTCGTTCGTGATCATAATGGTTCAGTATTGTTTGCTTTCTCTATTCGGTTGGGCCCGGGAACTCCGATCCTTGCAGAGGCGAAGAGTATGATGGTTGGCCTCCAGGAATGCATCAAAATGGGAGTGGTTCTAATGGATGTGGAAACGGATTCCCTGATACTCTCAAATTCCATTCAGAGTATCAGGAGCATTCCTTGGTCTATCGAGTACATTATCCGGAGGTGCCGTGGTCTCTTGGGTACTATAACTAGAGTTTCTCATACCTAGCGGGAGGGAAATAAAGCTGCGGACTACCTGGATTCTATAGTCTCACCAGGCCGGGAGGACATTTTCTTTCATACCTCTCTCAGTCTAAAAGAAACAGGGATTTACATCATTAGAGGGGATTCTCTCGGCCTCCATTAATTCAGGCCCCCGTAGCCTCTGTTTTTCCTTCTTTTATCCTTTATCTTTTTCCTCTTATCTTGTCTGGTTCTTTTCTTTTTTTTCCTTTTTTTCTCTCTCTTTGTGCAGATGCTTTGGTCCTCACCTTTTTTTGTCAATTTTTTTTTAAAAATAGAATCATATGGTATGGTAGTCCAATATATGAATACAAACTAAATAAATAATAAAATTTAAAAAATAATACCAAAAGTTCAACATTGATCTTTTAAAAAATTATTTTTCCTAAAATCACTCATAAATATTCTAGACTATGATTGAATCCCAAAATATGACTTGATCATATAATCTTCTATGAATTTTTTTAAAATTTGTCTCTAAATAACACCAATAACTCCCAATATCTCATACAAAAAATATAATTTCCTAAATCACATATTCTCCATGATATTCTAATTATTTTTTATGTAATAAAATTCACCTTAAACCCTCAATAAAATTATATATTCGTCGATAATATGATTTAAATTTTACTTCCCAAATAAAATACTATAGTGATATTTTCACCTTGATTAAAAAGGGTCCCCGTAATAGTAAACATCTTCCAAAAACATTAATCACTTAATCACCAAAATTATTTTCCGATGTCATGGTTATCTGTTCGATAAAAAAATGTCTCCACAATCAAATTAATATTCATTCATAAAATAATTTTAATAAAACTATGATATTACCCTAACTAGGAATTAATATAGGCCAGTGGTATGCATTTTACCCTAATCAACCATTGATTGGGCGTTTGATTCTCATAGACTTGGGGATGCGATGGGTTATCACCCACCCTATTGTTTTTATTTTTTCAAAAACTATATAATTCTTATAAAATTCTCAAAATATGATTGTCCAAAAAAATATCCATAACCTATTTTAACATCAAAGGTTATCTCATACCTGTTATTTTTCATTCCAAAATTTAATAACCCATAATTACCTCAAAAAATGATTGTAAGATAAATACTTTTTGTAAACATAAAATTTTAAAACATAAATCTAAAAAAGGGTTTTTCTTTAATCTTAATTTATGATCAACCTAAATTTTTTAAACTGATGATGATATCCATAACTCTTAAGAAAACATCCTAACCTCCCACATTTTCTTAACCATCCTTAGATACAATCATCAAGGGCATGCCCTTAAAAATAATTTATTTTAGTGTTTTTTAATTAGATTTCAAATGATAAGATATTTTTAGTTTATAGTTTTAGATAATTCATAAAAACTATTACAAAGTAGACCCATATATTACGTATGGACACTTATACAAAGTATCTAATTTTTCACCAAAGGAAACACTTTTAAAAAACACCTGACTTTTTTTGAGACACATCTTCGATTCTTTCATTAGGAAACCTTTTTTCCCTTACCAGGCTTAAGACCAGTGAAAAACATTTTGAAAAACGTAAATTTCAAAAAAAAAATAGTAAGGCACATAATGAAAGAGAATCTTAATTCCAGTGAAAACATTAAAACCGCGTAATTTTTTTCCTTAAAAACTCATTAGAAAGCATAGAAAAATCACATAGCTGCCTTGGGAAATCCTTACCACATCACAATTAAATTTACCCTTAAAAATTGAATAACCATACAATCTAATTACTTCTATAGAGTACCGAAAGAACTGGAGGTATATAATGGAAATCATGCTTCATATAATTTATAATGGTCTAACCCATTTATCATCAGTTATAATGGGGATCAACACTTCGAATAATATATATCGGGCACATCTGTGAGATACAATAGAGCTCAAAAATTCATATATAATTACCAAAGACTAAATCTGGAATGAAATTCTTAAATACAATTTTAATCCCATTTGTAAACATAATCCAGATATCAAAATAGTATTTTCCTGTAAAAATCAATTTTAAAATATAAAATTTGTGGGTATAATAATGAAATTATTTTCATTGAAAATAACATTGAAAACATTTAAAGAAAAAATTAAAGTAATAAATTTTTGTGAAAGTGTGAGATACCACTAATGTTGTATAAGATAAAAAACACTCATTTTGACTATTGTAAATAGTTGAAAAATGATCATTAAATGTTGGTTAATAAAAATAATTTTATTTACATAAATCAAAAAATAATAATTTATGGAAATTTTTTGTCAAATAAAAATTATTAAACAATCATTTACATATAAATAATTTTTAATACATTTTCGAAAACTACATGAAAGATAAATTTTTAGAATAATACATATTTAAAAAATTCAAAATGATGTTTTAATTAAAGATCCCCATACGTTGAGTCTGACTCATTGGATAATATATTTATATTACAAAAAAATAAACTTATGTTATTGTTTAATCTCTTGAAAAAATATTAAATTTTGTTATTCCTATCATATCACTTATTATAATGTTATAACTATTTCATAATTATTTATGTTCATGGTGGAAATTTTTTCGATATTTAGTATTTGGTTCCAAAGTGAAGTTGGTACGATGTCAATAGTCGAAGTATTAATTAGCCCATAATTTTCATAATAATATTCATCAAATAATAATAAATTTTATAAAAAAAATTAACTTTCAAATAACACAATTTATGTATTTTTATGATAATTTAACGATGTTAAAATCATGGAGATCTTAAGCCATATATACAGATGAGCAACATTTTCATTTTTCAATGATCCATATGGAAAGAAGGTAAGAATAATTTTATCTTTATAGAATGATTATAATACCATATTAATCATATTAATCATTACACTTATATATATCATTCATTTGACTTGGTGATGAAATTGAAATCACATCGCTTCATGGAGGTGATAGTTCACATGTACACATGAACTATTAATTATTTAACCACATGATTGAAGTGTGTGAGGATTTAAGTGATGATATTAAGAAAAAATAAAATATTAGTATATGAGGGTAATTGAGTTATTATTTAATTATGGCCTAAAAAATTTAAAGGGAGTGTAAAATGAAATAATACATAAATAGATAATTAAAAATGATACCTCTTCCTCAGCGATCTCCTTTGATTAACACCTTAACACCTCTAAGGAGGATGTTATGCATAAATTATGGCCTATATAGTGTTGGTAGGGATTCTAGGAGGGATTTTAAAAGTTATTGGATGGTCCAGAAATGTTTCTATGTGTACTATTATTAGAATATTAAGTTCCCTTTCATGGGGTACTATTGGAATTCTCTAAAATATTAATTTAATGGAAATTAATTTTATATTTAAATGGGTAAAAAGAGATTTATTTCAAATTAATGATATTTTTGGGTCAAATTACATTCATCGAATGAAAATTAGATAATTTCTGAAAATTTTATAATTCTAAATTTTTTAACCATTATTTAACCATTTATATTCTTAACGTGATATCATGTAATTTACTCTATGGGGGTTAGTATAATTACTATAAAATGTAAAAAATACCATAAATGAGTCATTTATGTCATTTTACATTATGAAAATTAGTTTTCTAAATTCTATATTTTATTTATTTATTATATCATTTAATAAAATGGTATTTATTATAAAATATCATCAATGTCTACTTTGATACTATTCATACATTGGATTTATTAAAAATATAACAACATGATAGATTAGAACCAACTAATTTACACATAACTAACATTTTAAATTCATACATAAAATTATTCAATGCATAACTTATATAAAATTACCTTTACATTAATATTTATAATATCATTTATTTGAATCCTTCATTAATTATGAAATTATAGCATCATCATTATGTCACTATTTAATTTAAATTTTCACTACCTATAAATTATTAATAAATTACCATGATGTAGGTAATAATATTATATTTCTAAATAATATTTATAGTTTAACATATCTTCAATATAACCCCTTATTGATAATATTTTACTTGTTAAAAATACATGTGTGACAAAATAGCCTTCTATTTGAAAATAATATTATTAATGTTATCCTTGAACACAAGTGGTTTCCAAAGGATAATATTACTTCCTGAGGATTATATCATTATAGAAAACTTATATAATAAAATTATATAAATTTATATAATAATTTTATATTACTTATAATATAATTTATACTTTCAAATACATATTATACCATTAACTTTTGTAAAATAAAAATTACTAATGTTACTATTCATATAGTCTGAAAATAAAAGGGTATTATTGAAATTATTTTAAACATATGAATAAAAATATGTAATAAAGTTTTCAAAATTATAAACTCATATTTTTATTAAATTAAAAAAATTAATCTCGTTGATGGAATGAGAAAACTTGTTTTTAAAATAAAAATGATCAAATGTTGACAATGTTTTTATATCTAATTTCAATGAAAAATTGATTCCAATGACATAATTAGGATTAAATGATAAAAATCATATAATTATACTTTAAATCCATTCAAAAATATAACTTATGGCTAAAAATAAATTTTATGAAAAATTATTTTTCAATTAAAATGCATTATATTTTTTAATATTCATCAAAAAATGAATCTTATCAAAAAAGTAACAAATATTCAACCAAATTAAATTTTCATAATATTATTTAAATTTAGAATGTTAATTTTCAAATATATTTTATAAAAGCATCAAAAACCATATGTAATGAAATTCCCCATTAAAAGGCTGTAAAACTACCTTTTTAAAAATATGATTCCTTCATGATCAAATTTTGATTTGTTCTGATATCATTTATAGAAAAAATATAATATTAAATTTAACCATTATATATAATATTATATATATATATATATATATTCCATTAATATAATCCAATAATTTATATTTTATTATTTATTTGTATAAAAAACTGTTGTACGCATTTAAATAAATTTCCAAAAAAGCCTTTCCTTTTTATTTTAAAAGGGTTTCACATTCATTTATAATTAATTTTTAAAATAATTATATATACATGTATAACCATATTCTTTATAATTTAGTTAATACTATTCATTCCTTCAATTCTCATTGGTAGTTTATAATAAAAGTATTTAAATAATAATATGTATTTGTTGGTTTAAGCTCAATGTGGTGTATCTTGTATGCTATCGAACATAATGTTTTCTTTTATATAATAATGATGTTACATTACCCCCACCCCCTCAATTTAATATTTTTTTTCCATTGAATTGGAACTTGTTCTGAGTATATAGGGTTTGACCTTTCATTATACCTTTATTGAAATCCTATGTTAGAAAAAATGATAAATGAAACATTTACTTTAATATATAGAAAGAGAACTATGATAGTAACCCATGAAAATGCATACAATGGTTCCATGTAAGAAAATCAGAACATGTAAGTGAAAAAAAAATCATGTTCTTATGGAGAGTGATAGAGACCAATATTATGAGAAAATCAACTATAACAAAAGTCTTCGTCTATGATGGGTTAGAAGGTAATTAATTCCTTCGTAAGAAAAGTAAACAAATTACATTTTTATTTAGATTTTTTTATATAGATAAATAATTCATTTACTACATGGAATATGAATATAAGGAAACAAATTTACTGGAAAATTATAGTTTCACCCCTTAATCAATGTCCTCAAGAAACTCATCTTTTTCCACAAATGATGAGTATTGAACGAAAAAAGTTACTCCTAAAGCACTAGAATTATCTTCCAAAGAATCACAAAATCTAAAAAACAATTACTATATATTTATATTTTCTTGAAATGTTATCCAAAATAGGAATTTTAAGGATTTGTAAAGATAATACACTAAAAAGAAAAATCCATTATATTATTAAAAACTACATTAATCAGTAAAATTCATTGGTAAATCCTAAAGTTCAATATAGATCATTCATCAAATGACTATAAATAAAATTACTAAAAATATTCTAGTATATGATTGAAACCTAAAAATGACAGATTACATAATCTACAAAGATAAATTTTACCATTTTTCTCAAATAAATTCAATTACACCTAATGTCTCAAACCAAAACATTGATATCCTAAATCAAAAAATCACTAAGATATGATAATTATTTCCACAAATAATATTAGTCACCATAAACCCACAATAAAATCATATATTATTCCAAAAAAAAATTCATTTTTACTTCTCAAATAAAATACCTAAGTATTATATTTAACTTTATTAAACATGGTTATAAAAATAGTAAACATCATTCAAAAAAACATCCATAACTTAATAACCAAATAATTTTCCGATCCCATGGTTATCTACTTGATAAAACATATGTTCCAAAAATCAGAATATTTAACATCCCTTAAATAATTTAACTGAAATGAACATTCATACTAATAAGTACTTCATGTATGTCAGTGGTAGAAATTTCACCCATGTCGCCCTTCAGTTGTGGGTTGGATTCTCACAACCTTGCCAAACCCGATGGGTTGTCACCCATCCTATGGTTTGTAAATTTTCTAAAACTACTTAATTATTATTACATTACCAAAATATTATATTCCTAAAAATTAACCATAACTGTTTGTAACCTCAGAGGTCATCTCATACCTTTTATTTGAATACCAAAATGTATTAACCCATAATTACAACAAGAATTGAATATTTGAAAAAATATGATTAGTTAGCTTAAAATTTCAGAACATAAATCCTCAAAAGGGGTATCAAAGAAATTGTATTTATGATCAACATGAACATTATAAATATAAGATGATATACATTACTCTTTTGAAATAATAATATTCTCCAAAGTTCTCTAATCCTTCTTGAAACAAACAATAAGTAAATTTACATAAACATAATTTATAGTAGTGTTTTTTAGTTGGAATTCTCATTCTAGGATATATACAGTTTATATTTCTAGTTAATTAGGAAAAAATATTATAATTTATACCCATACATTACATGGGAACAGTTTTACTATGTATCTATTTTTACACAAAAGGAAAACCTTGTAAAAACATGACTTCTTTTCAAGACAAAAAAAGATTATTTAATCATGACATACTATTTTACATTCCCAATCTTTATACCAATTAAAATTATTTCAAAACATTTTATGATCACAAAAATATTAGTAAGGGACATAAAAAAGATAATTGTTAGTCTATTGAAAACCTGAAAATCCATTAAAAATATTTTCATCAAAAGACTATAGTAATAAGATAAAAATAATATAGGTGCCTTGGGATATCATTACCTTTTAACTTTTAGATTTTCCCTTAAAAATGGAATAACTATATGGTTTAATTCCATATTTAGACTACTCAATGCTTTAGAGATCTATAATATGTATCACCATTTGTATAATATATATTAGGCTGTACAATTTATCATGAGATATAATGGGGTTTCACCCTTTATATAAAATCTATCGACATCACCTATAAGCTATATTGGGGCTCAACCTGTCATGTTTAATGTCAAAAACTAAATATGGAATACAATTCTTGTAAAATCTTTTAATCCCATTATAAAACCACTTCAAGATATCAAAATTCCCATTTCTAGTAAAAATCAGTTTTGATATATAAAAAACTCATAATTAATAATAAAATAATTTTCGTTGAAAATATATTTGTAAATATCTTGGTAAATATATAAAAAATTTAAACTATTAAATAATAATGAAATTAAGAGAAACCAATATTGTCATATAATTTTTAAAAAATATTTCTTTTTTTACTCTATTAAAGAGTGAAAAAAGAACTATAAAAGATTTCTTTTTAATGAATTCTCTTAACATAAAACCATATAATGATTTCCTTATAACGTAAATTGATAATAAAAAATAAAAAATAGATTATTATAAATAAAAATTTTGAATACAAATCTAAAATGATGGAAATTAATGATAAAAATCTATAAGAATAAATCTTTAAATACAATTAATATGATGTTTTAGTTAAAGAGTCCCTTACAATGAATCTGACTTATTATATACAGTCCTTATATTTTTGAAAAATAACAGTAGTTTAATTATTTGAATTCATGATAATTTTATAAATTATATTATACCTTATATATCACTTATTATCATGTTATAAAAATTACATAATTATTTAAGTGTATGTCAAACATTTTGTAATAATTTGGTACATGACTCCAAAATGACATTGGTATGGTGCCAATTGTCAAAGTGGTCATTAGTACATCATATCAAGAATAATATTAGTTACATAATAATATCTTTTATAAATAAAATACTCTTTAAAATCAAATCACTTAGATATGTTTTTGATAAATGAACAACATTAAAATCATGGAGATGGGAGGCCATACATACGCCTGAGTAACATTTCCATTTTTCAATAATCATTATGGATAGAAGGTATATATTATTTTATAGTTCAATAATTATCATAAAATCATATTATTCATACTTATAATATATATATATATATATATTTCATAGCCGTGATATGGTGGTGAAAAATGAATCACATCACATTCTTGATGTGATAGTTCACATGTGCACACGAATAATTAGTTCACTTCCAATTTGATAGAAGTCAATAAGAATTTAAGTGATGATATTAACATAATAATATATTAGTATATTGATAATAATGGATTAATTATTTTATCATTTATAAAAAATATATTATGTAAGTGGAATAATAAATAAAATATAAACACTTAATTAAATATGATTCATCTTCCTTAGATGATCTTCTTTGATTGGAACCTTCACCCCACTAAGGATTGGGTAAGTGGATGCTCGAAATTATTCAAAATTATTATTAAATATAAATTATTTTTCTCATACAAATGGGTCTTAAGTGATTTATTTAGAATTTATGATGATATGGGGTCAAATATCCTTTATCAAATAAAAAAATTTAAATGTTTTCACTATTGTTTAAACCATTTTGTCCCATGTTCATTTAAAGTATCAATCATGTTTTCTTCTCTCTCATTCCATGGTGGTTATGAGTTATAAATATATTACAATTTTAAATTTTCTATGGAACGATGGTCTATGTTTTTTTCATGAATATTTATTTATGTTTATTTTTATGAGTCTATTGTGTCTTTCTAGGTCGCATCTTCCTTTAAAGGTTTCTCCTGTTTATACTCCACTCTCGACTCTGGGTCCATTACACTCTTCTTAGTCGGTTGGGTGCATTGGATTCCATGATACTTTGGGTTGGGTTTTGTATTATCATAGGATCTTCTAGGTCAGCCCACGCACATTCAAGTGATGGTTGGGTATTAGTTTGTTTAGTCTTTGTCGATTTTGATCATGAATCTCTCTAAAGGATCATTTCTACTCTTACTCTTCTCCATCTTCAAGAACCTTATCTCATACCTGGGTCAATATCATGAGGTGGTGTTCACCAGATATTTTTAATCTTTTGTTTGAGTGGATATAATAATTCCATGATTCATGATCCTCACTTGATGGTGTCCGAGTAGTGATGATATTGTTAGTGGCGGGTTGGAGTAGATGACAATCCTGATGTGGGCGGTGATGACGGCATTAATACTGACTAGTTATAATGGTGGATGTTGGAAAGAGGGTGATAACAATAAGTTTATGCGGGAGATGAAATTGGTGACATGGTGATTTGATAACAATGATGGCGATTTGCTGGCGATGTGATCGTTGTAGTGAGTTGATGTGGTCCTTGATGGTAAGTTTCTCGGGAGACCTAGTTTCCACAAAAGGTTCAGGGGATTTGTAGGATTTGTTTTGATGTTGGTATCTTTTGAATTTTGAAACATGGTATATATGACAGTCTTGGTAAGATGAATGGATCAGTTTAAGCAATTTTAAATTTTAACTCTATAATGTGTGTTTTGTGAGGGTGTGAGTTGATGCAGGAGATAGTTTTTAGGTTCCCACTTACCCTTAAACTGTCCTTTCAATATAATAAGAAAATGGATTATGGTGGAGAGTTTGTATAATTACTATAAAATTCCAAATGACCAATAAATTAATAATTGATGATATTTAATAATTATCCCAATTAGTTTTCCAAATTCTATATTTTTAGTAATAAATATATAATTTAATAAAATATTTTTTATTTTAAAATATCATTAATATCAATTTGGAAATTGTTTATCACATGAATTTTTCAAAAATATAATAACACCATGATGTTTCATAAAAAAACCCTTTACCATATCACTAATATTTTCAATTCATCCATAAAATTTAGAGACATATCAATTTTATAAAATTAAATTTATTTTCATATCTATAATTTCATATCTTTGATTATTTCATCAATTAACAAATTATTACATCTTCATTCTATCACAATTTAGTTTAAAATATTTATTTCCTAAAAATTATAATTAAATTTCAATGATGTAGGAAAACATTTTATCACTATAAATACTATTGATGATCAAATATATATTTTATATAACACCATATAAAAAATTGTTTACTTGTTTAAAATAAGGAAGTGAAATAATTGACTTTAATTTGAATATAATATTATAAATGTCATAAACTGACCATATTGGCTTCCAAAGGATATTATTTCAGCCTAAGGATTATTTTTTTCAAAACAACTCATAAAATGAAATTAGGAAATGTGTTAGAGTAATTTTAAATTATTTATAATATTATTGTTACCCCTAATTACTTGATTTACCCTTAACCACGGTTACAAAAAAAATCACTAAAGTTACTATTCATATTAGGCATAATTAAAAGTGACTAATTTTCATAATTTTGAACATACTAATAAAAATATTGAATTAATATTTCCAAATTTTAAACACATAATTGGTAGAAGTTAACTATGAATAAATCTAGTTGATATAATTAGAAATGGGGTTTTAAAATAAAAAATGATCAAAAGTTCACAAAATTGTTATATCAAATTTCAATGTGAAATTGATTCCAATGACCAAAATTAGATTAAATTATAAAAAAATAATCTTATTATACATTAAAACTATTAAAAAATATAATTTATCTCTAAAAATAAATTAGATAAATATATAGTTTTCAATTAAAATGCCTCATTTTTTTCACTATTCCTCAAAAAATTTATCTTATCATAAAAACACAAAAAATTCAACAAAATTAAATATTAATACTCATCATTCATATAAAAACCGTAATTTTTAAAATAGATTTTATAAATGTTTTAAAAAATCAATTTTAAACAAGTGCACCACCAAAAGGCATCAAAATTTTCTTTTTAGAAAAGTACTACATTTATGTGTAAAATATGTATTTATTATTCTATCATGTCTAAAAAACCCATAAAATTAATTTTAATGTGTAGATATAATATATTATCTATATATTAAATTAATATAATCCAAAAATAATGATTTTATTATTTAATATTATGAAAACACTTGTTCACATTCAAATAATTTCTTAAAAAACATTTTAATTTTATTTTTAAATGGTTTTACATTCATTTATAATAAATTGGTAAAATATTTATATATACATGTTTAAATAATATTTTAAAAATACAGTTCATACTATCCAATAATGATATTCTATTAACTAGGTTATAATGAAAACATTTAAAAAAATTAGTAATTTTTTTATGATTGATGTGGTGTATCATGTACGTTATCGAACATAGTTCTTCCTTTTCAAAATCATGATATTAAATTCCCCCTTTCATAATTTTTTCCTCACAATTTAAATTGTTCTTGGTATCTAGTGTTTCACCTATAAAAGTTCTTATACTGAAATCCTATTTCAAAAACAAAAGATAAATGAAACTTCCACATTAAAATAATGAAAGGGAAGTGTGAAGGATACTTGAGAAAACACATAAAAGGGTTCCATGTTAGAAAACAAATACATAGAATTGAAAACTAACTATAATGTTCTAATGGATAGTGACAGAAAATATGGTTATGGGAAAGTCAACAATCCCAAAATCATGAATCTATGATGAGTAAGAATTTCATTATTTCCTTAGTATGAATAGTAAAATGATGTTGTTTTAATTTAAAAATAGATTTCATTAAGTAAAATAATTATTTTACTACTTAAACAATGATCTTAAGGAAACATACTTACAAGAAATTTAGAGTTTCACCGCTTATTTGTTTTCTAAATTAAACTCACATTTTTCTCCAAATTTTGAGTATGCAAGATGAATCATTTATGATTAAATCACTAAATTTAAATTCTAGAGAATCACATAATATATAATAGATTATCCATCTATTTGTCTAATTATGAAACATTAACAAATAACAAAATTTTTAGTGTTAGATAAGGTATTTCCTTAAAATTCAATAGTAATACCTGATATTTAACATAGATCATTTATAAAATTACTATTATTAAAATTAAAAAGGTTATTATCTACACTAAGATTAAAACCAAAAAATTAATTGATCATGCAGTCTTAAAAGAAAAATTTTAACAATATTCTACCAAAAACATCAATCACTCTTATATGTATAATATATAAAATGAAATTTCATAAATCACATAGTCTCAAAGATATGATAATTATTTCCATAAATAATAAAAATCAAATTAATCCTAATATAAAATCATAGATTCTTATGAAATGTAATTCAAAATTTACTTCTCAAACAAAATACCATAGTATTCTATTTTCCATGATTAAAATGGTTTCCAAAAATCGAAAAACCCTTCTGAAAAATGAATTAATTACTAAATCGACAAATCATTTTCTAATCCCATTGTAATATAATGGATAAAACAAATATTTCAAAAAAATAAACTTTTTCTTCATCCATAAAATAATTAAAAAAAGAAAAATTCATAATAACCAGGACTTCATGTACGTTAGTTGTAGCAATTTCACCCATGTCACCCTTTGGTTATGGGTTAAATTCTCATGGCCTTGTTGGACATGACTGGTTTTCACATATCTTATTTTATGTCCTCTATCTAAAAGCATATAATTACTAAAACATTTCCAAAATATAGTAGTACTCAGAAATAACTAAAACAATTTTTACCCTAAAATGTAATCTCGTACCATTGATTTTTCATCCCAAATTCCAATAACCAATAATTACCTCAAAAAATGAATGTTTGAAAAAAATAATATTATTTGATTTAAAATTTCAGAACAGAATTTCTCAAAATTGGTGTCTAAGACATATAATTTTGGATCATATTTAAAATTACTAACCCATAATGTTAACCAAAACTCTTAAAAAACATTATAATCTTCAATGTTTTATAAACCATCCATAGATAACAACTATAATGAAATTTCCATAAACAAAACCTATTCTAGTGTTTTTTAATTATAAATCACATTCAAGGATCTTTTTAGTTTATAGTTATAAAGAATTATGAAAAATTATTATAAAATATTCTCATACTTTACTGGTGGAAACATTACTCAGTATCTATATTTTTTCCAATGTAAAAACTTTTAATAATAAATGAATTCTTTTTGATACACATCTTGGATTCTTTCATCCTGATATATTATTTTCCCTTACCGATAATAATACATGGAAAAACATTTTAAAACATGGAATAAACAGAAAAATCATAGAAAGAGACATAATAAAAGAGAATCATTAGTTTAGGGAAAACATGATAACCAATAAAAAATCATTTAATAAAAACTCTTTTGAAAGAGTATGAAAAATAACATTGGTACCTTGAGAAATCATTACCATTCAATTCCCCGAAGGCCTTAAAATTTTTTATTATAAGAAAACCCATTTTTAAGGGAAGATGGGGGAGATCCCAAACTTGTGAAATCATTACCATATCACTCTTACATTCACCCTTACAAATGGAATAATCATATAGTTTACTTTCATCTTGAGAGTATGAAATGCATTATTGATCTATAATGGGGACCACCCTTTATATAAGATATATCGGGAACACCCATTTATCATGAGTTATAATGGGGTTCAATAATTCATATATAACATACACAGAATAAATCTAGGATAAATTCTTTTAAAATATTTTACTCTTATTGTAAAACAACTTCCACATATCAAAATACACTTTTATTATAAAAACACTTTTAAAAAATAAAACACCACACACAAAATAACAAAATATTTTTCATTGAAAATTCATTTCAAATAATATATAGAGAACTATAAATTAATAAATCTTCATAAATGTAGTAGAAACCAATCAGGTCATATAATTAAAAAAACATTTCTTCTGACTTTTGTAAATACTTGAAAAGGAACATTATAAGATATTTTTTAAAAGAACTTTCTTTACATAAATACATAAAATAATACCTTTACAAAAAAATTGAGAAATTAATATTTTGAAAACATTAATGTCTATATAAATACATTATCGAAACAATTCTCAATACATAGACACAAATTATAATGATTTAAAAGAATAAATCTTTAAAACATTTAAAATGATGTTTTAGTTAAAGAGTCCCTTACCTTGAGTCAGAATCATAATGTAAAATACTTATGTTCCTAAAAAATAAATTAAGGACAATTATTTAATATCTTGATAAATTTTTAATATTTATTATTCCTTTAGTGTCACTTATTATCATGTCATAATAATTACTTAATTATTTAGGTTCATATTGTACGTTTAGTCGATATTCATTATATGAATCTCCAGTGACTCTGATATGATATCAATTTTCAAATTGGTCATTATTCAATCATATCTAGAATAATATTCATGACATAATAATCAGTTTAATATATTATTGTTATGAAAAATGAACAACATTATAATCATGGAGATAGAAAGTCATATGTGTGCATGAGTAACGCATTTGGTTTTCAATGATCGTTATGGAAACAAGGTAAGTATCATTTTTTATATAATTATAATAACATAATTTATATCATATTAATAATTTACAGACACTATTATATATCATTAATGTAATATGATGATGAAAAATGATTCACATCACTTTGTGGAAGTGATAGTTCACACGTACGCACGAATGATTAAACCTTTTTTCTATTTGATAGAAGTGGAGATTGATTTAGGGGATGATATTCACATAATAACATCTCATTATATCTTGGATACTTTGATTATTACTTCATCAGGGATGGAGAATATTTTATTAACGTGGAATAATAAAGAAAATAGAAACACATAATTTAAAATCATACCTCTTACTCAAACGATCTCCTTTGATTTACACGTCAACACCTCTAAGGATGGTTTTATGAGTAAAATAAGGCCTTTCTAATGTGGTGAGGAATTATTCAAAGTTAATTTCTATGATATTATCCAATACAAAGAGTTTATATGATTATTTAATTTATAAGAGTGGATTCTATTTTATAGGAGAGGATAGGGGCACTCTTAGAAGACATCAAAATAGTATTCTAATATTAAATAAATTTCTATTCCAAATATCTTCAATGTGATTTATTTCTATGATATAGTGATTTTGGGTATAATAAACCTTATCCATTTAAAATTAGATAGTGTTTTACTTTTTTTAACCCTTATCATTTTGTTTTAACTGTTATTTATTCTTTTCCAGTCTTATAGTGATATCATGTAATTTGTACATTATGGGTTAAAATATTTACTATAAAATTAAAGAATAGAAATACATTAGTCATTGATGAGATTTTAAGACATATACCAATTATTAAGACATATTATAGTGTTTTATAAATTTCATATCCTTTTATAAAATATTATTTACATTAAAATACCATTAATAATATTCTTTTATGACATGAATTATATAAAATTATAATTATTTTAATATTTACAGTATCATTTATTTTACTTGTTCATTAATTAAGAAATTACTCCATCGTCATTGTGTCACCATTTATTTTAATTATTTGATAACTAAAACTTTTAAAATAATTACTATAATGTAGGTTAAAATTTTATGTTTCTAAATTTTATTTGTTTTCAATCATATCTCATGTATTACCCGATATTAAAAATATTTTACTTGTGGAAAATAAGGGTATGAAAAAATTGAATTTCTTTTAAATATAATATTATAAATGTAAAACTCTCACCCCAGTGGATTGGAAAGGATATAATTTCAGACTAAGGAAATTTTTGGTCAAAATAACGCATACAATAAAATTAGAAAAGGTGTTAGGGTAAATTTAAATTAATTTTAATAATTTTTTTAACATTAATTACCTTATTTACCCATAACCATGGTAATAAATAAATTACTAAAATTACAATTAATATTATCCAAAAATAAAATGAAACTATTTATATTATTTTAACCCTATAATTCCATATACGGAATACATTTTTTAAAATTATAAACATATAATTGGAATAAATTAACTAAAAATTAATCTTATTGACACAACGAGAAGATCAAATTTTAAAGTAAAAATATTAAAATGTCACAATGATTTTATATATTATTTCAATGTAAAGTTGATTAAAATTACATAAATTGGATTAATTGATAAAAAGTGATAAAATTATACTTTAAAACCCTTCAAAAACCTAATTTAACACAATCAAAAAATTTGATAAAAAGTATTTATCAATTAAAATGCGTTATTTTTTTAAAATTAATTGAAAAATGAATTTATCAAAAAAATACGAACAAATCAACAAAACAATTTTCAATACCCCCCATTTCAATGAAAAACGTTACTTTTGATATATAAAATTTATAAATTTGTTAAAAAAGTAATTTAAAAAAAATTTGTCATCAAAAGGCAGCAAACAAAACAATTATAGAAAAATATTTCTTTTTATAAGTAAAATTGTATTTATTCTAATATCATGTCTAGAAAACACATAATATAAATTTAAACGTCATATTTAATATATTATTTATATATTTCTTTGATATACTCCAAAAAACATATTTAATTATTTAATAGTATAAAACACACTTGTGTGCTTTTAAATAATTTTCCAGAAATAAATTTATTTTTTATTTTGAAATGATTTTATATTAATTTTTAATTAATTTATAAAATAAATACATATATATGTGTAAACCATAATTTCATTATTCAGTTAATATTATTCATTCCCACAATTTGAAAAGAAAAGTATTAATGATTACATTTAAACAATAATATTTAGTTGTTTTTTAAGCTCGATGTGGCATATCATATACACTCTCAAACATACTATTTACTTTAAAAAATAGAGATTTTCTAATATAGGTTTTTTTGTTTCCTTAAACCATATCTTTTTTATTATCTCCCTTGGCTAACCAATTATTTGTTTAACCATGATAATGTGTCATTCAATATTAATGGAATATAAAATTACATACAAAGTGCAGATTAGATAATAAATTTCCAAGAGGGAATATTTAGACCATATATTATCCACCCTGTCATACTTCATGTTTTTTTATTATTTTCTAAATAATTTATTATAAGAATAATTTCATAAAATATAATTCATTTAATTTTGGAAACTTTTCATTTTATTTTACATTAAAGAAAACAATAAAAAAGAAATAATTTTAATACAATCCTTTCTCACATCCATAAAATTTAATATTTAAATAATAAATTCACAGAAGACAATAATAATAAAAATTTTAATAAATTTATTATTTCTTAAAACATTTATTTTATTTATAAATTTGTTGAATAAATATTGTTTCGGTGTTGGATAATCATTTAATGAAATTATTAAATTACTAAAAATTATAAACAATTACTGTTATAGAAAAATTAATTTATCTTTTAATAAAAATTACTAACCGATCAAAACATTATTATCCTTTGTTAAAAAAATTAGAGTCATTAAATTCCAGTGATGGTAATTTTTGAATTTATTCCTTTCTAAAATTAATATAAGGGTCTTCATCCAAGAAATATGGAATAAATAGTATATATTCATGAATTATATGGCCATGGATGAACTATAGTCATATACTATGATAAGAAATGTTTTAGAGAAATATAAAAGGTAAAACGAATGTTTTTTGACCATATTTTAATTTTTTTACCCGTATAAGAGTGAAAAAAAGTTATTATGGTTACTATTCCAATTTAAAAAAAAGATGGATCAATTTACCATATTTTATACTTATAATTCAAAATATGGAATCAAATTTTCACTAATCTATTTCTATATATGTCACGAATTAATTATGAAATAATGACAATAACAACATGAGATGAAGTTCATTGGAAAAATAAATTGTTAGGCATAAAATTGGATATGTGTTCTCATCTCATGATAGGGAAAACATTATTTGAAAATTAAAACTTTTTATTAAGAATATATTAAATAAATTCCATTAAAATAATTTATCAATCATGATTAATTTAATTTATTAAGATAAAAAACATTGTGCACATAAAAATAGTTTAAAAACTTCTCCTTCACATTAAATTATATTATTTTAATTTATAAGAAATTGACAATGAATAAATTAATTTTATACATGTGTAAGCCATATATTTTTAAAAATTTATTTAATATTATTCATATTTCCAAATTTACTACTTTTTGTATTGGAATACTATAGAATTATTCATTTAGAATTAGTGTTCCATGTATCGTAAGCTATCCAAAAAATATTATTTTAAGGGAAATATATCTTAAAATGGCATGGTGTTAAATGTAAAACCTGAATATAACATATGTATAAGATAATAAATGTTTTTTGGGATATAAAGATTTACAAATTCTCTTGATTTAAATCAACATACAATCAACCTTGATCTTAAACTGAAGTTAGAAAAAAAAATCTTATCATTGATTCTCACTTGTTTAAAAATCCATTAACCTCCTAAAAATAAATCTAGGATAATTATTCATCAGAATGAAAAAATTATATTTATGTAACATGATACCATACATTTTTTTATTCATGTTACAAGTTTATTAATAATTCTCTATTAAAAATTACTTTTCAATGTTAATTTTTCAATTTGTTCTATTATATTTTTAGTTTTCATGATCTAGTCCATGTTATTGGATTATGTGTTAATAACCTCATAAATTGTTATGGAGGTTATATTGTTGTGATTGATATAGTTCTGAATAGAAATGGTAATTTTATTGGACATATGGTGATGATTTGTAATCACTAATTTAAATATCATTTTCTTAGAAAACATATTAAATAAATCATAATTAATTTTATTAATTAATAAAATTATACATATTACTATTGTTTTATTATGTAATGATATTTAATTAAACATTATTATATGAAATATCTATTATTAGATTTTACATTATTAATCAGTCACTATAGTAAAATTATTTCAACATTCATTGGTGTGAAAAAACTGATCAAAATAATAATTCATATAACTAATTAATCAGTATGATGTTATAGTTATGTTATGATAATATAAAATTTAAAATATAAAAATTATTTTAGTATTACATCAATAGAGTAGATATTGTGATTTAGGAAGATTTTAGAAGAAAATTATAATGAAATGGATGAATAAATTGTTTCTCGCATTAATCAAACACTCCATCTCAGAAAATCTTCATTCATAATTAATATCATAGAACATTTTTTGATAAAATAGGCAACAAAAAGAGGGAGATCATTTTAAGGGATTAAATTTGGTTATCATTCAAGATAGAATTGATGGATATAAGTTGTTTAGAGTGGGTATTGGTGTTCTCATTCTATGGGTTTAATAATTAATGTTTTTAAAGATTTATATTTATATATATGTAATGATGGAATGAAAAGGGTGGTTTTAGATAATTTTATATATTAAAAAATTCAAACTATATAAATTTTACGATTTTCACATATTTTTATCATATTTATATATTTTTCATTATTACTATTTTTTACTAATAATTTAAGGTGTCACCTCTTTTCTAATTTAAGAATTATTTTTCCAAATTTTGAAACTAGTTATTCTTATCAAATTTTTCTATTTATGAAAATTTTCTTTTATATAAAAACATAAAATATAATGAAAAAATAGTTTATATATTGAGAATATGTTTTCTGTACATTTAGAATATCTAATTATAAGAGTTACCAATTAAAAATTAACTGAGTGTTATTCTACTCATGTTGGACCATTTTTAGTCACTCATGAAACTTGTTCTCTGGCTTCTCATTTAATTCCTCAAGCCATAGATGGTGATGGCCACTGTACTGGTCCCTACCCCCTTGTTGGGGGAGGGTCTTAATTCATCTCTAAAAGGGAATATACCAGCACCATTTTCTCCTTTCTAGACCCATAAATACATTCCCTCCATTCCTAAATTCTTTCTCAGTCTAAAGGTGGAAAAACTGTTTGATGGATCCCTACAACTATCACTCTCAGATATTGAATTCACTGATGTTTTATATTTACTACATCTGACACAAAGTGTGTTATTTAAACATCAACAATTATCAGTTGATTCCTTCATTTTCCTAATCTTTGGATATTAGGGTTTACAATAATGATCAATTATGGGGCCTCTAGATTCCTAGAATATGATGATAAATTTTTTATCCAGGGACGATTTAATTCTATGTTGGTCGAGTTTCACTCATACTTGTCATGTCTCTCGATTCCTTCTATTATCCAAACGACCAGAAGGACTTATTTTTTTTAATATCTATAATCCACTTTCAATGATTGAGGGGGGAGATACATGATCTATAGGCCTTTTAGAACATTATCCCACAAGAATATACCCTCCCAATATATATATTTAAAATTTGACTCCCTAAATGTTGCTAGGATACACAAAAAGCATTCACCCATCCTTGAGTGTAAGGTGACTGGTCCTGATGGTGATTAAAAACCCTCTTGATCATCCAATATGGTAGCCATACAATACAAGGATGGTATTATCAAATCACCATATAGATATAAACCATGATGAATATTTTTTTTTTCAGTCCACTGAACAATTATCATCTTCATGCCACCTGCTCCAATGGTTTTGACCAAGACTGCCATTGGTTTCTTCCACCTTAGTCTCTACTGTTTATTCCAATGTTCATATCCTGACACCATTATCATATCCATCCAATGATACAATACTTTCAACTCATAGATCCATCTATCGAATCATATTCCATCACTAATATCCCTCCCCATTAAATCCCACCGCCGCCTAACTCCCATGAACCTTTCACAACATTAACAATGTTCCCCACCCTTTAGGCACCCTCAATGACCACTTCACTTTCATGATAGTCCTCTCCATATCACACATAACTTCCAACATTTCTACACTAAACTCGCATGAAATAGGTTCCAATTCCCCAAATTAGGGGCTTCCATGTTTTGATCCCTGTTTGGTGCACGATAATCGGATAGCCACAACCTCTAATCTAGGACACCAACAACGTCAATTCCTTCTCTTCAAATGGTCATATGGATTTCATATATAACAAAATTCACAAAATTCTTATAAATTTTCTTTTTCTATGTTTTTGAGTGATGATATTCTTCAAATATAGAAATAAGTAATTTATCTACCTCCATATCTGAAAATCTATGCTATGTTTGGTAGGTTTAGCAATTATCTTTAAGGTATTAAATCTCCTTGTGTAGTGGTGGGCCAGGGTACTGCAGATACATTGGGAGATAGTCTATATGGGGTTTTGGATCCTTATACCGTTGTTTTTCCTTCAGCCTTTAATGGGATAATATATGATATCGATGCCAGTTTACAAGACATGATGGAATCCCAAGTTGATTGTATTTGAATTTGAGAGGAAGGGTTTGATTATGATGTGAATCAAGACGAGTAGCAGGGTCTACGTATTCATTCTAAAAATGATAGGATGGATGAGGAAGCTCTTGATGGTCCATTTTTTAGGACACCAACACACATCCCCAATTTATGGGGTGATGTTTCATATATCTGTGTTATACTACTACACCAAAACGAAATCTAAGGGATGGTGATTTAGTTATGGTGAACGTAACTAAAATCTTCTTAAGAACATCCAAAAACATTAAAAATGCTCATAAATTCATAATAAATGTTAAAATTCTATTTTTGGTGAAAGTGTAAGGAACAATATCCCCATTAAATCTTTGGGTTGCAATAAATCCTCCTTTAAGGATATTTTTAAACACCATAAAATGAAACTAGTTGATAGTGGGGGGTTTTCCTCTCCCCCTCATTTGAAGAGAAAGCTGAGGAAGAGATATTCCAACAAACCAATGATCATCACTACCAGATCCTCTTATAAGACATCAATGTAAGATAATATTGATATTCTCATGTTCATCAACCAGGGAACCTCTCAATTTGAATGGGAAACTAATTATGAGTTTGTGTATGGAAATTATTTGTCATATTTTGACATATAAATTTTCTTTCTATAGATCTAGTCCATTTATTTTTTCTCTATATTCTTTTTTAATCTTACTCTTTTTTATACATTTAGAAAATTTTTAGAATATACTACTTCTGACAATACATTCTAAGTAAATTTATGGAAAATAAGTTATTCATAAAATAGTTTTTTTAATAAATTTTATTTTCAATAGTGAAATAGTATCATATAATTATGTTAAAGAAATGTTCTTCTCAAATATATTATTTATAATTAGACTGTAAATTTTTTACAACTAATTAGACATCATCTATATTCTCTAAAACTAAGTAAATTATATCTGGTAATATATTCTTGGGTGTTATAAATAATGATTACATACCTTTTTATAATGGAAAAATATAATTATATTACCCCATTACATCTTATAAATACATTCTATTCTTACTTATAAAATAAAATTTAAAATTAGTCTAATTTTTATTTTGGATTTCATAAATTCTTTCTCCATTAATGATTTTTTTAATTATAGGTTGAGTTCTATTAATTATGACTCATAATGGATAATATGGTCTAGATGATTTCAATATGATAAAAAATGTTTCATTTAGAGTTATTTATCAAAGTGTATTATATTCCAAATTAAATATTTTAATAGTTTATTTAATGGAATAATCTATTATAAGTAATACTTAGTAACTCATAATTTATTTTTAATGAACCATTATGAATGAATAAGGATCAGTTAGTTTAATTCATAACTTATTTTAATTATTTCATAATATTATTTATTTATTTTTTAAAAATAGAAATATACATTTATGAATGATATAATGATTTTTTATTGAATGAATTTATTTTTTTCCAGAAATCTTGTCACATTATCTTCCCCTAAATAAATCAGAACCCAGTAATTCCAGTATTCTCTCACTGATGAAAATAATTGTGGGTGTCATAGGATAATAATTTTAGTCTTTATAATTTATATTTATTAATAGCCTTACTATTGGGGTATGAATATAAATCTCAACATATTTATCCTAAAAGAATATATTTATATTTTCCAAAATTTTACCCTTCTGTAGAAAATATGATGCATTGGTTTTTTATAAGACATATGTTCTTCTATAATTCCTTGAATGGATTGTAATATTTAGATATGTTTTCATCGTTTTTACACTTCTCATTGCAAATGGTAAATGAAAAAGATTATTTATTCAAGTTTGAAGCAAAAAATGATATATTTTCAATATCATTCATACATTTTATCCATTAATTATTGGAAATATCTACAAAATTATAGAGGATATCATTATGTGAAGGATAAAATGATGAGGCATTATACTTATTTTTATCCATCAGGTAAAATGTGAGGGTCAATGAAATTAATGATTATATAATAGTAAAACATCATATTAATTGAATATTTATTCATAATATATTCGAATATATCATATATTTAGTATAATAGACTCAAAAAATTGGTTTGACATATAAATCATCAGTTTATCTGAGGATTCAATAATTTTGTCCAATTTATAATAATATCTTAATCCCTAAATTTAATAAATCACTTTTCTAATACAAACATAGATTACAAGATCATAACATAAATAAATTTGACATCATTTATATTATTTAAATATTACATCTAAGAAATAAACCCATAATCACATATAAAAAATAGTTTGTTTAATTGAAGTGTAACTTTATAAATGTTTTATTTTACATTATCACTCCAAAATCAACAAAATATTCTATAAAAATAAATTTATGAATTACATATTCTCAATTATATTTTCCTAGTGGTTTATAAAAACATAAGGAGTGAGTTTAAACCCTCATTAATGTAAAATATTAATCACTCATATATGATTTGACCATAAGCTTATGAGAAATCATAAAGAAGTGAAAAACTCCTTAATAAAAATGACATTGAATCATAATAGTTTTCCTTAAGTAATGAAAAAATTGCATATAACCTCAATTTATTTTCATTAAATAATAATATATACCATTTCATATGATCTTTGAATCATAGGACATCATCCCATAACAATGGGGTATAACATAGGCATGTGGTAAAAATATTAGAATAGAATATCAAATCATTTGAGAAAATATTATCATAATCATGTGCATGTAAAAACATGTGAACATAGATTATTTCAATCATGACCATAGACTATATTGTAAATATAGAAAATGACAAACATGTCCCAGTATAATGTTTAGAACTTGGTAAACTAAAATAACATCAATGATCAACATCATTACCTAATGAAATATAAATTATTACCAAATTTATTTTATTTATGTATAATTTTAGGTTTACCAGTAAATTAATAAAAAAATACACATGTTCTCAACATGAACATGATAACATTAGTAAATTCGTCATAAGTTGACTAACTAAAGAGAATGTAATGGAATTTATGAAAACATAAAAGTACATGGTTCAAATCTATATAGAAAAATATATTATATTATTATTAGATCATATCTGGACATAGGCATATGAAATATGAAATGACATTGAAATTGATTAAAAATTAATTATAAGTAAATTTGAAAATTTCTGTGAAAACTAATCAGGTATATACTTTGTTTTTTAAAAAAATTATTATAAATGGAAATAAAACATACAATTCTAGTTTTATAAAAATTATGAAAATGTAAAAAAAATTCATTACATAAATTTGAAAATAGAAAAATGTTTCCTTTTTATAAAATATAATAACATATATTGATATAGAAACCAAAAAGAAAATAATAAAATAGACCTACATGGTTTTTGTAGAATATAAATTTTTAACAAATATTGTTTTATGAAATCATTTTATTCGGAGATGTTACCACATGTATAGATGAGTATATAGTTGTATTTTTATTAATTGTGTTCTAGAATTGAAAGATAGTGTGTTTTAGAAAATTGGTGGTGGAGTGAGAATCCACTAACTGAATATGAAGGTATATCCCAGGAATTATGTGGAAAAATAATGGAGTTGGATACCATTGAATATGAAAATGAAGAAAGTGTTTTATGTTGGAAATATAACTAGGAAAACAATTTTTAACATAAATATAAGTATGACATTGAATATGTTTTTAATTTTATTATTAAAAATGAATCTAAATGATGAAGTTCATATTATAATGGGAATATATAGCGTTATAATTTTATTTTTTTGTTAATATGGTTTAATGATGTTATGTCATTGTGTGTTGGAGAACAGGTGGTTGAGTAATTATCCTCCACAGAACAAAAATGAAATTTTCTTGTGTTTTGGGGAATGGGAAATGGAGTTTTATTCCATTTAAAATTCAATAGAACAATGTTATTAATGTTTGTAATGTAATATGAATGAATTTTTAATGATAGATATTTTTATGGATATAATTAAGTGAATTACATTACATAAAAACAATATTTTTAGTCCCCTAATCAAATATTTGTTCAACTGAAAACTAAATAATTGTATATAATAGTTTTAAATGTATAGTAACATTAACTATTGTCTAAGGTTTTGAAATTATAATTCTGTATTAGAATAGATAGATAAAATCTAAAAATCAATAATTAAATATTTAAAGAAAACATGTCTATTTTTATAGGCATGATTTATTCTATAATTAGTATTATAGAACACTTGGATAAATTAATGATAAGTGGTATATGTCTTAGAGATATCATAAAGAAACAATGGTTATATTTGAGTAAAATATTGAATTTTGAGTAGACTTTATGTCTTAATAATATTCTATGAATTGAATAAGAAAACATAATATATTTACATATAAGAATCATTATCTAGATACAAATAAATTTTTAGGTTCTCAAAAGCAACATTATTGATATTTATAAGAAACCTCTAGAGATGAGTAATAATGAATTGGAATCTATAATGAAAAAATCATAAATTCATGATATTAGTATAATTTGTTTATCTCTATTAGAGTGATATGAAATTTCTATGAATATTATTACGAAAAACCATATGTATGGTTTTATACATATAGGTATTATGGATTACTTAAAATTTAATAAATCTAAAGATGGTAACATTTGGTTTCAAGAATATTATTCTAATAAAAAAATGTGATGTTGCTTAAGATAATCATTATCAATGTAAAAAAAAGAAATTGGTATCTAATTATATAAATTGAAAATGAAGAGATATATATCATAAATTCTATTTTAAAAAATCTATGTTGGTTAAAATATTGAGAAGTAGGTAGTGTTAGAAAATGTTGAGAATCTATAATAACTTCTGCAGTGAAGTTGAATTATAACTTATGAAGGTAATGTTTGTCCATTATATTATAAATTTCATTAGCCTTAGGGTAACCATGATTCATTCCTAATAATATATATTTTGAAGATAAAGTGATCATTATTGTAATTAATATTATATTTTCAAATATAAGGACTAGGAAATATGTTTTTGTGGTTAATTGATGATTGAAAATACAATAATACGAGTGTTAAAATCCAAGCTCAATTTTTCCATGTTAGATATAATAAAATATAAATAATATTGGTGATTTTTTTGATATACTTTATGGAATTTATAAATTCCATTTTAATTATTTTTATAAAGCACTAATGTTTTAATGGTTTTTTTCATAGTGAAAGTTGGTTGAAAATTGTGTTAGCTATAGTCCAGCTGCTAAAATGGGAAGAAGGCTTATTTTCTGGATTTAGAATTATTTAATGATCACTATAGAATCATGTTGGAAGAATAACCATGAATATATATTTTTTGAGATATATAATAGATATAAAATACTATAAATTTGTCAACATGGAAGTTTATATGGGATAGTCATTAAGAGAAAAAAATATCCTTAAATGTGGAAAAATAACCATGTGAAAAGTGAGATACAAAATGAGGGGATCACCATTCCAAAATCATGAATAATTTTTTATATTAAAAAAATATTGACAATATATTTTAGTATAACTATATATAAATGACATAATTACATATATATAAAGTTTAACTTAGGAAAAATAATAATAGAACCTAGAGAACAAAAAAATCACTATAGTAAGATAAATAATAAGAATACGATGATATTGATCCGGTTCAATAGAATATTCATCATTTGGTTATCAAAGAAAAAAAAATAATAATTATCCAACCTATATAATATTGTAAAAACCAATTGAAGCATTAAGAAGAACATATTTGAGAAGTAGGGATGGATAAATCAGTATCTATGCTATTACTAATTATTTCTGTTGTATTGATCCATTAAATGGATAAGGGATTTCATTATTACTCAGTGACATGATATCTCATGGTTTAGTTGATAAAGAATACAGATAAGGTTCTAAAGAAGATCTGTGATGATAGCCTCCAAATAAATACCAAGTTGAATTCATTTTACTAGGTGAATAATTTTCATTTCAACAGTTATTTGATGAAGAGTAAACATATTTTTCGGATGCAACAACATCCCTATACATATCATAGAGCCAATTCATATGGATAAAATGGAAATAATTGTTTATACAAGGTGAAAACCCTATAATCAAGTGGGAATCTATGTATTCATTAAGATCAAATTGAAAAATAGTGATTCTAGTGGGAAACTCGACCATATGTAAATCACATTAAAAAATATTTTCATTTTTTGAGGAACTATGGTACTATGACGAAATATTGTATTTCAAAGTGTTTTTTTAAAACACTCTATGATTGGGAAAAATAAACAACCATAATAAAAAATCAGGTGAAATAATATGTGTTAAGTCTAAACATTTTAAACACTCTACAATGCTCTGTATTTACAGTATATATTTTATGTGGACTATACCTGGTTATGTATGAACTAATCAACATAATCTAATAGATAAAATTAGTCCAATGGAAAAAATGAGGTCATATTGTTAAATAGTGTTTAAAATTTATTAAAATGTAGAATACACCTTATTCTATCCCCTTTAGGGTTTCAACAGACCATAAAGGAAATTTTAAGTAGTTTAATGGATTATATTTATTTTATTAGATAAAATATTTCATTTTCTTGAATATTTATCATAATTATATGATGTTATTATATGAATTTAAATAGACACACATAGAAGATACAATATGAGTTAATATTGGAAGAAATGATAATGATTCTTCTAGAACATAGATAAATATAAAAATTTAAAAGTGTAAGAATATTTTAATATTTCTATAGGAAATGAAAACACATAATTTTGTAATTATATGCTAATTTTATGGGTTACATAAGTTAATCTATTGATTATTAATCCTCCAAAGAAAAATGAAATTGCTATGATGAATTTTACCTTAATATATCACTCAATGATTTCTAAATTTAAAATATAGATCATATAATAATGTTCCTCATGAAGATATAACATATATAACAACTCATGTGAATGGACTAACTGAAAAATATAATATATAGATGTTCATGGAAATTCCATCGATAAATCATTGGTCAAAATTGTAGGGAAATAAAATAATCTCGCATTATTATTTGACATAAAGAATGGATATATTTCTATTTTCAATGAAATTAATTCCATGTTATTTGAATACTATCAATTGTTTTATTAAGAGATGTATTTTATTGAATAAGTAATCAATGAATTTAAAAATTATTATAAAATCTCCATGAATGTCATAAAATATTTTCTTAAGATTGAAAGTTTATGAACAAAAGAAATAGATGTTTTTATATTGGAGGTAGATAAAATGCATGATGTTTAGATTTTGAAACAGAATAATGAATATGAACAATGTGATAGACCAATAAATGTATGGTAGAAGACAATAAGTAAATGAATAAGTCTTGTCAAGTCACAGGGCTTGAAGTAAGGGGGAACCCTGCAGATTCTATCCTGTCCATGATAGCGATGACCACAACACCGGCCCCTCACTCGTCGACGGTAGAGGGACCCTTTCGACCCACCAAAGGAACAACTTCCTCCTTCACCCCTCTCTTGAATCTCGATTTTCATCATCCTTTCCATCATGTTCTACTCGTTTGAAGGTTCCCGATGTGCTTGGTGGGTGCTTTAATCATATATTACCGAATGTAGAGATATCAGAATATTCGAATCTATTGAATCATACATTGGTTGCTATGTTTATATAAAGACATCCTTCTGTTGAAACGTTCGATAAGAACATATTTAGAGCATGTAATTTTTAGGATAGGGCGATAGTGGGTCTTAGGGATAACAGGAATGTTGTGGTTTGTATTGGCTTGGAGGCAGATCTCATCAGGTCCTGGTCATTTTCAGCTCGCAGCTTCAATGGATTAAGATTTCACATATTTTGGTGTCCTTCAATTTTCATATGAAGTGTGATCCACATACTATGGAGACTTGGGTAAGCTTGAAAAATATTCCCCTACCATTTCAAAACCCTTATGTTATGCGTATACTAGGGAATCTAATTGGTAAATACATGTGCTCAGATAGTCCCAACGAGGCACTTTGTCACCCTGTCAATCCATGTGTTTTCAAGGAAATTAATGTGTCCAAATATACGTTTGAGTATGTGTGGATAACTGGGGGTGATGAGTATCATTATAAACAATGAGTGGTATATGAAACGTGGACTGAATTCTGACCTAGATTCAAGAGCATGGCACACTTACTGGTCTATTGTTAGAGGGGTTCTTGGTTGACTGCATGTAAGAGGTGTTATGGAGGCGAAAAGGAGTCTGAGGCATTTGTTGATCTAGAGTTGATGGAGAAGCAGCCTAATACTTGGTTGCCTATGAAGACGGCTGCAACGGCTCGAGTCCGGAGCCCCTCCACTGGTGCACCGTACCAGGTTCACCACATGACCTCAAGCGCGTTTTCCCGAACGCCAAAGGCTTCTGACTAGCAGCGAGGGCCTTGCTGAGTCGGTGGGGATACTATGCCCTCATTCAGTAAGGTGTACAAGGTAAGAAGACAACAATAAACAGCGGAAGTAGTAAACAACATGCATAACAAAAGAAACCATACCGCGGAAGCAATGCATATATATAACTATGATGACACTGATGCAACAGGTACAACTATCTAAGGAAAACTGCAAACAAAACAACTTGCTGAAATACAACAGAAAACAAGTACAAAAGAAAAAAATAATAATCTCCTAATCATCGAAATCCACGGCTCGGTGCCATGCTCCCCAGCTCCTGGTCCAATAAAGATCCTGAAGTAGAAGGGCGCTTGCCCTTATCTATACCTACAACAACATAGTATTCTTGGGCCCAAAATCATGGCCCAAGAAGGGTGTGAGATACAATCCTAGTAGGAAATCACCCAAAGATTTGTTCCTAACAGTCAATGAATACATGGAAGTAAATAAACAAGAAGTAGTAAACAGGAAAACACAAGCAGCTACAATCCACAGTTCTAATAAGTAAAGTACACAAGTAAGCAGTCAACATCAAGAAGAAAATAGGTAACCCTCTGGGTAGATCTCTCAGTCTAACCCCTATAGTTCAACCTCTAAGTACTATAAAACCTCTGGGGGGGGGCACACATAGTCTCACCCCTCTGTTTCAGCTACGTAAAATAAGTAGACTCTCTGGGGAAGCACTCACCGTCAATTCCCCCTATAGTCTTGTATCGTGCTAAATTCTCTCTGGGGAAGAACTCAACGTCAATTCCCCATGTGGCCCATATCGTGGATCTACAGACTCTCTGGGGAAGCACTCAACGTCAATTCCACCTATAGTCTCACATCATAATTGAATGACACTCTGGAGAGGCCCTTCCATCAATTCTCCCTTTGGTCTACTACTCTAGGTTCTCACAATCTTGAATATAACTAACATGCTCAACACCTGTGTATCGTCCAAGTAAACCTCAAGAACTAGTTGGCTAACAACTAAGTTTCAACAGAAATAATAAAACAATAGTTCCACTATCCTATAACTAGGCGTGGAAAATGGAAAATGTCAAACAGAAAGAACAAGCATGGTAAATCAATCTAAGCACAATGAATAACTCTAATCATAATCAATAACCTCTACTAAAGCAATCAATAAAAGAAGGCAACTAACCAGGGCAAAACAAGAAACACGCAATAACCCGTTCAAGGGTATTGGTGGAAATTGCCCAAAATATTCATCCAATTTCTACAAAAAGGCTCAAAGAACCTACCTCGATCCTAGAAGATCGATATATGAGAACCTCGACGACAGATTCCTCTTAGAACAACGTAGATCTGAGAAAACGCACACAAAAATCAACCCACGACAACATGGAAATGAGGAGGAATCAAGAAACAAGGGTAAAACTGAAGGAAGAACTCACCGCTGCGATTCCAACGCAACTGACCATGCTCAAATCGGAGAACGGATGGCGAGGCCAGACTCCGATGAATATCTGGCCGTACGGTCTCTCTCGAATGGTCAAAAACTAGAGAAGAAGACGAATATGGGGGTTAGACGCGACCCTGGTCCGTTTAATGAAAAACAAGTACACGACGTGTACTTCTAGAGTACATGGCGTGTACTTAATTTTTTTTCCATACTCCGAAAAACCAGCCTCCATCTCACCCTTACGCACCATGTGTATGGCTCAGGCATGACCAACACATGGCTTCGAGCCGGGAAGAGTACACGACGTGTAATCAGAAAGTACACTGCATGTACTTATGAAATTTCGAGAAAATTCATTTATCTCAAAAGCATTAGAAAAAGGAAGAACATACCTGAAAAGAGATCCAGGTTCTTACAAACTTCCCCACTTAAAGAAATTCGTCCCAGAATTTCCCTAACTAAACGGAGAAGAATAACCCCCGAACATCTCTGTCCACTACGATCAAACATCAGCCTCCATCTCCCAGGCCTCATCCTGTACTCTCCCGTGCTCCCACAACACTCGTACCAGAGGAATAGACCGCCCACAGAGAACCTTCGTACTATGATCGATAATCCCGATAGGATTCTCCTCGAATGACGCATCCACTTCAAGCTCGACTCCCTCGGGCTGAAAGACGTGAGATGGGTCTGGAAAGTAACGTCGGAGCTGAGAGATGTAGAAGACGTCGTACATGTCCCGATACCTCTGATGTAGCTTCAACTGATAGGCGACCGATCCCACTCTCTCCAGGACCTCAAACGACCTGACGTACCACTGTGAACGCTCACCCTATCTCCGAATCCTCTTGTGTCCCATCCTCGGTGCGACACGTAGGAAAACCTGATCACCGACCTCAAACTCTAGAGGTCGTCTCCGCTGATCAGCATAAGAATTCTATCGAGACTGCTCTATAGCCATCCTCTTCCGAATCAGCTCGATCTACTCTGAAGTCTCCTGAATGAGACGGGGTCCCAGCAAAGCTGCCTCTCATGCCTCCATCCAGCAAAAGGGTGATCGGTATGGCCGACCGTACAAAGCCCCAAATGGCTCCATCTGAATGGTCACCTGGAAACTGTTGTTATAGGCGAACTCTACCAGAGAAATATTCTTCTCCCAAGAACCGCCAAAGTCAAGGATGCAAGATCGGAGTATATCCTCAAGCACCTGGATCGTGCGCTCAGACTGGCCATCAGTCTGGGGATGATATGTTGTACTCAAAAGTACCAGCGTACCCAAGGCCTTCTGAAGTCCCTGCCAAAACCAAGAGGTAAAGCACACATCTCTGTCTGAAACAATAGAGCGCGGAATTCCAGGCAGACGAACGATCTCTCTGATGTAAGGTGTTCCCAGATAATTGACACTGAAGGTCTCCATGATCAGAAAGAAGTGAGAAACCTTAGTAAGTCTGTCGACGAAAACCCAGACAGCATCCTTTCCCCAAGGTGATCTCGGCAACCTGATCACGAAGTCCATCGCAACATCATTCCACTTCCACTCCAGAATGGGTAACTGCCGTAAAAGGCCTGCTGGTCGTTGATGCTCTTATTTCACCTGTTGACTAGTAGAACATCTCAAGAAAAAACCAGAAATATACTTCTTCATTCCTGGCTACCAGTATTGGCGATGAAGGTCCTGATACATCTTGGTGATGCCAGGATAAACTGCCCAAACAGAAGAATGGAAATCCCGCATCAGCTCCTAACGTATGTCTCCTGGCACCCATACGCATCCCTGGAAATGCAAGATCTCATCCTCACCCACTGTCCATCTAGGAAGAGGGTCCTCTCCTGATACACTCTCCCGCAGGACTAAGCCTCCTGATTCTGATAGCTGCCTCATCCATACCTGATCAAGTAGCGTGGAGGTAATAGCTACAGAAGATAGAAAAGTCTATCCCAGTCTATCGTGCACGTCAAGATGCATCTCAAAGAACAGATCCATCAGTTTCCACTCACTACTGGCCTCCTGAACTGCCTGAATCTGAGTTCTCCTGCTCAACGTGTCTGTCACGGCATTGCCCTTTCCTGGCATATAGGCAAGCTCGAAATCAAAAGACTAGAGATACTCGACCCACCTGCGCTGCCTCAGATTCAGATCATGCTGAGTGAAGATATACTTGAGACTCTTTTGGTCATTGAAGACCTCAAAGTGCTCTCCCAGAATATAGTGTCTCCAACATTGCAAGGCATGAACAACACCTTCCAACTCCAGATCGTGCGTTGGGTAGCTCCTCTCATATGGCATCAACTACCGAGAACCATACGCAACGACTCCATCTCCCTGCATAAGAACTAATCCCAGCCCGATACCCAAAGCATCACAGTAAACAGTGTAGCTCTTTCCCGGCTCTGGCAAGATGAGTATCGGTGCTGACGTCAACCTCCCTTTCAGCTCTTGAAAGGATGACTCACAAGAATCTGACCATTAGTACATCACCCCTTTCTTGGTCAGACCTATAAAGGGTGTTGGTAAATGAGAAAAGTCCTGAATGAAGTGTCTGTAGTATCCAGCCAGTACTAGAAAGCTCCGTACCTCAAAAACATTCTTTGGATACTCCCAGGAAACTACATCACTCACTTTCTCTGGGTCCACAGTTACTCCTGCCTCTGAGATGACGTGACCTAAGAAGTGAATCTGATCCTTCAGAGAAGTGGCACTTCGAGAGTTTAGCAAAAAGCTGATGCTCTCTCAGTGTACTCAGAACGATCTCAAGATGTGTGGCATGGTCATGTCGAGTGTGAGATTACACCAAGATATCATCCATGAAGACCATGACGAAGGAATCCAAGTTAGGATGGAACACTCGGTTCATCAGTGCCATGAAAACTTCCAGCGTGTTCGTGAGACCGAACGGCATGACCGTATACTCGTATAGACCATACCTGCTCCTGATGGCTGTCAGAGGTATATCTGATGGTCTAACATGCAACTGATGATAACTGGACCTCAAGTCAATCTTCGAGAACACCCGGGCTCCTCGAAGCTGATCAAAAAGGCCATCAATCCGTGGCAAGGGATATCGGTTCTTGACCGTCAACTGGTTCAACAACCGATAATCCACACAAAGCTGAAGGGTACCACCTTCCTTCTTCGCAAATAGAACCGGAGAACCCCAAGGAGAAGTACTGGGTCGGATTAAACCCTTATCCTGTAGCTCCTCTAACTGCTTCTTAAGCTCCTGCAACTCAGGTGTGGCCATCCTATATGGAGCAATGGAAACTGGTGCCTCTCCTGGCACGATCTCAATAGAGAAGTCTATCTGACGCTCTGGAGGCAAACCTGAAAAGTCCTCTGGAGAGACATCCCTGAAGCGATCCACCACTAGAAGAAAATCCAACTGTGGTGTCCCCTGATCATCTAGGTAAAGGATAGAAATCTGGGCTGTCACCCCTCCTAGCCCAAGACACTCGAGTCCTGCCCGACTTGCCCAAACGCCCCATTCGCCTCTATGAAGGAAAGATTCTCCCTCTGGTGAAATGAAACTGACACTGCGGCGATGACAGTCAACGAATGCCTGGAAGGGAATCAACCAATCCATGAAAAGGATGACATCATTGCCTGTCGTCTCTAGGACATAGAGATCCCATAATAAGCGATACCCTGCAACCTCAAGAGGTCACTCTCTACACTGGCATACACTATATGTCCTCATCCCCAAAGGTGGATCTAGTGTCAATGAGTCAGCATAAGAAAAGATGTAGAGTACAAATCTCTCCACTACAGCAACAGAGATAAAGTTATTCATAGAACCGGTATCAAAAATGGCTGAAGATAAAACTGAGGCTACTAATATTGTACCTCGAACAGTAGAAGGGCCGGGATCCTTCTCCTGATAAGTCTTCTCCACGGCGAAAGACTAGCCCGTGTCGCGGCCCTGCGCCCCAGGCTGACCACTCTGAGATGAACCTCCCTGCTGGTGCTGGGGAACTGGTGGCTGACCGCCACAGACTCAACCTCCACCTCAGCCCGAACGGACGAAAGAACTCCAGTTCCCCGACTGGTGATAAGATGGCAGGGCTGCTCATGAACGAGGTGTCATGGAAGAACCCCGGTCACCTGCTACTGGTGAGAAAACCTGGCAGAAACGCTGAAGTTGACCCATCTTGCCGCATGATCAGCACTCCATAGGGTCTCTCTGGCACTGCGGCCTTGTGTGCCCTGTCTGGCCACACTGATAGCATGTCACCTGGCTGCCTAATGATGCGTCTCGCTTCCCCGAATCACCACACGTAGGATCTCCACGACGCTTCTTGCTGTCATCTGGAGGGTGGCTAACTCTGGAAGCAAAACCGCCCTGGCTCACAGCTCAAGAGTCTCTCAGATTGCGCTCTACAATCAATTCCTGTTTGACGATGGAAGTAATGGAAGTCAGCTGGAAGATATTAACCTGCGAGAAAATCTCTTGCCTGAGTCCATCCTCAAACGTCCTCTCGAACAACACCCCACTCCCATCCCGAAGGGGTGTAAAACGCTGCAGCTCAGTGAAACGAGAGGAATAATCCATGACAGATAGAGTACCCTTCTCTAAGCTCAGGAACCCCCGGGCTCGATCGGCCCTCAGGGTCTCCAGGTAGAAGTAGTAGTAGAACACACGCTGGAACTCCTCCCAAGTCATAGCCAGCTGTTGACCCGCTTGTGAGATCACGTCCCACCACCACTTGGTGGAGTCTCGGAGCATGTAGGTGGAGAGCTTGACCCGCCTCTCTGGAGGTGTATCAAGATGCTCAAAGACAGTCACCATGGCTTCCATCCATGACTCTGCAGCCTGAGGTCCTCCCTCCCCCGAGAACATGGGAGGATGCTGATTCTGAAAGACCTGCATCAATTCTTCCATAGATGAGGCAGGAGGAGGTGCTCCTTGGAAGGCCTACATAATCCTCATGAAACATTCCCTAAACTGCGTATCAGTGCCTGCAACTGGTATGACAACCGGTGCCAAGGCTTGCTCGGCTGGGGGATCGACAGGATGTCCTTGATCGGCCCTATCTGGAATCTGATCACTACCTGACGACAGATGTACGACCAGAGGGTGTCTTGGAGGAATAGCTCTGAAAGATCAAAACCACACCTTAGATCAGGAAAACAAGGACAGAGAACACAAGAGTAAAAAGCATGAACATGGGAAGAAAAACACTCAAGATTGCAAAACACGACTACATGACGTGTATACAACTACATGGAGTGTCTTTTTGAAACACTGACACGGGCGTGTACTCTCACCCTACAAGTCATGTACACTTCAAACTACACAGCGTGTTGACCCCCACACATGGCATGTACTTGAAAACTCGTCCCCTGCCCGAGTCTCTTTACATGGATAACCCATACAGTCCGACTTAACCTGAGACTACACGACATGTTCTAAACAAACACGACGTGTACTAGATAATGCTTCAGAAGCCCGTGTTGTTGAGCACACGACTGTCTACACGGCTGGACCTTACACGGCATGCTCAAACAAACACGGCGTGTGGAAAGGAATGTAATGTCGGCCCGTGTTGTTCGTGACACGGCCGGGTACCTGGACAGGACTACACGACGTGTTCCCTATGGACACGGCATGTTCTACCTGAGCTTCCCCGGCCCGTGTTGTTAGTGACACGGCCGGGTACACGACCCCGAACTCACACAGCGTGTACCAATGGTACACGTCCTGTTCCCGAAGTTACTCCCACAACACCGTGCTCTGCTCACACGGTCAGTGACACAGCCTGAAAACTACACGGCGTGTATCTAAAAAGTACACGCTGTGTATTCTGGGTTTTTCTTGGCAGTAGCTCAAAAACTGCTCCGAATTCTAGAACACAAAAACAAGGAGAAAAGATGCCAAAATCCGATCCGTGAGGGCCCATAACACCTCGAGAACCAAATTTTTGGCATTCACATTAAACAAAGAACAAAATAGCAGTCTTCTAACATAGAAGTAGAGAATCTATCATGAAAATATCACAACAACATGCATAATCTACACAAAGTCTATCATAACAGCATACAATCGCTAATGCACCCTAGATGGCATGACAAGAATGCATGAAATGTGATTTCTACAAGGGCCTATATGATGCATGAGATGACATACCCTCATCTCATCGGGTTTTGACATAAATAGAACCGAAATATCAAAACAATAACTACAAAAGTCATGTGAATCACTCTAGGTGAAATCAGATCAACTATAAAATCTCAAACTAGAAAACTAAAATTAAAGAGGTAGTATGTCTTTTCCCTGTACATGGGTTAGATATTCCCGGGCACAACATAATACCAGGTTCCGAATTCGTCCAATCCCTGGATAAAGTCTCCAAATAGTAAGGCAAGAGAAAAAAACACCTTTGATACCACTTTTTAACAACCCAAGTCCGGAGCCCCTCCACTGGTTCCCCGTACCAGGTTCGCCACATGACCTCAAGCGCGTTTCCCCGAACGCCAGAGGCTACCGACTAGCAGTGAGGGCCTTGGTGAGTCGGTGTGGAAACTATGCCCTCATATGGTAAGGTATAAAAGGTAAGAAGACAAAAATAATCAGCGGAAGCAGTAAACAACATGCATAACAAAAGAAACCAAACTGCGGAAGCAATGCATATATATAACTATGATGACATTGATGCAGCAGGTACAACTATCTAAGGAAAACTGCAAACACAACAACGTGTGGAAATAAAACTGAAACCAAGTACACATGAAAAACAAAATAATCTCCTCATCATCACGATCCACAGCTCAGTCCCATGATCCCCATCTTCTGGTGAAATCAAGATACCGAAGTAGAATGGCGCTTTCCCTTATCTATTCCTACAACAACATTGTCTTCTTGGGCCCAAAAGCATGGCCCAAACAGGGTGTGAGATACAATCCCAGTAGGCAATCACCCAAATATTTGTTCCTAACAGTCAATGAATACATAACAGTAAATAAAAAAGAAGCATTAAACAGGAAAAAACAAGTAGCTACAATCCACAGTTCTAACAAGTAAAGCACACAAGTAAGCAGTCAAAAACAAGAAGAAAACAGGTAACCCTATGGGTAGCTCTCTCAGTCTAACCCCTATGGTTCAACCTCTAAGTATAAGAAAACCTTTGGGAGGCACACACAGTCTCACCCCTCTAGTTCATCTACGTAATATAAGCAGACTTGCTGGGGAAACACTCACCATTAATTCCCCCTATAGTCTCGTATTGTGCTAAAGTCTCTCTGGGGAAGCACTCAAAGTCAATTCCCCCCGTGGCCTGCGTCGTGGATCTAAAAACTCTCTGGGGAAGCACTGAATGTCAATTCCCCCTATAGTCTCACATTGTAATTGAAAGACACTCTGGAAAAGCCCTTTTGTTAATTCTCCCTTTGGTCTACTACTATAGTTTCTCACAGTCCTGAGTATAACTAACATGCTCAACGCGTGTGTATCATCCAAGTAAACCTCAAGAACTACATTTCTAACAACTAAGGTTCAACAGCAATAATAAAACAACAGTTCCACTATCCTACAACTAGGCATGGAAACTGGAAAAACGTCAAACAAGCAGAACAAGCATGGAAATGAAATATGAGCAAAACAAATTACTCTAATCACAAGCAATAACCTCTACTAAAGTAATCAAGCAATGTAGGAAACCAACCAGGGAAAAACAGGAAACACGCAATACCCCGTTCAAAGGTATTGGTGGAAATTGCACAAAATATTCATCAACTATCTACAGAAAGGCACAAACCACCTACCTCGATCCTAGAAGATCGATATAGGTGACCCTCAACGATAGATTCATCTTAGAACAACTTAGATCTATGAAAACACACAAAACCTTCATCCCCCAACAACTTGGAAATTTGGAGGAATCAAGAAACAAGGATAAAGAAAAATGAATAACTCACCACTTTGATTCCAACGCAACTGACCATTATCGAATCGGAGAACGGAAGGAGAGGCAGGAATCCTATGTAGATCCTGTTATACGACGTCTCTCAGATGGTCGAAAAATGGAGAAGAAGACGAATATGGGGGTTAAACGTGACCCCGGTCCGTTTAATAAAAAACGAAATTACACGGCATGTACTTCTAGAGTACACGGTGTGTACTTCAATATTTTTCCGTACTCCGAAAAACCGGCCTCCACCTCAGCCTTACACACCGTGTGTGTGGCCCGAGCACGACCAACACACGGCTTCGAGCTGGGAAGATTAAACGGCGTGTACTCAAAAAGTACACGGCCTGTACTTCTGAAATTTCCAAAAAATTCATTTTTCTCAAAAACTCCAGAAAAAGGAATAACATACCTGAAACGAGATCTAGGTTCTTACAATGGAAATGGTGAATCAGGAAAACCCGTAAGTTTCTCATGTTTTTAGTTGGTTGAGGTAGGACCTGGCGGGACCTTTCTCCTGCAATGCATTGCTTCATTTTGATAATACAAGGAAGGGATGTTTGGTACACCATTATGTTAATCGAGTAAAAAACTAGGTGAATGTGAGTAAAGATATGACAGTCAAGATGGTGGATCACTTGAGAAACTGATTTGGAGAACCTTCTTTTGTTATAGGGGTAGGGGTACTGATGCGACAGAGTCTCCTAGGATTCCATCTGAGGATGAAGTTTCCCATTTTGGTAAGGGACTGGAGATAGCAGACAACATGGGGGAATAACTCTCAGATGATGGAAATACCAGGTGAATTGGGGAAGTGGGAGAAGGGTGGGGGAAGAGCAAATCCGAGATTGATCATGTCCTCGATTAATATTAGTAATTTTATTGTTAGTTTGGGACCCGATAATCATAATCCGATGTCATCCAGGGCAGACTCTCCCTCTAGAGTGGAGTCCATGGGTGGGTGAGTGACTTCCCATCCTATGAGTATAGTGAAAAGGGAGGGTCTAGTATAGGGATTCATAGACAAAGGAAGAATAATGGAAAAAATAGGGACCCGGGCAGCTGCATTGTACTCAAGAGGAGAAATTATAAAGGCTTCAAGGATTATTCCCACCTTCCAAGACCTATTTAGACAAGATCGTCTAAAAAGGGCTGGGAAATGGTATTGGAGGGTGAGTTATCTAAAAAGGAATATGTGATGGATTTTTACTTTAACTTGGAGAAATGAAGTGGAACGACTGATGTTTCTACGCCTATGGATAAAAGTTTGGAGAAGAAGGATGATATGGTTGAAGAATGGTCTCAGACTCAGGAAGACATGGGGGCATTTTCTGCCCCATAACTAATCTTCATGGGCTATCAGGTAAGGAGGATAATTCGGGAGTAGCAGTGGTTTTAACGGATGGATTGCCACGGGATGCTGACGCATGATCATGGAAAAACCATGGGACCTTTTTATGCACTCTGAGGAGGAGATTCTAGAGACGGTCTGGATCTTTAATGCTTATAAAGAGGATCCAGTAAGGTTGAATGAGGAATTGATTAATGTGGACACTAATTGAGAGCTGGGTGACTGGATCATCAAAAAACATCTAATCATGTCTAGAAGCTTCAACGCTGAGAAGATAATCGTGAAGAGTTTGTAATGATGTGGGACAATTTAGCCTACCTATTTAATGATATTACTAGAGATGATCCTGACAAAACGGTAACTGATCTTTTTAGAAAATTATATAGGGAGGATGCATCAAATATGATGAAGTTTTTTTTTAAGGATTATGCCACCTATTATAATGTTTTATTCTCTTGTTTGTACATGGTGGTTTCACCCTTCTTCCATAAAAGTGTAACTAATAAAAATGTTAACTTTGGATGGAGTAAATTAATGACATGTAATTTCTTCATCTACAAGTGAAACAAAGACATATGGACATCACTCCTATTGGTCTTCAAAAAACTACTCTGAATGAGTGTGTTCATAATATCCTAAGAATTTAATATATAATATTTTATTTAAAAAATTCCGTTTGACCACCCAAGTTACATAAAAAACCAATCTAAAATGAACTCCTATATATATTAATTAAATATGACATTATAAATATTAATGTAATTATAAAATTACACAACTATTCAATGTTTTTTGTTAAAATTAATAGGTTATTAGTAAAAGAATTAATTATAAGAGAAACTTTTTTTAAATAAAATTTTTTAGTTTGTTTTGTGTTTTTAACATATTAAGTATTATCATTGATAAATAAAATTATAAAATAAATTAATAATATGTAAAAAACATTCATCCAAAAATTTCTTAATAGTCCAAGAGAAATTAAATAATAATGCATTCATTTTATTATTATAAAAATGTTTTCTAAAAAAAAAATCTAATGACGCTTTGCATCGTTATATGAAAACTATTTCCTATCACAATATGGTATTTAATCAGATTACATAAAATATATATATTTTATTTATATTAAAAAAATTTCTTTGTTTGAATTTTTTAGATTTTTCTAAAAATATTAATTTTTTTTGAATCTTCTACAATACAATTTTTTTACAAAATACCATGATAATTATATCACTATTACAGTTATTTATCACCTATAAACATATTAAATCCTTTCATATACCAAATATAAATTTTTCATGATATATTAAAATTTTTAAAATACTATCCTTTTTTACAAAACATTATTTTATATTTTATGACTTAAGTTTCAATTTTGTCATCGAAAAAATGATTTTATTGACATATACATTAACTTTATTAAAATTTTTGTTTATCACTTTTAAAAAAATGAATTAGATAAAATGGATTCATTATTTGAAATTATAAGGTAAAAAATATGTTATAACAAGAAAATTATTTTTAGAAATAAGGAACAAATTACAAATTAAAATAATTAATTACCCTACTTAAACTTAATATAGAAAAAATATAGACAAAAGTGTTAAACTAAGAGTTAAAAGGATAGGAATGTTAGAATAATATTTTTATTTTAGTTCCTAAGGTTGGGAATGACCATTTTAATTCGTGATTATATTACATGAAATGTTTTTAAACACTTACCATGAAAAATGACTTCTCTATTTATATTAAGATGAAATATATTAGAATATATCATTCTAAACACTTATAAAAGTGGTAATACACATTATTTTCATGCCACTCTAAAAACGATTCCTAAAATGCTACCCTATTTCATTCTCTTAGGATCATTCTCTTTATATTTTAGATTTTGGTCAATTTATTTTATCCTACATCCTCCCTTTCCATGAAATCTTTCATCATAAATCCAAAATCCCAAAGTACATACTTACAACTCTACAATATTTTTCCATATCTACCATTCCATTTCAAAAATGTCTCAAAAATTATAAAATGATCACTTGTGTATTAATTATGTTTTGAAAATTTGGGTTTTTCATTATATAATATGTACCCACCATTTCCTTTCCCATTATGAAAAATGAAAACATCATTCATTTACATCTAGGAACTACCACCTCCATGAAGAAACATTTTTTGTTTTCCATCAGCACCTAACACGGGTGATCTAAAATGTTAATATAATAAATAGTAATGATATATATATATATATATACTTTAGTATTTTTAAATGCTAAACCATGTTACTCATTTATTCATTTTTATGAAAAAAATCACCAACCATTAAGACTACTAACTCATTGAAATGATGCATTTTTTTCTATTACTTCTATTAATGGATTGATATAAGAATTGCTTTAAATGAAAATTTGTATTTAAAATTATTATTTTGATTAAGAAAAATAAAATCAAATAGCATATTAATGGTATTAAAAATAAGAAAAATGTAATAAATTAAAAATTTTAAATAAGTATGATTCAATAAAAATGTTCTTTTTATTAAAATTAATGGATTAATATCAATTATCATCTCACTTTCCTTCTTTTAAATTTTAATATATCACACATGTAAACACTAAACAAGATCATTATGATAAAATTATATTGTTGTTTCATGTAAACCCCCTCATAAATCTACATTAATCATTTTGTGGTGTTTTTTGGGATGGCTTTAAAATCTACATGTATAATATTTTGAATTTACATAATTTATAATTTTTTGATGGTTATTATAGCTATAATGTGGATAAAATATATAAATTGTGATTTTTTGGTTAGGAAAAGGGTATATCAAAATAAAATTTTTTAACAAGGAAACACAATTCAATTTTTAATAATCTCTAAAATGTGTCATTTTTTAATTTACACATCAAGGATATAAAATCAAAAAATAATAAAAAGATATTTAATATTCATAAATCTTTATAATTTACACATTAAAATATATTAATTATATTAGAATGGTGAAAAGTTTTGGAGAAATTTATATAGAAACATATCCCATGAAATGAGCAGAAATGATCGAATTTATGATAACCCAATGTGGGAAAATATTTAAAAAATACCTAATAAATATGTATGAAATGAATATGAATGAGGGTTTTAACTTTTTATATAAATGAATAAGGTTCTTGCGAATATGTCTAATAAATTTAATGAAATATTTCACGATTTTTGGACTAATTGAACAATGAATCTGGACTAAGTTAAGGGTATTAATATGAAATTTCTTTCATGGTAAAATGTTTTCTATTATGCACTAAATTTATTTTTTTCATGTGTGGTATAATCATCCAATTTTATATTTTCAAAAAATATTTATCAAATATTCAATGTACATGATGTTTTTCATCAATAAAAATCCTAAAATTAGTTTTAATTTAAATATTCCTTTGGTCGTGTTCATTTTTGTACCCTAAATTCTCATTCCATGATTCGTGATTATTATTTTTGAACTTATTTCACATAATATGGATACATTTTTAAATTTACCAAGAAAAACCAGAATCTTGAAAATTTTGGATCAATAAATTATTAATAAAGAGATAAAAACATACAATGTTAGGCATTGCATGGGAGTTTAAAAAGGTGAAAGTGAATCACTCCAATAAGTTATCATCAATAAATGTTGTGCTGAAATCAGGATCCCCAAAATTCCACACCATATTCTTTTCATTGATCTCTATATTTGAAGTAATATCCAAAACATGTTCATCTTCCCTATTTTCATGAGATACAAACAGTTCAAGGTGTGCCACATTAGAGAGACATTCAATCCATTATGGTAAAATCTTCCACTGGGCATTCTTGGTCCTCTCTTTAAGGCGATAAACACAATTTCATAATCAAATTCAATCCATAAATTGGTCCATTATTGTTATAAATCATGTTTTATGGAAGGTATCATCGCCCATAGTTCATATTTGTAGGTTATTCCAAAACCAATGTAGTGATAAAAGAATCCTTTGAAAAGTCCACGATAAGTTTTGAAAATACATCCACATCCAAAAGGTCCTAGAAGGACATAGGAAAAAGTGTCAACATTGAATTTAATTTCTATACCAATAGGTGGGATCCACCTCATTGATATGTAAAAAAATGTGGTTTTGGTCTTCCTTCAACACTGAGGAGTCTGAGGATATTCATAACCTCAACACTATTCTCCATTTCTCTACATTAGACTTTGGCTAGCACATAAACCACCTTAAGAAGTTCAACAATGTCAGAAAGTATAGATGGTTACCTACCCTCAATGAAACATTAATTTCATTCCATTTAAAAAAAAGATTGAATCTATAGTGGCCTAAAAGAGGAGATGGATCTGATCGTTGCTTCCAACATTGCTAAAGGACTCCATATTTTCACCTAATTCTTAGACTACTTGGAACTAGTTGGTGAAAATGTGGGTTGTGTAGTCCCACATCTTCCCTATATAGGCATAGTTAATAAACTGATACGGAATGTTTTCCTTGGCCCTAAGACATATGTGGCAGGCTGAGATCATGTTTTTTCAAGACTCGTTCTATCTGTAATGTATTGGAAACATATGTTTCCAAATTATCCATTAGAGAGTCAACCTTGAAGGCCAAATAAAATTCGACATGAATTGGGAAAACCATGTGGGAATTCTTCTTGAGGCCCCACATATCATATTATAATAATCCTTTTCATTAAACAACCCATGTGATCAGGCCAACAAACTAGGGTGTCAACAACAATTAATTTTTAGTTTTGTATTACCATCGTAATCTGCAAAGGGATAAAATGAAAGTTTCTATAGTGTGATTTAATTTTAGAAATTGTCACATTCATCATTTTAAAATTAATGTTCATAATTTCATCAATAGATTGGTCATTACAACAGGTTCTCAATTAATTAAGGTTAGATAATTTTCCAGTTATGCAATTGGTTTTATGCCTAATTTCATGAAAATATAGATTTATTGAAGACCATATTAATGATCCAAGATAGTGTGACTAATAATCCATAACCCTCTTTCTGAACCTTATTTTTAAAAAGTCTCCTAAGGGGTAATTTAATAAGATCCATGTGAACTTACCAATTAGTCCATAATTTAATATCTTGATCTCTTTGATTACAAGACCCACAAATCAATTTTTTTATACATTCATTAAATGAAATAAGTACCATATTTCTTTCATGTATAGAACCGGTGCTGATAAAGTGTCTAATTATGCATTCAAACTCATAAATGAGAAATCTAGGTAACTTGTAGATCAAAAAATGAGGAAACAAATTTATAAGTCATAACTGAGTTCACCAGACACACCCTCCCTATGTGAGACATGGATTTTCCACTATATTTAGAATGTTGATTTGTTATACCAGAGATGATTCCTCTGAGAAATTATATTTTCACCTTGTTAAAAAATTAGCGGAACACCATTATAATTAAAGGGAAGAATTCCCATTCTCACCACAAGCTACTTATTAATACTATTATGTTTACCCATAGATAATCCATTACAAAAAAATACATGCCCCAAAAAATTGACTGCAACAGTACTTTCTTATAATGAGTAAAGAGGACATGAATGTAGGAGATGTATTTCTTTGATGTTTTCCAAAATAATAGGATGTCATCTACATAAAACAAGTCTTATGAGATGAACTCATTCCTCGCCAATTATATATGTCTTTATATACCGACTTCAACAATGTCATCAACACACTTGCTACGATAATATTCATCACAAGAAAAGTGAATCCTTGAAACTAGATCTTTATAACTAACTCCTTTCTTAGATTAAATGTATCCTCTTGAAATCCCATATATTAAAATGAAAATACTTTTTGAAGAGATAATAGAGGATATTAATCTGTAAATGGCGTGTCAAAATCCATATCTATTGAGGATGTATAGCTAAAAACAATACATGATGGTTTCAAAGGCTATAGATATAGAAATTTTATGTGAAATGTTCTCATCCTTTGTCTTTCTCTTCATGAAATTAAAACATTATAAGGATTTAAAAAGACAGTTTTGAATACATTGTCTAGGGATTAACCCAAAATTGTTTTGAGTGATGAGATCTTTAAAATTTTCCCCCATCCAAGATATCGTGAATTTTTTGATGACTTTAGGGATGTGTTCCCAAGGGAAATAAGCAGGAATTAGTTGATATCAAAAACATTTTATTTTTTGGAAATCAATGTAATGAAATTTGAATTAATTCTATCAGGAAGATAATCACGAGAAATGAAATAACTTTTGAAACATACAAGGGTATCTTTTATAATATCTCAATAGACTATAAAGAAGTCATTTGTGAAGCCATGCAGTCTTATAGAATTTTTATGTTATGAGAAAATATGGACTTCTTGATTTATCTTTTCCTGGGTCATTAACAAGGTTATAGCCATGTAGTTCATTGATGTTCGGAAAGGTGTTTCCAAAAACCATTGATGTTTTTTCCTGCCCATTATACACATAGTGATTACAAAAATAATTAACCACTTCATTTGAGACATCATTTTTAGAGGAGTACAATATACAATTCATGCTAATGAAATTATTTATAGCCTTAAAAATTTTCTCCCTAGGGATCATGTGAAAACATTTCAACTTTATATCCCCTTCCTTCATCCATTTTACATTTAAATGGTTTATGTCCTACACATGATTCACGGTTAAAAGGCCATCCATTTTTTCACGAGCCTCTTATTACTCCCTATGAGAGAGGTTCTGTACCTAGTATCTATCTTAGATTACTGAAAGATTATTTTCAACATTCTCTATATCATGATATTGTTTTTAGAAGGACCAATTTAGCCACACACATAGGATTCTCTTGAAATGTATTTCCTTTTCTCTAAGACAATACAGTGGGCTTCCAAAGGGGTTCAAATTCCATGATCCAAAATTATTTCCTTACTTCCAGTAATAGTATCCCATGCTTTATTGAATCGATAGAGAAGCCGTGGGACTATTTACATTATGAGAAGCTACCTAATTATGAGATTATGGTTAGCGTGGTTCTTAGGGAGAGTGTATCCCTAAATTCCACCGTCAACACTCCTATCATCCATTTTAATAAATCATTTTTAATGTTTTCTATCATTCCTTCCATTTAATGTTCACTTTCCCCAATTAAAATCTTATCCAAAAAATTGGGACCTCTACTAGGTTACATTGATCAATATAAGATAAATATTTAGTATCTTCGATCCGATTCATGTTTAAACAGTTTTTTATATCTGTGAGGATTGTGTTGAATTAACCCATAATAACCCATTTATGAGACACTCTCTTAGAAAGATCATCATTCTCCTTCCATATGTCTTTTCTCTTGAGGTAATATATTGAAGCATAAAGAAGATACATCTTAATAATTTGGACTTGGATTTTGAAAGTAACCATTATAAATTGATTTCTTTAGATTCATGTGTCAATCAGTTTTCTTACATTTCTAAGAACCCATAAATGATCCATGCGTAAGTAGGTAGAGTTCATAGGGACAAAATAATATCCCAATGTGGCCCATATGAAGGTCATATGATATTTAGAAATCATTTTAGGCTCTTTAATTCCAATAAGAGTTGGTTTTTTCAAAGATAAAATGCATAAGGGATTTGGAAACATGTGATTTCCATAACCCCTATAAATTCTAGTAAAATAACTTTATCATATTAGAGATTTCCCATATTTTAAGTCCTCAATCCCATTCAATTAAATACTTGTATTTTACTATTTTTTCCTTTATTACATTCTTCTCATCCTTCTTTAAAGCTGCATCAAATTTGGGTTTATGGTCATGATCATCGATATGTGTACGAGGTTGAGTATCATTATCTTCAACAGCATAAACATTCCACTTATGTGTGTGAACATGTTTATAGACTGAAAAGGTTATGATTTTTCATTATTGAAAAATGTCTCCTAGCCATTTTAGCTAGAGAAACTTGTTTGAAGAATTCCTCTATGGCCCAAATACCAGTATGCTTGGTAGCATGAGGGCCATATTTTCTAGAAGTCAGTGTGTTAACAACATGACAATCTTATTTTCCCCCAGTAAGGCCTGATGAAGGTAGGTCCCAAACTTCCATAATTTATCTATTTTTTATATATCAAAATTAATAAGACATTCTCTTTTTTCATTCCATGTAAATTTTATTTAAAAAAAATATCCTTTAATGAATGAATTTGTTTTTCCTAAAATTATAATATTATGAAAATATAACAATTTCCCTTAGATGATGATTTACTATCCCTAACAATGTTTATCATTCCCATATAATTTCTCACATTAAATTTTAAAACAATATTTTTTATTAAATAATATGAAAATCATATTTCCATTTATCTGTTTTCAATATGATGGTTTATTAATTCTATTTATTATTTGGTTATACAATAAAGTTACAATAATAAAAACAAAATATTTTTAAAATTTTGGAATAATGTTGTATATTCCACCAAAATTTGTTTTGGATTCATTTATGACTTATTCATCGCTTAATTATTTTATAATATTTGAAAACAATAAGTATTTTACATTTATTAAAAAAAAATTATATTTTATATTTGTGTCATTTTTCAAAATGTATGATTAGAACCTCTTGATAAAACTTTTTATATAATTGTCTATTCTCATATTATTTACCATTTTTTATGAAACATACTCTCAATGTTTTCATGTTTTTTTAAAAAATGATTTTTCTCATAGATTTAATTTTTTTTAAAAAAAAATTATAAAGGAGAATGATATTTTTAATTCCCAATGTGATTTTTCATATATATATTTTAAAATGATATTTTAACAATCTATATTTTTTCTTGTAAAACATGGAAATATTTTATAGATTATTTTTGGACTAAGGAGGGGTGTCATTGTCTGATTCTGGAACACAAGGTGACTTGGTGTTGATTTAATATTATTAATAAAATTGTTATATCACACATGCTAAATTTTTCTAAAATAATATAATGGATGCTAACAAGAGAGAGTAATAGAAAAAATGAGACACTCATTAAATCCATAATGCTGGTTTTACCCTGGATAAGACATAATGTAACACCCTGAGATTTTCTAAAATATGTTTTTATTATTTTACTAATTTTTTATATTATTCATTTCACACAACTTTGAATATATATTTTCTTACAACTAACATTAGATTGCAGTATATGCAACACCATGGTTATATTGCACTACACCCAACATATAGAATAAATTTCTTTAAACTTAACTCAATGATTAGCTTCTGTTACAAAAATGTTTGAGTACCATCAATAACATACATTACACACAAGGCCTATTTTTACCATACTAGTGTATACTGTTAGTATTGTTATTAAAATATTATTCTAGTAACTACCTAACCGTTGGACTATGTTTTATGAATAAGGTAAATTAAATTATGAAAATATGGTCTAAAAAAGTATATAAGATAAATTATTATGTGACAAATTAACTATAAATGAAAACCAACCTATTTTTGAATATATAGGAAAACATTTGCTAGAAAACTATATTAATGAAATCAAACAAATTTTTCCTTAGTAAATTAATTACAATGATTTTGGTAAATTATTTTAATTAAATATGTATATATATATATATATATTATTTACCCAACTAATAAACATTAATATTATGCCTACTCTAGATAAGATATAAGAATAGAACCAATTTTACGAATAAAAAAAATATATTTTTTAAATGTTAATTTTAATAACTTTTAACATAAAAAACATTTTAAATATAATTTTTTGACCTTTCATAATTTTATATAACAAAATAAAAAAAACTTTTATATAGTAATATCAAAATTTATATTGGGTGTTTCTTTGATATTTTTATGAAACATTTTATTTTTTGATGAATAGAAAAAAATAATGAATTTTAATTCAAACATCCTTTTTCATCGAATATATTCCTAGAGATAAATTAAATTTTCATTTTGATTAAAAAGAATTAGTAAAATTTTAAATTAATTAGTCCAATTTATGTTATTGAAACCAATTTCACATTGAAAATGGATATGAAAACATTTCCATCTTTTAAACATTTTCCTTGAAAAACCCACAACCACAACACATATGTGGGGTAAATTTTAAATTTTTTCTACCAATTATGTGAATAGAATTTAATAAAATTGAATCCATGTTTTGAATAAAAATTATTTATATTTTATAATAATTTCAACATAGTTTTTTTTAAAATATTAGAGAAAGTAATTAAGATTAATTATAATTGTTAAGGTAAAAATTAGATTTCTTAAATTTTTTAAATTTAATCATAAGAAGCCAAATGACCTAAAACATGTCCAAAATCAATTTTAATTTCCATAATTAGACTAAATAACCTCTTGGATAAAATTTTGACAATTATTTAAGGCCCATAATGTAAGGAAGTCCTCTCAATAGTGTTTACCTTTTTATATTTAAAAGAATTCCACTTCCCCTCCACTATAAATGTGCACTCTCTACCCTCACTAAATCACATATCCCAATAAAAATTGTATCATAAAACCCATAACCAAATAATAACCCAGATTCCATCACTTCATCCTTGAATAGAAAATTTGGACATAAATCTAACTAAGGTAACCCTTTGGTGCAAACCAAATGATGTTACCCAAATAAGAGGTAACATTATCCCACAAGCTCTTTTATTTTATTTTCTATCACCACCAACTAACTTCTTCATTTTACATGATTATATCATAAAATATGTAACCAAAATATTATTATATTTATTTCTTAAAGGTTTTATACCTACACCAAGACACAAATCCATTGAACGGGTGACAAACTTTCTGTTCAAGTACGACAAACTATGACCTTGCAAAAACATTCTTCATTTTTTACTTTATCACCTATCATGATTAGAAATTATAAAAAAAACACTATTATTATCTGATATTTATGATTTTTGAATAATTTTTTAATTATTATACAAATAAATCCTTTATTATTTTTGTTTTTTATAAATATGATATATTTGATTGTGGGTGTGTGGACTACCACCTCCTCACAAAGATGTGATTTATTCAAACATTACATGGAATGTATTTAGGGTTGTTTTTGTGGAAATATATGACATATAAAAAATAAAAATTCTACTAGAATTATAATATATATATATATATCATTGATTTTCTTCTTTAAATATGACCAGAAAATGGAAAGAGTGTCCATCCATACGTACGGTCTACCGTCTCTAGGAATAGTTTATTCCATTTCATGTTTATATATTTTATAGATTATAATAAAACATTTATACTGATTATATATGATATATAATAATTATTTTACATTCTTCAAATAATATTTATTTATTATACGGGTTCTTTGAATGTGTTTTAATAAAATTCAATACATGCCAACGAGCTTGTACCCTAGTGGTACATGCTCCTGCTTGGCATCCAAAAGACCTAGGATCAAATCCGGGCATGGGAGAATTTCCAGGCACTGTAGCAGGGCACTGTAGCAGTGGCAACACTATAGCGGGGGAGGGACTGTAGCGGGTATTGTAGTGGCGACTGTATTGTAGCAGGTATTGTAGGAGCATGGGTACTGTAGCAGTACTATTCACCGATGGGTACTTTGGCCAAAAAAATGGGCTTTCAAGCCTTGTATTCTGGCCACTTGGCCTTGGGCCTTCGGGCAATGTAATGGGTCTCCCTCTACCCAGTATAAAGAGGTATTTTCTTTAAATAATAAATAGAGGCTTCATTCCCAACCTTTAAAAAAATCAATATATAAGTTATGGATTTTTTAATTTATCTTTTTATAAATGTGAGTTACATGACATGTTCACCAATTGTGTTTATTGTGTAGTGTATATGAATTCTATGAATTTATTCTAATAAACATATAATTAATGTTATTGGTATTTACAGATCTATTTTATAATATTTCTTTCATTGTGTTTATGGTTCAAAATTTACAAAATAGAAAAGTAGTGTTGTCTTAATTTTTCTTCTTTGAGAATCATGTCATGTTACGAACCTATATTATTATAACTGGTGTATACACATCACTTTAACATGTTAGATCTAGAATATCCTTCTTTGGATGATATTTTATGTTTCATGTAATGTTTTCATTTCATGGGTATTATGATCTAATGTTAAAAATTTGGTAACAACGTATTTCTACAATCTCATTGTTTTTTGGGATAATTTTTATTATTCTTTCATTGATAAAATAATTTGATAAATATCTTAATAACTATCATGAATTTTATCCTCCTCTATTTATTGATTATATATTATTGTATTGGTACCATTTCTTCCAATAGTTGGTACTTAATATAACTTTGAATAAATTTTTATGAAAATATGACTTTTTCTCACTCTTCTATCATAAATTTATATTCTTCTAAAACCATTTTTTTAAAAAACTATCCAAATGGGTTTATATTTAAAATGGGCTTTAAATGTTTTAAATATTCATTCATAAATTTTCAAGGGAAAATGTTTTCAAAACGTTTTCAATATTCATTAATAAGTTTTCATGTAAAAAGTTTAAAAAATGTTTTGAATCCTAATTTATATGTTTTCAAAGGAAAATCTTTTCAAAAATTATTTTCTAATGATTACATAATATTTTTTGAAATTTATTATAAAAGAAAATGGTTTTGAACTGGTTTTATTTTTCAGAAATATATTTTTTAAGATGAAAGGATATTTTCCTCAATTATGTATCTAAACGATTTTTCAATTTTATTTGATATGTTTCCAAAGTGGTTTTCAAATAAAATATTTCATAAGACATTTTATGAAATAAAAAGTTATTTTAAAATTAATTACACTACCCTTATGAAATTATCATGTTATAATTAAAAATCTTTATCCATATAAGATGAAATCATTTTATATTGTTTATGATTTGCTATTAATATGATATAAGGAGACCATCCTCAATATTGATCTGAATGGTTTATGTTTCTAATTTCAAGTTATTAATGAAACTCATTTATATTCCAAGGGTTATACTATGATGAAATGTTTATGATACCAAGTTCATTTCATGTATTATGATAAATTTTTATTGAAACACATATATATTTATGGGTCATTATATATTGGCTGTTTATGATCTTGTGGAAAATATATGCACAATTTCATTATGTAATACGTTTGGTTTATATATCCATAAAATTTATTGGGTAATGATTTATATATCATGATATAATTATGATAAACATGTTTACCAGAATGATTCACATTGGTAAATAGGTTTGTCAAGATCCAAATTGGGAAATAGGTGTGTCCAGATCCACTATAGGGAGATGGGGAAACCTGATTTATGATAGGAAGATGGGGAAAACCAATCCACTATGAGAATATAGGGAAACCAGATCCATTATAAAGAATGTATTGTGACTAGGGATGGTGGTGTGTCTCTCTCTGTAGGTGTAGTCCGCATCAAGTTCTATAATATTTTTTTGAAAATGATCTTTGAATTCTATGTTATAATTTTAATGTGTTGACCTGATTACATGTTCAAAAAGTTAGTTATAGATCCAGTTTCATGTCTATGAGTTTATGTGAGGGACTTATATCATGTACTTAAATAATTGAGTGGACTTGTATCAATTTACACATGTTCACAATGTTATAAGTTCATATTTATGACAGAATTCTATTTTATAGGTGTGTTCTATACTTTCACAACTTATTCTCATTTCTTCCTTCATATTCAGGTCATATGAACCACTAATATTTATGCCCTGATTCTTTATTATAACCTCTGATATGTAGGGTATGATATTATTATTTCACTATCATGTTCTTTTACCATTATAATTGTGATTATGATTATATATATCCTTTGTTTACCCTTACAGATCATACGATATCACCACTTTAATATTTTTTATTTGTTTTATGATGATATGTATTAGGTATGGTGTGTCTAAAAAGGGTTCATGTTATAGAGAACCAAGGGGGAGATAATGTTTCCCACTTATGTACCCGTTTTTAGGATAAAACATTTCCAAATATAATAAAATAATATGGTCTTTGGGAATATCTTTGTGTAATGTTTTAAGTATTTAGATAAAATGATGTAATTTATTTTCATGTTAAGTGGGGGGTTCTATAGTTGGTATTAGAGATAATATTTAGCCAAACTTTGGAAAATAGGATGAGAAAAATTTAGTTATATCCCCTAGATAATTTCTAAGGATATATCTAGGTATGCATATAAGGATAATCATCAGTTGTCATATATTAAATATGTTTTAATCATTTTGACATCCTATAAGTGTTTTTTCATGATTATGTTGTTTTTATCTATGATAAATTTTTCTTACACTATTCTATTTGGTTTTTGTCAACAGAGGTAAATAGAAGGAACATGGTTAACAATTAATTTGACGGACAATTTTCTGAAGAGTAGTCGTGTTGAATGATTAATAATGTGATGGATGTTGGGATATTTCATAATTTTCTTTCATGGAACATTAATAAAAATTTGTATCTTAACCAACCCTTAGACTCACAAAATAAGATAATAAAAGATTTATCTGAGAGTTTTGGTAATGAAGACTATAGGGGAAATAAGAATTAGTTTCCTACATGTCATGAATGTGGGAAGAAAGACATAATTTCATGACTCAGAAGAATAAGAAGATGTTTTGACTATAGAAAATAAGGGCACAAATCATGTAACTGAAAAAGGAAAATCAAAAGTTCAACTAACCTAATAGATAGAAATATTGGCCTCCCTACGGCTTTTTCACGAGTTGAATGTTTTATGTATGTAAATTATAGGAATTTGAAAAATAAATGTCTTAATGAGAAGTCTAATGATGTTACTGAAAAATGATATAAGAGTAATGGTGTTTATATTTACTATAAATATACAAAAAAACATTAAAGGTATATGTTGTTAAAACAATATTTTTTATAAGCATGTTAAATTTGAGTTTGATAAAAGCTAAGTCATGATTCATATTTCATGTTTTTTTGGAAATTGTTATTATGGAATAATATGTTGAATCTTTGTTAATCGATTAAGGATGAATTAGAGTAACATAAGTGTTTATGTATTTTTATTGAAAAATTAAGAGTTTTTAAATATAGAATGATTTTTCACATTAGGTTTCTCTCTAATGATTTACCATATTATGGGTAATTATTCTTATAGAAGAGAAATGTGAATTAATGGGAAGGTGATGTTCTTATGAAGAACAAGATTAAGGTAATTATAACCCTTAATATGTTGTTATTTTAGAGATAATGGGGTTTAGATAAAATATATATTGGTTATTAATAAGTGAATTGTGTGGTAACCATAACCATAGAACTGAAAATGGTTTTTTTAATAGAGTTTGTTCTATCATGGAAAGAGTTTATAGAATATTTAGATTTTTTGAATATATTCATTAAGAATTAGAATAAGGAAACATGCATGTTCTCAATAAGGATGTATAGTAATACAATTATTACCATGTTTCAGTAGAATACATGATAAATGTATTTATATTTTTAAAATTTGACAACTATGTGATACCACATGATATGGGGGTCATTGTAAATATTAAATTAAATATAGTAACATTCTTTCAAATGTTTTATACTTCTATTTTTTGGAAGGGTTATATGGTTATCAATTTTTTAAATGGTATAGATTAATATTTAGATAAGGGTTTTGACATTAATGAATTATCTCTTCATATGTGGATTTATGAATGTTGAATAACTTGTGCCATAATTTTTTGGTGATAAATACATATAAAATTACATTTCATTCTATTTATAGATCTCAAAATATGTTAATGCTTCGGAAATGAATAATTCACCTACATTTCTTCAAATAAGAGATGATGTTGAGGTTGATAAATGCACTTAAAATAGTATAGTTTTCCATAAATTGTGTACGTATATCGTTTAATAAAAAATCTATAACTTTAGAAAAAGTTTCTTGAAAAAAAGGACATTCAATTTATCATCATTGTTTAGGATATTAATGAAATTTTTTAACCCTTATTAGTTTATGTATTTTTGGGGTTAAATTTTTCTTAACCATGTTCTCTATCAGTCTTCATCATAACATGATAATTATATTTAACTTCCACATCCTTATTTTCACTTTACAAGTATTTTATACTTTTTTGTAACCTAGATATGAGATACTTTGGGTAATCATTATGGTTAAAATATCCCCTTTTAAATAGATGTTTTAGAATTCATTTTTAGGATGTGGGTTTCTATGAAATAAACTTTCAATTACTAATCCATTAATAAACCATATTAATTTTGAGGTTCAAATTCATTTTAATAGGGTTAGAATGTAACACCCAGAGATTTTTTGATTTTTTTGAATTAATTTAATCTTTTTTATATTTTTAATTTCCTAGAACACTAAATATTTAATTTTTATAACTAACATTGGCTTATAATATAAGCAACACTATGTTAATGATGACCTAAATGAAACAAATAGATTAAATTTCAGTACATGTATCACTATGTTTGGATTGTTTGACACAAAATGTTGAGTTCCCTCTATAGCTTGTGTTATACACAAGTCTGTGTTTTACCAAACTAAAATATAATATTAATATTGTAATTAATGGTTTGTTTTAGTTAATACACAGACAATATAATAGGAGATGTGTATATTATCCATTAAATTGTTAAAAATAAATGTTAAAAATTTATATAAGATGAATTATTTGGTGGAAAATTTATTGGAAATGAAAATAAAACCCTTCTTTAAAATATAGGAATCCTTTTACATGAAAAAATATATTTATATAGTCAAATAATCTTTACCTTAATAAATTAAAAAAAAATTGATCTATTATTTTAATTAAATAGATATTTTATATTCATTAAACTGATTAATTTTCATCTTATTTTTATTTAACACAATATATAAGAATAAAACCAATTTTATGCATAAATATTTATATTTTTCTAAAAGGTGATTTCACAACCTTTTAATGGATGAACCATTTTAAATAAATTTTTTGAAACTCTTATAATTTTTGTTAGAAAAAATGAACATTTTATTTTAAATCTAATTATAAATTTTATGTGGGATATTTTTTAGTATTTTTCTGAAATATTTTATTTCATGATGAGTAGTGAAAAATATGGAATTTTAAATCCAAACATAGTTATCATTTAATTTATTTATATAGTTAAATAATATATTAATTTTATTCTTTAAGTTAATTATATAAATTCTTCTTTAATTAATTTAATTTATCTTATTTTAATTAATTTCACAATGAAATTTGATATGAAATCATTTCAATATTTTAAGCATTTTCACTAAAAAACCCTATATGGTGACATGTCTGTGGTATTAATATTAAAGCAATTTATACAACTTATTTTATTAGAATTTTTAAAATTGGATTAAATATTTGAATAGAAAAAAATTATAACCTTGTATATGGTCAATATAGTTTTTGACGAAAACTATTAGTGAATGTAATTAAAAATAATAATAATAAATAAGGTAAAATTTTGTTTACATAATGGTAAAATAGTAATCTTAAGAGGCCAAATGACATAAAAACATATAAAAAAGAACTTTTATGGTCATTTTTCTACTAAATACCCCATTTATTATATTTTTACTATAATTGGAATCCCATAATGTAAGGTAGACATCTCAATAGTGTTTAACTTTTTATATTTACAAGAATGTCTCTAATCCTCCATTATAAAACAGCACTCTCACCCCTCACTTCATAACAGCTCTCAATCCACTTTTTCTTAGGAAAAAAATTCCCAAAAATATCCCAAATTCCATAAATTTAACCTATAAGCCTCTATTTGGGAAGAAATAAAACCATGGAATCCATTTGGTGAAAACTAAATAGAGTTACCTAAAAAAGAGGTAACATTCTCCCACAAACTAATTTATTTTATTTTCATTCATCAATACCTCAAATATTATAATTACATTAATATATAATAAATGTATTATTATCAATATTATGAGATTTTCATTATTAAATGGGTTGGACCTACACCTACACACACTTCCATCAATTGGGTAACAAACATACCGTTCATTTTCGGCGAACTACGGCCTCATCAAACTATGTTGTTTTTTGTTCCTTTACCACTTCTAATGGTTTGAAATTATGATGGAAAAAATAATTTTATATTATATTTATTATATTTATGATATCTTTATTCTTATTTAATTATAATATGTAGATATTTTCATGCCTTCCATTTTTTTTAATTACAATAACATTGTTTGTCGACGTGTGGATTACTGCATCCTCAAACCGAGGTCATTCATTAAACATTTATATTGAATGTATTGAGGATGGGTTTTTTAAAATAATAGGATATATATGAAATAATAATTCTACTCAGATAAATATATATATACATGTATAAATATTACATTTACATTGTTTCTTTCAATATGATAAGAATACATATATTGTGTTTGTTCAAACATATGACCAATCTTCTCCCTGAATCATATATTCCATTTCATATTTTCATATTTTATATATTCTTATAAATATTTATATACTAAATATATAAGGTATATAAATAAATTTTTACATTATTTAAATAAGTAAATCATGATGTATGTAAGAGTAACAATGATTATAATTCAGATAATGTACAATAAACTAAGTGGTCATTACCCAAAAGGATACTTTAACGTGGAATTATTAGTAAATGGGTAATATAAAGACATAAGTGAATAATATATGGTATAATATATAAGAATATAATTATATGGTTTATATTTAATAATCTTTAATTTATTACTGAGGAATATTGAATGCGTCCTAAGAAAGGTTAAGCCTTAAGGTAAGAGTTTTCTAATCTCACTTTTTATATCTATGAGAAATTTTCCATGTTCACCACTCATTTATTAGATGGGGAGTATATAATACCCATGAATATATTACATGATAATTATAACTAAATTCAAAGGTATTTATATTTCCTTTTTTCTTTATTTTATGGGGATTATGGTTCAAAATTTACTACATCGATAAAGTAGTTTTGTCTCAAATTGTCTTTTTTGAGACCCATGTCATGTTATGTGGCTATATTCATCTAAGAGGTTTATATAAATCCATTTTAAAATTTATATCATTATTATAGATATTTTAATGATATTTAAGGATTTATATAATCTTATCATTTCATGGGTACTATGACTTAATGTTACGAAAATGGTGACAATGTACTACTCCAATCTCATCATTTATCTAGATTTTTTTTATTATATATACATTGATAAAATATTATATTCCATATGTCAAGAATTTTATTTAATTTTATTATCCTATGTTTATTCCTAATATCATCATGTATTGGTACCATTTTCATAATCTCTGTAACTTAATATAATTTATAAATTATTTTCAAGAAATTTGGACTTTTTCACTCTCTTCAGTCCGGAATATTTGTTCGTTTGAAACCATGTTTTTAAAAAGGGATTTCAAAAATGTTTTATGTATAAAAATAGTGTAAAATATTTTCATTATTATTTTAGAATTTATCAAGGAAAAACTTTTGTTAAAAAAGGTCATGCATATTTTACAAACATTAATGGAAAATTTTTTCAAAACATTTTCAGGATTCATTTTTAAATTTTCTTGGAAATTATTTTGAAAATGATTTAAATCTTAATTTATTTTCCTCCTATGGAAAATGTTTCAATTTTTTTTATGATTCCATTTTAATATTTCAAAAATATTTTTATGAAATTAGTTTTCCAAAGAATTTATGTTACCAAAATAATTTTCTTTATTAAGAAATGTCATTTTCATCTAGAAATGTTTTAAATTATTTTTAAAGATTATTTTATAGGTTTCCAAGGTGGTATTCAATGATAAAGATTTTTAATTTTTTTTATAACCTAAACATTTATTAAAAAAATGTTATTTTACTTAAAAAATACACGAAGTTATCTTTTAAAATATGTATCCAAATATGATAGTTTCCTCTAATATAATTTATGATTTATGGGGGATATAATACTAGTAACCAATTATTATTCTTTCTTTAAATGCTTTATAATTACTATGTCATGTTTTTCTGAAACATTTTCCCCTTCTACAGGTTGTCCCATAATAAAAAAATTTATGATACCCCTTTCCTTTCTTAGGTTTTGATATGATGTTTATGGAACCCATATCTTTTAATGGGTCATGATGTATTGATTGTTTAATATCTTTTGGAACGCGTATATTTTATTTTATTATTTTTCTTATGGAACTTGTCTCCCCCACCAATTCAATGGGAAATGACATATACCTCATGATATAATGATGGGAAACAAGTATATGGGCTTGATCCACTATGGGAAATAGGTGTGTCCTTATCCAAAAATGGTAAAAAAGTGTCACATAATCCACTATGGGATGATGGGGAAACCCAATCCACTATAGAAAAATGGGAAAACCAGATCCACTAGGAGGATCTGGGGAAACATGATCCCTTATAAAAAATTATAGTGACTTTGGATGGTTTTGTGTCCCTCCCAGTAGCTAAAATCCCCAAGAAGATCCCTAGTATGTTTTGGAAATGAGCCTTGACTCCAAGAGAATGATTTTTATGTGTAAACCTGGTTACAAGTTCACAATTATTTGTATCGACCAGGTTTCATGTCCATAAGTTTATGGGAGGTCCACATTTCTTGTTCTTAACTAAATTAGTTTACCTATTTCTATTTACACATGTTCATAATGATATAATTAGGAGTTTATTCCACAAGTATATGTCTTATGCATATGCTATGTTTTCATTATTTATTCTCTTTGACTTCCATATGATTAATTTCATATGAAGTACCAATATTTAGGTAATTATTAATTATTATGATTTTTGTTATATTGGGAATGTTTTTCATTTTGATGATCATGTTCTCATACCCTTATCATCACGAACCTGCATGGGTCTCCATCTGACTCAGTACCCTACCCAATCTTTGGGAAGGTTCAAAAGGTGTTTTGTATCCCCACAGGTTATAAATAAGTGCTTGGGTATCATAAAAAACACATGGAAATGATTTACCCAAAAACAAAACATAGAAAACTAAAAAAATAAATAAACAAGAACTTAATTCAGACAACCAAACACGACACAACCAACATCTCAGATTTCAAGATCTCAATTTTGAAAAATACCACAAAGGACTATAATAATAGGAAGGAAAAACATGTCCCCAACCCCAATCAATAAGGGGACCATAACCAGAAGCTTCCGACAACACAATGCACAATGATATACCAATAGAAATACAAAACCTCAAAAAAATTCACATTTCATTTACCTAAAACAAACATAAAACCAATTCTACATACACCCAAGGGTGTATATAGGGTTTTAGACAAAATCCAGAAGGATTAAACCGAAATAAAAAATTTCCTTTCTATAACATTAAAATAATATCTAACATGCTCGATTATATTAAAGGAAACATTGAAACATTTAGGGAAAAAACGTTTTATAGGTTAAACCCATTAAAAAGGATTAATTGTAAGGAAATATATGCAAAACCTCTTTTTAAATGAAAATATAGTTTATAAAAATAACACAAACACACAATAGGTCCACCATATGTATATAGATGACACCCTATCATATAAAGCAGAGAAAAATGGATAATTCCCAAGGGTATGTCTAGCTCGAGTGAGAACCTAGAACATCGTGCCATGGTGATAAGTGATATAGTAACCCCAACCATTAACATCCTTGTTTACACACCACTAAAGATGAGAAACATCCAATAATATAGTGGAGATCGTCCATCATCATAGTTTTATTAGTTTTGTAAACATCAATCCAGCTAAGTAAAATCGGGAAAACTACCTTTCGTATCACTATAACACTAGTTCTAGTTCGTCCACTATGAATCCTGGGTTTTCTTAGTGCTCTAGTTAATGTTCACAAGTCACACATATCACCACCGCGAAAACTCAGTTTCCAGAATACCCAAAAAAACATAAATTTTCCAAAAAACCAATAATTTTCTGTTTATCTCACACCAAAACCCCACAAAAAATACAGTTTACATCACCCATACAATTCATAGACATAATTTTTTACAAACATAAGGAAACACTCAATTCAAACCAACCAATGAAAACATCCAATCCCCAATGTAAATCTACCAATACATTAACACACTTTTTAAAACAATATTTTCCATATTTTAATCAATTTAAAAATCATACTCAAAAGGTCACAACAAGGCTAACATTAAGAAATGATCTCTCTTCCATTACAAATAATTTTTCAACAAACATGCATCTTAGGTTCCCATGAAAACAAAATTTTTATAATTTAAATAAGTCATACAATTCTTTTTATGAAACCCCATGTAAAGCACACACAAGATCAACCACACTTCCATTATAAAAATTCATTTCAATCACAGATGCATCCAAAATATTTCTAAAACATGTTTTAAACCACAAAAATAGTGTATAGAACATGATTAAATTAAATAAACAAATAATAGAATTTTCAAGTAATGATAGGTCATAGAACCACCTACATTGAATCGGGAACCTTCTTGAAAAGGGTGAAGAACTAGAACTGATCCACTGTGAGACCCTAAGAAGGCAAGATCTGACCCCTAATATCAATATGAACCACAAAAAGTGAGATCTACCCCTAAATAGAATTCCACACCCACGAAAAAATGGAAACACCCAAAATAGAAGAGAGGAAACAATAAAAGAATAGGAAAATATGAGATAAGATGACTTACATGAGAGATCTCAAGGGATCCACACAAAAAATGACCAATAATCAAAGAACAAAGAGAGGAGGAGATGAAAAGAGGTGATCCTAGGGATGGGGAGTCTGTAGGGGACGAGATAGTGGTACAAAGGGGTTAAATTTTGGGAGAGATAAAAAGAGGGAAAGAATTTTCAATGAGCTGGCATGACTGCATGGTTAGTCCACATGGTTTGTGAAACCGTTTGGAGACCGTGTGACAACCTCTGCCAAAGGAGACCCAATTGTACTTTTACCTATTCTAAGGTGCATTACTATGCAGAGGCCATGCTGTTGGATTTTTCCCCTACCACATAGTTTTTTGGGTTGGCTGCATGGTTACTACTAACCATGCCCCCATTGTGCACAAGATCCATCCCATAAAAAAATCACCATTTTACTCTTAAATTCAATGAAAACACCAATATGGAAGATAAACCAAGGATAAAAGGATTGAATAAAAAAATTAAAACGTAACACCCAGTTATCAAATGAAATGGCTGAGAACTAAACATGAATTGGCACAAAATAAAAACATAAAAACCCGGAGTGAAAAAACTCTCCCCACCATAATGCTTTCAACCCATGGAAGTCCACAATAAGGCTGGACCAAAACTCCACCATAAAAAAGAATACTTGAAAATTGATGGACTTCCCACTATGTGGTAGCTTCCCCAAAAAGGGAAATCACATCTAGTTGATAATTTAATGGAAAAAAACATCCACAACACACCATCCCACTTCTCAAAACAAATCACCTCATACATTACTAGATAGAACCCACGCGACCTATTTCAGATAAACAAACAAGATCAAATCACATCCAAGGAACACCTCCACAACCTTAACTCAATTAAATCATTAAAGATGCTCCCTGTAACTCCCCAGGATTTCAAAGTACGTTATCTCATTAAAGTAATTCAATAGCTTGCGCTATACAGAACACCGAGTTCGAGCGCACCACAACATACCACACCAACCGTTCAAAAAGTGGTTGTGAATAGTATTAACTAAATTTTGAATCTTAAATACTCTATATAATTTTAACATTCATATTATGTGTTTCTTAGACATAGTATATGAACAAATTCATTTTTTCAGATAAGATAAATATTTTACAAAAAATGCAATTTTACTGCCTTTTAATGGTGAACCTTTTTTAAAAAACAATATTTGACACATTTAAATATTTAATTTAAAGAAATTAAATTCTTTTTTAGAAGCGGGACATAGAAAATTAGTTAGGATAAATTTTTGGTACTTTTTGGATAACTTTTATATTTTGATGAATAATGGAAATTACGATGTTTTAATTGAAAACAAATTTTTTAATCAGAATAATTTATAATGTTCAATTATACATTTGAATGGTTTGGAAGTATAATTAATTTATATTTATACCATTTAATACATTGTTGTTCATTGTAATTAATTTAACTTTGAAATTATACATTAACACGTGTCAATCTTTTGATAGTTATTGTTTCTTAAAAACATGCTATTTATTTTGACAGTGAGAATTAATATTATATTTATTAATTCAACTACTATGTTTTGAATTTGGTAAATTAGAAATCATTTTTTAATTTTGAATATCAAATATATCATTGGCTGTTGTTTTGGAATTTTTCTGAAAAACTTTAATTTTTGATGAATAGTAAAACCATTGAGTAGTAGTTAAAAAACAGACTTTTTCATTTAAATGAAATTTTCCGCTTATATGAATTTAATTTAGAAAATCCAACATACATGGTTGTTATAAGTATGTAAAATGTGGTTCAATAAGATAAAAATAATTTTTGGTGAATAGTAACTTTTGACTTTTTTATTGCGATTAAAGGTAAATATGGAAACTAATGGTAAAAAGAATATCATAATAATAAAAAAATACATTAAAACTTGTACTAACCTTATTGGATGAGTCATGGACGACCATGGGCATCCTTGGGTCAATTTTGGGTCCCCATGGAGCCACTTAAGAGTGATAATGACACTTTATTTTAATTAACATAATGTAAAGACAAAATGTACATTAATAAATATCTTTTAGTATCTCAATTTTTACATGGGGTTATATAAGTAATTTTTTAATCTATAAATATTCATTGGAAAGCTAAAAATATTTCCTAAATTATTGTATTTTTTTATAATTTTTAGACATCAAATAAATTAGATTATTTATGACACAATAATGATGGAGTATTTACCTCATTAATAAATGATTTAAATAAATAAGATTATAAATATTAAAATAATATCCAAAACATATCCAATGGTTATTGGATGAATTTATTTCAACTATTAGTCAACTTATATTTGACCATAATTAGTTTTGGACCTTTGGAAGCCAAAAAGTATTATACAAGAAAATATTATTTTCACACTTTTGTAAAGAACCCCTCCTCCCCTTATAAAAAGTCCTCAATTCTAACCCATTCCACACACCTCTCCAGCCAATTGGCTCCGAAAAAAATACCCAAATAATATATAAATATCCCACGTTCCCTCCTAGAAGCCTTACCTTAGATAGAAGGTATATCAAGAAGTCCTTTTGGTTTAATCCAAAAGGAGTTACCCGTATTAAAGGTAACAATTTCTCTTAAATTATTTTCTTTTATTTTACTTCTCCACCCCTAACATATTTTCATTACTATATTTTATAACAAAACCAGTATTATAAATAAACTATGATGTTTTTATGAGAAGTATTCTAACTACACTTACACACACCTCTATCTAATTGGTAAAAACATACTGTTTCTGTGGATGGAAAACTAATGCATCACAAAATGATGATTGTTCAATTATCTCCTAAAACATTTTATGGTGTCCATTAAGATGTAACTTTATTTATATATGATATATATTATGTTTATGTTTTATTTATGATTCTTTATTTTCCATTTATATAATTCCCTTATGGTTTCCATTATGGGTAAAATGCGATAATTTCATTTGAAGAAGTGGAGACTACCACCCCCTCAAAGTGATATGACTCATTAATGACTTATGTGGGACTTATAATGGAAACATTTAGTGATATTATATATTATATTATACTATAAATGTAATATACCTATTTACCATTATGTTTTAATTTCATTAAAATACAAAATAAAAATGAAAGTAGCGTTCATGCATACGTACAACTTACCGTCTCCATGAACGGTGCATTTCATTTATTATCTCCAAATGTTATGTATTGTTATAAATACATATATATTATAGATATATAATATTTATGTGATTTCTAAATAATTTATATCACTCTGGAGATAATAAAATTTTGACCACATGGAAAAATTGTAATTATAACAAGTTCATTTTTGACTCAAGTTCTGAACATCGATAAAATATCAAATATGAACTCAAATAATAAAATTATTGTTATAGCAAGGTCATAAGTAATATTAAATTAATAATAAACATTAAAAATGTTCTTAATCAAGTGGAAATTAACTTATGTTTATTATTACAGAAGTATATGGAACATACAAGACAAGTCATACTTGAGGTAAGGGGTTTCTTATCTCACTTTTAATTATGGGATATTTCCATTGTTCGCAACTTATTTATTGCATGTGGTGTATTGTTGACATAAGTTTGATATATATTATCATGATTATATTTATATTAATGGTATTCTATTAATTATTTGGTGGTTTTTAACTTTGGGTCATACGGCTTGATTGATTACAACGTGGTAAGGGGATTTCATCTCACTTCTTATTCCCGTGATATTCACGATGTATTGCCACTATTAACTTTTGGGAAGTTTATGTATGTACCATGATTGTATTCCTTGTGTAATATAATTTAATCTATTGGTATTTACAAATTTATTAAATAATCCTTCTTTCATGGGGTGTATGTTTTGTTAGTTACCAAATATGTAAGGGTTAATTCTATAATATTTTTATTATCCGAGGTTGTTTATATGCAATTATCTACTGGGACCTATTTATCATCCACATCTGTGTTTTCTTAAAAATGTATTTAAAAACATTTTTACTAATTCACAGATAATGGGTTAATGTCATTTATACCCTTATTTGAACTTATTTGTTTTTGAAAGTAATCGTTCTGTCGTTTTCCAAATAAGGTACATTATGAACTTTTCAAAAAAATTAAGGTAAGAATGTTTTTTTAAATTATACAGTGGGTGCCACTATTTTCCATAGTTATAACATCATTGAAGTTTCCCATAAAAACATCTATGAATATTTTCAAAATAAATGTTTTCTTTATAAATTTTTGACTCTTAAATGATTTCAAAATATAGAGAGATATTTCTATCTAATAGTTTTGATTTCATATATTCCATCATCCTTTGATAAATTTTACACTTGTTTGAAGTTGATTTATTATGATACAAATGTTCCATATTGTATTTATGGTTTTGTGATATGTTTTACTATGGATGAGTTATTTTTATTCCATCATGATTTATGGTTAAATTATTGACATTTCATATTCTAGTTTTAATAAAAATGTTTACGTTATATTTCTACCTCTTCTTAAGATGAATATGTTAGACTAGTATGTTTCGCATTGGGGATCATTAAAATTAATCCCTATGGGTTGGGATCCAGTTAAAGCAGACCTTCTGGGTTGGTGTCTGATTACAGAGCCTCTCCTTGTTGGAGTCCTGTTATAGAGGCTCCCCGGGTTGGAGTGCGGTTACAGAGGCTCTCTGGTTTTGAGTCTGGTTACAGAGGCTCTCTAGGTTGGGATCTAGTTGCAGTTAGCCCCTAGGTCCTGGCACGAGGCATTGACATAGAAATTAAATTCTGGCATTATGCATTCAATCATTATGAAAGTGGCTATTGAAATTTCATGTGATTATTCGACTAGTATAATATCCATGTGAACAAGTAAATGGAATTATTTGATTTTATCTTTCCCATATTATGCTGAATTTCATGTTTAAAAGGATTTTTTTGGCTTATACATTGCCTTAAATTTTTATGCATATTTATGAATATTTTAGCTATATTGTTATCCTTATTGAGCATATGTTCTCACCCCTTTCTATGTCTTTTTCCCAGGATTCAATAAGTATTTTCTGGTTGACCTGCAGGGATAGGCTTACGGATATGAATGTGTTCAAAAGGAAAAATTCAATTGTTGTTGTTAGTCAATTTATAATGTAATGTAATATTCATGTATGTAATCTATTTTCAAAGAATTCTAAACTGATCGGTCTTTCGGGACTTGATTCCCTGTAATCATGCAAATGTACTAAAATAATGCACAGACTCCCATAACTGGGGTCGTGGTGTTATAGTTAGTATCAGTGGAAGATATTTAATAACCTTGGAAATATATTTAGAAAAACTATTATTAGAAAACCTTACCCTAAGATATACTTTTAAGATTAGTATAGAAGAACATCCTAGAATTTAGGTACTATAGAGATTTTGTGAGTTTTAAAAGAAATACATCCCTCTCTAGATATAATCTGGTATCAGCGGCTCTGTCACAGATATACCTAAGGGTAAAACCTGAAAACACTACTTCGAGCAAGAATCGAATGGGAACTGGTGCACGATAATGGGCCTTGCTGCACTCTTGGTTACGACACTCCCGGGTGATATGTTTAGGATAATTCACAGTTTCATTACAAACCATTTTGAAGGATTTATGAGTAAATACTACCTTAAAGAAAACATTTCTATTATTATGGATTATATCCATAAACTGTTCAATTTACGTTGGGTATTTTACACGTTTGGAATTATGAATTGTGATTCATAAACTGATATAGTGTATTCCATTGTTTAGAAATAGCGCATTGTAGAATGAATAATAATTCAAGCAATATGCATGATCAGAAGATTAATAAGGATAATATCTTTCATGGTATTAATCAAAAATTTAGAATGGAAATAGTCTCCCACGTATTATCATCATATGAATTTATAGTAACTTGTCTTAATAAGAAATGTACAGAATTTTTTGAGTCCTTTGGCTTCAAAAGGGAAGCAAGAAAAAAAATTGATGGTAGGGAGAAAGATTGATAAAAGGAATATGGGAAATAAGGACTTTACTATATGTGATAACTGTGGAAAGAATAACCTTGGTAAATGTTTGAAGGGAATGCGTGTTTGTTATAAGTTTATAGGAAAGGGACACCAAGTACGTGATTTCAAGGGTGATAAAAAGTTATCAAATATACAATGCTTCACTTGAAGGAGTTGGGACACTACATGAATCCATGTCCAAATCATCAGAGTATACCCCAAATGTGGCTATTTGATAATAATCAAGTTATGATACTACCAAAGATGAAGATGAATGATTAAGAGTTATTATGTTGTTATTAATGTGTTTTGTCATTTGAGTATTGTATTAATGATGTATATGTTATAAGAATTATAGAGTATATAAGGATTGTATTTTAGTACTATTTCATTAATGACTTGAGATTAGTAGAACCATGAAAAGTGACTCAATGGCAAGTTAAAATTCTTGGAAAATACATGGTTGAAGGAAAGACAAAATATTATTATTTTCTTGATACATAGTAATTGATTTTGCAATAAGATATGATTGATTTGAATAAATTCTATTGGATATTATTGACTACCTTGGAATTAATTAATGGTTTGTTTATTCCATCATTGTTGGAGTTTACAACATTTTTGGGGATAAGGAATATATACAGTTTTCTATATGGAATAAGGGAGAATGAATGTAATCCATAAGGTTTAATGGTAATTCAGGGTATAATAGTATTTTAAAAGAATACATGATGCAGATATTCACATGTGATTACATGGAAAAAAGGATCTTCATTGTGTTTACCTTCCTTATAAATTTCGGACTGTGTGTTTGGGCAGAAGTATTTTGGATAAGACTAATGGTTGGAATTGATTATGTTTGACATTGGATACTATTGATAAGGTTAAATTATTTCTTGAGATTATTTTTGGATAGTCACAAATAGGACAACCCGGAGTTCGGGTGACAACCCGTCGTGTCCGGCAAAGCCGTGAGACTTGAACCCGCAACTGAAGGGCGACAAGGGTGGATCACCTAATGATGGCATACGTGATGTCATGGATTGTATAATTTAGTTTTTTAATGGTCAAATAGATAAATTATAAATTCATTTTTTTGGAACCCTATATGATTAAGATAAATAGAATATTTTTGAATTCTATTAACTTTTGGAGCGAAAGGTGAGTTTGTGGTAGGAATTAGTTGAAGGATTAAACTCTACATGTCAAGTATATATACATATTCCTATTATTCTATGAATAAATTAGTTTTTAAAATTTAGGGGAAGATCTTAATACAAAAAATGTGTTTTCCTAATACCTTATGTTTTGTTGAACCGGTGATATTTTAAATCATCATAGATTGAAGACTTTGGGGCTTTAAATTGTGAACTTTTTTGTGATTGATGATGTAAATAACTCCCTATAAATATTTAGATTCTTCCACCAATTATGTGTCTTTAATTTCCACCCATTTTCTCTTAATTGAGATCATAATTTGGTGGTAACTTCTTCATTCCTTTTCCCTCTTATTAAGAATAAATTTTATCAACCCAATTAGAGATGTGGGTTTTCCACAAAGGTAATTTCCTATTTTTAACCATTTATTTTCAACGAACAATTTCAAATTTTGAGGACACAATTTATTGAAGGAGGAGTGAATGTAACACACCATGATTTTATATTACGTTATCTCATTAAAGTAATTCAATAGCTTGAGCTACACACAACACCGAGTTCGAGCGCACCACAACATACCACACTATTCATTCAAAAAAAGGTTATGAATATTGTTAACTAAAGTTTGAATCTTATATAGTATATATAATTTTTAACATTAAAATTATTTGTTTCTTAGACATAGTACACGAACAAATTCATTTTTTTAGATAAAAGAAGTATTTTTCAAAAAATGCAATTTTACCGCCTTTTAATGGAGAACCTTTTTTAGCACCAATATTTTACACATTTATATATTAAATTTAATGAAATTAAATTATTATTTATAATAGGGACATAAAATTTAGTTTGGATAAATTTTTGGAACCTTTTTGATAACTTTTATATTTTGATGAATCGTGAAAAATACCATGTTTTAATTGAAAACAACTTTTTTATCAGAATAATTTATAGTGTGAAATTATACATTTTAATTGTATGGAAGAATATTTAGATTATATTTTTACATTTAATCCAATGTTGGTAATTGTAATTAATTTCACATTGAAATTATACAAAACAAGTGTTAATATTTTGATAGTTATTGTTTCTTAAGAACACAGAATTTGTTTTGACAATAGGAATTAATTTTAAATTAATTATACAATTTATATGTTTTTAATTTGGTAAAATAGGCATCATTTTTGAATTCGGAATATCAAATATAGCTTAGGCTGAATTTTTGGTATTTTTCTGAAAAACATCAATTTTTATGAATAGTAAAACCACCTAGTAGTAGTTAAATAACTAACTTTTTCATTTAAATGACATTTTACCACTTATGTGAATTGAATTTTGAAAATACGATATAAATAGTTATTATTAGTAAGTAAAATGTGGTTAAATAAGATAAAAATAATTTTTGGTGAATATAAACTTTTGACTTTTATTTACCGCGGTTAAAGGTAAATAGAGTATCTTAAGGTAAAAATAATATGATAATAATACAAAATTACCTCCAAAATTATTCATAATCTTATTGTATGAGTCATGTCCGACCATGGTAATCCTTGGATCGATTTTGGGACCCCATATAGCCACTTAAAAGAGATAATGACACTTTATTTTAATTAACTTAAAGTAAAGACAAAAATGACATTAAAAAATATCTTTTAGTATATCAATTTTGACATGGGGTTATATAAGTCATATTTTAGTTTATAAATATTACATGAAAAAATAAAACTATTTCCTATATTATTTTATTTTGTTTATAATTTTTAGACATCAAATACATTAAATTATTTATGACACAATAATGATGGAGTGTTCACCTCATTAATAAATGATTTAAATAAATAAGATTATAAATTTTAAAATAACATCCAAAAGCTGTCAAAATTTTATTGGATGAATTTATTGAAACCATGAGTCATCTTATCTTTGACCTTAATGGGTTTTGGACCATTAAAAACTTAAAATAATAATATAATAAAACAATATTTTCACACTTTTTTAAAGAACCCCTCCTCCCCCTTATAAAAATACCTCACTTCTAACCCATTCCTATCACCTCTCAAGACCCTTTGATCATGAAACCCCTACCCAAATAATCTATCAATATCCCTATATTCCTCCAAGAAGCCTTACCATAGCCCGAACACACATCAAGAAGTCCTTTTGGATTAAACCAAAGGGAGTTACCCGTATTAAAGGTAACCATTTCTCTTAAATTATTTTATTTTCTTTTATTTATAAACCCCTAAAATATTTTCATTCCTTTATTTTTTAACAACAGCAGTATAATAAATATACTCGGATGTTTTTAGGAGAAGGACTCGTACAACACTTACACACACCTCCATCTAATGGGTAAAGAACATTATGTGTCTGTGGATTGCAAACCAATGCCTCACGAAATGAAGATTGTTCAATTATCTCATAATACATATTATGGTGGCCATTAAGATGGAACTTTATTTATATATGATATATATTATGTTTATGTTTTATTTATTTTTCTATATTTTCCTTTTATATCATTTCATTTTTGGTTTCCATTATTGTTAAAACGCGATAATTTCATTTGAGGAAGTGTGGACTACCGCCCCCTCAAAGTGATATGACTCGTTAATGCCTTATGTGGGACGTATAAAGGATGGAGTTAATGATATTATATATAATATTATACTATAATTATAATATACCTATATATAATTATGTTTTAATTCCATTAAAATACAAAATAAAAAGGAAAGTAGTGTTCATGCGTACGTACGACTTACCATCTCCATGAACGGTGCATTTCATTTCTTATCTCCAAATGTTATTTATTGTTGATAATACAAATATATAATGGATATATGATATATATATATGATATCTAAATTATTTATATCATTTTTTAGATAATGTACTTTTGACCTCATGCAAAAATTGTAATTATAACAAGTTTATTTTTAACTCAAGTTCCAAACATTGATAAAATATCCAATATGTACTCAAATAATTAACTAATATTAATAGAAAGTAATAAGTGATATAAAATGAATAATAAAATTGAAAAAGGTTATTAATCAAGTTGATATTAACTTATGATAATTATTCAGGAAGAAGAAGGAACATACAAGACAAGTCGGACTTGAGGTAAGGGGTTTCTTATCTCACTTTTAGTTCGGTGAGATTTCCATTGTTTGCTACTTTTTTATTGAATGTGGTGTATTGTGTACTTCCATTTGATATATACTATAATGATTATATTAATATTAAAGGTATTATATGAATTATTCGGTAGTAAATAACTTTTTTTCATACAACTTGATTGATTACAATGTGGTAAGGGGATTTCATCTCACTTCTTATTCCTCTGAGATTCACGCTGCGTTGCCACTATTTCCTTTTGTGTCGTGTATGTACTAGACATGATTCTATTCCTTGTTCAATATAATTTAATATATTGGTATTTAAAACTTTATTGAATAATCCTTCCTTCATGGGGTGTATGTTTCGTGAGTTATCAAATCAGTAGGGGGTAATTCTATAATCTCTTCATTATCTAAGGTTGTTTATACACAATTATCTAATGGGACCTATTTATCATCCACGTCCTTGTTTTCTTACAAATGTATTTCAAATCATTTTTACTATTTAATAGAAAATGTGTTAAAATCAATTTTACCCTTATTGAAAGTTATTTGTTTTTGAATGGAATCTTTTTGTCATTTTCCTAGTAAGTTACTTTATGAATTTTTTTGACAAAATTAAGGTAATAATGTTTTTTTAACTTATATGGAGGGTGTGGCTATTTTCCGTCATTATAAAATTGTTGAAACTTCCCATAAAATAATATAAGTGTATTTTCAAAATAAATGGTTTCTTTATAATTATATGACTCTTAAATGATTTCAAGATAGAAAGAGATATTTCTCTCAAATAGTTTTGATTTCATTTAAGTCAACATTCATTGATAAATTTTACACTTTTTTGAAGTTGATTGATTATGATACAAATATTTTATATTGTATTTATGGTTTTGGGATATGTTTGACTGTGGATGAGTTATTTTTATTCCACTCAAGGTTTTTGGTTAAAGTATTGACATTACGTATGCTAGTATTAATACGAATGTTTATGTTATATTTAAACCTCTTATTAAGATGAACGTGTTAGACTGGTATGTTTCAGGTTGGGGACATGTAAAAGTAATCCCTCCTAGTTGGGGTTCGGTTACAGCATAGCCTCCATGTTGGAGTCCAGTTATAGAGGCTCTTCGGGTTAGAGTCCGATTACAGAGGCTCTCTGGGATGGAGTCCGGTTAGAGAGGCTCTACGGGTTGGAGTCCTATTACAAAGGCTCTCTGGGTAGGGGTCCAATTACAGTTAGCCCCTAGGTCCTAGTATGAGTCCTTGACATAGAAATTAAAGTTCATCATTATTCATTCCATCATTATGAAAGTGGCTATTGTTATTCATGTAATTATTCGACTTGTAGAATATCCATGTGAACAAGTAAATGGAGTTATTTGATTTTATCTTTGCCATATTATTGTAAATTTCATGTTTAAAAGGCTTTTGTTTTATACTTATACATTTCCTTAAAGGTTTATGCTTATTTATGAATGTTTTGGCTTTATTGTTATCCTTACTGAGCATCTGATCTCACCCCATTCTATGTTTTATTTTTTCCTAGATTGAAGAAGTATTTTATGGTTGTCCTGTAGAGATAGGCTAAGAGATATGAATGTGTTCAAAAGGAGAAAATGGTGTTGTTTTTATTAGTCATTTTATAATATAATGTAATGTTCATGTATGTAATCTATTTTCGAAGACTGCTAAACTGATTTTTCTTTCAGGACTTTATTCTTTGTAATCATGCCAATGTATTAAAATAAAAAACTTAATCCTATAACTGGGGTCAGGTATTAAACTCCCACACCAACTTTTACAAAATAAATAATATTGGGGTCAGATAGCTCTGAACGGGACAACGTACCGCCAAGCCAACACTAGGAACAAAACCGAAGTACTAACACTGGGAGGATCAAATGGAATCCCCACCATAAGAAACAACCTAAACCTCAAGATGGGATAAAGACACCAACATGGGGAGGACCAAATGGACTCACCACCATAACAAATTGGAAAACATTGGTTCACCCTGAGAAATTTTAATGAAACCCATGGTTGGTATCCACACTCTTGGAACTGACCAGCAAGCTTAAACAACTAGCATGGACTAACAAAAGTATCTTTACATGAGTTAACTCAGGAGATTCCCACATGAACTTACATCCCCCCACTAGGGACCCCATTTACAAAACTCCAAACCTAACAAAATATGTTACATGGTTAGACACTTCCACATGCATTACCATCCTCGGATATTCGCAAACAACACCATGATTAAAAAGGACCAAGAGGTTCATTTATATATGAAAAACCATAAATAGATTTACACCCACAATGGTATTATCACTAAGGCTCATGGAAAAAAACCAACCGTGCTTCCCAGTAACTAAGGAGAAACACGTCCATTCAATAGTCTACAATATGGAGGTACAAGATCCCCATGTCACTTTTCAACAAATGTGACCACACTAGAAGAAACAACTATTCAAGAGGCTTCACTACTTCTACCCCCATTCAAAATATGGACACTAGAACAGAATCCTATACACCCATATAATTCCATGAACATGCACCATCTTCACTCCCGAATATATGGCTACAACTATATTGACTGAATCATCTCTAGCCTTGTAGCCAGACACTGAAAACTTCTAATACAGACATCTTCTTCTTGGTCCCACTAACATCTATAACACAACATATAAAACACCAACTCTCACACCATACCATGAAATCCACATACCCTCACAAGACACTATCACTAAAAATGGGTTTAGAAGATGCATATTCAACCCCCTTGTTACTTTAAATGAGAGGCGTAGGAGGAAAAGGGAACATTGAAGACATCTTCCTCTAAAATGGAGTAATCTTAAATTTTCCAATTGAAAACAGATTTCTACCAAAATAGAGTTTCATGATAGGTTAAACGACCTCTATATTGGCCGTTGACATAGAACACGATACCACAAGGAATCACAAAACATGATCACTGTGACACGTAGAAACATTACATATATATGTACCTAAAAAAGTATCCACTAATACATCATTCTGGAAAAAGAGTTTAATGGCGTCTTACGATTGGAACGCCCCGTTGGTGGACTATAATGATACTTTTCTTAGAAGAAACTGATGGAAACCCCAAAGGACCTTTATGATGGAACCGTCACAGAAAACTCTACAATTATTCAAACTTCCTATACTGAAAATCCTTCAACCACCACCAGGAAAGGCCTTTAAACAAACCGATGTCAAACATCGTACATGATGATTCAAAAAATTCAATGGAACCGAAGATTCCATCAACTCATCTCACATATTTTATCCCAATATGAGATGTCTTACTAAACCTAAACAAAATGGATGAATAATCTTCTTCAAAAATTTGAGTAGATATTTCTTATGTTGATCCAATGGAGGACCTTCCAATGGTGGATCACCTGTGTCCACATATAAGCCATGAATTAACATCTTTGTGGGAGCCTACACTAGACAAGAAGGAACCAAAAGGATTCAATCAAATTGGTCCATTCTCCAAAGAGTTCCTCAAACCAAAAACAAACATGAAAGGGAAATCACCATAAATTCTTCTTGAACACTCCACCAAAGAAACCACTAACCATCATCCCAAATTGATTCACCGAAAAAACGCATCATAGAACATCCTCCAAACCAAACATAGTTTTCAACCTCAAAATATCATACGAGTAAAAATCCCAAATCATATAGAAATACACCACAAAACAACAAATTATCAAACATTACACATTTCCCTTAAAACAATCACATTTGAATATATAATTGAATATATTTATTGCACTTTCAACAATGGTATCCCATGGATCATCTTACTAGAATTTATCTCATTCTAGAATAGGAACCCATTTACTCCCTACCGATATCCTATGCATGTATAACCACTCACAGAAATACCAAAGTTGAATGAAAAAGCTTTTACACATTAAAAAAACAATGAACTCACTTTTCCTTATTCAAAATTCACTAATTCCTATTTTCATGAACATAAACCCAAAAAAATAAAAACACATTCTGATTTTCACATAACCATTTTAGAAAATCACCAACCATTCAAACACAAACTCATTTTAAAACATTAAAATTCAACCACAAAGCATTTCATTTCACTTTGAAAAACTCTCGGTTTCACTAAAAACTCCATTTCATCAATTCCCACACATTTAAAAACTCATGTATCCTCATTGAAAACAAGTTTCTAGAAACTCATCAAACATTTCAAAAGACGAATAGTTACCAAACAAATTTCTATTTTCAAACATAACACATAAAACCCAAAAAAAATTATCCCACTTAAAAAACATTCCAACAAATTAATTTCAATAATCCATAATGTTTAATTATTGAAATCTTATCCTAATAAACTCACCAACTCACTCAAATCCATTTCATAAAACTAAATCATTCCAAAACTCAATTAATAATGATTTTATAAAATCTAATTTTCTTACCCATTTAAAATAATCTCATCTCTACATTAAAATATAGTTTTCCTCAAATTTCAATAAACGTTTTTTCAAAGTTAATTTTCTAAACCCAAGGAAATATAATACAATTAAGATGATGCTAGTGTCTATGGGTGACTCTGGCATATAGTTGGAAGCCATATTCCATTCACACAAATGTTATAAATTGTCTTCTAGGGAAATGGTCCCATCTATGCATGGCTTTCCCGGCCCTAGGAGCTCACTGACACCGTTGACCTAACTAGCTTTTCATATATTGAAATAAAATATGACCACAAGGAGCAAAGGAATCAGATGAAATCTAACTTCCCCGGTTAGCTCAAGTCCTACCCCGAAGTTTGATATACATGAACCATAATCAAAACTTGAAAACCGAGCCCTGAAAAACATTTCTCTAATATAACCTGACATCTTCCCCTAGGAACATGAATCAAAAGAGTCGACCTTCTCAGATGCCATTTTATCAGGAACCAAGCTAGATCGGCGTCGGACCCAACTCCCGACCCGGTCAGTGGCATGGTCTGAATGTTTTTCACAGTCCCCATAGGCTAGAAACAAGTACTCAGATATCATAAACAACACATGGGAACTATTTTCCAAATAACATAACAATAGACAACTAACAAAATAAATAAATGAATATTGAAATTAGACAACCCAACAAATCAAAAAAAACTTATCAAATATCAAGCTTATGATTTTGAACAAAAACCTCAAAGTACTACAACAATAGAAAACTAATACTTTTCTCCAACCTCCACAAAAAAAGAGGTCCACAACCTGCTTATATGTCGATAGATGGCACCGTATCATATAATGAAGAGAACCATGTGTTAATAACTAGGGATGATCATGCTCGAGTAGAACCCTAGCACCGCATACCACAGTGAAATGTGTTTTAGTAACCACAACTTTCAGCGTCCTAGTACACAAGACACTTGAGAGTAGAAACATCCAATGTTCTAGTAGTGATAATCCATCATCATAGTTTTTTTTACTATTGAAAACATCAATCCAGCTATGTTTAACCATGAAAAGACACTTCTATATCACTAGGAACTAGTTTTAGTCTTCCCACCTAGATACACCAGATTCCCTTGGGTTCATTTCAATGTCAACATGTAACACATATCACCACCGCCACAAATCAAGGAAAATGATTTCATGGAACCCACCATCTTTTATAAAACCATCCATTTTCTATTTTTCTCAAATCAAAACCCCACATCAAATACATTTTCTATCACTCATAGAATTAATCAATTTTTCATTATTCAAACACATGGAAACACACAATTACATCCCAACAATTCTATGGTCCAATCCCCTATATAAGACCACCCATACATTAACCCCCTTTTCTAAACTTGATTTTCTATCATGTAAACAATTTTCAAATCATACTCTAATGTGAACAATAAGGATAACGTTTCAAAATGATCTATCTTCAATTAAAATTACTTTTCAACACACACACATCTAATGTTCTCTTGAAATCATATTTCATATCTTTCAAATAAGGAATAAAATCCTTTTTAAGAAACCCTACATAAAGTATACACTACATTTAACCCAATTCCTTTATAAAAATTAATTTCTACCAAACAAGAATTCCAAATCATTATAAAACATGTTTCTCACCTTAAAAAGTGAGTATAGAACATGTTAATATTAGATAAAGAAAAAAAATCAAACTATAAAATAATTCTAGGTCACGGAACAACTTAAATTGAATCAAGAAACTTCTGAAAAATGGTGAGAAATAGAAATGACACTGCCATGAGACCCTAACAAGGAAATATTTATCCCACAACATCAAGATAAAATCCTAAAGAACATATATCCCTATATAAAACCCCACACCTACTTGAATACTAAAATCTCTAAAAGGGAAGACATGAAACCCTAAAAAAGGAAAACAATAGAGAAGGGGACATACATGAGAGATCTTGAATGGCCCACACAAAAAATGACCAATAATCAATGACCAAGGAGATGAAGAGATAGAGGGAGGTTTGACTAGGGATGGGGAGTAAGTGGAGGTCAAGCAAGGATGACAACGAGGATAAAATCGAGTGAGTGAAAAAGATGGAATTTTTTTAATGTGTTGGAATAGATGCACAGTTTACGAAACCATGAAAAGACCGTGTGAATAGTGCAGCCGAAAGTGACCCTATGACACACTTACCTAGGATGAGACCTAGGGTTGTGCAAATGTGGTGTGGAATGTTCTATCTCCTATTATATGATTTCCTTTGTTAGGATAACAATTACTACTAACTATGCACCAACAATTCACAAAATCCTTCCCACCCAAAACTATAAATTATAATCCAAAATTAAATGGAAACCCAAAGGAGGAAGCTAGACCAAGTAGAAAAGGAAATAATAAACCCAAAATTTAAACTCATCACACCATGTTCTTGAATAAAATCGACAAAAAAATGATGCAAACTAGAACTAAAAAATGTAAAAATCTAGGTGTGACACTTATATGCATGATTATGTTTACATATGACCCTAGTTTACCCAAACTGAGCATTTAATCTCACACCTTTATTAGGTTTCCTTTCCCTAGGATATGAATATATGTATTATGTATTATGTATCTAAGGAGGGTGTTTTTTTATTAAGATCCTAGTGGGAGAAAATTTATATCACAAATCATCCAGTTTTTTTTATTCCTTGTTTATAGAGGCACAAAAATTATACAGTCTTTGGCCTTCTATTTCTGTAATGTTTTAATAACTCTGAAAAAATTTTGTTAGATTTTTTCATGTTAAGTATATATTGTTATACATTACCTTTTTGGGAATTAGTTTTTTGGATTATAAGTAATAATGGGATAAATAATAAATAAAAAATAAATTTACTTATTTATTGTTTATTAAAAATCTTTGAAATAACATCTTAATTTTAATAATAATCCTTATAGACAAACCCTTGGTTTAGCCATATACCCATAGTGATTGGAGATGACTATGGTGAAGATATATTGATGAAATAAAAATATCATGGATTGATTATCAGTACCAAAGAGTTTGTTAATGCCTAATATATTATTGACTCTAAACAATAAGAATGACACAAAAAAATTCTTCATTAGTTATCGATCCAACATTTAATTAGGATATTTGATTTCATTGGAATTAATTTTTGTTTAATTTATCACATGTTGAATATGAATCAATTATTCTTAAAATTTATTTCTCTGATCCACTTTTGATATATGGATATTGATTTATTATCTTAGAAATTAAAGTCGACAATTTTTTACTATCATAAATTACACTTTTGTTTTATCATTTTATTCATAAAAAAATGATTTACATCCCAAACAATAGATAACACGTGTTTTATCAAATTTTTGTGCTATGTTTTTCTCCCAATGTTCTTATTTTGATCATCTCCAATATTTTCTTTGGATATTGGTTCAACAATACCATAAGACTAATCATTAAGAAATATTTCATTCGCATATTAGATCATTTTAATAGGTTCAGATTTGGGTGTAAATGACATGATCATGGTTCACGATGATGATGGAAGATCAGGTGTCAGATCAGTGATACAAATTTTGTTAATTCAATCATTCAGTGAGTGTGGGGCTATGGGGTATACTTCATGAGTAGATTCTGGTGGATGAAATCTAGTTACAAGAAAAAGCTAGGTGTTGTTTGGATCAGATCCTTGTTTTGTGCACTTGATTTTTGGTTGTAACAAAGGAGGTGGTGGCATGAAAGGATCAATGTGAAGGCCCAAATTTTTTAGAAATTTAAAAACAATAAAAAGGATAGTTTGTATTTACACACTCTTTGTTGTCCCCATTCAGTGGAATCATGGGTTTACATAAAAAATAAAATATCACTTATTGTCTGACATGTCACACACTAAGTCACAAATAGCTGGAAATCCGTTTGGTATATAAGGCCCCATCCTTCAAAATTACTTAATCTTGAGTTGCATCATGAATACATGTTGAGGATCTTTTTAGGTTTAGAGTTTTAGAGAATTAGATCATGCAACATGTATTACATTCCACATTTAAACAAAGTGGATACATAAAAGATAGTACTTATTTTTTCCATCAACGGAAACATATTTAAAATAAAACATTGATTCTTTCTTGACACTTCCTTGAAACTATCATAACATCATTTACCTTTCCCTTGACCTATGAAAAACATTTCAAAAACTTGGGATGAGCTTAAAAAGCTCAGTAAGGGATATAAAAATATGGAAAGTAAACATGAGTACATGTATATGTAAGAATCAATGAAATCATAAATTACTCATAAAACATAAGAACTTTAACATACCTCATCAAATCACGAATAAAACATATAAATCATAAGACATAAAGGTAACTTGAGGCATTCATAACATTCTAATGTAGGGAGTAACCATCTTGGTTCTGTTTGGAATACCCATCATAGTATATTCCCTAAATCTCTTCGTAGAAACCATAACGTTTAACCCCTTAGAGTTACCTAATGCATTATAGATCTATATTGGTCTCACCTGCCATTAGTATATTATGGAACCACCCGTATTCCTAACAATTCCCAAGAACCATAACTTAATCGTATCACATAAAACATGCATAAAGGAAACATAACATTTTCACATTTCAATCACAAGATATCAATACAACACATTGATATAATAAAAACATTATGAAAACCATTTTAAATACCAAAATAAAATAAAAGTAATACATGGTATTTATTTTTCATTTTAAAAAAGTTAGGTTATGGCTTGTAGAGGAATCCAAAACTCAAATAATGGTCACGACGGCAGAGAAGTTTTTGTCGCCGCATACATACGACAAAAAAATTCCCTTTTGTCATTTAGTAAACTGCTTCATATAAGAAATATTACTTTTGGATAAACGTAAAAGTAAAAGGGTTTTATACACCGTATAAAAGAAGGTTGTGTATAAAACAAAAATAAGCCTCAATTAAAGGGGTTTTAGATGAAGTCCCATACCTCGGGTCTGACTTGACTCAATCGTTCTTTAATGTCCTGAATAGTAAAATTGAGTTACTTTCTACTTGCTTAAGAACCTTTTTCAAGTTCATTATTCCTTTTATACCACTTATTACTATGTTATGAACATTATGTAATCATTTAAGTTAATAACAGTCGTTTTGTCGATATTTGGTACTTGAGTCAAAAATGAACTTCTTATATTTATATGTCATTCACGTAGTCAAATATCTATTATCTCAAGAATGATATTCATGATTTAGATGCCATATATATCATATATATCCAGTATATACATGCATTTATAATATTACATAATCATTTAGAGGTAATAAATGAAATGCACCGTTCATGGAGACGGTAAGCCGTACGTACGCATGACCGCTACTTTCATTTCTATGTCATATTAATGGAATTAAAACTAAATGAGAGATATGTATATTTTAATTCCAGAATTATATTCATCATTTATATGTAATATAAATCATATATATTCATTATATATATCTACTTATAATAGTACATTATATTTTGGGATAAGAAATAAAATGCACCGTTCATAGAGACGGTAAGTCGTAGGTACGCATGAACACTACTTTCATTTCTATCTCATACTTTAATGGAAAGAAATAATAATTATATAAAGGTATATTATAATTATAGTATAATATCATATATAATATCATTAAATCTATCCTTTATTCGTACCACATATGGTATTAATGAATCAAATCACTTTGAGGGGTCGGTAGTCTGCACTTCCTTAAATGAAGATATCGCATTTGCCCATAATGGAAACCATAAAGGTATTCCATAAATGAAAAATAAAAGAGGTTAAGTAAAACATAAACATATTATATATCATATATATATATATAGTTACATCTTAATGGCCACCTTTGAAGGTGTTATATGAGTGTTGAACAATCATCGTTTCATGAGGCCGAAATTCACCATCCACAGAAACAGTATGTTCTTTAACCATTAGATGTAGGTGTGTGTAAGTGTAGCTCGAATAATTCTTATAAAAACATCCTAGTATATTGATGATACTGGTTTTGTTACAGAAGTAATGAAAAAAAAGAGTTTATGGGGGCTGGAGAAGCAAAATAAAACATAATAACACAAGAGAAAACACTACCTTTAAAACGGGTAAATCTTTTTCATTTGAGCTCAAAGGATTCCTTGGGAAGACTTATGCCCAAAGTGAGGTTTCTAAGAGTAACAGAGGGATTTATAGAGACAAAATGGACATGGTTTGTCTAAGCCAAAGGCTAGAGACATGTGGGTAAGGTGGTAGAGGTGGGGGCCTTTTATAATAGGAGAGGAGGGGCACTCTTGGAAAGTTATAAAATGTTACATTATTATAAAATGTTTTTCGGATTTTAAAGGTCCCAAAATTATATATTTAGAGGATAAGGTGATAATTGTTCTAAATACACCCATACAATTGATTTTTGACGTGTTTTGGTCTTAGATTTTACATTATCCTTTCATTTTATTTAAATCGTTAAATAATGACGTAATCACTGCATCATCATGGTGTCATAAATAATTTAATTTATTTAATGTCTAAAAAGTATAAAAAAATATCATTATGTAGGAAATATTTTTATATTTCTAATTAATATTTATAGTAAATAATATGACCTGTATAACCCAATTTAAAAATTGTTTTAGTAAAACAACTCATATTTGTGACATTTTAATTTTAGCTTTAAATAAAAAGTCCTTAATGTCATTTTCCAACCAAAGTGGCTCCATGTGGGCCCCAAGTTTACCCATGGATTTTCTATGTCGGCCATGACACATAAAATAAGGGTAAGATATGTGTCAAAATCATTTCATAATATTAAAACATTATTTTGACATTAAATTACACTAATTACCTCTAATCGCGATTAAAAACTTAAAAGTTACCATTCACCAAAAAATTATTTTAATCCCATTGAACCAAATTTTATTTCCTAATGACAAAAATTTATGTCATATTTTAGAAATTAAAAACAAAGAAGTGGTAAAATTTCATTTAAACGAAAAATCGGTTTTTTAAGTACCACTTAGTGGTTTCACTATTCATCAAAAATTGAAGTTTTTCAGAAAAATACCAAAACATCACCCTAAGATATATTTGATATTACGGATTCAAAAATGATGCCTATTTTAAAAAATTGAAAACATATAAGTTACATTAATTAATTTAATAATTAATTCCCACTGTCAGAGGAAATAGCGTGTTTTTATGAAACAATAAGTATCAAAAGATTGACACAAGTTTAAGTCCAATTTCAAAGTGAAATTAATTCCAATGACCACTATTAGATTAAATGGTAAAAATATATTCTAATTGCACTTTAAAACCAATTTAAAATATAATCTAATCATATAAATAAATTAGATTAAAAAGAGGTTTTGAATTAAAATACAACATTTTCCACTATTCATTAAAAAAGTGAACTTTATCGGAAAAATACCAAAAAATTACACAAAGTAAATTTCAATGTCCCAATCATAAAGAATAAGTTTATTTTGAAAAATATAGCTTATAAAATTGTCCAAAGTTATATATAAAAATGGTTCTCCATCAAAAGGTGGTAAAACAATCTTTTAAAAATATTAGAGTATTCCATGCATAAGATTGGATTTATTCTCTTTTAAAGCCTCTAAAACTCTATCTAATTCATAAATAGACATAGATAAAAATATCTATTATTCATTACTTACTTGGGATGTTACATCCTTCCCCCCTTTATAAAATTGTGTCCCCGTAATTTATTTACTTATCGAATAAGTGGGGGTATTTATCCCTCATTGCATTTTCAGATTCCCAAGTTGCCTCTTAACTCATTTGGTTCTTCCAAAAAACATTTACTTGATGAATCAACTTATTCCGCAACACTTTCTCCCTATGGTCAAGAATATGGACCGGTTTTTCTCATAAGATAGATTCTCTTCCAACTTAACCACCTCTGGACTCAAAACATGAGATGGATCTGGCATGTACTTCCTTAACATTGAAACATGAAAAATATTGTGTACCTGAGATAAACACTGTGGTAAAGCCACTCGGTATGCAACTGATCCAACTCTCTCAAGAATTTCATCTGGTACAATGAACCTTGGGCTCATATTTCATTTCTTACCAAATCTCATCACCCTTTTCCATGGTGATACTTTGAGAAAAACATGATCACCTACCTCGAAAGAGAGATCCTTCCTCCTGTTGTCCGCATAACTTTTCTGTCAGCTCCGAGCTATTCTCATATGTTTCTGAATTAAATGAAATTTTTTTTCCATCTCTTCTACCAATTATGGTCCCATCAGCTTCCTTTCACCCACTTCATCCCAAAAATATAGAGTTCGACAGCACTTCTCTTATAATGCCTCAAACGGTACCATCTGTATATTGGAATGAAAACTATTATTATAAGAAAAATCAACCAAAGAATGATGTTGGTCCCAAATTCCCTGATAATCCATCGAACAAGAACGTAGCATATCCTCCAAAGTATGAATTGTTCGTTCTGACTGCCCATCTGATTGAGGATGAAAAGATGTACTAAAATTTAATTCAGTACCCAACGACTTCTGAAGGCCTTTCCAAAAGTTAGAAGTAAAACTGAGATCATGATCAGATACAATGGAGAGGGGAACTCCATGAAACCTGACTATCTCTTTAAGGTACAATCGAGAACGTTGATGTAGAAAGAAAGTATCTCGAATAGGAAGGAAATGAGAAGATTTAGATAATCAATCAACAATAACCCAGATTTCATTATTACATAGATATGTCCTCGGTAATCCCACAAAAAAGTCCATGGATACATTTTCCCATTTCCAGTCTGGTACTGGTAAAGGCTGAAGCATCCCTTTCAGTAACTACCACTCTTCTTTAACCTTCTGACAAGTCAAACACTTTAAGTAAAATCAGCAATATCTCTTTTCATTCCATCCAACCAGTAATACTCCCGCAGATCTCTATACATCTTAGTACTGCCTGGATGAACTGAAAACGGGGAACTATGAGCCTCACAGAACAACTCGTTCTTCAACTGTGAATCACCAGGAACACATAATCTCTTCCCAAACCTCAAAACATAATCATTATCAACATTAAATTCAGGAAACTTACCCTTCTGAACCAGCTCTACCTTTCTATGCAACTCACTGTCTTGCTTCTGTGCTTGCTTGATTCTTTCTGATAGAGAAGATTTCACTGATACCTGAAACAAAACAGAAGGAAATCATGCACCAATAACTTTTATTCCAATGTTCATCAAATCCTTAACCAAAGGATCATGTTCCAAATGCAACATTGTTAAGGAAGCATTAATTTTTCGACTCAAAGCATCATCCAGTTTATTTTCTTTTCCTGGATGGTAATGAATTGTACAATCATAATCCTTGATTAATTTCAGCCATCTACTTTGTCTCATGTTAAATTCTTTATGAGTGAATATATACTTTAAACATTTGTGATCAGTATATATTTCACACTTTACTCCATACAAATGATGCCTCCAAATTTTTACAGTGAAAACAACAGAAGCTAATTCCAAATCATGTGTAGGGTAATTTACCTCATGAATTTTCAACTGACGTGAAGCATAGACAATTACCTGATTATTCTATATTAGGACGCAACCAAGTCCTTTCAATGAAGCATCACTGTAGATAACAAACTCACCATTCCTAGAAGGAAGTTCCAAAACTGGCGCATTCACCAATCTTCTTTTCAACTCCTAAAAAAAATCATCACATTCTTTTGTCCAGATAAACTAAACACCCTTCCAAGTTTTCTAAGTCATTTGACTTGATAACCATGAAAAATTTTCAACAAAATTTCAGTAGTAACCTACCAAACCAAGAAAACTACGAATCTCAGTTACATTTTTGGGTCTTGGCCATTCTTCAACAACTCTTGTTTTTGAAGGATCCACAGTTATTCCATCTTTAGAAACAATATGACCAAGGAAAGAAGTTTCAACCAAAACTAACACTTTCTGAATTTCCCATAAAATTTCTTTTCTTTTATGGTTTAAAAAATTACACTTAATGTCTTTCATGCTCCTATTTACTTTTAGAAAACAACAAAATATCATCAATAAACACAACCATCGTTTATCACCTGATTCAACTGAGGCATCAGTGTATCAAACTGCTCAATTCTGATTCCGACCATCTCTGGTTGATGATTCGAATGGTCATTATACGCTGTATGCCTTCCTAGAAAAGATGATATGTTTCCTCTATGGAAAACCATTATGAACACATAAATATCTTAGGTGAAGCAACATGGTAATCTATAAATGCTATATCATTTCAAATTGACCATAAAAAGTATTTTTGGATAACCATTTAAAATAATTATAGCCCCTAAAGTTATCTAAACTGACCTCTGATACCAACTATATGGCCCCATCCTTAAAAATTACTTAATCTTGAGTTATTTCAAGAATACATGTTGAGGATATTTTCAGGTTTAGAGTTTTAGAGAATTAGATCATGCAAAATTCATTACATTCCACATTTAAACAAAGTGGTTACCTAAAAGATAGTACTCATTTTTTCCCATCAACGGAAACATATTTAAAATAAAACATGGATTCTCTCTTGACACATCATTGAAACTATCATCACATCATGTACCCTTCCATTGACATGTGAAAAACATTTCAAAAACATGGGATTATCCTAAAAAGCACAGTAAGGGCTATAAAAATATCAAAAGGAAACTTGAGTACATGTATACGTAAGAATCAATGAAATCATAATTTAATCATAAAACATATGAACTTTAACATACCTCATCAAATCACGAATAAAACATAGAAATCATAAGACATAAAGATAACTTGATGCATTCATAACATTCTTACGTAGGGAGTAACCCTCTTGGTTACGTTTGGAGTACCCATCACAGTATATTCCCTAAATCTCTCCGGAGAAACCTTAACGTTTAACCTCTTCACGTTACCCAACGCATTGGAGAGCTATATTGGGCTCACCCACCCTTCTTTTATCACGGAACCAACCGTCTTCATAACAATTCCCAAGAACCGTAACATAATCGTATCACATAAAACATGTATAAAAGAAAACATAACATTTCAACATTTCAATCACAAGATATCAATACAACACATTGATATAATAAAAACATTATGAAAACCATTTTCAATACCAAAATAAAAGAAAAGTAATACATGGTATTTATTTTTCATTTTAAAAAAAGTTAGGTTATGGCTTGTAAAGGAATCCGAAACTCAAATAATGGTCACGGCAGTGGGGAAGTCGTTGTCACCACATACGTATGACAAAAACATTCCCTTTTATCGTTTAGTAAAACGCTTCGTATAAGAAAGATTAATTTTGGATAAATGTAAAAGTCACAGGGGTTTATACACCTTATAAAAGAAGGTTGTGTATAAAACAAAAATATGCCTCAATTAAGGGAGATTGAGACGAAGTCTCATAATTCGGGTCTGACTTGACTCGATCGTTCTTTAATGTCATGAATAATAAACTTGAGTTAATTTATACTTTCTTAAGAACCTTTTTCAAGTTCTTTATTCCTTTTATATCACTTATTACCATGTTATGAACATTATTTAATCATTTAAGTTAATAATGGTTGCTTTTCCGATATTCGGTACTTGAGTCAAAAGTGAACTTCTTATATTTACAAGTTGTTCACGTAGTCAAATATCCATTATCTCAAGAATTATATTAATAATTTAGATGAAATATATATCATATATATCCAGTATATAAATGCATTTATAATATTACATAATCATTTATAGGTAAGAAATGAAATGCACTGTTCATGGAGACGGTAAGACGTACGTACGCATGAACGCTACTTTCATTTCTATGTCATATTAATGGAATTAAAACTAAATGAGAGATATTTATATTTTAATTCCAGAATTATATTCATCATTTAGATGTAACAAACATCATATATGTCAATTATATATATGTACTTATAATATTACATTACATTTTGGGATAAAAAATGAAATGCACCGTTCATGGAGACGGTAAGCCTTACGTACGCATGAACGCTACTTTCATTCCTATATCATACTTTAATGGAAGGAAATAATTATTATATAAAGGTATATTATAATTCCAGTATAATATCATATATAATATCATTAAATCTATCCTTTATATGTACCACATATGGTATTAACTAATCAAATCACTTTGAGGGGGCGGTAGTCCGCACTTCCTAAAATGAAGATATCGCGTTTACCCATAATGAAAACCATAATGGTATGCCATAAATGAAAAATATAGAATCTTAAGTAAAACATAAACATATTATATATCACATATAGATATAGTGACATCTTAATGGAGACCTTTGAAGGTTTTATATGAGTGTTGAACAATCATCGTTTCGTGAGGCAAAAATTCGCCATCCACATAAATAGTGTGGTCTTTAACCATTAGATATAGGTGTGTGTAAGTGTAGCTCGAATAATTTTTATAACAACATCCTAGTATATTGATGATACTGGTGGTGTTTTAAAAGGAATGAAAAAAAGAGTTTAGGGGAGTTGGAGATGAAAAAATATAACATAAGAACACAAGAGAAAACACTACCTTTAAAACGGGTAACTCTTTTTGATTTGAGCTCACAGGCTTCCTTGGGAAGACTTATGCGCAAAGTGAGGTTTCTAAGAGTAATAGAAGTATGTGGAGAGAAAAAATGGGCAGGGGTTGGCCGAGCCAAAGGTTTGAGAGGTGTGGGTAAGGTGGTAGAGGTTGGGGCCTTTTATAAGAGGAGAGGAGGGGCACTCTTGGAAAGTTATAAAAGGTTACTTTATTATAAAATGTTTTTTCGGATTTTAAAGGTACCAAAATTATATATTTCGAGGATAATGTGATAAGAGTTCTAAATCCACCCATACAATAGTTTTTTTACATGGTAGGTCTTAGATTTTACATTATCTTTTCATTTTATTTAAATCGTTAAATATAGAGGTAATCGCTGCATCATCATGGTGTCCTAAATAATTTAAATTATTTAATGTCTAAAAATTATAAAAAAACTATCATGATGTAGGAAATATTTTTATATTTCTAATGAATATTTATAGTAAAAAATATGACTTTTATAACCCCATTTAAATTTTTTTTATTAAAACAACTCATGTTTGTGACATTTTAATTTTAACCTTAAATAAAAAGTCATTAATGTCATTTTCCTACCAAAGTGGCTCCATGGGGTCCCCATGTTGACCCATGTATTTTCCTGATTGTCCATGAAACATCCAATAAGGGTAGGACATGTGTCAAGGTCATTTAATATTATTAAAACATTATTTTTACATTAAATTACACTAATTACCTCTAATCGTGATTAAAAACTTAAAAGTTTACTATTCACCAAAAAATTATTTTAATGCCATTGAACAACATTTTAATTCCTAATGAAAACCATGTATGTCAGATTTTCGAAATTCAAAACATAGAGGTGGTAAAATTTCATTTAAACGAAAAATCAGTTTTTTAAGTTCCACTTAGTGGTTTCACTATTCATCAAAAATTAAAGTTTTTCAGAAAAATACTAAAACATAACCCTAAGTTATATTTGATATTACGGATTCAAAAATGATGTCTATTTTACAAAATTCAGAACATTTAAGTAACATTAATTAATTTAATTATTAATTTCCACTGTCAGAACAAATAGCGTGTTTTTATGAAACAATAAGTATCAAAAGATTGACACTAGTTTAAGTCCAATTTCAAAGTGAAATTAATTCCAACGACCAATATTGGATTAAATGGTAAAAATATATTCTAATTTCACTTTAAAACCAATTTAAAATATAATCTAATCATATAAATAAATTTTATTAAAAAGAGGTTTTGAATTAAAATACCACATTTTCACTATTCATTAAAAATGAACTTTATCGGAAAAATACCAAAAATTTACACAAAGTATATTTAAATGTCCCAATCGTAAAGAACAAGTTTATTTTGACAAATATAGCTTATAAAAGTTTCATAAGTTAGAGTTAAAAATGGTTCTCCATCAAAAGGTGGTAAAACAATCTTTTAAAAATATTAGAGTATTACATGCTTAAGATTGGATTTATTCTCATTTTAAGCCTCTAAAACACTATCTAATTAATAAATATACATAGATGAAAATACCTATTATTCATTAATTACTTGGGATGTTGCAGTGTAGACTATTTGTACAGAGGCATCAACATGACTAGGTATACAGGCTTGTCTAGGTACTCATGCATATCCAGGCTATGTGGGCTTCACCAGAGTACTCAAACATGGATAAAGTTCGAAGACAAAGCTAAGGTACAGAAGAAAAACCTATGTACTAGTGCACTACCAAAGTACACTAGAATATGATATAGTACACAATAATGATCTATAGTATAAGGGAATACCCTCTCTAGCCAATACATGTTGTGTATACCCTATAAATGTTTTGTAGTACTTATATGGAAGGATGAGGATACTATTCTATTTAGTCTAATGAATTTCCATCCGGTGAGATCCCATGGTCAATAACTATGAGGTTATAGTGAGTTATCATTACCTAAACAGAGGATTAGTTATCCAATCTACATATTTGTCATCAATAGAGTCGGGTATCCCTCTATGTAGATCAGGGTGTTATTATCTATCATTCTTCGGGTTAGGTATCACATTACCAACTATCATATCATGTGATCCCTATCATATTCGATTACTTCAATAATTATTAGTACTACCTATATTCCCTAGGATTGATTTCCAATATTTTTATCTAAATATTATTTGTTTCATCTTATACATATTCATGGATAGGCCTAAATGTAGGATTTATTGGATGTGCACCATTAGTATATGCAAGACCGTAGGAATGTGTTCTCCCAGATGAGTGTTTCCTTTATCCCTCAAGTAAAATCCTATTATGAAAGTATGGTGACGACCATATATCAAGAATTTTATTCTTTCTTTTGAATATATGGGTTATTATTATTATTGTTTCATTTATTAATTGAAATACCTTTTATGATTATTAGTTTTCCTATTATTAATTATTTATGTTAAGTGATTTTGGGGCTCCATACTTGTTATGTTTATAATCAACCTAACATAGGATCTTCTCATGCATTTCATGTCTAAAATATTTATAATTTGGTGGTCTTGTATTTTGCCAATTTTTCAAGTAATTATGTAATATTATGATGTGGGATTTAGATATATTCACAAATCTTGGTATTAGTTGTATATTTAATTTATTCATTATGTTTGTGTTTCCATATGGTTTCATGTTTTAGTACCTTAGGATGAGGCCTCCCATGTGTGTGAAATGTTTACCCAGCACTGATCACTAGTCTATGTCCTATTATAGTCAGTCATGGGGTGTCACACTCATCTTACCATTAGGTTGGAGGGCCATAGTGTTTCCGGTCATGATAGTGTTGTATCATTGGAAGTTCATCTTATGAATAGAGTTTCGATATTTTCTAGTTGTGAGGCTTCATTTGGGAACTAGGAAAATAGTGTTAACATGTTTTGACATCAACTCTCAGGCCAGGTAACCCAGTGATTGTGTGGTGATTGTTGTAAACATTTAACAGGAATATGATAACCAATATATCCATTTAGAATTTATACGAACTAGTTATAGGAAATATATTAGTACATGCATCATATAGGAATGGGTTTTGGTTTCCATGTCCTTTTGGAATCAGTTCTCTATGTATAATCAATTAACATGGAACATGTTCTCTATTTAGTGATTCATCTAGGATGAAATACATCTATGTTGTCATATTAGGATCATAGTGATGATCCTCCTATTAATGAGTCTTTGATAAAGGGACATATGCAGGATGTAGCACCTATACGCGGGTTTCTGATCTTACCTCTTACTATTGAGTACCTAGTTTCCCTTGAAGTACCAATCAAATATGTTTACAAGAGAATTTCACATCATGAGTTTAATAGATTTATATCCCTTAGGTTTTGTGAAAATATAGATCCCAAGGTGGCAAAGTAATAGCAAAAGTCATTTTTGAGGGTTTTATATCTTGTTGGGATGCCTCTCATTCTAATGGTGGTCCAAGCAATGACAATTATACATAGCTCCAGGGAGAAATGGTAGATTATGATGAATCAGACATATGACGAGTTGAAAATATCTATGATAAACATATAACACCACATTAGAGATTATTTTTTCCCATCAATTTTTCATGTTATGCATATCAAGGAGTTCACGGTCTTTATAAGGGAATAATGTGAGTCGATGAGTATGCAATAAAATTCAAAAGCATAACAGTGTACTCCATGGAAATGGTTGGTGATACATAATTTTGAGAACAAAACTTTAACTAATTTATTTGATTAGATATCCATAATAGTGTCGTATCTCTTATAATTTCACCATTTTGGGGGCTAGAACCAATCCTTAGTAGAGGAGATATTCTTGGATGAGAAGTCTAAGAATGTTGGTTTTGATAGTGGTAACCCCAGAGCTGAGACCATATCTATTATTTACTCTATGATAATCTTATGGATCTATATATTTGAGGGAGTTCCTTGGATAATCGTAGGATATAAGTTTTGTAGTTAAATTATCAAAAAAAGGTTTGAGTTAGTTAAGGGAGAAGAAATTAATCTCTTGCGATGTGTGGGGACATATTGTGTGGGATTTTCCAACCCACCATGAATCAGAAAAGGATATGATCCATGGAAAACATACTTATATGCAATGGATGAAGATTGCAGTTCAATAGGTTATAAGATATTGTAATACTATGAGAGTAGAAGGTGATGGAAAACATTTTGGTTTCTTTCCATGGAAACTACCATTTGTTTCACACTATGCTTACAAAGTTGGTTGTTAGGGATGTGGGAAGATACATGAAGTACATGAAAATGATTCACCAGATTTGGGGATGATTCTAGATATAATATATGTCTTATAAACATTATATAACTTTTTATTAATTCATACCATTATAAGATATTGGATTATAGAGGATCCTTTGGCATAGAACTTTCATTTGGATACACCTACCATAAGAGATTCAGTGGTTAGTCACTTTGGATGATAGTGTGATCTAAATATTAGAGAAGATAAATTATTATGGGGTCTATTTATGGTCATAATGAGGTCTTACGAAACCATTCTAGGATTGGACTAGATCATTAACATTTTTTATAGATTGAATATTTCAATATTAAGATGTTTTTTATCCAACTTGATGGGTTGATGTTATCATTATTTAAATAGAAGGAAGTGTATGTAGGCTAGGATGTTCTTGTCTGTTTGATGATGTTGTCAATTAGTCATCATTTGGAATGTATTACCCTTGTTGCATAAATTTTTTTGAGATACTAATTTTTAAAAATAGCTGCAGTGTATGATGACATCCTCCCTGAGGAAATGTTAGGCCTACCTCCCCATAAGAGATTGATTTCTGCATATACATGCACCCATAGAATACCCTGATATTTATTTCAGTATGTCAAATGTCTACCACAATGCATTATGAGATGAATTTGATATTCAAGATTTCATAGAAAAATGTATTCATAAAACCTAGTGTGTCCCCCTATACTGCCTCTATTTTATTTCCCAAGAAGGTGTATAAGAGTGTGAGGTTTTTTGTGGACTAATGTTACCTCAATCAGTTGATCATTTAAAATAATTATCCACTCCAGATAATAAATTACATCATCAACTAGTTGAAAGGGGAAAAGTGTCTATAGAATATTTTCCTCAGGTTAGGCTATCACCATCTATGGGTGTGTGATTTTGATATAATAAATATGACATTGTGATGTCACTAAAGACATTGAACGTTATTTTTACACCTTTTGGAATGAATATGTCTTTATTGATTCTCATGAGTCTCATAAACTAGATCCTTCATCACTTCTTAGACTAGTTCATGGTTGTCTCCTTCATTGAAATCCTTATGTCATTGAAACTATAGGTGGGGCATGAAATACATTTGTGGATGCTAATAGACTTAAATTGAAAGTACCCAATTTATGGAAATTGTTAAATGTGTATGTTTATGATATTAGAGATCCACTTCTCAGAATATGACCTCCTAAAATTGTTAATGGAATTATACCCAACAATGGTTTAGGCATTGATATATTGGGAGCCACCCAAGAGTGTGGTTGTTGTGAGAAGATTGCATTAGTTGGTGTTCTATCATCAAATTATTTTCTCAATTTCTCATGATTAGGGAACCTCTCAATATTTTTACTTGAATGGGGAATCCCTTCATGTGGAATAAAAGGTATTAGTAGTATTTTTTTTGAGTTGGGGCCGATGAGGATGAGCTCCCCCATCATGAGGCGACTCGAGGAGGGTGTTGTGTATTTGGTATTCTGTGATGCCTCCACAACCTATAATGGATGTGTATTCATATACGAGTCACATTTTTTTATGGGTAATAGAAATTGAGATCCCATGAAAAGATTTATGTAACCCATGATCTACAACTGGTAGAAGTTGTCTTCAACATGATGTTGTGGAAACACTAGATTTTAGTTGAGTTGAATATCACCAATTATAACCATATTAGTCTTAGGTATACCTTACCATGGAATAATAATAACTTCAAACTGAGGATATGGATTTTTTTTCTATAGTATTTTGAATTTGGGAAATTTTATACTCCTTGAAAGGGGAATGTGGTGCCATATTCTCTCTGAATTATATCTTTTTCATTGTTTTTGAGTGAAGTGTCAGAGTAATTGGACTCATTAAACATGTACTTAGTAGAAAAAGAGGGTTCATATTAACTCAATTCAATGGTTTTTACCCCTCAACTTATTCATCATGGTTGGAAGTCTCATCTATCTGATATCAATTATGTTACAATTCATGGTAATATATCCACTACGAGTACTCCATGTCAATTTTCTGAATATGTGGAGAAAGAAACTAATAAATGGATAAAAAATGGTTCCTGTGATTTTTTAGAGACGGTTCTATGAGGTCATCATAAAACGGACTTATCGATACATCTAGAATTTCAATAGTGTATCCAAACCATAAACATTAGTTATAGTTTCTTGGAATGAAGAGGCGTGTTTTCTGAATTTGTCTCTCGATGTCTCACTTATCAGTATGTGAATGATGACTTGGTTCAAATGGGTTTTTATTGAAAAACATTATGGTCTAGGGTACAAGTGGAATGGAATATATTCTTACATTAGGATAAAAAATCCATTATTATATTTAGTTAGTGATGATATATAGGTGATATTAGACCAACTTATCGAGTAAAACTAATTCCATTTTACCTAATACTAGAGTTCTGTAGAGATCATGGGACAACATTACTTGTAAGAGATACTCTAAAATCCAATAATTCCTTTAATTATAATTTCAGATCATGATATTTTTTTCAAATAATAATTATGGAGTTGATTTTAGAGGGATTTTAGACCCAATTGTGGTTGATCAAGGAATTTTAGCCCTAGATATATGTCCATCCATATTGAAGCATATTGGTTTTAGAAAACATGATTCAGGTTTTCATGTAGGTATTCTACTACAGCTAATAGGTTTGTAAACTGTTATCAGAGATTTGAATAATATCATTTTCCACTCCACCATCAGTGTATAACCATTAAAGGCCACATATAAGGGACCATTACTATTGTCACTGTACGTTTAAAGCCTTGTAAATAGAATTTATGGGAATAATGCTTGTTTAAGTGATGACATAGAAGAGGTATATCATCCATGACTATATGAGGAGTACCCAGCTACTTCAAATGTCTTTTGTGGAGCAATGATAGAGGAATTTTGGGATATATAAGGGACAACATGCGTTCTTGATGGTCTCAAGTTGGTTATGACTATAGATATTTTTTCAAGGAGGAATATTTTCTTGGACATTCATTTTACCTTTTATAATACTTTGAATGTTGTGAAAGGTGGTGTGCCACTTTACCGACTGCCACAAATAGACCAAGCACATGATGATATTCATTTGTAACAACAGAAGAGGAATGTGCATGAACCTCACATATTATCGAATAGGGTGAAATGAAAATCATGGATAGATATATCATTACAGAGTACGTATTAGGGATCAAGGATAGATAGAAGAAGATCCATCTTGAGCTAGTAATTCCCCTGGTGTGTGTTTAGTGGAAGCACATAAATCTCTAGGAGAGAACATGGGAGTAGGATAACTATGTTCATGCTCAGTATGATCTTATTTTTTAGTAGGGATTTTTCTTTTTATAATGAAAATCCATGTAGTTGGGAGAATGATACTACATTTTTTCAATTTAATATTGTTATATGCAATAAAATATTTTTAGAGACATTCGTGGTGTTAGTGTGGGATTTTAGGGACTAGAATGCCTAATTTTTGATATCATAATAATATTAAATATATTATTTCAAGGGTGAGACTTATTTTTAAATAATTGAATAAATAGTTAATGGAGTCCTGTTTGGGGAATCAAGGACTGTAATTAAATCTGGAATGCATGGTTTACCCTATGTGTGACATATGTTTTGCGCCCATGGGTTGTTTGACATGAGAGTAGTCATAGGATAATTAATGAGTAAATAAATTTATTTGTTTTTTATTACTTATTAAATGACCTAGACCATATATCCTACTATATATAATCAATTATATGTAAAACTCCTTGGGATATCCACAAAACACAATTATTTGGAGAGGACTATAGAGGAGAGTCTTGGTGATGATGATAGAATTGTTGATCAACAATCGGTACCAAAGATTTATTCAATCCTATTGAGGTTCTTGGACATCAAAAAATAAAATAGAGTATATATGTTCATCAATAGAGACCAATATGATGTCATGGTAGGGTTTTTTTATGTAATCTAGTTTTTTAATTCCATCTCGAATTCAATTAAACTTTTCTAAACAATTGATTTATAGGATGACTATTGATTCACATGTATTAATTTTTCTTCCTAGAATTTGGAATTGATAATTCTAAATTATTGATGATTATTAATTGTGTTTATTGTTTTATTCATTAATTAATGGAAACCAACTATAAGAATATATTATGTAAAATTTACCACTTTTTTGTTGTGTTATTTTATACCCTTGTTTTTCATGTGATTAACCACAATATTTCCACTGGGCTGTGTTTGTACAATACTAAAGAAATGATCATTACACAATCACAATTTATCACAATAGATCATTTTAACTTGTTCATATTTAATGATATATGGCATGATATGGATGAATAATGATGAGGGAAAATATAGTGTTAGATTGGTGTAACTAGTTTTGTGCATTAGATAATTTGGTCGATGAAATACAATGAGGGATTCTTCCTGGTCAAATTTTGGTGGCTAGAATATGGTAACCAACATCATACATGATCAATCAGGATTTGATATTTGTTTCAAGGTTGTCACTTTTAGATGGAGATAATGAATACATGGAATGATCATATCTATGGGATGACTAGTGGGTTCTCGAAACTTTAAATGTACACAACATGTAGTTCAAATGATCACATATCATGTAGTCTCTTTTCAACACAAGATCGTGTTTACAAAAAACAATATAACATATAGTGTGACCCATAGTTCGAATATAGGTGTGCACACCGTGTGTACATGGGAATGGTCATGACCAGGTACCAGAAAACATTCTGGTACACTATCAAGTTCAAGAAATAATGGCCTCTCCAGAGTACTCAAACATAGCCATGGTACTAAGAAATGGCTATGGTATCTGGGATTTATGAGTGTAAATGTGTGAGACCAGTTTAAATGGATTATTTCTATAGTACATGGTCCCGATATCGAGTATATGGAAACACTCTCTCTAAACAAGAAACATTGTGTATTCCCTTTACACACCAAGTACTTCTTCCATGGTCGGATGAGACCCCCATTATCTTCTGTCTAGGTGAATATATAAATATGTTGTGTTAATATGGTTAATCCCTATGAGGGAATTGATAAGTATCACATATTGAGCATAGGATGAGTGTTCCTATTTATGAATTAGTCTTGGATAGAGTCAGGTTTTCCTTGGTGTGGCTCAAGGTGCGATCCCCAATCATTATTCCCTATTTTGGGTCAGGTATCCCATTACCCACTATTAAGGTGTGTGATCCCCATCTAAGTGGATTACTTCTTTTAGGTTTATCAATCCCCCGTAGGCCATATTTGTGATACTATATCAGTGTATTGATATATTCTTAATACTACCTTGAAACTACTCATGAAAATTTCCAATAGGCACAACCTATAGGGTGAATTCTAACATTGTTAACAAGACTTAAGGAGTGAATTCTCCCATATGAGTATTTAATTGAATCCTCATGTTGAATCCTGGGTAGTAGCATGGTTGTGACAACATGTTGAGACTTTTCTCCTATCCTTTGTATATTTGGATGATTGTTTTTATTGTCTCCTGTCATATTTGACATACCATTGTGATTCCAAGTTTAACTCTATTTGATGTTTTATGTTTAGGGATTTCACAGTTTCCTACTACTTATTTTAATACTAACTATTTCTTTGAAAATTCCCATGCATGCCATGTCATAAGAAGATTATAGGACATTCGATGGAATCGTTGGGGGACCTAGAGTATGAGGACGATTTCTATTCTATATGGTCCACACCTGGTTCTTAGAGTATCATCTAGATATTATTATCCTCCTAAGAATAAATTTGGAATATTTTATACTTTAGTGTCCCTATATGTTTCCCATTTTACATTCTTGTATATGTTTCATACATTGATATGGAACTTAGTTGTTTGAATACATCTTTCTCTAATTTATATCTTTCCATTACATGTAATGTTGGATCATGGAGATGTGTGAATGTGTTCAAAGACCTTATTCTTAAAACTCACTTGTGTATTTTATGCTTACTCAATGTTGGTATTATGCCCCAAGACTATTGGATGCGGGCTTGGAGTGTCACCCTTTGCCTACCACAGGACAGGCGAACACTGGTGGGCTAACTCCAAACATGTCTCCATCAATGTCTATAAATATTAAGAGATTTTATTCTTGTCTAAGGGGGTTATTCAATTTATAACGTCCACCTTCTTTAAATATATGCTTTACATAAATACCACATGAATAAAATAAATGATCAATCATATATTTTTTTCGTTCCTAATCATCTACTATATAAATTCATGATTTTTTGTTACCATTTACTAAGAATTCCCTATATTTCATTCCTTGATTATGGGTCTCTACCTATATTCCTATAATTAGATTAAATGGAATGATTATTGATAAATACCTATTTAATTGAACTTAATGGTTTAAATACAATATAAATAATAATAGTGGTTGAATGGTGTTTACCTAGAATTTTATTTGATGCCAATGAATACCCATTTATTTTATATAGGATTATCATGATATGATTATTGATGGATTTATGATTTTTCCCTTATGAAAAGAAGTTTTTTGAATAATATTAAACCGATTTTATATATATTGGTTTTCTATGATATTATCATTGGTTATTTTTAAGTGGTAGAAATGTGTATGGATGGTGAAGGGATGGGTCTTATATCAACCTCAAATGTATTATTTAAAAGTTTAAATCTCATGTGACAATTATTTGTGAGACAATTTTAGTTAATCATAATTATGGGAACTGATGGGGTTTCTCATGAAGGTGATGTTCCATTTATCTATGTTTCTAATAAAATTTAGCGATTCTAGCATCTCTAGGTTTTTATAATAATTATAAAATGTCCACTATTCTTTATTATGCTATATTATTTATGTATATTTGATATTCACTATAGACCATAATTTATTCTTTATGGGGCCACATACTTGTTAAATGTTGTATGGATGATCCATGGATATTTTATTTCCCTCTATTCTTAATTGAAAAATCAATTTATGTAATGTTTTTTTAATTGGAAATTTCAGTCATGGTGAGGTTATTCCATATTTATGTGATCACACAAATGATGGATCCTTGATGTGGTATCCCTTAGTGATCATTGGATTTCACCTCTTTCATTTTTTTCATTTCCTAAGTTATGATGAAGAGTTTTTATAAGGAGATGTTTAGAACTAGGTTTATTATGGGGAATTTAAGGAAAAAAAGTCTGATGTATTACAAAATTTTATGACTCTATAGCTAGTCTTCAATGAAATTAATCATGATTATTCTTCTTTCTGTGTAACTTTCGAACAACCTATGCTTATTCTATAATACAAAGAATATTAAGTATAATAATTATCCACAACCAGTAAGGACAAAAATATAAGTGGAATACTATGAAATCATTACTATTGGATAGGATAGTGATAGTTTGGTTATAATTATCTTCTACTCTTAATTAAATTATGTCTTATTTTTTCCAAATTCAAGACACTATTATTTTTCGAGTAAATGTATAAGTCAAATAACCTCCACCCCCACTAATTTGGTAAATTAATGAAAACTTATATGTTTAAAATTTTTCAATTCAACTTTTATGTTTTTCAAAATCATATAATATTTCCGTATTGAATAATTAATTTAATGGACTATTCATCTCCACAAAAAACCTATATTAGTTACTATAATTGGGATGCCACATTCAATATCTCAAATAAAAAAATCACTAATCATTTAATGCATTACTGAACCAAGATTATAAAATTTAATTTGATGAATTGGCCATTTATGAAAGTCACATTAAACCAAATTTCATTCCAAATAGTAAGAGATAAAAAATTAGGACACAATTTTCATAATTGTGTAGAATGTAATGACCCAATATTTCAAAGTATAATTTTTCCATTAAAAATTTTGTCTTATAACTCAAGACACATGCACAAAAATATAAAATGAACCACTATATATATTAATATATTATAAAATTAAAAATATTAAAACCATTAGAAAATTATATGATTATTTTGAATTATTTTTGGTTAATATGAATATGATATTAACAAAAACATTTAATGATTAAAAGGGTCTTTTATCAAATATGACATTTTATTTTTTTATTTGTATCATATAATCATTTATCTCTAACATAAATAACAATAATATATCTATAATATATATAATATGTAATATAAAATTAATTAAAATTCATCAAATATATTACTACTATGAATTGAAAAAAATAAAAACAATTATTTTCTATATAAAAATATTTTCTCTCAACAGTATTATTTTTCTATACTCTGAGAATTTATATTAAATTTTATTTTTATAGAATTAAAGATTATGATTCTTTAAATTAGTCTTCTTTTCTAATTTATAATTTTAAAATTAGAATATTATGTATTTTTTAGATTTTTCAAAAAAAAAATTCCAATAGTGAATAGTATAAAATGATGATTAAAAAATACCATGATTTTTAATACTGTCTTAGTTTTTTATTATGAAATGTAAATTTATAAAACCTTTTTATATACCCAATATGTATATTTATATGAAATTTAAAATTATAAAATATTTATTTTGATTTACCAAACTGTTCTTGAAATTTTAGAATATCAGTTACATTTTTCTAAAAAAAAAATCATTCCATTTACATTTTATATATTCAATTTGTTTTTTCACTTTTAGAAAGAAAAAAATAAAAAAATGGAAATTAAACAGGGAATTAAAACATTTAATTATCTAATAAGGACCATTATATTTTTATAGATAAATGTTAAATTACCTATGTTTAAAAATAGTTAACCTTGTTTAAATCAAAATATTAAAAAGTGTTATTCTAAGTTATAAAAGACCTAACATGATAAAAAATGTTTTTATTTTAGTGGTTAATGTGTTTCTAAGAAGTATATATTCAAATTCAATTATTTATATATTTTTTAACCACATGACATTTAAAAAAATTATATCTTTATATTATGATGAAATATTACCAAAATAAAATTCTCACCACTTTGGAAAGCTGAATTACACCACCCCATTATGATACTATAAAATATCAATTTTCTATAGAAACCATTTACGTTTTAATTCCCCTAGAATACTATTCCTTTTATATTAACTTATGTTCACTTTATTTATTCATACATCAATCATATACAAGTAATCAATCAATACAATGCTTATAATCTACAATTAAGTCCCTATAAAATGAAATTAATTTTCCATATCTATTTTTCTTATAAAAATAACCCCACATATTCTAATAATAAATAATTAGTAGTAGTTATATACTAAAATTAATTTTTGTTCATGAGATATTCATTCTCCAACTTTTCATTCTCTATCATGAAAAAAATCATGATTCGTGCAGATATGCGGACTACTGCATCAACAAAATTGCATGTTTCATTTTCCTACATCACCAAACATAGGTAGTCTAAAAATAAAATTTAATAAATAATATATATATATATATAATATATATAATTCATAAATGATAAAAAATACAACTCATTTCCCTTATTCTAAAAAATGATGTCACTATCAATGCATGTGTGTGGACTATAACATATATTGAATGATGCAGTTCCTTTTTGACTAATGAATCGTATAAATCTTTGTATGAATGGGTTTAAATGAAAAATATATATTTTATGTGATTTTTAAGGTGCGTTTTTTTGAAATTTAATAAAATATTAATGGTATTATTAATAATCAATTGTTACTATACTAACCATTTTAAACAATCATACTAAATGGAAAACAATCACTTCATGAATAGTAATGTAATTATATAAATAGTACTATCATTATAATTCTTTCCAATTTTTATTTATAAAAAATATTAAAACTGAATAATAATATTATTTTATTTTTATAAATATATGTAAACTAATCCGCATCTAATCATTGTATATTCATGTTTGGGTTATAAATACCACATATATTCTATCACCCTCAGATTGAGGTATATCTTATTTCATTGATTTAATTTTCTCCTAGATTGGTTATGTTCGATATTTGAAGGGTTCGTCAATTTTATGGGATGAATAAATTTGATGTATATTGATGTAATTTTCCACAAATTAAATTTACATTCTAAATGTATGTTTTATGACATAATTTTTTAGGTGTAAGTCGTAAATCTATTTAAGTCATAACGTTATTGGTTGGGCCTGTAGGGAAAACAATTATGGCATAAATTATGTTCACTACATTAAAATGGGTTTCTATGAAAAATTAAATTAGATGATGGGTTTCTTGGTCGACGTTACAACTCAAAGGATTCAAAACATAAATCCCAAATTTTTATCTTATGTTCATCTAGGTCCATACATTTTTATTGATAGAACCTCTCATATTTATCCCATTCAGCTTATCTTCCTCTCACATGACTTTGATAGAAACCTTAGGAAGGTTTCATCAATCTTCATCATATATATAATAATTCAACTAGATTAATGTGTACACAATTATAAAAATCAAAGGTTATGATTTGGATCCTCCTACTCACTATTGATCCCTTTTGTTATATTCATCAGAACCATACCCAATATTGGGATACCGAGATTTTTGTGGTTTGTTTAATGTTTTTGAGATCATATAGAATTATTATATAGGTAAAATAAGAGGCACGAATAATGGTTCTTTCTTAGTTTTCTTGTGTAACCTGATCACTTCTTATGTAGGTAGATTCTCTCCCACACTATTACTATAAAACTCATGGACTTGTCATTTTATAACTTTTTCCCTGATTTATTGAAAATACCTTGTGAAATCGATTAGTAAAACCCATATTTGTTGTGATTACAAAATGGATAGTTTTCAATAATGTGATATCAGATTTAAGGAATAATTAATTTTTAATTTTTCATAAAATTGTTGGCCTTAGTTCATAATCATGTGGTATGGTTTATAGTTTGAAGTACCATAATTTATATAATTATATTTAACTATTATGGCAACAAATTAAAAAAGTAAGTTGGTTTCATAAAGTGACAACCTTGTTGATGAATTACTCACCACTCATTATTATTGAGAGGTCCAAGGTTTTATTGCACTGTGAGTGTACATGTATGTGGAATTTGAATAATTATTCCAAGAGGTACGAAATTTTTTAGGAATATTTAATTAATTTTTTCCAGTGAAATTTGTTTATGTATTTATTATAAACTATTTATATTCTTCTCAAATATTTATATAAAATATTTTAACTTTGTCTTTTCCTAGTGTTGTGTGTTGGGAATTCATCATGGAATAACTATACAGTTATACTAACCCCCTATTTGGGAACAGTGGTGTATTTTTAGATGTATTCTATCAATATATATCGAAGGGGATGTTTCTTATTTCACTAGTGGTATTCCATAATGTCATAGAATTGGATATTTAGCTTAGGGTGCCTCTAAATATTTCTTGTATACTGTCACAATTGTTCTAGAGTCCTTCTACTAAGATTCTTAGTATTTCTCTTATGTGTTTTTATTTCTACTATCACACTATTTCAATTATTTGGTATTTTGTGAGTTTGATAGTTATTTCTCATGGATAACATATATTTTTTGGGTTTTATTAATTTATTTAAAGGTTGTTTTCATCTCATGTTAGATCACCCCCAAGCTGATGAAGGAGGGGTGGGATGCTATAAATAGAATCAAGCCAATGGGTGAGGGTGGGATACTACAAATGGTATGAGTATAGGTTGGTACACGAGTGGTTTTTTAGAAAGGAGATAGGAATATCAGTACATTAAATTTATAGATTAAAAATATGTAGCTAACATTTTTATTTTGAACTTTATGTTACCAAGGTAATCAGGGTAGAAAAGTGTTCTAGAACACTTTTAGGTAAATTTTAATTTCATCATCATTAGTTTAACTAATGATTATAACATATAATGAATTGATTTTCAGAATTTTCACAAGGACTACACTATTCATATGTTTAATGAATTTTAGAAATGATTAAATTTTTTAAAATTCATGGGTTTTGAAAGGGATAATCCTAGTGATGAATCTTAATAATGTTTCCAAAATTTGTAAGACATAATTTCATCGGGAGTGATGAATAATATTTGTTTATTCTTTTTAAAAAATTGGAAGCTTGTAGATACCATAGAATTTAAAAGAAAGAAGTTGTGGAAAATGTAGTTTCGCATGTACCACAGGTGAAAGAGTATCTTGTCCAAATTATAATGTATGATTTTTAAGATCCTGAAAATGTGAATAGAAAGGATGAACCAATGAAAATGAATTATTTGATGAGGTTTTAGAAATATAATCCACAAATATTTCTATGGGATTTAGAGAAAAAAGATGAAGTGTAGACCAACTTAATAAATAAAATACTTGATTTCCTTATTACACCAGTGAAGTTGAAATTAAAACTAGAAACCTATAAAATGTATGACATTTTACTAAAAACGTATTTTTTTATCCATGTTAAATGTAACAAAATTTTTATTTTAGGACTTATTTAACAAATAATTTTGTCCACATACATTAATTAGAGGAAGAAAAATAACATTTTTAATCTTAAAAAAATATCTACCACAATATATGAATCGTGGTTAAAGAAAATTTTCTATATCACCTAAAAAGTATATAGTAGTGAATAATTTATGGAACACATAATTGTGTTAGTATTATGACTAGATATCTTATCTAAGATAGTTATCCTCTAATTTCATATTATACAAAGATTGTTAATAAGGAAATAGTTGTAGAAATATATCATTCTGGGAACCTCACTGAATATAGTATGTTTGTTTCCATGGGAAAAAGTTAGAACTAGTGTACTAGAAAAAAGAAGAGGATATATGTATATTCTCCTGGAAGTGGATCGCCATAGACTCGGACCAATTAACTAGTTAACATTACTATAAGATCTAAAAGAAAATAAGGGTCATTAACATGTGTGTTTCTTGGGCATAGAAAAAATGTGTTCACTTCACCAATAAATAATTTCCTAGAGCATCAAAAGAAAGGTAATATCAAGATATTTTCTAATAATATCATAAATAAATTTGTGAAACATACATGAATCATATTCATATCACTTATTCTCTTATGGAACATCCCCATTAGACAAGCTTTCAGCCATCGAAATAGCTGAACCATGAAACATCCCTGAATAATTCTATTGTCAATTCTTACCCATATTAAGGAAGAAATATCTCTACAATAACAGAATATCAAAAATATTAATGAGAAATACAGGCTATGATGATTAGGCAATCATGTCCCTGGATGGTGTGATATACTCTTACTCTGAACATGATTCTTATAGATTACATGTTTTATATCAGTGAATCATATTCCTTCATTTATTTTTCTCTTATTAAAAAAACGGTTTTAACATGGAAGTTATTACACACATTAGGTGTATTAATAAACCTCTAAAAAATGGAAGAATAAGGGATTTAAATGTATAACATGTTCCATTATATTTGATGTTGTGAAATTAAAATGGGAGTTTTCAGTCCTAGTTATATTTGTTATGTGTAGTCTTTTATATGTATAGAATGGTGGGATATAAATCCAATATAGACTATTATGATCAATGGTGATTTTCACATCCTTGGATGGATCACATCATGTATTGAAAGGTATTTCTATATAATCAACAATAGAGATGGATAATTTGTAAAGTGTATGGAGTCATCTTTGGGAAGTTATTGTTAATTACGATGAATGATTATAATGAAACATAAAATGGGGCTCTTCTTGGTATAGTATATCTAATTAGGGATGTCTTTTTATACATTTTTTTGGGTGCTTTCTATGAAACAAATTCAATTTTTATATCAACTTATTTTTGGGAAATATCCCTATTTCAATACCATATTACAAAATGGATCTAGAAGAGTTTTAATTATTTTTAATATATATAGAATAGTTGGAAAATATTTTTTTTAGACCTAGTACTTCCCATTACGTTGTACAAGTATTATTCGTATGGTCGTAATATAGCTCTCAATAGTTATCTATTTATCATCATAACACGAATCAATAAATAATCAAAAATTTATACCCACTTCCTCATAACTATGGCATATTTGATAAATTGAAGAGATCTAATTGGTTCCAAAGTATTTCTTTACACTCAAGAAATTATCATCTAAGACTCAGAAAATAAGATTTTCTAAAGAAATCATTTCACAGTCACTTTTCCCATTATGAATACTTCATCATGCCTTTTGGTGCTTCAAACACACATGTAGTATTCACGACCTTGTGGAACTGTATCATCTATTGGTACCATGACACTTTTTTATTTTATTTATTAATGATATCACGATTTACTCTCAAATGAGGAATAACCACTAGGAGAGAGTAAAAATATCACTTATTACACTACAAGATAATCAATTGTATGCTATGTTTTGTATGTGAAACTTATAGATCAAAATTTTAATTTCATGAAGAATTATATTCTCAATGTAAGAAAATTAATTGACCTTATTATGATTGGATCAGTTGTATATTGGAAGACACCAAATAAATTTTTCAATAAATTTTGTTTTATGATATTAACAAGTTTTTATTGACTCTTTCTTTGGGATTTCCCTTGGATTGATTCTCCAATGACTACTCTATTTAGAAATGGTATTCAATTTTCATGGAAATATAATTTTTATATAATATTTTTAGAGAATCAATATCATCTCACATCTTCATGCATCGTAATCATTAAAAAATCATGTAAGGTATATATTTTATATTTTGATGCACTGTATCTGGTCTTGGTTAGGCTATCATGTTGGGATATCATCTTGGGGATAATGGTTTGATGATGTATTAAAAAAGTGGAACAATTATCAAATTCTTGACCTAGAATTAGATTTCATTGTTGATTCCTTGAAGACAAGGTGACATTATATCTTGGGGGAAATGGTAATAGTTTTCTCTATCCAAAATAGTGTGAGATACATATCTTCTCATCAATACATGAACATGAGTTAATGTATATGAATAGGGTGCCTTACGATATTTGGCTTTCCCTTGGTATGAACGCCCAACGAATGTAATTATGTGGAAGATGTGTTAAGTGGGAAATCGTATAGGAGAATTTCTTGAGAATATCATGACTAATATTAATTGATGATCATGATTGATGATATGCCCCTTGATTCCCCACCATATAATGAACATGGATTTTTTCTTTCCAATTATTCTTGTTCCTAAGTAGATTTATTTTTTGGAAGATTCTGAAATAATATATCTCTATTTTATCACCATTATGTTATACCATAATGGTTGGGAGACACTTTAAAACTCGTTGGAGGATGAGAAACTATTGTTATAATTTTGAAACTAGGATGAAGCTCCCCAACCATTACACAAATAGATTCAATGATCATATCACTATTCAAAATTCTTTATTCATCTATGTATTAAAGAAAATTTACAAATAAATGGAAGAACATTTCCATTGGTCAAGTATGAAATTCACAATCATTGATTTTATGATAAAATATCAAAATTTACTTTAGAAAAAATAAGTGAATAAAAGGATATATGGTATGATAAAATCTATTAAAATACATGTATTAATGTTGGAACACATTTAAAAGGATCTTTTTCAAAGGTATAAAAGTATATTGTGGAATAGTGATGGAATTTTTGAATTTTTGGATCAACATACCTCTTAGGAACACATTCTCACTATCAAAGAATCCAACAGGGAAGAAGTCTCTAAAAAGTTGTATATCATATAAGTGTTGATTGGAATAGAGTTAGAACATATATTTTATCTGAAAAAGATCCTTGATTCAATTATTGATTCTAGGGGTAATTAAAAAAGGCCATCAGTAGTTCGTATACCATGCATACTAATTATGATCCATAGACTGATAGGAAATAAAAACCAACAATCCAGACATTGGAATATATGATCAGAGCATGTGTCATTACCATTGGAGTTCCATGGGAGGATATCATTAAATTGGTTGAATTCCAATATAATAATATATTTCCTCTGATAATAATGATGGTGGAATACTGAAATTTTTATGGTTATATTTTTTGTTTTCTATTATGTTGGGTGGAAATTGGGGGGATGACATTGATTGGATCGTGTCTTGTATATGATACTATGTAGAATATAGATATGATACATAACTAGATGTCTTCTACTCAATGCTGATATTATTTTTTTGATGATAATCTTCTTTGACCATTATATAACAATATTACTCATCACGTTTTCATGATATTTTCACCAAGACTTGGTTGTTGATTTTTTGGGGAAGAATAGAAACTAATATCATAGTATGTTGTGTCATTCAATTTTATAGAATGGATTGGTGTAATTATGTATCAGTTGAACTTACCACTAATATTCATTAAATATCATATTGTTTTCCATGTATTTATGTATAATAAATATCACATTGATCGTCATCATGTAATATGTTTGGATCATGTTACTCTTGAGGACGATGTCACATTTATCCATGAACAAATTCAACTTATGGACAAAGTGGAAAAAACCCTATGAGGGAGATATATTTCCTTGTTTTGAATATTATGTAAGAATGAAAACGATAAATAGAAAACAGGAGAATGTGATTAATTTTTTTTAGATTCAATGTTTGGAATTATTCAAGGGATATATAGATTTATAGCTTCATAAGGACATAAATCTTAATGGTGGGAAGAATGTATCACCCCCGGTTTCATTTTGTGCTTTCATTTCTACTTGGAGTGGTTGAATTAATCTTTATAAGGGTATGGAAGTGAAATTGGAGGAATAAATTTGAATAAGTCATCTAGAATTTCCATTATATCAATTTTATTATGTAAATGTATTATTTATGATGAAAATTTATTGATACATAATCTGAGAATCCCAATAATCCCTAATATCATTCATTAGTACTTTAGATGTAAATTTTTTTCAGCTAAATAAGGTTTAGACCATAATATTGTTTTTCCAAAAAAAAAATAACTAGGGAAACAAGAGTTTTAGAAGATTTTAACAATTGAATGATTCCTAACGTAAATCACAAATTTATGTCATAATTTCATCCAAGTCAAACTAGTAATTGTTTATCATTGAATCATATTTTTATAATTAAAGATCTTTTTTTCTCACTAAACTTCTAAGAAATCCGTAGTCATGTTGAAGGTAACTTCCATATCCCATCTCTAATTCTATTTGATCTACGGGTGACCAATTAAGAAAACTAGATGTTAGTATCCTATTGATCCTTCTCATTGATAATCCCTTTTATTATCCTAATCAAAACCATTCCTACTATTGGGATACATGGATATTTTTAGTGGGTTTGATATTTATGATATTTTCTTGGGTAGTTATAAAGGAATGGTAAGAATAGTCGAGATTGGTTTTTTTTATTATTTTCCTTATGAAATGTTGTCCCTTTTGAGGTAGGTGGGTTCTATCTCACTATAAATATCTGGAAATTCTAGGATTGTTCTTTTCCAAACCATGTTTTTGTTTAATTGGAAATATCTAAAGATATTTAATTATAAAATCAATTTTGGATGTGATTTAATAATGGTTGGTTTTAAATGATTTTATTTTTTTTACATAGATGTTTTATTGGATATATGTCATAAAAATGTTTTCTTGCATTCATATTTATGTGGATGGTTGATGGGTGGATGTACGACCACTTCAATGAATTTATTGATGGATAATGGGAAGAATTAACCTTATCAAATGGGTTTACCATGAGTTGTATTAGAGAAATGATGACTCACCACTCATTAATATAGTGAGGTTCATGGTTACACTGAATTGTTTGTGTCTGTGGTTGTGGAATTGGAATCACTATATGGTGTGGTAAGAAAATGTTATCAAAGTAGTACATAATTTTTTTTGTGTAAATTGTTTATGGGTTTGGTAAAAGAAATTCACCTTCTTCTTTTTTGGTTAATATAAAATTTTATATCTCATTGAAATCCCAGTGGTGTGTGTGGGGAAATATTTTTGGAATTATTACTGAGTTTTACTCACCCAAATCATGGTCACTTTAGTGCATTTAAAGATTTCATATAATGAGATATAAGGAAGGGTAATGTTTAATTATTTCACTTGTGGTACTCCTTGATGTATTTGATTTGAAGCTACAGATATGGATAATATATATTTTGTCCTGGAATGGTTCCATATTGTTGAAAGTGTCATTATTCATATATTCATTTTCTTTCACCCATGTATGTTTAAATATATTGTAACACTATTATAAGGTTTATTCTTAAATTTTATTTTTCTATTTTATCTATTCTATTCCATTTCAAAATTAATATTACATTCCCTTTTCCCTATTTTTGTGACATTATTAACTCAAATATAAATATATGAATAAATCCATTTTCTATAAAATTTAAATATGTTGAGAATAATTCATATCCTATTATGTAATGATTTCCCTTATCTATCAGTGTGTATACATCCAAAAAGGATATAAAATGTTATTTTGAAACCATATTAATTATTAAATCATGTTCCCATGATTTTACACACTTCCAATTTCAAATTTAATGATATATCACTAAATATTTTCAATATGTGTTTTCAAAAAATGTATATTACAAATACCAAAAAAATGTACTTTAATGATAAAATATTTATCTTCCACCCAATGTTCCTTTGGGTTCCATTATGTCTTATTTAATGATTAATTATTAGATAACATTTTAAAAATATATAAAAGAATTTTTTTTACGTTTTCAATATGAGGTATTTTTGAAGAATTGTGATTATAATAACATCATAAATGTTTCCATATTAAGGTATCATTCCACTGTAATTCTTATTTTCAGTAAAACAAACTTTATACCTTTTCATGTATTATAAAATACCAATGAAATTATTTTTCTTGGTTATCTAAATTTTTTCATTCTAAATGGATCAAAAATATCTTTATATATTACTTATTCATAATTTAATTTATCCTAATTATCTTATAAAAATCTATTTATGTTATTAATTTTGAAATATTTTTTTCTTTATCTAGGTAAATATTTAATTAATACTATCCACCATCATTCTCCATATTTTTATATAATTTTATTCCCAACCAAAGAATAGATTCATCACTACATTAATCTTGCATAATCAACCACAATGTATATTCATGATATTAAAATTTATTTCAACTAATAATTTCATATTTTGCATTAATGTCTTATATGTTTTAGTATATAAAGCAATAAACATATTAATTGGAATAAATACTGAATAAACCAATTTATCCTTTTCTATAAGATATAAATACCATATACTTCATTACCAAAATTGAATAATATTTACCTAGAATTAATTTTAATGTCCTTTCATAACAATCTATTTTTAATGGGAATACAATTATTTAATTATTGATGGATTTATGATTTCTACGTTATTTGAAAAAAAACTATTAATGGTTGTAAAAACAATTTTCTTTCATTGGGTTATTTATGATAAAATGAATGATTATTTTCTCAGGGTTTACAAGTGTGAGGATGATGGTTTCATGGGTAATACATTTCTCTCTAATAAAAACATTAAATAACAAAATCTCATGATTTAAGTGTTTTCATGAATGTTTTAGTTTATGGTAATATTGTAACTGATGGTGTGTCTCATGAAAGTATTATTTACATGTACTATATTTTTTTACAAAATTGTGAGATATTTCTTATTCCTATGTTTGTGTTTAAATTTTATGATATTCAACATGATTTATTATTCTATCATGTTAAGAGGGATTTGATATACTCTTTGTCCCATGATTATTCATTTTTTATTCTTTATAATTATGAAATGATCTATGATTGATCATTTAGGATTACATGTTCCAATTTACTTTAGGTACTACACTATGTGGCCAATGATTCTAACAATTTATTATTTATCCCTTAGACATGTTTTTTCATAGGATCTTGATATATCCTATGATATAAGGTTGATAATTTTTCCCTCACTTAGAATTTGAGCACACCAAATTCTTATATTTTGTTTTACAAAGTTATAATGATGGGAATATCTTATGAGAATTCCATAAAGGGGGTATAAGGTTATTTTTATTTAGAGAGATATGTTTAAAAGTGTTGTAAAATAATTTTATTATGTATCCAGTACATTGAGAAACTAAACCATTTCATTATCACTGTTTGAGAGATTATTTTGTAATTTTTGTTTATTACAAAAGGCCTTAATGGTCCAAAGTCCTTTATTTTTTATTTTTTGGATAATACACCTTTAACGGGTTGAGGAGGAACCCTCAAAGGGTCGTATTTCTTAAGTGACATTAAATGACTCATATATATTAGTAAATGAATAAAAACAAGACAACTTGGAACTACCCCTCCCTAGAAAAGGTCGTGATATCATCTCTCCACCTTCTTGCGGCTAGTCTACCAATCTCCCATAAATAGATTCACATTCTAGGTTCCAATGACAATTACATACACTATCATTATTCCATGTATAGTTATATCTTCTATGGTGAATATGCATACTCTGAATCCTCATGGAGAGCCTCATTCCTTGTAAATTTTCAAGCAAAACTGCATTTTCATGTGGCCCGAAGGCCTTGAAGTGGCCTGAAGACATAGAGGTGGTAGCATACCTTGATTTTACTGATGAACATCGGTGTCCTGAAGGCCTTGAAGGACCCGAGGACCAAACCAGTGGCTCGGAGGCCCTAACATATGAACAGTTCAAGCTACTACAGTACCGAGAAGTACCTGCTATAGTGTCTGTAATATTACTTTTATAGTTACCCAGAAATATGCCTCTGCCCAAATTTGATCTCGGGACACTTGGATTCACATGTCGAGTCCTCAGTAATGGGGATAAGTCTCACGTGCACATAATGAGATAGGGTCATTAGAGGCATATTTTGATTCGGTCTCTATAGTGTTTCCATAAAATATTAAGAGAGAGGTATTACTTTTTTGAAATTTAAATATTGTATAAAAAATTAATATTTATTATCTCATGACCAACCAATTGGATTCCAATAGAATATTATATCACTAATTTTATGAAAAGAAAAAATTCAACGTGCCCTTCTATAAATATAATGTATGCAATAGTTAGTCACATTAAAAATATTGAAGATAACAATTTCCCTGAAACCCACCAATGTATCGAGGGAGTATAAACCTAAGTCCAAGAAGATAAGATGTCCATATAGAGTGAAATAGATGTGTTATCATGAAAAAAAACATAAATCTAATAAAACTAGATATATTTTAACTTCAAATGATATAAGGGGCCAAATGGATGAAGTTGGAAAAATTGAAGGCTCCAACATAGGGACCTTGATTTCTATCATAATTTTTTTATTAAATCTAAAGAGGAAATGTTGGATGGGAGATCAAACCTAATCTTGGTAAAATGTAATATGAAAATATAAATAATATATATAATGCGAGGAATCATTTTCGGAAAAAAATAATTTAATTATTATAAACATTTTATGATTTTTGCAACTTTTAAGCACTATTATAATTAATCCTAATATATATAATGTAATTATAAATATTATATTGATAAGAAAATAAATACATATCATAAAAGTGATTTGGTGAGGAATTTTGACAAGTCATCCCTTGCAAAAAAAATTATTTGAAAAGGCTACTCCGAATTACACACCAAAGACGACATTGTGTGATGATGGAAAGTATGTCAATACACAAAACAAATTCATCAACTATGGTTGAAAAAGAAGCATAATACTCTATTTTAAAATAGAAATGAATAATATTTTGAAATTATGAAATATTTAATGGATGGGAGTGTCAATATATAATGGAACAAGAAAACTCTAATTATTTAATCAATATCATGGAATGTTTGGGAATAAATTTCCATGATGGTAAAAAATATATATTTAGGATTTGTGTGGAGGGTGAAATAATGTTTTACATAGTTTTTTCAAATGTATGACATGGATTCCTAGAAATAATAATCTGATATGAGATAATGGGAGTGTAACTAGGAAAACCAATTTTAATATTATTTCATTGAATAAAGATTATTGACCTGAGAAAAAGGTGGTTTATGTGAAAAACTAAATTCCAAAAAAAATAATAGGGTTCATACGGATGAGGATAATAATATATATGATGTTCAAAGGATGAAAACAACTTTTTCACAAGTGAAGTTATATATTCTAACTACAGAGTTAGATAAAAATAATTTGAAATAAAAAAATCTGAAATTGGTTTAGGCATGTAAGGTAATTAATTATTCAGGATGAATATCTCTAAAGCATGTGGAGAGAAAATGAATATGTTTTATAGGTTGAGATATAAGTCTCATCACCTCTAATAAAATAGTGGAGATGATAAGGAAGAACCTTAATTCCATATTGTGGGTAGTGGTCCATTATTTTGAAATAAATTAAATATGAATCATGATAAAAAAATGGTGACTGATTGTATAGTAATACACCATAGAATAACTATTATTATGGAATATTTTAAATGGTATCTTCCAAACACTTGTATCAATATGTATTTGGTCTCATTTCTAGAAGAAAATATACATGATAATTATGTTTAGATATCATCCATTAAAGGGGATTTATGAATAATTTTAAGCATTAAGATATTTCTTTATTTATATTAAATAAATATATCTAGATATCTCTAACAAAAATATATGTTGATGTATATATTTTACCATCTCAGTATTTTTTTGGGGTTATAATTAATTTTGTTAAAAATTATTTGTTATTGAATAAAAAAATGTGTTAACAAATTACATACACTTGAATTTCATTTATATGTTTCTTGATTTTAGTTCAAGTTCATAAAAATTTCAGGAAAATATATTTCAAAATACTTTAATTAGTGATGTGATAATTGGTTTCAAGTTAACTATATATTTAATGAAATATTTTGATTCTATGTTAAAGGCTCTTATTTTTTACAACATGTATTCATAATTATAATTTTTGTTGTTTGAATAAATGCTCAACACTAAAAGATAATGGGGTTCCATAAATCTCTCATATCAATTGAGTCATATCTCTCCAATTATAATGAAAAAATATGATAAAGAATATATTCTTACTACATGGATGTTTTATAAACAAAGGAAAACCTCCCTTTCAATCATGATTTCAAAATATGAAAGAATTTTTTTCTAGTATTGTTTCTTTCTAATGGGGGAAGAAAAATGAAATTTTCATTGGGATTAAAGTTGGTACTAACAAAAAATTTAATGGGGTATATTGAGTTTTACAAATTAATATGGCTAGATATAATGTTATCTGTTATAAATAAGGTAGTATAAGGGAAATTCAATGTGTATTAGAGAATGAGTGGTGCATTACGAATCAACCTACTAGACATTATGATGTATCCAATGGATTATTGATAAAATATAATGGTGTTTCATATCATTGAACATTAAAAGGAAAAAATTGTGTTAATGATGGTAAATGAAATTAGATTATTTCTTATAGCTATAATATAAGTATAACCATAATTTTTATTTTAATATTGGTACTGAAAATAAATCTGATGTGGGAAGATGATGGTCAAACCTTTATATGTGAAGTTATACATATATTTGTAATCAATAAAAATATATGATGTAATTTTGATTTCTTCTAGAGAACGGGTTATTAAGTGATACTCCCCCACAAAATAGGAATTTTCATCACCTAATTTGGGGGTATGTAGAATAAAGTAGGATTCCAAGGATCATGTGAACCAAGAAATTCTAATTTGTTTAAAATGGAATTTTGAAGGAATGTTGCAACATAAATACCTAGATGAACATATTTAATTTTCATCATATATATTTCATTGTTGGATATTCGGTAAACATGTCCAATATAAGTTCATTTGATTGAGAAAATATTATCTACAACAATTATTAGTGGGGTCAAATATTACTTGTTGTGTAAAAACTTCAATTTATTCTCACATAATGAAAATCCATGATAAATTTACAAATTGAGAAGATATGTTTTTAGAAAAATCAACCTTTTTAGTAACCCATATGTTTTTTAGAATTAGTATGAAATAAAACATCAATGATGGTTTTAGAAGATTAATAATTCCAATATATGACATGAAGAATCTATGGGTCAAGTGGAGTAAAATCTATAATTTTGAGTTGAAGTTAGGGGATTTGAATATCATATGTCTTGAAGGTGTAAAAATCCCATTGTATCTACTAAAGTCTAAGTATGTAATTATTAATTATTATTATGATTTGGTTCATCATAATTCTTCATGTGTATATACCGTGTTCTAATATCTGTAAGCATGAATTAGAAATTTTGGTAAAATTTGAAAAGGCATGATGTTTATAAGGATGAATAATAGAAATATATTCATAAATAAATGAATTTATAGAAATTTATGAAATAAAATAATGATAATTTTAAATAAATGGAAGGATTAAGTCTTGTGAAAATTAATATACTCCACAATTGAAAAATAGGATTTTCCAGATAAAACTTCTGAAGAACAAAATTATATTTAATTATGTGTAACATGTTCTTTATGAATATAAATATTTTAAAACCCAATAATATTGTGTGATTAAATACTAGGAAACATAATAGAATATAATATCCAATATTGTGAAATTTAATAATAATTTTAATAAAAATATTGATAAGTTAGATGAGTTTCAAAATGTTGATATTGTAGAAATATTATTATTATGATGACAACTTGAATACGATTATAATAATAATCTCCTTTATATTCTAAATATCATGATATTTTGTATATAAATGATTCATTATTGAGGGGATTTATTTTATATATTATGTTATAAATGTTATTTTGAGCCAATATTTTTTAATACAGGAATTTGGAAATAATTTTTAAAATCCAATGATGAAATTACATTTGATAATGAAAGTATTGTTCTCCAAAATCTACTAGTAATAGTTTGATATGAATCAATATAAAGTAAGTTGAAGAAGAGTGTATCGATCATCTATCAATAATTTATAGATTCAATATTCATGTTTAATTTTTTTTTGAATTCCCAAATTGTTTAATTATGTACTTCATTCCACAAAATTGTTTGGAATGAATTTAAGAAGTAATTAGGATCCTAAATTGAGAAGAATAATTAGAAAATGACTATCAAATTATTTTTTTAATACTCTAAAATACTAACAAATGAATAATAATATATATTCATTGAAAGGGAGATATTAGATAATGGTCAAAATAGGATTGTGTACTCCATGAAATTCACTGGAAATGATCATTGATGAAAATAGATTATAACCAAATATAGAGGCATAGCCACTAGAAAATTGGTCAATATAATGGGAAATCATTGTATCATAATCATTAATATTTTAATATATTAAAATAATATTTAAATATAATTGTAATGAAACACTTGTAATGTAGAGAACAATTAATAGAGGAAGCGCAACTAATTGAAACAAAGAAGAGAACTAAGAGAACAAGAAAAGCTATCAAATAAGAATATAAATTTCAAATAGATACCCTAGTAAAGAATTTTAAATATATAGGAATCACAGGAAAATATTGAATAATAATACAAAATTGATCTTATTGTAAAGATATTATTTATCAATTGATCAAACTAATTTTGAGATGAATATATTGATGATTGAACCTGTCTGCTACCTCTATTGGTAACTATTTTTTATCCATTAAGTATATAAGGATCTATTAAATTATTTAAGGACACATGATCATAATGATGAGGTGAGAATTTGTGCTGAGTATGTATTATATAATATCCTTGAATCTACTATTTAAATATAAATCATGTTGTATGTATTGTAGTTGAATTTTTTTTGTTCGTTTAAGACTCTATTAATGTGTCATGAGATGTATTTTATGCATCCAGTGATATCTTTGTGATGATTAGTAGTATAATTAAATTTTAGATAAATAATAAACTTATTCATTAATAGTTATAATACATGGTATTGGTATCACTCTCCTAGAAATCACAATGGGAATCTATTATCCCAATAGGAATCCAAACCACTTGAAAATACCATTGAGAATAAGTTTTATTGTGTGAAAAAAATGGAATTGTGAGGTCCCATTTTATTGGTTGATTTTACGGTGAATAATATAATATGTTATTGGCGTAAACTGGAAATCATGAAATGGAATTAGTATGTATTGAAAAACCATGTAAACACTATGTGTTACTCTAAATTTGTATTATATATTTCATTTAGAATATTCTAGGATAAATTAAATCATTTCTAATTTCTCTATCACACAAAATATATTCAAAGAAAATTGTATTTTAAACTGGTAAAGTTAATTTGGGATATTTAAAAATGTATTAATCACCTAATTCACCCATCCCCCTCCCCCGTATAAGTTTTCTATACAGATTTAAAATTTAATTTCACTTTATTTAAGGACTTGAATAAATTATTGTGGAAAATTGACATAGATGAAATTGATTCGTAACTAAAAGAAAGTCACGAGTCTAATTAAATATAAATATATCATTATATGTGAATTATAAACCAATATGAGAGAAAATTGTGTTGATATATTTATATTTTATAAGTAAAAAGAGAAAAACATTTGTGGTTTCAAATTAAATGGACAATTTGTTTCCTATATTTGAATTTATATGTAAATAATCTTGATTAAGAAGTGAGATTGGGAATGAAACTTGAACACTACATTCCCCCTTGGCCAAATATTCGCTAAACTTATAAATACTAAATTTAGGAATATTACACATCTATAAAAGAACAATTTAAGATTAATTTTTAACAAAACATTACAATTATGATTTTTTTCTCTATTTGTTAATCATTTTTTGATAAGATTAATATTAAGGTGTTATTTTTCATGTTTTTTATATTCTAGATTCATTATAGATTATCTGTTCAATGATCCTTGCTCATTTATAAATCACCACAATAATGTACATAATGAATATGTAGGTGTGTTTTCATTTAGATCTTATATCCAATGATCACTTTATGCAATCAATGTGGAGTATTGTTAATAATCGATTAATATAAAATTATACTAGTAATTTGTATTCAGAAAAAGTATTAATTTTAGGAATATATATATATATATAAACCAATTCATGCATTATTAAAAAATCCTAAATTAAAAATTATCATGTCTATTTCCCAATATTTTTGTTATATTAATCATTCATGGCTATAATATCATAGCATCTTAAAAGTAAGTGTAAAAACCAACCCAAATAAGAACATGTTATATATAATTAATATGAAATAAAATACCTTTATGATTTGATAATATGAATTTTTAATAGAATTGTGATGTTAATTTTATATCATTACTGTCTGGGAATATTTTCAAAAAGACTTTAAATTAGATACTAAAATAGTGGAATGAAGAAGAGCTTATTACAATGAAATAATCACTCTTTCCCAAAAAGTGTTACTTTATAATGATGAACTTAACCCTCATTCATGTTTAAAAATGACACTAAATGCCAGAAATGACATTATTTATGGAAATATAGAAAATTATTCAAATGATAATTGAAAGAAAGAAGAGGTTTTAAATTCGTATAACATTTCTCCTTATATATAAGAAAATTATAAACCTTTTATTAGAAAAGTTAGTTTTATAGAATATAATAATTTAACTTCATGGAAGTTAAGTGAGTTAGGTTGTCATATATTTTTTTTATAATTTTCTATCACCCATAAAAATTGAACAGTAAAAGATATTTCTCTAGTATTTTTTAATCGAATTAGATTTTCTTCAGTTAGTTATTGATACCAATTGTAATAAAGTGGACCTACACCTCCATTATTATATTATCAATGTTCTTTATATTATTCTAGAAATTATTTTTCCCTTTTACAAAACAAAATTAATGTATGATTTTAGGATTTTTAACCTTATGGTGTACTCTCTTGAATGAAAGAGTAGATAATCCATGATTGGGTGAAAAAAATACACATAGAGGGATTTTATAAAGTATGTTCAAGGGATCATTATTCATGAAAAACAACACTTCCGATCCTTGATGATATCCCAATAACATTTGAGACCCCTTTATTTTGTTCATGCACATAGTTAATCATCTTATTCCAGTTTGATTTTCCAAATTTTTATTTCTCCCTCTTTATTCTTATGTCATTCTTTATTTATTCTTTTATGTTTGTTCATGTATTTTGTTTTAGAAAACTATAAATTATGGATACTCTCTCTTGTTTTCCAATATGTAATATGGATATCTGTTACTCAGTTATAAAAGGGGATTAGAAAAAACATTGAGTCTGATTTTGAGTTTTATCCTGAATGCGACTCTCTTATACAAAAGTGATAAAATGGCATATTTAAATATAGAAACTAAAATTAAAAAAAAAAATTCCCTAGATATTTTTTTTCTAAAAATATAATTTGACACCACATACATAATTTCATTAACATTATCCAAAAAATATATTCATTTTAATCAAAGGTAGCTTCTAAAAATTTAAAAAATACTTTTGAATTTTTATATAATATTTATTAAAAACCCGTTTTAAATAAAAGTAACTAATTTAAATCATAACTGTCCATAGTCATATTTCATATCAACTAATATTAAAATTACTTTTGATTTATTTTTTCTTATTAAAATTAAATTTTAATTATTTCATCCTTAAGCAATGAATAATTAATTTTTGAAATTAAAATTCATATAAAATAAAAAAAAAAATATTTTTATGCATTAAACATTTATTCTTACTCATTTTAGTTTTATAATAATTACACTATAGGAAAATAAAATTCATATAAATATATATATAATTTATTTCAATAAAATCATTCCTTAAAAATATCATTTTAACATATTAACCTAATAATTTAAAAAATCGTTCTTTCAAAAATATTACTTATTAAAATTAAATAATTTCAAAATTAATGCTTCATAATAATTACTTAATGAATGTTTATTCATTTTATTATGTGTGTATATATATATAATGATTTATTTTGTATTTAATATTGTTTTTATAATAAATATATTTTTTTATCAAAAACAATTCATATAATAATAACAATTCTCTCTAAACAAAATATTTCTATATATCCAGTAAGAATCCCATAAATATTCCATAAAATGACATAATTGTTTCATGGATATTAATAATTTTTTAGAAAAATATACTTTTTTATTTTTTTGATACATTTTATTTTTATTATTCTTCACAATTAACAATTTTACAAATATATTTATTTCATAAAAATTGTTTCTTTATAATAATTTGTATTTTACAAAGGGAATTATTATCTCTTAATTATTTTTAAAAATAATTTATTTATTCTATTAAATTATTTGAAATGAAAATCTATATTATTTTAATATATAATTATTCATCAATTTTATTATCTATATATCAATCACTCCAAACTGGTATGATGTTTATTAGAATAATAACTAACTATACTAAACCCTTCTATAATTTTCATATAATATATATATATTCCCCATTAAATCATATAAATTTATTTCATTGTATCATCAATAGTCACTCATAAAATTTATCTATTTTTAATTTATTGTTTTATAAAAATTATTTCCCCTTCAATGATTTTTTTTTCATTTTACATTTATTTAAACTCATTTTGATTTTCAATGGTGAATATGTTTGTTAGGATTTCATAGATGTAAAAATTTTATGTGTTGTTTTTTATTTTAAAAATTTATTAAATTCTAGTTCAAGGGATATTACCATTTATAGGATATAATAATTCATGGTATATTCTTCTTAGTTTCTTGTACGTTTTTTTAAAAAATCCATTATAAATGAATAATGAGTTATTAGTGGGATTTGTATCTTGTATGAATTATTTTTTACTAAATATCTATTGAATTGTAATAATATAAAAACATTTATTTATTTAATAAAGATAGAAATATAGTATATGGAATGAAAATATTATTATTTAGTAAAGCAAGATCACAGAGCGGTCATGGGGTGGATTAGTTATCCATATTAAATTTTACATGCTACTCCCTTTTAACATATCCTCTATGTTTAGTTATTCTATCTATAAACTGTCAAATAATTATCTCAACCATGATGTTTTTAATATGGATTAAATAACACAACAAGGTTCAACATTAAATGACCACACAAACATGATATTGGGTTGACACACAAATCATTGATTAACCACTAAAGGATCTAGTTGCTTCAAAACAATCCTCCTTAATCTGATCAACATAGAGTGGCACTATTTTCTACCATTTTATGGGATATGATATATTTCCTAACCACTATTTTCCTCCTTTAAAATATGTGTTATACACCCTAATGATGTATTCTTCTATAAAAAAACACTGATCCAAAAATGAAAATATCTCCTTATACTATAGGATTTTCATGTATACTGATATAAATATCCCTTTATAGATATACATGATATAATTGTCATATACATTTTTCTTGTTTTCACCCCTAATCATATTCATAAAAATTATGAATGGATTTCTCACTTTCTCAAATTGTTACACAATCTAGATATCTTCATTAGTTTAAAAGTAAGTTTTTTCCACATAGAATGACTCATTGCTCCAAAATTCTTATTCATTCTACAATACATCATTATATCAGGATATCATAATTTTATAACAATCAAAACTAGTACACTGGAGTGGAATTTATTTGAAATATGAACTTATTTTTTATTGATACAAAAATATTCACCAAATAATTTTTTGAATAAAATTTTACATAATAAAATTGTTGGAACACCATAATCTGTAGTAGTAACAAAATTCCCTTCATTTCAGTCTATCAATGATGTATCAATTTACACCAAGTCAATATCATCCATTAATCCTCTTAAGGAATGTGGGTGTATCTATCTTTAGAAAAAAACCTTAATGAAATCCACTTCCATTAATTAATTAATAATCAATTACATAATCGTGTATATTTATATAAAACATCAATAGAATAGAGTTTGGTATTGCTATGTTAGATCCATATTTATAATAGATCCTACATCTATTGGTATTACATTAATATTAGCATTAATTAAAATTATTCATCATAAATATGATATTTAAATCCTATAATGTTCAACATATCATCGTTTGATTTATTTTCATCCTAATAATTTATTTGGAAGACTAATATATCTCTTCTTTTTAAATACATGAAATTTGTCATTGTTTCGCTAATTTACATTGAGATTATTCAACTAAAAATCTGGTTAGTTCAATATTGGGGATACTATATATTAGTGTTTTAACTCTATAATAAGTTCAAATGAACCCTACATCATAATTTGTATACTACTTGATCTTATTACAATAATAATTTTTCATCTATTTCTTCCCAATAATGGTGTTTGTACTATTTGTAGGATCAAATAATTTATAAATATTAATATACCACATTTACACTTTGGTTATTTTACAAGATTTCAACTATTTATTTTTTTAGAGATTGATCAAATTTTTCCACTACATTATGAAGTGATCTCTATATCGCCTTTGGTAGATCTATGTCAAACACAATGTACTCAAAGTAAATGTCGTTAATAATTTTCTAATGTGATACCTAGGATAAACACAATGCTAGGTTCACAAAAAAAAATTCATGAATCTTAATAGTAATAAAATATCACACTAAAAATAAAAAATATATAATTATCTCATCCTAAAAAAATTAAAACATAAAAAATCATCTAAAACAAACACAAAAATATCATATAACTCATTCGTATTCCTAATTCCTACACACATAAAAAAGTATAAATTTTTAAATTATTTGTTTAACCATATCCCTATAAGTATCTATATAAAATCATTTTTTCAATTTCCCCTTTATCTTTCTCATAAAACTCTATTAAAATGTACTGTAGAGAACACACATTTCTATGAACCCTTTTCGTTATCTTCGAGAACAAGAAAATAATTCATAAAATTAAAATTTATTCTTTTATTTTTCTATAAAATCATTCAAGTAAAAATATATTTTGTTTACCCAAAGAAATTTTTAATTTTACATGTAAGTAAATTTAACCGGTATAACATACTTTGGCTTATCCTTTCTATCACCTTAAAGAAACAAAATATGACTCAAATTTATTTGGGTTCAATAATCTCCTTTTTAAAATAGTTTCAAGTATAAATCTCAATTATAATGTCAAATATTATCTTTCTCCCCTTAAAAATATTATCTCCCATAATAATACTAAATGTAAAGGGAAATGATTCATCTTCCCTATTCATATCAAGATTATAGGGAGTGAACATTAAACAAGAATGATTTTATATTTAATAAAAAATATATTTTCCTCTCAATAAATATAATTTCTTCGACAATTTTTAATAGGGGGTTATATTACTTGTTCCTTATAAAAATAAGCTTTATCTAAATACCTATTATCCATCAAGTGGTAACCTTGTGTATAAAAGAATAATATATAAATTATGGGTCAAATGTTATCCATGAATGTAGATACATGTGATATAAGGCAAGAACTTCTACTTCAAATTAACTTATTTTAGGGACTACAGCACGTAGATTAAACAACTAATTTATAACATGAACTCGACACAATAAACCAATAAATATGTTAAATACTATACTTAATAAATCCTTCAAAAAAACTCAGGATTTTCTCCCAGTTTTCTATAAATTTCCCATATTTTTTAAAAGGAATTAAACCATGTTAAACATACCTTAGATTATATATTCTCTTTATAAATCCCAAGTTTCTAGTTTTTCATGGAATTTATGTTTTGGTGAATACTTATTTTCAGATGATATCCTACTAGTGGAATACAATTTCCTTTCATTATGGAAGGGATTAAACTCCCTTATTACCACATCCCCTTACTAAAAAACCACTACAAATCATCAACAACTCCCCATTTATTTAATCTCCATTAATTTCTTTCCTAATAGCTCAAAAATGTATATAATTTAATATTAAAGGACCCCTATGTTAAATAGTTTACAAATATAGGCTATAAGATTTCCATCATCCAAATATACTCATTAGTTATAAACATTGTTTTATATATGATTTTCACACTATATTTTCTGTGGTGACCCTCAACCATTTTTTTCTACATTCCTCCCAGGAGATGAATCATTACTTGGATTGGGATTCTTCATTGTAATTATCAAAAAAATCCTTGATCTCAACTTCTTATATAAATGTTTTTTAGGGGATAGTATAATAGTAAAATATTTTTTGTGTCAAACAAAAACATTACATACTATTCACGTTGTTTTTTATTAATTTTTACATCTTCATTTGTGTATAGATTTAATGTAATTTCATTATTTAATTTAAAAACTTCATGCTCCACATTATACTCAATATACAAAAGATATCTCTCCTAAATCATATAATTTTATATTTTATCTCTCAAATAAGTTAGGAATTAATTTTTAACATGTTGGATTACATTTGGTTAATCACTTGTCTTCATAGAAAGCTCAACATCGAATAAATAATCTGGTATAAACTTTGAATCCTCTTCTAGTCAATGCAATAAGAAATATATCCTTATAATTGGTCACTCACTCATCAAAAAAAAAATTCCTGCCAATTTCTACTACATATCCCCTTTTAGTATCAAAATTTATTTTTTAAAGATAGATTACCTATATTTGGAGTTTCATTTTACATTCTCTAGGGAGTTTTCATCAACCTCTCACCATTAAGCCCACATGATTTATGACTCTTTTCTATAAATGAAACTTTCAACCATAAATATGAGTTTTTATTTTAATTCCACTCATATACATCAGGAAAATATCTACATAGTGATATTCTATGAACTTACCTAGAAATGGATGTTATTATGAATTATCCAAACTAGCCTATGTTTTCCCATGGGAAAATGAACTTAATGCCATTTTATTATCTTCCTATGATGTGGATGAGGGTCTCTCATTTTTCTTCTGGGTCCATATAGGTTCATAATTATATTTTCGAAATGTTAAAATTTAAATTTTAGATTTACATTGTGATATATTTGGTTCAGAATTCACCTAAATATTAGAACCCATATTTTAACCTATATGCGATAATTCATCATTAACCTTGATAAGATATATTAATTGTTCAATTAATTTATTAACCCATTTTAACATAAAATATATAATTATTTTTTATCAAATAGTTATTATTCTATTTTAGTTGGAAACACATCAAGATCACTAACTATCATCTCTTATATAGAAATTTTTTTTTATCTCTTGACCTTATCAATGTATGTCAATTAACTTTTGAAATAATCTTTATTATCTATATCAAATATACTCTATAAATAATTAATATTTTTATTCTATTTTATGACATATGATTTTTTTCTAATGGTATCATATAACTCATTTTTTCGAAAACATTCTAGATCTAATATCACTTCTCCATTTTATTTGTTATATGAATAAAAAAACCCATATACAACATCAGTAAAGAAATTGACGTCATATAATATAGATTTACATGATGAGGAACATTATTTCTCCTAAATGATATCATATTACACTTGCGACTACAGGAATTCACTTTATCATCTCATAAATTTTAAAATTTCATGGTTTATAATCCATTTAATTTAATTTCACTCCATAAACTTCTTTTGTTGATAATTTTAAGTGAAAATTTATAACTACATAAAAATTACATCACATTGGTAATTATTTACAGTTTCTGTTCCATATTCCATTTATTGAATTCATTTATATAATATAAATAATTTTCATAAGCATTATTTATATTAATTATCTTTATAATAAATTAATTCTAAAACATATTTATCTTAGGGTTTACCTTTTATTAATACATCAAAAGCTTTCTTTTATTTTTCAATATTTTTAAAATAATTTTCTTTTTCCAGGAAATTTGAAATTTGAGTATTTTATAGCTCATCATCGAAAAAACATTCTCTATCATTCTGAGATGATATTTCTATCTCAATTTTTTTTAAAGTTCCCATATAAGAATTTTAAAAATGATGGAATCATCAAGGTACTGCCAAAAACACTAATTATTTCTTATAATTTCAATGAAAAATATAAAATAATAATAAATCTTATAGAAATAGTTTATTTTACAGTATTTAAATACCCTTATCCATGTATGTTGGTATCCTTCCATAGCATTAATATTTCCTTCTTAGATGATTCTCAAATTTTCTCAAATATCATTTGCAATTTAGAGCCCAATCACCTTTGAATACATATTCTCTTATTGAGATAGAATTGTAGCCTTATGTTTATTTCTATCAACCTATAAATTTATCATTTAAGAATGGGTCAATAAATACTCATTAAAAACATTTTTAAAACCCATTTTAGACTCATATATATTATCTATTCTATGTGAAACGTTGTATGGAAGCATCGGGTTCCTCATTATGTGGTAAATATTCCCATCGGTGTTTGGTTATCCATTGTTATTCTTGGGATTTTGATTATACATACACATATTATTCCTAGATATTGAGAGTGAATTTTTTCACTGAAAACAATTGAGGTAATCAAGTCTAGTTTGTTCATAGATAAGGGGAAGCGTTTAATTAATAGGAAATTTTAATTTTACAAACACTCCATTTTAAATCAACCAATATAAATGGTCAATGTATAGAACCAATCTTAATTAATTATTTCACCATTTTTCATATGCATACAGAAGAAAGAAAAAATCAAGAACAAAAGTATTTAAGAGGATCATCCGTAAAGACCTACTACCTATAATGTGTAGTTATTTTCCCAAATCTCATATTAATAACTATAAATCTAATAAGTTACACCCTTATACAACTTTTTCTGATCAATATAGTGTCCCATTGTATTCCACCTTTTTATATTGATTAGGTATACACCCTAAAAAATATGTTCTTTCATCATATGACCTGCTATATAAACCAACAGTACATTTTTATATACAAAATAATTGATCCACATATGAACGATCTTCTTCTACTCTCATATTTATTCTCCCCTTTTGATGTAAAACAACATCCATTAGTTTATAGGTTCGTGTTTGATCCAGTACAACTTCTTGTGTGTGTGTAGCCATATCATCTTCAGAACATGGACACCAAGATTTCTCCATTTATAAAATCTTCACACAATAGGTATTTCATAAACTCTGTGAATACTCAATAATATTATGCCACTTCCTCCGTAAATGAATACATGATTCAAACTCTTCCTTTTTTCCTTTAATATACCAATGTCTCAATTCTCATAATTTCTAAATACAAAAACAAAATGATCACACATTATTTTTCATAGAAGTCTACGCATATTTTTCCCTTACATGATATTTATATAATCATAATAGTAATGTGAATAATACATTACATAAGTGAAGGAAGAGCACCCGGTACCAGCAGGCTTGGTGCAGCTCTTGGAGGTCCCGGAGTGGAAGTGGGACGAGATATCTAAGGACTTCGTGACTGGACTTCCACGCACTTCTAGAGGTCACAGCTCAATTTGGGTGATTGTCGACTGACTCACCAAGTTGGCTCACTTCTTACCCATTAGAGAGCAGGGCTCAATGGAGAGCTTGGGAAGTCTCTACGTTCATGCGATTGTACGGCTTCAGGGTGTGCCATAATCTGTCGTCTCCGATCGAGATTCTCACTTTACTTCCCGGCTTTGGAAGGGGTTGCAGGAGGCATTTGGGACGCAGCTACGTCTGAGTACCACCTTTCACCCTCAGTCAGATGGTCAGATGGAGAGGACCATTTAGACTCTTGAGGACATGCTCCTCGAATGTGTCCTCGACTTTGGTTGCAGCTGGGAGGACCACCTACCCTTGGTGGAGTTCGTGTACAATAAAACATACCACTCCACCATCGGGAGGGCACCATAAGAGGCACTGTACGGCAGACCTTGCAGATCTCCTCTATGCTGGACAGACCATGGGGAGTCAGCACTTGTGGGACCAGAGATGGTCCAAGCCACGACAAAGAAGGTCCAGGTCATCTAGGAGAGGATGAGGACAGCTTAGAGCCAGTAGAAGTCTTATGCTGACAGGAGGCGGAGGCAACTATAGTTCGAGGATAGCGACGACATATTCTTGCAGGTCTCACCACGACGGGGAATTCAGATATTTGTCCAAGGCTGCAAGTTGTCTCCACGCTTCATCAGACCATTCCAGGTCCTCAACAAGATTGGCGAGGTGGCCTATCTCTTTGCTCTACCACCTCAGTTGCACCAGGTGCATGACTTTGTCCACGTATCCCAGGTAAGGAGACACGTGCACGACCCGACGCATATCATTGAACATGGGGAGATGGACACTGATCATGGGGTGACTTTTGTGGAGGTCCCAGTGGAGATCGAGGATCAAAAAGAGTGGGTCCTACGTGGGTGTTCGATTCCTCTAGTGCGCATTAGATAGAAGCACGGGAAACTCTAGGAGAGCACTAGGGAGTGGGAGGTTCAGATGCGTGCACAATACGCACATTTGTTCCTCTAGTTTATGATGTATCTTTATGGGGACGTAAAGCTCTGAGGTGGGAGTAATGTAAAGACCCATAAAATTCAAAGGAAATTTTTTCTTAATTTTCTTTGGGATTTTACAAGAATGCGGTTTCTAACAGAACTTGATTCCGAGGCCCGGTTTGCTAGGAATTTTTATCCGAAGTTTTGATCGGGTACGTTCAGTGAACGAACGAGTGGGTTTTCCTAACTTTTGAACCGGTTCTCGGAATCGAATTCCGAGGGCACCGATGAATTCGCAGCGCTGGTATTTACTTAGGAACACCTTTTCCGGAGTTGCGTTTACACGGGAGGAATTGTTAAAAATTGTGGAAGTTAAAATTAAATTGAGCATCAATTTTATTTTATATTCACTAAGTGGTTATCCGTTATATGGATGTTGGGAGACTATCCTAGATAGGTTATAAGGGCGGTGGGGCCCACATGAACCCCACCCCATCATATTCCCTAACTCCATCAAGTCACCATTTAATTAGATAACTTATGTTAATTAAATAATTGAGTTTAATTTGAATGTTTTAAATTCAAATACATAAGGCATAGGTAATAAAATAAGAATAAACACTTATTTTATTATTGTGGGAACTTGTTGTGTTGAAAGTGGATTGGGGGAAGAAACTCTAAAGTTCTTCTCCGTCATCGAAGAACGCGAGGAACGCACCGATCTCCGATGAAGAACGCCGAATCCTCGGAGATCGACTACGCGACGCCGTATACCGCGATGCCAACCATGTTCCTTCCGTGACGCCTTCTTCTGCGACGATCAATTCCGTGACGTTCCTTTCCGCGACGAGCCTTCGTTCAACAATGCCCGAGGTTGGGGATTTTATTGATGTTGTAATTCGTGAATTCTTCCATCCCCGTTCCTCTTTTCACTTGGACCGCTTTCTATCGATTAACGGGAGGGGGTCGGACGGCACAAACACGGCCGACCCTCCGCCCTTGTATGTTGTGTTTTGCGGTTCGAAGGAAAGAGGCGAGGTGCAACGACACCGCGTGGGGTCATACGGAAAGGAATGTGTGGTGCCATCGAATCGAAAAAGGTCGCGGCACCGTCACGCCCCGCCAGAGAACCCCGAAGGCAACGCGGCCGGAGCAGGGCTGCGGGAGAGGGGCGCGGCGCCATCGCGCCGCGCTGGGCGGACCAAGGCCACGGCCATAGGCCGCGGCAGAGCAGGGAGTGGCGGTCGGAATTCTGGCCGCCGGCGTCGGAGTAGGGGGACCAGCCAGCGCCAGTCCTGTGGCGGCAATAGCCGGCCAGCCGGAGCGGGCCAACCGGTCAGAGGAAGAGCCAGGGGTTACGACCCCCTACTGGCCGGACAAGAGTGGCCCCCCACATGGGGGCTGCGGTTACGAAACAGGGGGGCAGTGCCCCCACCCCCATCGGCTCAGCTGATACGGCCGAGCCACCTAGCCACTAGGCCGCGCACAAGCAGGCCAGACCCAATTTGAGCTGACCCAGGGGGTCTCGGGCCGGGTCAGTCTAGGCCGGAAACCCCCACTTCCGAACCCCTTTCAGTCTTTTGCCCATAACATGGGATACAGACCTCCGATCGATGCAGCATCAGTTGCGATGCGATTCTTGGATCGAGATGGTCGTTTTTATATATCACACTCAAGGTTTATGAGTACTTTGGGTTCGGCTGGGTTGGTTCGAACACGAAACCAACAGGGCCCTTGGAGCGGAAACGCTTATTACTTGAGCTCCAAACGTCTGAATGACGTGCCGTCGACTTTGTTGGACTCCTCATAGTGAGACAGACCTTTTGGTTTACTCCACTCGAGGTTTGGACACAGCTGAAGTATAGTCAGGTTGGTTTTGACTTAAAAACCAACCAGGCCCCTGGGACAAAAAATCCAATAACTCTCAGACCGGGCGTCCGATCAATGCGTCATCTGTCGCATTGAGTTCCTGTTGACGATATGGAACTTTTGGATAAATCAACTCCAGACTATGTGTTAGTTGATGTATCAGACCCTTGGCTCATGGAGCGGACCCTCTCGAATGAGCTTGCTGTGTGCGGGAACCCTAGAGCTAGCTGCGACTGCGACAATGATGATGACTGTACAGAAATCCTCCGTGGATTCGACGGCGACGACTACAGCACTCAGCGATCTTACGTGGATCAGTGCTACCAATCCTGTGTGGGTCAGATCCTGTGTGGGTCAGTGCTCAGCGGTTCTATGTGGGCCAGCGCTTACAGATCCTATTTGGGTCCGATCCTGTGTGGGTCATTGCGGGGGTTAGTTACCTATCGATCCTTTGTGGGTCATTGCAAGGGTTAGTACCTATCGATCATGTGTGGGTCCAACGACTTAGATGAATCAGTGGGTACATCTGATCATCTCTATCATCTTGCGAATAAGTATACCTATGTGAGCTGAATCTTGACTTTCAATCCTTATCTTCGATAAGATTGACTTGATATCCTGTGTGGATTATGTTATGTTTTCCTGTGTGGAAGGGGTTGTACTTTTTCTCGGATGCTGGAGCCGAACTGGAATTGATGACTTAGGTATATGTATGGGAATATACCTAAGTAGTGTCAGATGTTACTTCATGATTGCATCTTTCCTTGTGGATTGTCCTTTGTGGATTATGGGTGACCTTCGGGGGTCTCGAGGTCCCTACTGAGTAGATTATACTCACCCCTGCACGGGCTATGCTCGCATTATGTTGTGTTGGTTGCAGATGACAGACAAAGTTGATCATGGTTGGGGATTGCAGAGCAGGTCGGTAACTGGAGGAGGACCACTGGGCGGGATGTACTCGGAGTGGACGACAGGACCCGAGGAGTTGTGGGGGCTATTTGTACCCACCCTTCAAGTGGGACATCTAGTGGAAGGCTCGAGGCTGCGATTTTACTTTTTCAGTTGATGTACTCACTTTTTCAGTTGTACTTTACTTTCAGTTTGGGTTTGTATACTGGACCATGTACTTTTCCGCACTTACTGTTGTACCTAGTTTTTAGTTCGTGTTTACTTCTGATTGCTTTCTCTGTGGTGTTTTTTTACTTTACTAAGGAAATACCTTCCCTTTTTACCGGGAATTATGCCTTGGTGATATTCGCCAGCCCCTTGCCTATGGAAGGTGGGCTTGGGGTAGTCACGGCACGGGCCCCGAGGACGGGTCATGACATACAAATATGGATTGAAAATTATATATTTTATAGTGGAATAAATACAAAATAATTGACATGAATAATGGAGATTACAAAGAAATTTACATCACATAGAATAATATAAAGAAAAATGACTGAGATACCAACAAAACGAAATAAAACAGAGAAGATATCTCATTTAGTTAATTAAAGATGATGATTCAGATCTATCAATTTTTTCAACATGAATAAAAATAAAACCATGGCAATAACCTCCAAACTATGGGAAAAAGTTAAATTACACCACTTACCACCAACCATCGGACTAATAATCCTTTAACTAAATAGGACATCCTAGAAGAATATATAATATCAAAAAATTAACAGTCTTTACAAAAACATTTCCATTAGGTAAATCCTAATATCCCAAGGAAAAACATTAAATAAAACCCTTCCAAAATATATTGAGATAAATGTATGAACTACACTTTTAATTTCCCTTTAAATTAAATTGGGTGGAAAACACCATAAAACCATTCTTTTAAAAAACAAGAGTAATCATTTTAAAAGAAAAATCAACTTTTTTTATAATAAATTTGATTTATATATTGAAAATATATAAAATTTATCCTTCTTTATAAGCACAACCATATTAAGGGAGGTGGAAATAAATATAAATATTAATACGGATATTATATATAAAATGAATTTAATAATTTTTACTGTGAATCCATTATAAAAACATGAAATCCCTACGAGAAATCTATGATAAACCACTCATACTAAACATAAGAAGTGTCTAGTAAAGGATAAAAACCAAAATTCCCTAACACTCAGTTATACTCTACCCTATTAGGTAGAGTGAAAAATATGATCAAGAGAGAAAACAATAATCTATATGACACATTTGGCAGCCTAATCATATCTCTTAAAATTATTGTCATGTGAATTCCAACCTAACCACCCATGGATTATCGTGACATATAAATGGAGCTACGTTCAAAAAATAATCACAATATTATATGATTATATATATATATATATATCAAATTATTCATAAAAAAAATTCTTAACATCACCTTCAGAATCCCTTCATAAAAACAACCCCTTTTATAAAAACACAAACATTACAGAAGTCACATCACTGGGAATAATCCCTATGAATCGTAAATGTAAAATAGAAGTTTTCTTAATATGGGGGGTATGTATCAAGGGATTATTTTCATTAATAAACCATTTTAATTGTGATAATGTATCCATACATTCATTCATTCTGAACTAAGTCTATAAAACATGTTTTATAACCCAAATTCATGAACATAATCAAATACCATATCCATTAGAATGGCTCACAGTACCTAATGAACCATGAATGAATTTAATGAAATAAAAACCTAGTAAGTGAGATATTTGAATTGTAAAATCTCCACTTATGTGGAAGAAAAACTATTTATGAGGGAATGTGGTCATCTTAATGAACACACCGTGTGCATGGAATTTGTAAATGGTTTTAAAGATTTTATTTTTAATAGAAAAATATTTTTTCATTCAATTAATGTTTTGAAAAAACCATTACCATGTTATAAAAACAATTAATCATGTTATCTATGATCAATGAAAAATTTAAAACACTGGTATAAAAGAATGAGAAATCATAGTTATAAATTTAATGATCTATAAATGTGTAAACATACATTTAATCTCCCAAATTCAACATTTAAATGCATAGATATACTATAATATAGTATGATGGTCCAAATATTGGTAAGTTTAACCCTAAACCATTCCACCCCTTAAATAAAATTGTATAATAGAGAGACACTAGGTCACAACGACCTTTTTTATGGCAGGAAATGAGAGGTAAAAGTGAAAATAAAATAATGCGAGGGTGTTTATCATACATTACATTTATAAATTTGCCTATAAAAATATTGAATTCCATGAAAATCAACCATGTTGAGGTTGGAAATATAGTAAATAGACAAGAAAATTAAAAATTTAATTGGAGAAATGATGTGGGTCATAGGGGTTAAATTTGAAATTGAAAAAAATAATAATTTCCCATCTCTAATTATGTTTTTCAGGAGGCATGATTTTTTATTTGATTATCCAAAAAGTTTAGAAACCATATAGAAAGTCTTATATCACTTGTGAACTTTACATAATTAGGATACATAGTAATAATGAATATGACTAAATTAGGAAATTGACCACTAAAACAAATTACAGGCCTATCAGAGGGCTACTATTCATTTATTATGAACTATGAATTGACAAATCAAAAAGAACTCCACCCCAAAAATCTCAAACATTTATTGAAGATAAACCCAAAAGGAAACTGAAAGAAAATAATCTCATGATTAAATAAAATATAATGTCATGTGAGGTTGGGGTGTGACATGATGTTTGAAATTATAAATTCCCCAAATAGAGAAATGTTTTTATATGTTATCTTTCAAAATTTGTTATCACAACAAAGAATATATTTTTCCAATGACGTTATACTGGTGGATCCTTTAACTATTAACTAATTTATTGCTATTTATTTCATTTTAGCTTCAACTATACTATATACCTTATTAGATATTTTACATCACACTTTTACACTTTTTATTGATTTATATATTTCTTCTAATTATAAATAATGATAAAATAATCGTAATTTGGATGTGTTGATGATTTTCATTAATTTTAAATTTAATTAAATGGTCAATTATTTATTCTGGATCACAATTATAGAAACTATTTTTTATATCATGGAAATATAATAATCGATCACTAGCTTGAAGTAGATGGATTTAGTGCTGTTGGGGTTTATATTATTGAATGTTTAGTCAAAACGTTAACAACTATATTTCTAAAAACATTACTATGGAATAAAAATATATAATATTGTATAAGTAAATTGTATAAATTTTTATATAATCGATGAAAAATGATCTAATTTTTTAATAAATGTTTATGAATTACTTACAATGAATCGTAATTAATTTTTTCATTCATGATATAATGATTATATTCCATTAGTTTGAAGTTATTATACTAGGAAAATAGAACACCATTCTGAAATATATATTTAATATTGTGATTATTCTACTCAGAAAACATAATATAATAGTTTTTTAGATGAAAAAAATATAACAATATCGACTTGTTTCCCCTAAGTAATCTTTAACATAAATGGATCATTTCAGTAGGCATCAACATCCATCATTAAATGGAATCAAAATCATATAGGATAAAGAGAGATATATTAAATATCTTGAAAATCCATTTAGTAATATAGGATTTATTAAAATAAAGAATTATATTATATTATTATATCGTCAAATTGTATATAAGGAACTAATGTTGTCATTAATACAAAATACTATGGAAGAAGTGATACAAGTCATTTAATATAATATTTGAAATGAATTATTCCATGAGAAATATTTTCACCAAGATTAATGGATGAAATGGAATCAAATTTTTTCTATATAAGAACAAATTAAGATGAAACTATTGTTGAGTATGATATTGACATTATAAGATTAAAACGACATGTTTGGTATTATTCATTAATTTCTAAAAGAAATATTAATCACATCACTAAAGGAAGAAAGTGTTTTCTTTAATGGTAATTATTCTCTAAAATATTTCCATCATATAAGAATATACTTTAATTAAAGATGAAGATTAGGAAGGAGTTCTCTATCTCATTTATTATTCATGGAAACCATTCAAAGAATATAATTTTGGAGAGTAATTTATAACGAAAATTAGAGAAGGTGGTGATGACTAGGGTAATATATGACTTGAATAATTATTGGAATAAAAAAATTAGATTCTATTAAAATATTTTGAATTTGTTTTTCAATTTAGGGATAAACGTTGTTAAACTCGTGATTGTAATGGATAGAGTGATAATATTAACCCAACTTGGTTAAATACCCTAAAAGGGGTTTGAACAGGGGTATGAATAAATTAAACTTCCCTTTGGGATATTGTTTCCATGTTAAAAAAATAGTTTTCACTCACATTCTCATAGAAATGCATGATCATAGATGACATCATGCATGAGGAACCAAGATTTTACTTCATTCACACTCACCAGGTTACATCCAAGGAGTCTAAAATGGAAATGTGTCAGTGTACCAAAATTACTAAGGCTCAGTAACAAATCATGGTTCAGGCTTGATCACTTCTATTCCTAGATCGCTTCTATTCCTAGGTTTGTTGTCTTAATAATTTTTAGGGTTAGATCACTGATTTCGCAAAGGTAACTCCCCAACTCCCATTCAAGGGATCATTTCTTATAGAATGGATCACCTTTTTCCTCTTACTTTTCTCACTACTATGTAAATGATCCACAAACCATTTATTGACATGGTGTTCCCTTAATTTACAATAATTGAAGCACCCTCAACGATAGTTAGATGCTCTTTTGAAGTCCTATTTTCACCCATTAAATGAAATCCACATTTCCACATACTTTTAGTTTGTAGAAATTTAATTCATGAACTATTTTTTCCTTCATGTACTTCCTTGTACCCACTATGAACCATCTTACATCCTTCACAAAACATCCATGCATCACATGGAATGAGTGCTTTATGGACAATATTTTCTTTTTGGAATGACTCTACTTCATGGATGGATAATGCCTCATGAACCACTAATGCTTCATGAAATTCCATTGAATCACAACCCCTTATCCTTTGTGATATAATGATCTCCACAAAACCCCTTTGACAAACTATCATCATGAACTATCTTCTTTCATAGAATTTATTCATTGGTAAACTCCTCTCTTTCATGAAATCCTTCCCCATGATCTACCCCAGTCTTCCCCTAATTATTCAATAAATGATCTTATATAATGAAATTATATTTGATTAATGATGTGATTTGGTTCTTTTATATATTCATATAAATCCAGAAAAAATCCATTAATCCAAAATACCCAAAACACCAATGTGGTATATCCTCCACCATGAATTGTTATGCCGTATGTATAATGCCTTAATCCTTTTTTGTGTCCAATGTTATCTGCAAATAAAAAACATTTTCAGCTCCTTAAATAAGCACCTTAATTATATAAACAATGATCCCATCATGAATGATGAGCCTCCCTCAAATGATGATCTTACAATTAACTAAATTCTCTATGCGGTTTGTATAGTTTATTTCATGGTTCATATGCATCCTTTGTTGTCCGCATATCACATTTTGGCTACTAAATAGTACAAAAACCCCATGATTTGAAGTATGAAAACTACAGTCTAATATCTCCTTTCAAAAAATCCATCCATTTCATTAAAACAATCAACCCATTTTTATGTCCAAAATTTTTGTAAACACTAAGAACCTAAGCCATCTTAAATGAATTTTCATTGAAAAAACATTTATACTAATTCGCTATCATCTAGATGTTTCAAAAAACACAATTACCCCAAATAAACCCAGACTACTCCTTTTGGTAATTTTTCTGTAGCAGTACTACTAATGTCGAATTCATTATATCCAATATTTGTTACACTATTCATGTAAAGTCATCACAAATCATGGGAACCTAACATATAAAAGGATATGAGAACATAGTTGGGATTATACAATTATTACAAGTGAATATGAAGAAAAAAACGATGTTATAATAGAATTATGAAAATTAATCCTTCATTTGTATGTCTTTATAAACTCTTGAAATTTAATATAATATCATATTAATTCTATTAATAAAGAAAATATTGTAAATGTTTCATTTTAATTAGAAGATCATATTTTTTAAGAATAATATATCAAAAAAATGGAAAATATGGATATTTTAATAATATAAGTATATTGTAGATGTCTCCTAACCTGTAATCATGAATAACCATCCATGCTATAAAAAATAAATTATAGAATAATAACAATACAAGTAATAGAATAAATCTAATGAATAACTACTATTATAAATTTTTATTTTGGATATTAGTATGAAATCATTTATAGGAGGTATGTTTGAATTTCTATATTATAAGATTGTAGGGATTCTGGACCACTAGTTATATATGATTCAAATATTGATTGTTTTAATTTGTAAATATTTTGGGTAATGACGATATTCGATTTTAACAGAGGAGAGGAACCACAATCTCAATCATTAGGAAGATACATTATGAATAAATATTGTTAAAACACTGGATGTATATTTCATTATTCAAATTTTCCCTATTTCAGGAATAGTAAAATCATTAATAATTAAGGTTTAATCCAAATATTTTATTAGAGGAATATATGTTAGTGGAAATCGCCATCAGAATAATGTTGTAAACTCTAACACAGAAAAGTACCACCATTTTTCATCAAACCCATAGGTAATATACTCGTATAATAAGGTGGTTTTTATGTAGGGTTTTGGATATATTAATTATTAAATAAAAATATTAATATAAGTTTTTTTACTTTGATGCCACATTTTTTTAAATACATAATCAATATTTAACAGCTAAAGTATACTTATATTTAGTTAGAATTTGAAAAAATGAATAAACTATTGGGAATTTGGACATTGGAATAATATATTGGGTGATACATTGTTAATTTCTATAAATTTGGAAAATATAGAAACAAAGATGAAATACATCGGATCACGATAAATATGTCATAATGTATATGTGATAATGAAAAAACCCTACCAAGGTGGTTCTCATTATCTAATATTTTCAATAACTAATATATAAAATTACAAAGGGTGGGAATGGGTTACTGTAGTGAAAATCAATTCACTTGTAATGAAGGAAAAAATATTAAATAATATATTCTATGAAATTCCATCCCTAACACCTTTAAATACTTATCTCTAATTAAATTTCTCCATACATCAAATTATAATTCACTCTCTTTGATCTCCCATATTGACTTTCCAATATCCCACACTTCAATATTGAAGAAATTATTTATCTTTATGCATCATATATAGTCTAAAAATATCGAGATAGGTTGTGGTGATTTTTTTCTATTACATCAATACATATTTATAGTTCCATTTTAGTATCTATTAATATTGTAAATTTAATTATAATCTATTATTTAATTAACATTATTGTTATTTTTCATATGACATATTGTACATATAAGGGAGTATTTTACTCATATTATTTTATGTTCATAATCCATTGTTATATTTAAACATTCCTGTAGAAAAATAATCCATTATCCAAATATGGGTTTATACCATATATTCAGGGTATTATTTATTAATTTTTTCTTATAGGTGTGTTTGTGAAATGGTTGGATTATAGATATGTAGCTGTTGGAGCCTCTATTAAGTCTAAAGTTTGTCAAACATGGTTTTTTCAAATGTTCACATTTTTCATCAATGCATACCAACTAGGAAGTCATTCATTATAAAAATTCAATATCCCTAATTTTTATCAAATATATTGGTTTATATATGTTATTTTTTTAGAGGGTATATATTCACAATGTTTGAGTTTATAAATAATTTTAAATATTCGTGAATATATTCCCAAACTCACTGATAAACATAATCACAATATACACTCTATTACAATACTTCCATAAACATATCTTGATACATGTATATATTCAAACAATGTATTTCTATAATTTTTTAATATTTAGATCATTTAAATTCAAATTGATAACCTAATTAATTCATTTACCAGAGAAAAATACTGAAAATAAATTATAATCCCTGTATCTATATAAAAAACAATAATATGATCAACATTGAGATATAATAGTATGTATTCTTACATTGGTCATTGCGACAACTTCTATTAACATTAATATATGACACAACACATTGGAGTTTTTTATGAATGTTGGGGCCATGAATTTTGTATCCTCTCAATGAACCGGTTGGTCTCATGACACCAATATGTTATAGTAATTTTAGTGAAGATAACCCTTATGTATTATGTTTTGTAATATTTCATTGTTTTAAAATTTTAATAGGTGTGTATTAATTCATTCCCATAATTTCTTTAAATATGAGATCATTTAATTTAACAAATGGTATGAAATGAACTAAAATGTATTTCTACAATGATATTTTTTGTATATAGTTATCAAAGGCCTAATAATCCTTGATATTGGAAAATAAAAATTATGTAACATGATTATTATATGTGAATTTACCCATGAGATCCATGTGATCAAGTAAGGGTTGTTGAAGTTAGTAAGAGATTTAGGTTTAATAGAAACCATATGATCTTGATTTAGATGAACATAGGTGTAAATCATTGATTTTAACAAAAAATAATCTATATAATTAGATATATTAGTATCATTTTCATAGAAAAATATTTTATTAAATAATGATATGTATATTAGTGGTGTTTTAAAAATTATAAATTTATTGTAATTCAAAATAGTATAATCTATTTTTTATATAATGGTACACCCTACATGAAACAAAAACTAAGGAAACAATCAAGGATAATGTTATAATAGTGTCAATAATCAATATAATATTTTTAATGTGGGTGAGGAACAAATTATTACTATTGAATGAAAATAGGCACATACTATTACGAACAGCCATGTAAGCTTGGAGAAATAATTTACTCCCCATCAATGATCTAATTATTAATATCTTTTTTTAGGAAACAGTCATTGTCATGTATTGGGTCCATGTATCCTATGGTTGAAGATAAATGGATAAAGTAATTAGATAACGTCTTTAATGAATTGGGGTATACATAAATGGAAACATTTATTATTCTTATATATCACTTGTATAAATACATTGACTAATTTTGGTAACTAAGTTAAAAATTTTGAAATTAATACGAGGAAAAAACTTGGATTTGAATGGACTTAATGGTATTTTTCCGGAAAACTATTTCTATCAATGTTAGTGTGTTAAAATGGAAGAGAGATTATTGATTCTATAAAAAAGATAATATGTTGTGATTTCAATATATGTGGCCAATTTAACATGATTTTCAAGGTATATTACCAATTATCAACATAATCATGATAACATGATTACTAATTTCATCTATAATTTAAATCAAGGTCATTGAAGATAATTAGTCTACCAATGTTTTTACTAAATGGACCTAATGTAAAAAGTGATACCATGTTAGGGATATTTTTTATAAATCATTCCCTTATAAAGAAAACATGATAAAAATGTTGTGGTTATTCACCTAGTTGAAATAACCAACAAAAATGATAAATGAAGATAAAACCTCCATATATTAAATAAATATGATATAACATATCAGGGACATTTATTGTGAGTATTGGGTGATTTCATTAAATTTTGTGATAAAGGAAATGTAAATCATCCATACATAAGAAAGATGGAAAAATATTGTGTATCTCTTCAATTAAAAGGAGATTGTATATTACAATAATCAATGCCATAAACACAAATGGGATATAACCAAGAGGAGGCATGTGGATCAAGAGTTTTATTTATCAATGAAAATGGATACTATTGAAGACCTAAATGATGTGATAGAAGGTATATTTATTATATATTTATTAAAAGATAAATCGTTATTTGTTTTCAAATAAATGTAAATTTTATATCATGCATGTAGAAAAAATATATTTATCATCACTTAATTAACTAATGAATGATTTATTGTTTTTGTAATCAAGTGGAACTATGACATAAAGAATATATACAATGATTTCATATTATAATTCATTACTATTTTCATTATAAAAAGCAGATCATCTAAAAAAGTTATTTTTTTATAAAAAAATTTGGCTATAGTAAATCTAAAATTATAAAGATAAAATTTATTAGAGAGAGAATGATGTTAGAATCAATGAATATATTATTAAATTACTCTTCCTTATAGGGGAATATCAATACTATAATTTTTTTTCAATCTCCTTAATATATAATCACAAGGAAATACTTGTGTATAACTTTCACAATGTATACTCATTAAAGAGAAATTACATTTTAATTATTCTTTTCATACCCACTATTAAAAATATATATCAATTTATTTCCAAATTAATTACCTAAATTTTCCAAGGATCAAGAATCATAATTCACTATTGATATTTTCACTATTGAAAAAATCAAATAAAATATTCCAAATATAATAGATCTAATTTGGTTAATTGAAATTAAAATTCCATTAAACAATTTGTACTATAAGTAACTTATTCATCAATGTGTTTCACAAAAGAGAGAAGAAATTTTATTTGTGTTGAACAAGGATTTTTCAATAAGGTTGTGAGTTTTATCTAGGGTCATCAATGAAATAATTATTGAGAACAAATATACATTTAAATTTATTCATATACTTTTTTAACAATATTAATGGATTCAATACAAGCAAAAGATTTGTAATTTTATTAATAATTATCAGATAATAGTTAATAATGATGATATAATACATGGTGGAGTAGATTCCCTAGAACTATATACATTTTTCTATCAGTATATTATATAATAAATGTAGTAAATATTCATAAATCTATTGTGACATGATGATTGTTATTCTAAAAAACATTACTTTTAGAATTTATTTATTGTATCTATCACATCAGAATTTAATATTCATACATCATCTATAATAATAATGTTGACCTCACCTGTTTTGATAATCCCAATTATGTTTTCATATACATTGATAATATCAATCTAATATTTTCCTATATATTAATTCTTTCAGTCTGTGCTCAAGATGGTAATAATATTAAAATAATCCCTGAGATAGTTTAATCTTTTTTTTATCCATGTTTATATAAGTTCTGAAGTAATTCTAACCCATTTGGATATGTTGTGTATAAAACAGATAAGTATTAAGTCACTGATCTGCATTTATCTAGAGCTACTGGTACTCAGTCTACCGATAGACTTAGTATATCGATAGACAGAGTCACCATTAAACTAAGGTCACTGATATAAACAGAGTTACCGGTAAGCAGAAACAAGGTCTACCGACAGAACAACCGAGTTACCGATGTGCATGTCTACCAGTAGTTACCGATAGAGTAAGCCTATTGATACGAGTACTGAACCACAAACTAGGGCAACCAATATGAGGAAGTATAGTGATAGAACCAGTCTACCAAACTACCGATATAGAAGAGACGAGAGCTACTGATATACAGAAGTCTACTGATAGAGCCAGTTCACAGATACTTACTGATACAAGTATAGTCACCGATATATCGAGCTACCGATAGAATTCTGCTGATAGTATAAGTCTACTGATATACTAATGATAAAGAGAGATACCAATAGAAGTCTGCTGATAATATAATTCTACTGATATACTACTGATAAAAAGATCTACCGATGGAGAGACAACTACTGATGGAGAGAGAGCTATCGATGCAAGTTCAAAAGAGCTACCAATGGAAGGTTCTGCAACACAAAGTCCACCGTGAACATCTACCAGTAGAATGCTACTAATTCTGGACCAACCAGTCAAACCCTATACTCTTCAAACTATTTATTTATTTAGATAATGGTTACATTTGATGGTTTTAATGCAGTTAATGTTTTTAATGATTTCTGTTGCAAGCCAGGGAACCGTACCTAGTACCCATGCAAAAGGAAATTATTCTTTTCTGTCTAAGCTGAAAGCTATAAAGTGATGGAAAGATAAAACTGGATATATAGATGCATCTGACACTCCTTGAATGAAAAAAGGAATACACACAAAGGGTGAAAGAAAAAGAGCTGAACATGCATTCAAAAGTGGATCATTTTGTTTTCTCTAATCTATATCTATACTCCAGGAATCTTGGACATAAATGAAGAAACTTATTCTAGAGGAGAACACAAGCTGCATCTTGAGTGAAGAACTACAACAAACATTTCATGAACTCAGGCTGCTAAGCTGAACCAAGAATCAAAGAAGAAAACGACACTCTATTTTCTGAGAAAAACCAGAGAAGGACTCAGAAGCTTTTTTGAAAAACCAAACGAGTCTAGAGCTGCACTGCTAATCACTAAAGCATTTCTAAACTCAATCATTCTTCACTTAGTGATTCTTTCTTTAAATTTTGAGCATTGTGTGTATCTTTTTTATCTTACAAACATGCTGTCTGATGTGCTAAACTAGAGGATTCTTAAATCCTCACTCAAACTCCATAACTCTTTTGTTTCCCACTGTGGAAGGTGGTAGTGGTTAGTAAGACCTAAACATCCTCTGAGTTATTGTTTGTTTTTCCCACGAAGAACTGTGGTAGAGGTCTTTGTACCTAGAAAATACTGTACTGTTGTTTACCCCCAATCCAGGGTGTGGATCAATTTATATAAATTGTTGAGAGGACTAAGTCTCAGCTTGAGACTGAACCTCTTGGTTAACTTTGATGTGATTTTATTTTAAGTCTATATGTATTTCATATATATTTTACATATTCTACTTCTATTACTTTGAAATAAAAAAACTATTTTGAAGCTACATTGATAGTTAAATTAGCAAGTGTTTATACTTATTGTAAACTAGTAAGTTAGTTTCAAAAGTTAATTTAATCATCAAATTAAGATAATTGAGACCTAATCAATCTTTGAGAAACTAATTGAACCTCTAAACTCTGTATATATTCACTACAGTTTAACCTAGTTTTTATATTGGGGAATTTTAAGAGAAATATTTTTAACAGAAATTTTAATTGGAACACAATTCACCCCCCCCCCCTCTTGAGTATCCACTCCGACCAACATTTGGTATCAGAGGATTGTTTTCATTCAAGGATTTTTGAAATACTCTATGTTTCAACTGTGATTTTAGTTGCATCTTTAAAGAACTTACAATTCTGTTAGTTCTAAATTTGTATCTCTTTAAAAATATTTTCTAAAATATAGTTAAGGATAATAGACTAGAGGGTGCTACTGCTAACTGGCCACCTTTCTTCAATGGCACAAACTATGCCCTCTGGAAACTGAAAATGAAAATTCATTTAGAAAGTATGGGTTTTCATATTTGGACTGCTATAGAGGCTCAATATAAAATTCCAAAAACTGAAAGAACAACTTGGGATGAACCTACAAAGACTGATTACAATAATAATTGTAAATCTATGAATGCTATGTACTATGCTTTGAGTGATGAATAGGTTAATAGAATTTCTGCTTGTAAAACTTCCTTTGAAATATGGGATACATTGAGTGTTTCTCATGAAGGAACAACCAATTTTAAATAAATGATATTGAATACTTACACTATTAAATATGAAAACATTAAAATGAAAACTGATGAACCTATTTCTGATATGTATCTTAGGTTTAATGAGATAGTCAATACAATGAACTCACTTGGAAAAGCTGTTTCACCAAAGGAACAAATTATGAGGATGCTGAGATGTCTGCCAAAATGATGGAGAGTCACCTCTATCTCAATCAGAGAGTCATGCGACATTGGAGTACTGCGAGTAAAGGAGATTATTGGTAAATTAATGATGTGTGAGGAAGAACTCAAAGTGAATAAGGATGAAGATGATGAACCTAATAGAAAATACATAGCATTCAAGTCTACTGCCTCTAAGAGTAAAGAAAAAGAGAAAATGAAAATAACTACTGAGAGTTCAACCAATGAAGATTCTGATTTAGATAATGATGTTGAGATGACTCAAATAGCCAGGAGATTCATGAAGTTTTATCGGAAGAAGAAATTCTTTAGGAAATCTAACTACAATTGAAAGTATGACAACAAGGGACAATGGAAGAAGTATAGGATGAAAGATGAAAAGAATAATGAAATGGCCTACTATGAGTGTAAATGGAAAGGACACATCAGGGGTGATTGTCAAAAATTAAAAGTCAAAAAGAAATATGATTATAAGGACAATAAGTACAAGAAATATATGAAGGCTACCTGAAGTACACCTGAAGACAACACAAGTGAATCTGATGTTTTTTATTCTGAGAAGAATCATTCGAACATGTGTTTCACGACCAACACCTCTGAGGTGACTCTAGACACTCCTATTTTAAATTCCTATTATTCTAGAGATGATGTAGACTCTGTTTCTGATTATGAAAACAAGACTAGTAAGGAATTATTTTAATACTGCAATATGTAGGAGGAGACCTTCAATGAACTTAAGGATAAATAAAATTCATTAAAGAAACAGCATGCTCTCACTATTACTGTTAAAACCAAACTTAATATTGAAAAAGATAAGAATGCTCAACTGTTAAAGGAAAATACAGAACTGAAAATCTCAAATGAGAAACTTAGAAAAAACATAGAGAAGTTTACAAATGGAAAAGACACACATACTCAAATGTTAGGAAATCAAGTTGCACCTAAATACACTACTGGTTTGGGATACCAACCTCGACAGAGACAATTCACTAAAATTCGATTTATTCCTAAGTCTGGACAATATTCTGCTTATTCTAGTTCTGGAAATTTGTATGCTTAAACGAGTTATTCATATGGTTATAGGTCAAATAAAGTTTATCACTCAAAATCTTTTGACTCTGTAAATTATATGAGACCAATAAGACAAATATGGGTATCTAAAGCTTTGATTTCTAACCTTTCTGGACCCAAGAAGATCTTGGTACCCAAATAATTTCCTATCTAAATCAGTTTTGTAGGAAACATGCTTAAATAGTTCTCACAAGAAGGTATGATACTTGGACAGTGGATGTTCAAGACATATTTTTGGAGATTATTCATGATTTAAAAGTTTAGTAAAGGTTGATGGAGGCCGTGTCACCTTTGGTGATAATTATAAAGGAATGATCATCGGCCTAGGCCAGATTGGTAACTCTAATTCAGTTTTAATTTCTAAAGTTTTATTTGTTTATGGACTTAAATATAACCTGTTAGGTATTTATCAATTATGTGATGATGGATTTAATGTGAAGTTTGAAAATTATTCTTGAAATGTTTTTAATTCTAAAAAGGTTTTAGTATTTTATGATTTAAGAAATGAAAATGTTTATGGAGTTTATTTAAATTCCTTATCTAAACAAAATGTTACTTGTTTAAATGCTTTTCCTAAAGAGTCTTGGATTTGGCACAGAATATTAGGAAACTGCAACATCTATTCACTTAAAAAATAACTAGAAATAACTTAGTTAGAGACCTACATAAACATGAATTCCCATGTGACAATGTGTGTAATCCCTGTCAAAAGCGAAAGAAACATATATTTTCTTTTAAATCTAAAAAAGAAGTTTCAACTTCTCAACCTCTCGAGCTTGTTCAAATGGACTTGTTTGGACCATCATGAGTTTCTAGTTTAAATGGGAAGAACTATGTCTATGTTCTAGTAGATGACTTTTCTAGATATACTTGGGTAAACTTCTTAGCTCACAAAAGTGAAGCTTGTTCTTACTTTGTTAAATACTCCAAATCTGTAGAAAATCTTACAGGACATAAGATTAAAAATATAAGAAGTGATCATGGCCGTGAGTTTGAATATCATGAATTTGAATCTTATTGCTCACACAATGGCTATATTCACAACTTTTCTGCTCCTAGAACACCTCAACAAAATCGTGTAGTAGAAAGAAGGAATAGAACCCTTCAAGAAATAGCTAGAATCATTCTTAATGAATATGACCTTCCTATTTACTTTTGGGTTGAAGCTATGAATACAAAATATTATATTATTGATGGAGTCTTAATTAAGCCAGTTCTTAAGAAGGCCCCTTGTCAGTTTTGGAATAATAGAAAACCTAAAGTTAGTTACTTTAGAGTTTTTGGCTACAATGTTTTTGTTCATAATACAAAGGATAATCTGGACATGTTTTCTTCTAAGAGTGATGAAGGAATTTTTCTTGGTTATTCTTTAACTAGAAAATCTTATAGAGTCTTTAATAAAAGAACCAAATGTGTGGAAGAATCTGTTCACATCAAGTTTGATGAAACTGATCCACATGAGCCTAAAAGCTCTCTGGAAAATCTTGAGGAAGATTTTAGTATTTTGGACCTTAATGATAAATCAAAAGAACCTGCTATAAAAACATCCAGTTTTTGACATATTCTAGAATCTGCTGCTATGGAATCCGAATCTATAGATGAACCTGAAATTTCTAGTCCTACCTTTACTATATCAACAAGGATTATAAAGAATCATCTTTTTGATGCTGTTCTTGGCAATCTCGATAGAGGGACAAAGACTAGAGCTTCTCTAAGAAATCAGGTTGAACATCAAGCCTTTCTGTAACATATAAAACCTAAAAATATCAATTTTGATATCAATGATGAATTTTGGGTAATGGATACACAAGAAGAGTTAAATCAATTTTAAAGAAAAAATGTCTGGGAATTAGTTGACAGACCTAAGGAAACATTAACAATAGACACAAAATGGGTTTTTTGAAACAAAGTTGATGAGTCTGGAAAAATAGTTAGAAACAAAGATAGACTAGTAGAAAAAGGATATAGTCAAGAATAAGGAATACAATATGAGGAAACTTTTTCACCGGTAGCCAGATTAGAATCCATAAGGATATTACATGCATATGCTGCTCATCTGAATTTCAAGTTATATCAATTGATGTCTAAAGTGATTTTCTAAATGGTTTTATTGTTGAAGATGTTTTTGTCGAACAAACACCTGGATTTACTAATCCTCATTCTCCAAATCAAGTTTTTGAACTTTCTAAAGCTTTATATGGTTTAAAACAGGCTCCAATAGTATGGTATGATAGACTTAGTAATTTTATTATTTTAAAACGTTTTACTAAAGGGATTGTTGATCCAACTCTTTTTATTAAAATAATTTTTAAAGATGTTTTAATAGTTCTAATATATGATGATGATATTATTTTTGGATCTTTTAAGCATTCTTTATGTACTGATTTTTCAATGAGTATGCAAAATGAATTTGAAATGAGTTTAATGGGAGAACTTAAATATTTTCTTTGATTTCAGGTATTTCAACATGAAAATGGTATTTTTTTTGAATCAAAGTAAATATATAAATGATCTTTTAAAACGTTTTGGTTTGGATAGTATAAAGGAAAGTGAAACTCCTATGAGTACTGTTTGTAAATTGGATGCAGATGAAACTGGGAAACCAGTGGATCAAACAAATTATAGAGGTATGATTGGAAGCTTACATTACAATACTGCTAGTCATCCAGATATTATGTTTAGTGTGTGTATGTGTGAACTATTTCAAGCTAATCCAAAATAATCACATTTACTTGTTTTTAAAAGAATTTTTTAGTATCTTAAAAATACTATAAACTTTGGTTTGTTTTACCCAAAAGGACAACCCTTTGAGTTAATGAGTTATTCAAATGCTGATTTTACTGGTTGCAGGTTGGATAGAAAAAACCCTTCAGGAACATGTCATTTATTAGGAAAGTCCTTAGTATCTTGGTGTAGTAAGAAGCATAATTCTGTAGCACTTTCCACTGCCAAACCAGAGTACATAGCTACTGGTAGTTGCTATGCACAAATTCTGTGGATGAAACACACTCTTTTGGACTATGGATATGACTTTAGGCACGTGTCAATAAACTGTGACAGTACTAGTTCAATAAATATCTCGAAGAACCTTGTGTCTCACACTAGGACCAAACACATTGATGTAAGGAACCATTTCTTAAGAGATCATTATCAAAAGGGTGATATTACTCTTGAGTTTATAGGCACTGAACATCAATTAGCCAACATTTTCACCGAACCTTTGAGTTCGGATATGTTAAGTTACATAAGACACGAGTTAGGAATGTTTAACCTCAATTGGTAGCTATCCCCACCGATGTAATATCACCGATGTAAAATCCTCACCGATGTAACCTCACCGATGTAAAATCCTCACCGATGTAACCTCACTGATAGAAAACCTCACCGATGTAAAACCTCACTGATAGAAATTTTGACCGATGTTCCCACTGGTTTAAAACTTCTGTCTACCGCCAGAATCTGAATCATTTTTACTTTATTTCATTTTGTTTATTTATTTTATGATTCCTAAATGATAAAACTAATGTCCGAGATACTTCAAAATCCACCAAGTGTCAAACCTTTACCCTCGAACCTTAGATCCTGAATCCTTAGAGAACCCTAAATCCTTCGAAATAGCGACGGAAAAAACCAAACTTCCTAACGTCAGAGATGACTCGATTGAGATGAAAAAAAAGAACCAAAGGACCTAGAAAGAAGAAAGTGGTAGTGGAACTGTTGCTAGAACTAGGTCGGGGAAACGACTAGTGAATCCTAATCTGCAAAATCAAGTTATTGTGATTGAAAAGGAACTATGTGTAGAATGGCTGCTGCCTAGCATGTCCTTAGTGCTCGAAGTTCTTGAACATAAAAAATGGATTGAGTGTTTTTCAAACAACAATGGTCCTTAGTTTCCAAAATTAGTGAAACGGTTTTATGATTTTGTAACCTTTGAAGAATCGAAGAATGAAAATCGAGTAACTTCTTTTGTGAATGGAAAGGAGATGACTTTCTCATCGGTTAAATGGGATGAGTGCTTGAATGTTCCACATGAAAAAGTATCTGGATATGTCTCGAGAGTCATGCCACCTACCAGTGACATTTTCCATTACGATACTGTTTGGAAGAGATGACTGGTGATGGAAGTCAAAGACAAGTAGTTTCTACGGAAATGGATGGAGAGAAAACATTGATGGTCAAATTTGTTCAACATGTCTTGATACCATGGAGAGGAGACTTTTCCAATTTGATATTTCAGTATATCTATCTCATGCACCTCTTAAGACATTGTGTAAAGGTTAATTTTTGCAGATTGCTGATGCTCCAGATGGAATATATGACAAGGCCGGAAACAAAGACAAATTCCATATTCCTTGCTAAGTTAATATCTGTGATGATCAAGGTAATAGGTGTTGCTGAGTCTCAAGATGAGACAGTGGTAGTGTAGAATAACTTCTGTTTCACAACTACAGTTTGTAACTACATGAAAATTAATTGGAACGCTTGGAGAGGAGAATGGGTCAATGATGACCAGAGGGTGTATGACAAGTTTAATCCTATGACACCTCCAAAAAGACCAAAGGATGTGAGGGATCCAGGTCTGGGACCTGATGAAGAGGAGACAGAATACAACGAGGATTCAGAAGAGTAAGAGTCCGCTACAGATGAAGGAGGAGACCTTGACTTCCCTCCTAGCCCAGCTTCTGAAAATATAGTTCAACATATATCAGATAAGGAAGAATCTTCTTTATAAGCTATTGAAGTGGATGATGTAGGAAATGAAGAAGCTGTTCATGAGAGTGAAGCATCTCTATCAGATGATTTGAGCGTGAGTCCAGTGATTTGACAATCTTTAGTACCTAACGGGGAAGCAAATGAAGTTGACATGCCTTTACCTAATTCAGAAGACCCTCCTACTACTGCAGTGATGGAATTGATAGTGGAATATTCTCCTCAGGATGAAAGACCTGCTGAGAATGCTGCAGTGAATGTTGCTTAGAATGTTGTTATCCTAATTGAGGACGCACCCATTGAGGGGGAGCATCGATCTAAGTTTGGAAGTGTCACAGTGGATGTTGGTTTTAATGATTGGGCAGAAGACTCTAGTTGTATAGTCTGTGGTTTGGACTATTCAGATTCAGATAACGAGGAATCTCACAATAGACCTAAGATTACTTATAATGTCGATTCTGAGTTATTTCCTGAATATGTCATCAAAATGCATGACCTGGATAAGCTGAAGAAAAACCTTAAGGAATTTTTTGTGGAAGAGGTAAAGAAAATGGAAGTTTTTATGGTATCTTCAATTCAATCAGTTACGACTGATGTTGTGGTCAGTTTAGCCTCTGAATGTGTATCTGCAGCAGTTGCACTTGCTGATTTGTTTACAAAGATTGATAAAGATATCTTAAGGAATGACCTGAAAGAATATTTTAATGCCTCAGTCGCTAAGATGAAGCACAGTTTTTATGAATAGATGGTTATGATGGAAAGATCTTTTGAACTATCTCTTGCCTGCAATTTATCAACTTTTACGGACGAAATAGTTGAAGAAGTTAAAAAATGCCAGGCTCAAGTTTCTAGACTTGAAGCAGATCATGAAGCTCTAAATGAATATGTTGTTTCTTTAGACTCTTACATGAGCTCAAAATCCCAATCAGATAAGGGCTTAGCTTATGTGAAGAGTGTTTTAAGTCAGATGGTTTCAGTATTTAAAGGTTTCAAAACTTCTATGAAAGATCATATTAAAACCCAGGAATATGATGTTCAAAATCTTTTCAGTGGTTTGAACAAAAGATTCAAAGAGACTATATATTTCTCTGTTGGTTCTCTTGCATCAAAACCTTCGATGGATTTGAATCAAATTCGAGCTATGATGAATGAAGGGCTTGGTTCTGCCTCAACTAGTGGCTTTGTGGACTCATCTGAACTGAGCAGAGTTGTTCTCTCTACCAGAGATTCAACTTGAGAAATTATGAAGATAGTCCAAGACTATATGAGAGAAGCCTCTGCCTCTCACAAAGAATTAAAGAAAAGGTGGAATCCTATTTCTCCAAAATTTACACAAATACCCAAATGACCAGTCATTTCAAGCTTCTGATTGAGAATATGAAACTACCTCTTCTCAATCAAGCCTTTAGAGAGCAGTTTAGCAAGATAAGAGAACTGACTCCAGTGTTTGACAAGTTTAAGGATAACAAGGACGACATCATATGCACTATGGAGAGAGGAGGATGAATCATTCTTCATTTCAGAAATCGTTTTCTTCCCTTTCTACATGTTTATGTTAGGCCAGTAATTGTCCATCTTTCTTTTCTTTCCTCTGCCTCCACTGCTTCTCCAATTCAGATGACTTAGGTCCAAGCCATTCAAAGCCTCACACCTATGATCACACAAAGGACTCCTCAATACAGGCCAGGCACAATGTTAGTTGCTCATCCTCCCGTGGTCTTTCTAGGAATTCCTAACCCTTCAGCAGAATCCTCACCACCAGAATCCTCTTCTGACCCCAAGGGAAAATCTCACATTGAGGATGTGGATTGATTCAGTGGCTGGACTGTTTGATAGGAATCCTATGTATTTTGTTTTCTGTCTTTGTACCTTTTTGTCACCTTTAATACATGTTATTTTCTTCTATTCCTATTGTTCCACTTCTCTTTATTATTTCCCACATTTTGATTATCACAAAGAGGGAGAAATATTTTACAATAGGGTAGAAATACTCTCTAAGCATCAAAAGAGGGAGAGATATTAATTAAAGGGGGTGTAATTTTATCTAAGATCTATCATGATTTTCCCCTTTTATACCTCTGAATTTTATCTTCTAATACCCGTGTCTTTTCTCTCATCATCTGATACCATTTCATTTAGTTCTCTGATGTTCTCTAATACCACTAAATTTTACCTTTGATATCATGGTTTTTCTTATATCTCTAATAAATTTTATTCTATCTCTGATAAATTATGTTTTATACCATACTGTTTTCAATGAGAAAATTGGGCTTAATTATATATCCTCTGATATATTTATTTAATGATAATATCATAAGTTGTGATTATCAAAAAGGGGGTGATTGTTGACCTCACCTGTTTTGATAATCCCAATTATGTTTTCATATAATTTTATAATCTCAATCTAATGTTTTCCTATATATTAATTCTTTCAATATGTGCACAAGATGATAATAAAATTAAAATAATCCATGAGATAGTTTATTCTTTTTTTCCATGTTTATATAAGTTCTGATGTAATTCTAACGCATTCGAATATATTGTTTATGAAAAAGATAAGTATTAAGTCACTGATCTACATTTAGCTAGAGCTACCGGTACTCACTCTACCGATATACATAGTCTACCGATAGAAAAATTCACCATTACACTACGGTCACTAATATAAACAGAGTTACTGTTAAGTAGACACAAGGTATACTGAAAGAACAACCGAGCTACCGATGTGCATGTCTACCAGTAGTTACCGATAGAGTAAGCCTACTGATACGAGTAACGAATCAAAAACCACGGCTACCAATATGAGGAAGTCTACTAATAGAACCAGTCTATCCAGATACCGATACAGAATAGACCAGAGCTACCGATAAACAGAAGTCTACCGATAGAGCCTATTCAAAGATAGTTACTGATACAAGTATAGTCACCGATATATCGAGCTACTGATAGAAGTCTGCTGATAGTATAAGTCTATTAATAGACTACTGATAAAAATAGCTACTGATAGAAGTCTGATGATAGTATAAGTCTACTAATAGACTACTGATAAAAAGAGCTACCAACGGAGAGACAGCTACTGATGGAGAGAGAGATACCGATGCAAGTTCAAAAGAGCTATCGATAGAAGGTTCTGCGACACAAAGTCCACCGTGCACGTCTACCAATAGAACACTATTAATGCTTGACCAACTTGTCAAACCCTATGCTCTTCATACTATTTATTAATTTAGCTAATGATTACATTTGATGGTTTTAATGCAGATAATGTTATTTAATGATTTCCGTTTCATGTCAGGAACCGTACCTAGTACCCATGCAAAAGGCGATTATTCTTTTCTGCTGAAGCTGAAAGCTATAAAGTGATGGAAAGAGAACACTGGATATATAGATGCATATGACACTCCATGAAAGTAGAAATGAAGATGCATGAAGGGTGAAAGAGAAATAGCTGAACATGCATTCAAACGTGGAGAATTTGTTTTCTCTAATCTATATCCATACTCCCTGAATCATGGACATACACGAAGAAACTTATTCAAGAGGAGAACACAAGCTTCATCTTGAGTGAAGAACTAAAACAAACAATTCATGCACTCAGCCTACTAAGATGGACCAAGGATCAAAGAAGAAAATGACACTTTGTTTTTTGAGAAAAACCAGAAGAGGACTCAGAAGCTTTTCTAAGAAAACCAAACGAGTCCAGAGCTGAACTTCTAATCACTAAAGCATTTCTAAACTCAATCATACTTCACTTAGTGATTATTTCTTTACATTTTGAGAAGTGTGTGTATACTATTTATTTTACAAACACACTGTCTGCTATGCTAAACTGGAGGATTCTAAAATCCACACTCAAACTCCATAACTCTTTTATTTCCCACTATGGAAGGTTGTAGAGGTCGAGTAAGACCTGAAAATCCTCTGATCTATTGTTTGTTTTTCCCACGAAGAACTGTGGTAGAGTTCTTTGTACCTGGACAATAGTGTACTGTTGTTTACCCTCGATCTAGGGTGTGGATAAATTTATATAAATTGTTGAGAGGAAAAAGTCTTGGCTTGAGACTGAACCTCTTGGTTAACTTCTCTGTGCTTTTATTTTACGTCTACAAGTATTACATATATATTTTACACATTCCGCTTCTATTACTTTCAAATAAAAAACTATTTTAATGCTACATTGATAGTTAAATTAGGAAGTGTTTATACTTATTGTAAACCAATAAGTTAGTTTCAAAAGATAATTTAATCTTCAAATTAAGATTACTGAGACCTAATCAATCTTTGAGAAACTAATTGAAACATTACACTCTATATAGATTCACTATAGTTTAACTTTTTTTATATTGGGGGATTTTAAGAGAAATAGTTTTAACAGAAATTTTAATTGGAACTCAATCCACCCCCCCCCCCTCTTGAGTATCCACTCCGACCAACAAATAATTTTTGTAACACCCCAACCCTAGTTACGCAGAGTCTGTGCATTATTACATAATATTGTCATGATCACAAATTATCGAATCTCGAAAGACTGATTAGTTTAGTAGCCTTGGAAAAACTAGATACATTCATAAGGTTTAGATTACATGATAATGTGAAAAACTAAAGCAACATAGTCTCTATAGTTCACACTTATATCCACTCAGACTATCCCTGTAGGTCAGTCATAAAATACTTCGTCACATCCTGGGAAAAACAAAACATAGAAACGGGTGAGCTCAGATGCTCAGTAAAGATAACAATATTGCAAAAACTTCCATAAATAAGCATAAACATTTAAGGAAATGTATAACTAAAAAAATCTTTTTAAACATTAATATAAGAATAATATGGAAAAAATGAAATGAAATAATGTCATTTACTTATTCACTTGGATATTCTACTATTCGAATATTCACATTAAATATCAATAACCACATTCATAATGATAGAATACATAATGCCAGACTATCATAACCACATAGTCCAGGCATTGTTCCAAGACTACAAATAAGAATTTTCCAAGTCCTTGTGCCAAGATAATAGTTTGTCTCATGAGACCTACCGATGCATTGAGGAGCTATAGAAGGCTCCACCTGTCACTTAATAAGTCTAATGCATTTCTCATATGAACAGGTATAAACATAACATAAACATTCGTATTAAAAAATAACATAATAAATGCCAATACTTTCTCTATAAACAATTAATGGTATAGAAATAACACATCCACTATCAAACATATCACAAAAACCTTCAATAAAATATGGAAGTTTTGTATCATAATAAATCAACTTCAAATAAGCATAAAATCCATTAAAGGATGTTGACATAGATGAAATCAAAAATATTTGAGAGAAATATCTCTTTTTTTAAATCATTTAAAAGTCAAATAATTATAAAAGAAAACATTTAATTTGAAAATATTTTTATACGCTTGTAAGGGAAGCTTCGATGATTTTATAATAGCGGAAAATAGCTGCACCTGCGGTATAAGTAAAAAAAGAGACATTCTTACCTTAATTTTGTCAAAAGTTTAAAAAGGACATTGTTTGGAAAATTACTGAATGATTCATTTATAAATATAGAATCCCGGATTTTTATAACATAACTTTTCATTACATTTTACAAAACTGAGGATCTTTAAGGTTTAGTGTCTTAAAAACCAGTATCTTAAAACATGAAAACATAAAAAATTCTTCTTAAACACTTGAAAGGCTTATATTTATGTTCATACTAGTTTCATTACTGTATCTCATAACCTGGGGACATACATCAAAAGAAAGGGTGAGCAGAAGGCCCAGTAAGGGAAACAAGGTGAAACATTTAACATGTGAACTTGATATACATCAATAATGTCATGAAAAAGAACATTAAGGCGTGAGAAAGAAATCATGAGGCATATCATAATAAAAATAATATATTTCATGACATGAAGATGTAGCTAAAACATTTTATATTGACAATAATTTCTGTTTCACCAAGGTTTATCCCCAAGGTGTCATTAAAAATTACCAAGGTTATTCACCAAGGCGTCATTAAAAATAGTCATCACTGGAGATTAAGTCTTTACACAATGCATTGAAGTGATATCAGGGAACAACATTAAATTTGTGTTTATTATAAATTGATCCACATATATCATCATAAAAAATATAATAAACAACCCATATACCATAAAAGAAATGTGTTTCATTTCATAGTCATCACATTAAAAAAACTTTCTAAATAAGACGTGGTCCTTATGTCACCTTAAACCCACTGAAAATGGAAAGTGGGTTTCATGTTTGTAAATCCCCGAATTAAAATAGAACATTTTGATATATATGTGAATACCCCTGTATAAGAATGATCTTTGAGTATTCACATAAAAAAATAAAATAATTTGAAAAAAGAGAAAGATATTTTGAGACGAAAATTCTGCAGCATAACGGCTATGATACATGGTTTTAGAAAACATTGAAAAGAGAGGGGACATGTTTTACCCACTCATAAATGATACATAAAACAGTATGGGAACATAATATAAAGGATTTAAGAACATGGTAATGAAATTTTAATGATATACCATATGAAACGAAGAACTTGAATGGAAGACAAAAAATTAAGATTTCTCTTATGAGAATTCGGCTGCCTAACGACGTCACTTAAAACATCCAAAAATGGATTGACGAGATCAAATAGCGTCTCTAATAATATGAACATAAATGATCAGTATGATAGATATAGATATCATACCCCAACATAATAAAAAGGGACTTGAAATACGTGACCAGAAAATAGAACATGAAAAATGAGAAAGTTGAACGAATCCCTTAAAAATTCGGCAGACTAACGGCGTCACCTAAACTTTAACAAAAATGAAATAACGAGATCAAATAGGGTATATAATCATATGAATATAAAAGATCAGTATGATAGATATAGGGATCATACTTCCAACATAATAAAAAGGAACTTGAAAGACTTTACATGAAAGTAGAACTTTGAAAAATGAGAAAGGTGAACGAAGCCCTTAAAAATTCGGCGTAATAACGGCGTCAACTAAACATAAAAAAAATGAACTAACAAGATAAAATAGGGTCTCTCATAATATGAACATAAAATATCATTATTATAGATATAGATATAATACCCCAAAATAATAAAAACGAACTTGAAAGACATGACATGAAAGTAGAACTTTGAAAAATGAGAAAGGTGAATGAATCCCTTAAAAATTCGGCAGCCTAACGGCGCCACTTAAACTTTCATAAAATGAATTGATGAGAGAAAGAGGGGGTCTCTCATAATATGAACATGAAAAGATAAGTATGATAATTATAAAAGAACATCATCCAACATAATAACATGGAGCATAAAAGAAATGACATAAAAGAGATTATTTGAAAAGAAAGAGAGAGGTCGGATCCCTTACCTTAAAATGTAACTCGTAAAACTCACAAGTTGGGACCATGAGGGATTGGGGGAACCTTTTGAGGACTCCTTGGTAGGTATGGAGACCAGATCTTCGTTGGGGGAGAGTTTGGAGTCGAATGGATGAGAGGATGGCTTGGTATTTATAGGGAAAGTGAGGGGACAAGGCATTAATGGCCAAGGGACACCTCATTGGTGGTTTTGGAAAAACCATGGGCTTTACCATGGTATTTTCCCATGGTATTGGCCACATGGGACACCTCATACCTTATCTTACTATTCATAAGTCGACCATATTGATTAGATACTTAATACACCATTTAATGATGTCATTAAACACCTGTAACTTAAAAACTGTATTTTCACTATTCATCGAAAATTCAACTTTCTCAGAAAAATCCCAAAATTTTACCTTAACCAAATATCGATTCTCTGATTTCAAAAATGAACTCCATTTTATAAAAATAATTTTCTAAATATTTTTAATTTAATTTTTAAATAAATACACTATTCACCGAAAATTCATTTTTTTTCAAAAAAATCCCCAAAAATTACCTTAACATAATATAGATGCTCCGAGTTCAAAAATGAAAACCATTTTATAAAAAGAATTTTCTAAATATTTTTAATTAAATTTTTAATTAAAAAACAATATTCACCCGAAAAACTTATACTTGACTAATAATTTATGAACCCGTTATTTAACCATTTTATTGATTCACATTGCTTAATCAAGGTGCCTAGATTATATTAATACTTTCTTTAAGTGAGATTACTAATCCATTTGGTCACATTACTAATACTAAGCATAAAATCACTATTCACAATTTACTATTCATCAAAAATTATGTTGATCTTATTAGACTCTAAATTTTATACTGAACATAATTATAGAAGAACATTTTTTGAAAATAATTACACATTTTTAATTATGTAAGGTTTACATAATTTTTTTTAAAATAATATCCTTTCTCTAAAAATTCACAAAAAATATGCATACTATATTTATCTGGATATTTGAAAATTTATAAACTTCATAATAAGAATAAATCAAAATTTATATTTAAAACAAAATATTACACAAGACAGTTACGGTCTCCTTACATAGCCCCTTATCACAACAGCATAGTAACTAAGTGTAAGGTGTGCTAAGGTGAGAGAATCCGAGGGAGGCTCAGCCAACATCGCACAAGTAGTAAATTCTATCAGTTTGAACATCTCATGAAGGCGATTCTGTTCTAGCTTCACACGATGATGTTTCGCTTGGGTTTGGTCCAGAGCAAAGCCCAGTGGTGCTACCTCTTTCCCAAGTTCTGTTTGATGGGATTCGATTGGCCCGAGACTACTGGATGAGGCCATCAAAACTTCTTTCTATATTAATTAACCAAGATCACTTGTATTTAGAGACAATGATCGCAACATTTAGTTTTAAAAGCTCATACTGACTAACGGTCATATAATAGTCAAAACACAACAGTCTCATTTTAATTATACTCATTTTATCATATGAAACAGTTTTGTTGAGTATAAAATAAAATAACACACAAAATTAGGAAACAATATTTATTCAAAATTTGGGGTCGTTACAATAAACATCTTATAAAAATTCAAACAAGGTTATAAATTACATTAACCCAATGTCTAAAAAATAGTAAGAATGTTCTGAAATACATGTTTAAGAAACATGGTTGTTGATGATAAATAGGTCCCATTAGATAATTACGAATAATCAATCTCGGATAATGAAGAGACTGTGAAATGAACCCTTAAACTGTAAGTTTCCTTGGTCGATGGTAGGTTAACCTCATGTATAATTGTTAAATAATTGTTATTAAATTATAAAAGATTCATCTACAAAAATATGATATCATATATGATCTTTTAATATGGATTTGTTAATAATATTTTAGTATTATCGTCATTTCGGGTGTTCACTTACTCATTTTATTTTATATGTTTTGTTACATAAGACGTGTTTGTTATACATAGGTTGTATATTATTCATATCCAGAATTAAATCAAGTCATTAATCATTATTTTTAATCATCAAATGAAAATTATTCTTTAATGGATATGATGGGGAATTAATCTCGTCGCGTTCGTGGAGATGGTAGTCCGTACGTACGCACGAGTGACAATGTCATTCTTTTGATATTAAAATAATATATCATTGGATGGTGTATCAAATATAAATAAAAATAATCATGTTATATTTATTATTTTAATGAAATAAACATCATTATTAAACCCATACAACTAATAATGTATTGATTAACAATTACACCACGACGTGGAGACGGTAAGCCGTACGTACGCACGTATGGTGACATGTCATTCAAGGGATTGATAGAATAATGAATATGGTTGTACCATATTTATAATAAAATTACAGTTTTTATAATATACTGGATTTATTATTTTATAATGGAAACAAAAAATAAAAAGTAAGTGGAAGAAGAAAGAAACATGAAAGAGGTGGTGAGATTTTTACCTCTTCTTCGGGTTCTTCCATTTGATTTGATCAAAATGGCTCCTTATGTGGGCTTTATGACTAAAGGAATACCTCTAGGATGAACTGGGGGAAATTGAGAGGATATTTGGGAAGAGGATGGCCAATCCCAAATGCTATGAAGGTGTGAATTAGAGAGAATGGGGAGTGACCTTTTATAAGAGGAGTGAAAGGCACCTTAGGAAAAAACATAAAATATTATTTTATAATAAATTAATATTTGGTTTCCTATAGTTACAAACTGATTTATTTCGAGGATAAGGTGGGAATAGGATGAAATACACTCAATCAATAGATTTTATACAGGTTTGGGTCACTATATTAACCTTATCCTTTAGATTTAACTCATAGTTAATTAGTTTGACATTTACCATTTCTCTTTGTATTTTTATATTATTTGGTTAATAAACATACTATCAACTGCCAAGAGAACCTGAAGTGGCTCATTAATGATGAAACAATCATTATATAATACCTTTGGCTGAACCTTAAATTTTTATGAAAAGAATATCAATTAATAATATAATATCTATTTTAAAAACCCTTTTATGCCAATATTGACACTATTTAATAATTGAATTTTTGTAAAGTCCTAAAAACATTATTAATTCAAACTAAATTAATTTAAGCAATAATAAAATGTCATATTAACCTAAAAAATTCATTTATGTTGTAACAACCTGAGATTTTATTAGAATTATTCTTTTTTATTTCCTTAATGTCTTCTGTTGTAAGCTACACCAAGATTAGCTTGTACTATACGCAACACCGTATTAGTTTGCAGTATACGCAACACTATTCTTGGATCGTGTTGAACACAATTTCAAGTTCGCAACATTGAGTGTATATATCTATGTATATATATATATTCAATTTATAAATGAAATATGGTTGGATTCTGTTATGTGAAACAACATAAGAGTCTTTGACTACACGCAACCCTGACTTGACTTGCATTACATGCAATCACGACCTTCTTCAATAGCGTGTGTTGTACGCAATACCGGGTTTCAATAAACAACAATATATGGTTATAACATTATTATGAACTATCCGTTATAAATAGTATTAACCACATTTTGAATTTTATAACATTATTATTTATCATCACATTTTCTTGAACATGGTATGAGAACAAAATAATTGTTTCAGGTAAAATAAGTATTTTTAAAAAAATGCAGTTTTTCCGCCTTTTGATGGCGTACCCATTTTAAATATAATTTTTGAAAAGTTTATAAGTTAAATTTTACAAAATAAACTTCTTCTTTTGAGTCAGGATATAAAAATTTACATTGGATAAAGATTTGATATTTTTCTGATAAATTCCATATTTTAATGAATAGTAAAAACACGTTATATTTTAATTAAGAACAAATTTTTTCATCGTAATAATTCATGTGGTTAAATTATAATATTGAATGGTTTTAAAGTATAAATATAATATATTTTTACCATTTAATATAATTTATGTCATTAGAATTTATTTTACATTGAATTCATAGGTAAAATCATTTCAATCTTTTGCAATGTTTAAATTTTAGAAACTCATTTTATTAAAAACGAGATTAATATTAAATTAATTTCTAAAAAATTTTATATTGAATTTAGAAAATTTTATTCCATATTTGGAATCAGTGGGTCAAAATTATGTTAATAGGCTACTTTTTATTTTTGGGCATTATGAATAGTAACTACAGTAAATTTTATTTACCATAGTAAAAGGTAAATCGGGTAATTAAGGGTAAATATAATATTATAAAATTACATAACACTTATTTTAATATAATTGGATGCTTATATTTCATCCTAAGTCATATTTGGGTCGAAATGGAATCCATTAGAACCCACTAGGATGTGATTAAGACCTTTAGTTTATTTTATTTAAAGGAAAATGAAATAAGTCTTACTCAAACTTTAATAATTACAGTATTTTTAATATATGGTCATACATAATATAAATTCTATTATAAATACCCATTTTAAAGATAAAATGTTTTTATTTATCATGGTAATTTATTTGAAATTTTTAAGAGTTATTTAATTACCATATTATCTTATACATTAATGATGCAAAAATTATTTATTTATTGAAAAATCAATAATATTATTTTCATTGAAATAGTAATACATGTTAATAGGCCCAAAAACCTGACCAAAACTTATTGGTATTTTATATATACCACATAAGAATCCAAGGACCGAATATATGATCGTTTGGAGTCTTATAAAAGTGATTATGACACTTATATTATTTTATGTTAAATGATGTCAAAGTTGTCACCTTCATAATTTAATAAATATAACATTTTAAAAGTTTGGTGTTTTAGAAGATAAATCTGAATAAAATTTTTATTATGAAAGATATAATATTTATCTTCATCATAGTATTTTATTTTTAATTTTTGTGGAACAAATAGGTATATTTAATAATTATAAAAAAATGTTGTAGAAATTAGTTTATTAAGAATAGTACCAAATAAATTGTTTTAAAAATACTAAAATAAATATTATATGAACTATTTAATGTTCTCAACTAATTTTATAGATTAATATGACATGTTAGGAACCTATTAAATTTTTTATTTAGAATATATCCTCTGTGTGGAGTTTATTTAAATTCAAATAAATGAATAGTGTCAAAATTGACACTGTTGCAATTTTATAAAAATAACATATTATTAAATTGTTTAAAAATGAAAAAAATATTAAAAAATTATAAATTTAAATTTATATAGTCTAAAATATCATAAAGTATCCAATTATGTAAATTTAACAACTAATAAGTTATTATTTATAACCATTTAAAATTTAGAATTTTATTACCACGAATAAAGTTAAATAGATTAAATAAGGATAAATCAAAATGATAAGGTTTAAAATAAGATCAAAACATGTATAAATTTGTTTTTATTATGAGATTACAACACTATATCATATAATCTTCTAATTGAGTCATTTTTGGAGGTTTTTATGTGGGTTTTGAATTTATATTAAACTAATATTTTTGAGGATTCCAAAGGTGCCCCTCTCCTCCCTTATAAAAAGGTCACCCCTTACCTCTTCTTTTCACACCCTTTTTAGCCTTGAAGCTCGGCCAAACCATTCCCATTTCCCTTATCAACTTCCCTAGAAATATTCCATAGGTCCTGGTCTTCATCAAAGACTAATATTAGTACCCTAAGAGGATTTTTCAAAGAGGCGTGTCGAAGAAGAGGTAATACCCGTTACCGATTCTTTCAAATTTATTTCTTTTTCTTCTTACTCATCTTTAGTTGTTTAATTATGAAGTAATAACATAAGTATCACTCATATACTGATATTTTATTATGAAACAACCCCATTTAACCTTCTATCCATCCTACGAAAAACTAAATCACCGCGCGTGCGTACGTACAGAATACCGCCTCCACGTCGTGGTGTAATCTATTTTCCCACCACCACCTTACATGGATGTGTATAATGGTCTAAAGAATAACTATATATTATTATTATAACCTCATACTGATTCTATGATATTATATCTTCCACTCCATTTACAATCAATAAATATAGAAACGATATCATCGCCCGTGCGTACGTACAGATTACCATCTCCACGATGCGATGAGATTCATTTTCCATGTTAACAATTAATGAATCATTATAAAGTATATATAATGGATAATAATGAAATATATGACATAATAATGATACTGGATTTATTTATATATTATTTACTTATGTTCATTCAATTTAACAAGGAAACAAAAACAGCATTCATGCGTACGTACGGTCTACCGTCTCCATGAATGATGTATTTAGTTCCACTTATCGATCTATTATATATATTTATATTCTGAATATATATTATATATAAATCATGTTTTATAATCTGGAAGTAAGTAATCGTGACCTAAGTAATAAAATTAATAATTACAATTCAAAACACGGACGACAAATGAAACGATTTTACCCAAATCGCTGCTTTTACATCGAATTTACAAAAGAAATGGTACTATAAAGTCATAAGTAAACCATATATGATATCATAACAATGAATATGATTATTTAATAAGTCAATGACATTATTTAAATCATTATACAGGAGTTTTGGATACATACAAAGCCTATCAGACATAAGGTAAGGGATAATTATTCCAATCTCATTCTTATCCGAGATTGTTTATTCGTAAGTATTTACTGGGGTTATGTTTATTATCCATGTCCATATGTTCTAAAAATGTTTTCATAAAATGTTTACCTTCCATCCATTTATATTTAAAGTCATTCTTACCCTTTTATTTCTTTTACCACATCGTATGGATGGAATCTTTATTTTGTTTACCATACGAGGTACTTTTTGACTTTTTCGAAAAAATTACGAGAAGAATGTTATTTTTAACTTATACGGCATGTACAGATTTTTACGATTTCATAACGCCACATTTTCATGAAGCTTACTCGACATGATTTTATGACTATTTTCAACAAAATAATTTTCTTTTAAAATTGCATGGAATTTTGTGAAAAGAAAATGATTTTGAAGAAGAAAGGATATTTTTCTCAAGAATTCATTTCAAGTGTTTTGTCAAAAACATTTTCCATCTAAGATGACATTATTTCATATGTGTTTGTTTCAAGTATAATGTCTCTGTGATTTACATGGTTTCACTTTTCTTGTGATGAAATATCCATTTGTTTTATATGGATTATGTGATGATGGGATGATGTTTATAAACCAATTTTTTTGGGTTATGATGAATGTTTTAAGTTTATTTTGTGGCACAAGTAAGAATGATTTGATTATGAGATGGGTGGGACCTATATCTCCCTCCAATTAAATGGGTAAAGATTTATATCTCATGATATAGACATTGCTATAATGATAAGTTAATCCAGTTCAGTGTTAGAGGACTGGAATGAGGAGTGAACTCGATTCAGAATGGGAGATTGTTCACTAAGATGGTCTTGGAAGCAATGCCTTAGCTACTATGGAAATCATAACATGTGCTTAATGGATTCCACAATTACATGTTTTATTACCATGCTAGTTTATCATGACTAATGTAACTTTATGATCTATGCCTTTTGTACATCCAAGATTTAAGTCGTTGCTCATGATTTTGATGTTTAGATTTTATGTTCAAGTTTTTTTGCATTCAAATGATTATGGATTGTTTTATATTCCCTATGCTTGCCCTTACTGGGAATTTGAGCTCACCCTTAATATGTTTGATTTTACCCTGTATTTAAAGAAAGGTTTTAGGTAAGAAAACAAAAGGAGAAGATCAATATAGGAGATGTTGAAGATCTTTCACCACGATTAGAAGATTATTTTTCGGAGTTTCCAAAGACACTAAACTATTAGGGTCCTTTTGGGTCTGTTTTCATTATGTATTATGTATTCTGCCAAAGTAATGTAATGTTCATGTACGTCAAGATTTGGGTCTCTACAGTTGGTATCGGAGGGAGGTTTAGTTAACCTTTGGAAACTAGGATGCGAAAAATTTAGGGAGATCCCTAGAGATATTTCTATGGTATGTCTAGGGATGTCCCTAAGGTTAAGTATAAGTATAGGTTATAGTCCTAGAATTATGGTAATGATCTTATAATTTAATCTAATATGTTAGATATTGAAAGTAATCCCCCTTGATTATGATTTTTTCCTCTCATGCTATTCTTTTTCGGTTTTATAAAATGGCTGGAAACGAGAAGATTCACAATAACGGAGGATATGATGGAAAATGGAATGACATTCTTCCAGAGAAACCAAATGAAATTGTTTCTGGAGGTCCATATATCGTTATTATGCCTAATCAGAAATCTACTAATATGATCAATAATCTCAAATTTGGTAAGTTTTCCGACTCAGATAATAAGAGAAAGATGGAGTTTCATGATGATCATAGAGGAAACAAAGTTCAATTTCTCTCATGTAAATCATGTGGGAAGAGGCATCAAGGAGAATGTTTCAAAGGAACTGGAAGATGCTTTGGGTGTGTAAAAGAAGGCCAAAAAGCTAGAAATTTTAAAGGAAATGGTTCAGTTAACACCATGGACAAGGAAAATGGTATTGGTAAGACATCAAAAATAGTTAAGTGTTTTAAATGTGGAATGTAAGGGCATTATGCAAACCAATTCCCTAAGGGAAAATCTCATGAATAGAATCAGCATGGACACATGGGTAGTATTTATGTAAATGATGATGAGGAGACTATAAATGATATATGAGATGAAAGAAGTGTTGAATCTTGGTCAAAGGTTTAAGAAGGAAGTGGAATGATTTATGTTTATAAAGAGTTATGTTGTATAGGCAATGGTACTATAGAATAAAGACACATCTAAGTATTGTTACAATATTGTTTTTTCTAAAGTATTTGAAAGTATATGTTGAATGGTACTGGTAACCATGAATAGTTATTCAGATATTTTTGGAACGAAGATGATTTGTGCATAATGATAGGATAAAGAGAAAATGAAATTTTGATAGTATTCATGAGCTCATGACTGATATAAGGAAAAAGCTAGATCATGGTTTGAGTATATAAATTTTTTGGATTTTGGTATGTGGAAAGAGTTAACTTTTGACGGCATTCATGTTTTGGCGATGGTTCTATGGTAATTCATGTTTCAAAATAATACATGATTAAGGTATTCACATGATTGGAGTGAGACCAACAAGATATATGAGGGATAAATGATGGTATTCACATGCTTTTTATATGACCTTTTTAGTAATCATTCTCTTTATACTATGAGTTTGAAAAGAAGTATTTTGGATAAGCCTAAAGATTGGAATGGATTATGTTGAACATAATTCAGTATTGTTTAAGGCTAGAACTTTTTGATATTATTTTTGAAATGTTATAATAGTATAGTTTTAGAAAAAGGACAACCCGTAGGACGGGCGACAACCCTTCGTGTCGGATAATGCTGTGGGAATCGAACCCACAACTGAAGTGGGACATGCCTTCATCACCTACCACTATCCTACAAGAAGTCCCTCTTTAGTAGATACTAGTTTTATTTTATTAAGCGGTATGATAGATGAATTGTAATTCCATTTTAGGAACCGTATAAGATTAATCTCACCATAGAGGGACTTATGTATATAACTTTTTCTACCCTTATGTTTTAGACAGATGGAATGACCTACCATTCTATCACATGATCTTTTAACACTTCACAGAAGACAAATTCAACTTTATTTCTTTAATAGATCAAGTGGAAATTGTTCACGACACAAACAATAGTGAGATTGCACCAAAATCAAGTACTTATTTCTTCTAATTCAAAATTTTCAACTTTAGGGAAATGATATCAAAAAAAATTTGTCCTAGTGAACTTATATTTTATGAATCCGATGGTACATTAGATCATCACAAATTTATGGCTTTGTGATTGTTGGCTTTTTCATTTCCATTTTCTCAACAACTCTCCATCAGAACATGATGGTTATATTTTTCTTCCATATCCATATTTTCACTTATGTTGTCCTATGTGGAAACCCAGTGGTAAGTTACTTTGGGTGACTGTTATGATTCTAACATCCCTTTTTAAAATTAAGTTTTAGAATTCCTTTTTAAGATGTGGGTTTCTATGAAAGAAACTTAAAGTTTTAAACCATTTATAAACCTAATGAATTTTGAGGGAGAAATTCATTTTAAGAGGGGTAGAATGTAACAACCTGATATTTTATTAGAATGATTATTTTTAATTTAATTAATGTCTTCTATTGTACTCTACACCATGATTAGCTTGTACTATACACAACAACGTATAAGTTTGCAGTATACACAACACTATTCTTGGATCGTGTTGCACACAATTTCATGTTCGCAACATTGAGTGTATATATATGTGTATATATATATATACATTAAATGTATAAATGAAATATGGTTGGATTATATTATATGCAACAACAAAAGAGTCTTTCACTACACGCAACCCTGACTTGGCTTGCATTACACGCAATCACGACCTTCTTCGATAGCGTGTGTTGTACACAATACCGGGTTTCACTAAATAACGATATATGGTTATAAAATTATTATGGAATAGACATTATAAATAGTATTAACCACATTTTTAATTTTATAAAATTATGATTAATCTTACTCATTTTCTAGAAATGGTATGAGAACAAAATAATTGTTTCAGGTAAAATACGTATTTTTCAAAAAATGTAGTTTTACCGCCTTTTGATGGCGCACCCATTTTAAAAATAATTTTTGACAAGTTTATAAATTCAATTTTAAAAAATAATCTTCTTCTTTTGAATCAGGATATAAGAATTTACATTGTATTATGTTTTGATATTTTTCTGATAACTTTCATAATTTAATGAATAGTAAAAACACGGTATATTTTAATTAAAAAAACTTTTTTCATCGTAATAATTTCTATGGTTAAATTATAATATTGAATGGTCTTAAAGTATAATTATAATATATTTTTACCATTTAATATAATTCATTTCATTAGAATTGATTTTACATTGAATCCATAGGTAAAATCATTTCAATCTTTTGCAATGTTTTAACTTTTGCAACTCGTTTTCTTAAAAATGGGATTAATTTTAAATTAATTTCTGAAACATTTGGGTATTGAATTTAGAAAAATGGATTCCATATTTGGAATCAGTGGGTCCAAATTATGTTAATAGGCTACTTTTTATTTTTGGTAATTATGAATAGTAACTACGGTAAATTTTATTTACCACAGTAAAAGGTAAATTGTGTAATTAAGGGTAAATATAATATTATAATATTACCCTAATACTTGTATTAATATAATTGAATGCTTATATTTTATCCTAAGGAATATTTGGGTCGAAATTTAATCCATTAGAAACCACTAGGACGTGATTAAGTCCTTTAGTTTATTTTATTTAAAGAAAAGTGAAATATGTCTCTCTCAAACATTAGTAATTAAAGTATTTTTAATGTAAGGATATACCAAATATAAATTTGGTTATAAATACTCATATGAAATATAAAATGTTTTTCTGTATCATGGTAATTTATTTTTAAATTTTAATAGTTATTTAATTACCTTATTAGCTTATACATTAATGATGCAAAAATTATTTATTTAGTGAAAAATCAATAATATTGTTTTTATTGAAATAGTAATACATGTTAAAAGGCCCACAAACCTGACCAAAAATTATTGGTAGTTTATATATACACCATAATCTTCCAAGTACGGAATATATGACCATTTGGAGTCTTATAAAAGTGATTATGACACTTATATTATTTTATGTTAAATGATGTCAAAGTTGTCACCTTCATAATTTAATAAATATAACATTTTAAAAGTTGATTTTTGTAGAAGATAAATCCAACTAAAAGTATTATTATTAAATATATAAGATTTATCTTCATCCTAGTATTTTAGTTTTAATTTTTATGCAACAAATAGGTATATTTAATAATTATACAAAAATGTTGTAGAAATTATTTTATTAAGAAAAGTATCAAATAAATGGTTTTACAAATAGTAAAATAAATATATATGAACTATTTAATGTGATCAACTAATTTTTTAGATGAATATTACATGATAGGAACCTATTAATGGTTTTATTTCGAATATATCGTCTGTGTGGATTTTATTTAAATTCAAATAAATTAATAGTGTCAAAATTGACACTATTGTTATTTTATATTAATAACATATTATTAAATTGTTTAAAAAATCACAAAAATATTTAAAAATTATAAATTGAAATTTATAGAGTCTAAAATTTCATAAAGTATCCAATTATGTAAAATTAACAACACATAAGTGATTATTTATAACCATTTAAAATTTAGAATTTTATTGCCAAAAATAAAGTTAAATAGATTAAATAAGGATAAATCAAAATGATAAGGTTTAAAATAAGATCCAAAGATGTCTAAATTTGTTTGGTTGATGATATTACAACATTATCTAATATAATATTATAATTGGGTCATTTTTGGAGGTTTTTATGTGGGGTTTCAATTTATATTAAACTAATATTTTTGAGGATTCCAAAGGTGCCCCTCTCCTACCTTATAAAAAGGGCACATGTTCCCTCTTCTATTCACACCCTTTTGAGCCTTGAAGCTCGGCCAACCCCTACCCATTTCCCTTATCAACTACCATAGAAATATTCTAGAGGTCCTGGTATTCTTCAAAGACCAATCTTAGTGCCCTAAGAGGACGTTTCAAAGAGGCATGTCGAAGAAGAGGTAATACCTGTTACCGATTCTTTCAAATTTATTTCTTCTTCTTCTTCCTCTTGTTTAGTTGTTTCATGATTAATTAATAACATAATTATCACTCATATACTGATAATTTATTATGAAATAACCCCATTTAACCTTATAACCATCCTACGAAAAACAAAATCACCGCGCGTGCGTACGTACAGAATACCATCTCCACACCGTGGTGTAATCTGTTTTTCCACCACCACCTTACTTGGATGTGTATAATGGTGTGTAGATTAACGATATATGATTATTATAACATCATACTAATTCTAAGATATTATATCATCAAATCTATTTCCAATCAATAAATATGGGAACGATATCATCGCTCCTGCGTACGTACAGATTACCGTCTCCACGACGCGATGAGATTCATTTTCCATGATAACAATTAAACAATGATTATAAAGTATATATAATGGATAATAATGATATATATGACATAATAATTATACTGTAATTATGTATATATTATTTACATACATCTATTAAATTTAATAAGGAAACGAAAACAAAGTTCATGCGTACGTACGGCCAACCGTCTCCATGAACGGTGTATTTCATTCCACTTATCGATCTATTATATATATTTATATTCTGAATATATATTATATATAAATCATGTTTTACATTCTGGAATTATGTAATCATGATCTATGTAATCAAATGAATAATTACAAGTCAAAACACGGACGACAAATGAAACGATTTTACCCAAATCGATGCTTTTACATCGAATTTACAAAAGAACGGGTAAGATAATGTCATAAGTAAACCATATATGATATCATAACAATTAATATAATTATGTAATAAGTCAATGACGTTATTTAAATCATTATAAAGTTGTTTTAGATACTTACTAAGCATATCAGACATAAGGTAAGGGATAATTATTCCAATCTCATTCTTATCCGAGATTGTTTATTCGTAAGTATTTACTAGGGTTATGTTTATATCCATGTCCATATGTTCTATTTTTTTTTCATAAAATGGTTACTTATCATCCATGTATGTTTAAATTCATTATTACCCTTTTTTTATTTTTACCACATCGTATGGAAGGAATCTTTCTTTTGTTTAACATACGAGGTACTTTTTGACTTTTCCGACAAAAGTACGAGAAGAATGTTATTTTTAACTTATATGGCGTGAACAGATTTTTACGGTTTCATAACACCAAATAAAGTTTACTCTACACGATCTTATGACTATTTTCAACAAAATACTAATTGCATAGAATTTTGTGAAAAGAACATGATTTTGAAGAAGAAAGGATATTTTCCTCAAGAATTAATTTCAAGTGTTTTATCAAAACCATTTTCCATCAAAGATGACATTATTTCATATGTGTATGTTTCAATTATAATGTCTCTTTGATTTACATTGTTTCACTTTTCTTGTGATGAAATATCCATTTGTTTTATATTGATTATGTGATGATGGGACGATGTTAATGAAACCCATTTTTTTGGGTTATGATGAATGTTTTAGGTTTATTTTGGGGCACAAGTAAGAATTATTTCATTATGAGATGTGTGGGACCTATATCTCTCTCCAATTCATTGGGTAATGAATTATATCTTATGAGATAGACATGGCTGGAACAGTATGTTAATCGGGTTCAGTGTTACAGGACTAGAATGAGGAGTGAACTCTATTTAGAATGGGACTTTGTCCACTATGATGGTCTTGGAAGAAATGCCTTGGATACTATGAAAATCATAACATGTGCTTAATGGATGCCACAATTACATGTTTTATTACCATTCTAGTTTATCATGACTAATGTTCCTTTATGATCTATGCCTTGTGTACTTCCAAGATTCATGTCGTTGCTCATGATTTTGATGTTTAGATTTTACGTTCAAGTTTTTTGAATTAAAATGTTTATGGATTGTTTTATGTTCTCTATTCTTACCCTTACTCAGCATTTGAGCGCACCCTTTATATGTTTTCTTTTCCCCAGGATTTAAAGAAACGTTTTAGGTAAAAAAGAAAAGGGTAATATCTTTATGAGAGATTTTGAAGATCTTTCACCACGATTAGAAGATTATTTTTCCGAGTTTCCAAAGACACTAAACTATTACAGTCCTTATATGTCTGTTTTCGTTATGTATTAAGTATTTTGAAAAAGTAATTTAATTTCCATGTACATCAAGCTTTGGTTCTCTACACATGTCATAAAAAATATTAAATTATATTTCCTTAAACATTTATAATACCATTTATTTGATTCTTTCATTAATAAAGAAAATATTGCATCATCATTGTATCATAAATAAATTTAATTGTTAAATGTCTAAAAATTATAAATAAAATATCATTATGTAAAAATATTTTTATATTTATAATGAATAATTATATTCTAAGATATAACATATATAACATTATGGAATTTTTTTTACTAAAAGATATATGCTCATGTCATTTTTGTAATTAATTTAACTTAATTAATATAATGTGTCATTATCACATACAAGTGGCTCCATGAGGTCCCAAAATCATCCCAATAATGCCCATGGTCTGAAATCCATCATCTAATAGGGTTAGGGCATGTGTTAGTGTTATTTAATATTATTATAATATTATTTTTTTACCCTTATTTATCGGATTGACCCTTTAACTATGGTAAATAAAATATTTACCGAAGTAATTATTTAAAATGTCTAAAAATAAAATTTAACTATTTAGAAAATTTGGACCTCAAAATTCTAAATATGAAATCGATTTTTCTAAATTAAAAACAAAGAAGTGGAAGAAATTAATTTAAAATTATTTCTCGTCGTTAAAACCAAAACCGTATTTTTAATAAATAATAACTATCAAAGGATTGACACTTGTTTATGTTTAGTTTAAATGTGAAATTACATAAAATGACCAAAATTGGATAAAATGGTAAAAAAAATTCTAATTAAACATTAAAAAAACTGAATAGTATAATTTATCACTATAAATTATTTTGATTAAAACAATTGTTTTTAATTAATGTTTAATACTTTTCATTATTCATAAATAATTGGAAGTTCTTAGAAAAATACCAAAAATTCATCCTAGTATAATTTCAATATTCCAAATCCAAAAATGAAGACCATATTAAAATATAAATATTATATAATTTCAAAAAGTGGGAATTACTATTCTTAATGACTAGTTTGATTGGTTGTGGTGTGTGAGAACTCGAAATTGCGCACAACACACACTATTTTATTATTCAAAAATAAGCATACAATGGAAGCTTGGGATGTTACATTCTCCCTTATTTCAAAAAATTTTGTCCTCAAAATTTCAATAATATTACTACATAAAAAGGCTTGGGTGGTTCTTCATCATAAGTTCCTCTGGTTCCCACATTTCCTCTTCCATCTTATGGATTTTCCATAGAAATTTTACCAGATGAGTCCTCTGGTTTCTCAGTACTTGTTCTCTCGTATCATTCATCATGACAGGCTCTTCGTAATAAGACAGATTGGGTTCTAGTTCTAATTCATAATAGATGAGTACATGGGTTGGGTCAGGCATGTATTTTATCAACAGTGATACATGGAACACATCGTGAACTTTGGAAAGACTTGGTGGCATTTCCAAATTGTAAGCTACAGCCCCAATTCATTCTAGAATTTCGAAAGGTCTGATGTACTTGGGACTCAATTTTCCCTTCTTACTGAAACCCATAACACCCTTCCATGGAGATAACTTAAAAAAACCCAGATCTTCTACATAAAATTACAAATCCTTCCTTCAATTATCATCATAGATCTTCAACCAACTTTGAGATTATTTGATGTGGGTTTGGAATACCATCACTTTTTCATCGTTTCCTCCACAAGTTCTGGGCCTATGAGTTTTCTTTCACCAACATCATCCCAACAGGTTGGTGTGCGACATCTATTTTTGTATAACGCTTAATATGGTGCCATATGAATACTTGAATAGAAGATATCATTATAGGAAAATTATACCAGAGGTAAATATTGATCCCACATACCCTGAAAGTCAAGTGAGAAGGATCTCAACATGTCTTCTAAGGTTCGAATAGTTCGTTATGATTGTCCATCAGTTTGGGGGTGGTAAGCAGTGCTTAGATAAAGTTCAGTATCTAGGGTTTTCTGAAGACTTTTCCAGAATCTTGATGTAAAATGTGGATCACGATCAGAAACAATCAATAGGGGTACTCCATGAGGTCTCACTACTTCATTAATATATAGTCATTCTAGAAATTCATGTGGTAAATCCTCCCTAATAACATAGAAATATGCTTACATGGTAAGATGATCAACAATGACCCATATTGCATCATTCCTTCTCAGAGTCTTTGGTAGTCCCCTGGCAAAGTACATCGTAATATTATCCCATTTCCACTCAGGTATGTGAAGAGGTTTCATGACTCCTCTAGGCTATTTCCTTCTAGGTTTCACATTTTGACAAACCATACATCTTGACACAAAATCAGAAATATCCCTCTTTATGTTGTCCCACAATAAATGTTCCTTCAATTCTCTATACGTCTTAGTGCTACCATGGTGTATAGAGAAATTAGAACTATGAGCATTGTCCAACAATTCCCTTTTTAGATCAGGTATATCGGGAACAAAAAGTCTCTTCCCAAATTTCTAAATTCCATCTTCATACACAAAGTCACTCAATCTCCCATCATTAACCACATTAATCTTATTTTAAAATTCTTCATCATCTGTATGAGAAGTCTTTTTTCTTTTCCAGTAAATATTTTTTGGAAACCATTTGAAAAAGTATTGATATTTCACCTTCCATGGTTATTAACATATCCATCTTTACTAGATCCATGTATATATGATCATTTTCAAATCTCATCTTGTTCAGAACTCGATGATCCTTTATAATCAAAGAATCATCCACCTTATTAGCCTTCCCCAGGTTGTATTGTATCATGCAGTCATAATCCTTGAGTAGTTCATGCCATCGCCTTTGCCTCATGTGGAGTTATTTTTTTGAGAAAATATACTTGAAACTGTTGTGATCAGTATAAATCTCACATTTTTCACCATAGAGATAATGTCTCCATATCTTCAAAGCAAATATTACAGCTACTAACTCAATATCATGAGTAATATTGTTTTTTCTCATGAATTTTTAGATGTTGTGATTTATAGGCAATAACCCTATCATTCTACATAAGGACACAACCAAGTCCTTTCTTTAAAGAATCACTATAAATAACAATCCCATCATTACTCGTTGGAAGATTTAAGATAATAGCATTGAATAATATTCTCTTCAATTATTTGAAACATTCTTCACACTCTTTTGTCCAATCAAATTTAACCCCCTTACATGTGAGCTTCGTTAATGGGTTAGCTAATCGGGAAGAAATTTGGACAAAATGTCAATAATAACCTACTAAACCAATAAAACTGTGTACCTCAGTTATAATCATTGGTGATAGACATTATTTTATTACTCTTGTCTTAGAAGGATCAACAAATATTCCATCCTTATAGACAATATGGCCAAGAAAATAAATATCTTGAAGCCAGAATTCAAACTTGCTAAAATTCCCATTTAATTCATGTCTTCTCAGAGCCTTCAGAGTAATACACATGTGATTTTCATGATCTTCATATCTTTTGGAGTATACCAAGATATCATCAATAAATACCACTAAAAAGTCATCAAGAAATTCCTTGAAAACTTTATTAATTATATCCATGAAAACAAAGGTTTCATTAGTCAGCCCAAAAGGCATTACTATAAACTCGTAATGCCCATACCTGGTTCAAAATGCTGTATTTAGAATGTCTTACTTCATTAAACACAACTGATGCTATCCAGATCAAAGGTCAATCTTTGAAAATTACAGATCTCCATGCAATTGGTCAAATAAATCATGAATGTGAGGTAGGGGATACTTTTTATTTTTATTTTTATATCATTGATCTCCCTGTAGTCGATACATAACCTCATAGATCCATATTTTTTGTTAACCAAAAGGACAGGGGATCTAAATTGAGAAATATTACGGAGAATAAATCCCTTATTACTCAATTCTTCTAGTTGTTTCTTTAGTTCCACTAATTTTACAATTTCCATACTATATGGGGTCTTTGATATGGGCCTTGATACATGAATTAAATTAATGGAAAACTCAATTTATAGTTCTGAAGGATGTCCAGGTAAATAATCTGGAAACACATCAACATATTCTCTCACAATAGGTACATCCTCTATTTGAACATTCATTTCCTCACCCACAGTCATTTCATTCTCTTCCTCCCCAATAATTTAATTTAGTTGAGCTATTGGGGGTCGATATAGATAACAATTAGGTGGTGATGATTCTGCTCTAAAGATAAGGTGTTCTTTATCATCATTAAAAAAAATCATAACCTATTTATTCTTATAATAAATCATCACTTCATGTTATGAAATCCAATCCATAATGAGGATTATATCAAATTGAATTATGGGTATGATGATGAGATCAGTAGATATAGAACATTTATATGCTCTAATGGGAACATATTTAAAAAACTTTGTTACGATGATACTTCCCTTATGAGTTTTAACTGACAACTCCCTTGTTAAATAAAATTGAAAATATCTAATTTTCTTAGAAAACTGGGAAGATATGAAACAATGCGATGATCCAGAATCAAATAAAGCATTAGCAAAACATGAGGAACCCATTAAATTACCTGCCACTACATCTTTTGGTGCTTCAACCTCAGCAGTAGTGATAGCATAAGTTTGGCCATGATCCCTAGGCCTTTTTTGAGGTAAGTTTCATTAACACTTAGGATATTCATTTTCATAATATCTAATCTCACTGCAATTGTAGCCCTGAACATTGTTAGCTTCTTTCTGCACCTTGAAATCACGAGCTTGGTGGCCTTTTTCACCACACTTGTAACTAACTATCAATCCATTAAGTCAAGTACCGAGGTTTTTATTCCCACATTTATTGTAGGATGGATATTCAAATTTTCCCTTCTTCCCCTTATTTCCTTTTCCAGAGTGATCAACATATCTCTTCTTCTCCTTCTTTTCTTTAAATCCATAAGACTTACTGAATTCATTTTTTGTCCTGATAGCACATGAGACAATATATTCGTATGACAAGAAGGATTGTGGGACAAATGCTCAATGGAGAAATGGTTTTAACCCATCAATGAAATGATCAATCTTATATCTTGGGTTACGTATATAATCATCACCATACCTTGCTTACTTTGTAATGTTAGACTTATACTTTGCAACATTCTCGTACTCCTTTTGCCTCAGACTAAAAAATTGCCTCTCCATATCTGCTAGATGGTTATGAGGAAAGTATTTTTCTAAGAAAACCTCTTTAAACTCCCTCAATTCCAAACTTGGTACTTATTCATATTCCCTTGTGTTTTGTATCAATGAACACCATTGATCAGCATCTCCAGTGAGGCGATAAACTGCCATGATAACTTTTTCTCTTTCACTACTCCCCAAAGCCTAAAATATTTTCTCAAAGGATTTTATCCATTGCTCAGCAAACAATGGATTTGTACTCCCATTTAATGTTGGTGGTTGTTTCCCCATGAAGCGATATAACATTGATACTCCATGCTGTGGATCAGGGTGCCCTATACGGGTATAGTTATTATTCATAACCTGTGTGGTTTGTCCCAGTATAGTGATAAGTTGATCAGCACCAGTTGTATCACCAGCTCCACTATAATTATCTTAAGCAGAAGGTAAATCCCTACATGGAGTGTGTGCATTGATACAGTTACCATTCATTCCACTATGTTCCATTTTTAAACAATGTCATACACTACATTAGTTTATGGATCACATTACATAAATCCAAACTTGTAAAACACTTGACATAAATTTAATAGTTTATGGATATAGTCCATAATCATAAACATGTTTTCTTTGAGGACGTATATACTCATAAACCCTTCATAATGGTTTGTAAAGAAAATGAGAATTATCCAAAGCATATCCCACAAGATTTTCGTAACCAAGAGTGCAGCAAGGCCCGTTTTCATGCACCAGTTCTCGTTCAAGTCTAGATCAAAGATGTGTTTTTAGGTTTTACCCCTAGGTACGTCTGTTCCAGAGCCGCCTTTACCTACTCATATCCAGATAGGGATTTATTGCTTAGAAAACTGACAAAATCTCTACAATACCAAAATTATAGAAGTTCATTTATACTAATCCTCAAAATCTATCTTAGGGCTATGTTCTCTAATCATAGTTTATATATATCTACCTTCCAAGGTTTGTACTAAGACTCCCTCTGATACCAACTATAACGCCCAGACCCCAGTTACCCAGATTCGGTACATTATTACATAACATTGTCATGATCGCAAAAGCTCAAGTCTCGAAAGACCGATTAGTTTATTAGCGTTGGAAACACTAGATACATTTATAAGGTTTACATTATATGATAAAGTGAAAAACTACAACAACATAGTCTCCATAGTTTATACTCATATCCCCTCAGACTATCCCTACAGGTCAGTTATAAAATACTTATTCACATCCTAGGAAAAATAAAACATAGATAGGGGAGAGCTCAGATTCTTAGTAAGGAAAACAATATACCGGAAAATTTCATAAATAATCATAAACATTTAAGGAAATGTATAACTAAAACAAAAGCCTTTTAAACATTAACTTCATCATAATATTTCAAAAATGAAATTAAATAATTCCATTTACTTATTCATATGGATATTCTACTAGTCAAATATTCACATGAAATATCAATAACTACTTTCATAATGATGGAATGCATAATGCCAGACTATCATAACCACATAGTCAAGGCCTTGTGCCAACAATACAAATAAGATTTTGTCAAGGCCTTTTTTCAAGACACTAGTTTGTCTCATGGGACCTATGGATGCATTGAGGAGCTATAGCGGGCTCCACCCGTCACTTACTAAGTCCAATGCATTCCTCATATGAACAGGTTTAAACATAACATAAACATTCGTATTAAAACTAGCATATAAAATTTCAATACTTTCTCTATAAACCATGAATGTTATAAAAATAACACATCCACAGTCAAACATATCTCAAAAACCTTCAATACAATATGGAAGTTTGGTATCATAAGAAATCAACTTCTAATAAGCTTAAAATCCCTCAATGGATGTTGACATAGATGAAATCAAAACTATTTGAGAGAAATATCTCTTTTTTAAAAATCATTTAAAAGTATCATTATTATAAAAGAAAACATTTACTTTGAAAATATTCTTATAAGCTTATAAGGGAAGGTTCATAGATTTTATAACGGCCGAAAATAGCCGCACCCGCTGTATATTTAAAAAAAAGACATTCTTACCTTAATTTTTTCACAAAGGTTAAAAAGGACCTTGTTTGGAAAACAACATAATGATTCCTTTATAAAATTATTATAAAAAGTCAAACAAGGGTATAAATGATTTTAACCCATAGTATATAAAATAGTAAGAATGTTCTGTAATATATTTTTAAGAAACATGGATGTGGATGATAAAGAGGTCATAGTAGATAATTATGTATAAAAAATCTCAGATAATGAAGAGATTGTGAAATAAAACCTTAACTTGTACTTTTCCATGGTTGAAGGTAGGTTAAATCCTATATAATATTTAAATCATTGTTATTAAATTATACAAGAATCATATACATAAATATGATATCATATATGATATTTTAATATTGCATTGTTAATAATATTTTGGTATTATCATCGATTCGGGTTTTCACTTACTCGATTAATTTTAAATATTTTGTAACATAAGTCTTGTTTGATATCCATAGGTTGTATCTTACTCATATATAGAATGATATCAAGTCCTTAATCATTTTTTTTAATCATCAAATGAAAATTATGCTTGAATGGATATGATGGGGAATGAATATCATCGCGTTCGTGGAAACGGTTGTCCGTACGTACGCACGAGCGACAATATCATTATTTTGATATTAAAATAATATATAATTGGATGGTGTATCATATATACAGAATAATTATCATGTTATATTTATTATTTACATGAATTTTACATTATTATTATACTCATCCAAATAATAATGTATTGAATAAAAATTACACCACGACGTGGAGACAGTAAGTTGTACGTACACACGTACGATAATATGTCATTCAAGGGATGTATATAATAATAAATGTGCTTGTACCATATTTATAACAACATCATAGTATATATAAGATACTGGAGTTATTATTTTAGAATGGAAACAACAATGAAAAAGGAAGTGGAAGAAGAAATGAACTTGAAAGAGGTGGTGTGATGTTTACCTCTTCTTCGGGTTCTTCCTTTTGATTTGATCAAAGGGCCTTTTTAAGTTGGATTTATAACTAAATGAAGGACTCTAGGATGAAGTGAGGGAAGTTGGGATGATATTTTGGTAGAGGTTGGATGTAAGAACCCGGTTTTTGATATAAAAAGACATTGGAATCTTTTGGATGTTATTCCAGACCAGTGCCTTCAGACGGCATGCGATTCCAAGCCCCGGTGTGGCTGGAATTAAATTTTCAGTGTGTTCTCACTGGGAACTCCATATAAAAGGGATAACTCCTAAATGGTGTTTCAGATCCTAAATCTGAGAGTACAGATGAGTCCGGAATGGGTGTTTACCCTAGGAAAGACATAAAACATGTCGGTGTGGGACGTTGGGAGCCCTCGCCCGTTTCCAGAACATTAAACTGATAAATAAAATAATTAATTTATTCATTTGATGGTTAAGATCTAGTATCTATTAAACGGTTTCTCAGATGTGAAAACTGAGCACACCATTGAGCCTAGAATGTGTCGTTTACCCTAGGAGGGGTGTATGTTTCGTGGGAGCGGGCCTTCTCTGAAAAATGTCGCCAGGGGCATTTTCGTAATTTAGTGGCTTCAGACGTTAAATTTTATAAATTTTTAATGGGGCCTCAGATTAAAATTCTGAGACCTCTGTTTTTCTCGGGAGGTGGTGTTTACCCCAGGGGTGGTTTATTCTTGACCCCACAAAGAGTTTTGGATGCGGGTTAAATTTGGGGTTTAATTAATTAAATTTTTTAATTAGATTTTATTTATTCAAACCTTAACCTCTCCCCTATCCTCACTTTTCACCTCTTTCTAGAAGTGGTCGCAACCAAGGATCTCCTACAACAAGCCTCCTCCATCACCTTCTCTTCTCCGCAGCGGTCCAACGAAGTTTGGTGGTTGTTTGGAGTTTTTCCGATCGCAGGGTGGAGCTCCGGTGGCGGCGTGCGGCGGTCCAGCTTCAGCAGGCGGGGGTGGCCGCGGCTCGCAGGAGGTGGATGGACAGGGTCGAGGGCATTAGTGAGGCTGGTGTTTTGGAGAGGTAGAGGCTTCAGGCGGCATGGTCGAGTTTCCGGGACGTGACGACTGCGGGGCCGCGGCGCGCGACCCTGCTAGGGCGACAGGGACCCGCCGAATGTCGGTCTCCGCGTGGAACAACGATCGGCCTCGTGGCCGGTCAGTTTTGGGGACCATTGTCTGCGCAGGTGAACCGTGGGCCACGAAGGCTTAGTTGGCTGAGCCGCGGTCCGGCCGGCTTGGGCCAGTCCAGGGGTTGTGGACCGGCCGGACCGGTCTGGTCCACTCCGTTCCCATCCGACACTGTTAAAATGCCTGTAACTTTTAAACCATGAGTTGAAATTGTGTGCCGTCTATGGCAGGGCATTCCTGGATTTGATACAAACATCATGAGATGATTTAGGGAGTTTTTAATTCCCAAAACAAGGGGCCACAGAGGTGCGAAATTCTTTTAAGTGAAATGGAATTTTTCCAGGGGTTTTGTTTTGGGAAGTGCAGACACATCCGATTTCCGTTTTGTGCACTGTTAGTAGTTTTGTGACCCTGGAATTAAGCCAGAGTTTTGCAGGTGTATTATTTTGTTTACCTATTGCTCAGTTTTGTCACTTTTCTGGCTGGGCGCCTGTTTTTCCCCTTTTCTTTTCAGTTTACCTTCAGCACTTGCTTTGTACTGTTTAGAGGTCGATTCACTTTGTGGTTTATTTATAGTAGTTGACACTTTACTTTCCCTTTTACTCTACACTTTTTCATTGAGTGTGCTGCATGCGTGTGTACATGTACATAGGAAAAGGGCTCCCCGAGTTGTTTTGCCTTCGGCGCTGGCCGCCAGCACCTGGCCTATGGAGGTGGGCTTGGGGTAGTTGCGGCTCGAGCCTGGGTAGGGTCGGGTCATGAAAAAGTGGTATCAGAGGTAGTTCGTTTCTTGGGACGTTGTTCAGGTGTCCCTAAAAAGGAATTATTTTGGATTCAGGGCAACAATGTTAACATGTCTCGAGATCCGCACTCAGGCTAGGGAGTCCAGTGATGGTACAGCAGCCGACGTATCCATTCACCAGGACCCTGATAACCCACTTGTCAACTCGGCATGCTGAGACACTTTTTATAGGGAAAATTGGTTTGTTCATCACTTAGGATTGAGTCTTGACTGTCCTTCTTGAGTCATCACCCCGTTTTTTTAATTTTATATGCATATATGATCATCTGACCGCGACACTCCTAGATAATATTCAGGATGTCTCCACGAAAATAGTCAACCAGGATACCATATTTGGTTCGTGACGACAACCTTACGAGCTACAAGGCCTCAGTTCATTACCCATCTTCTGAGTCCCTTTCTCCGAGTGGTCGAGTAGTAGCAACCCCACCTGGTGAGTAGCAGAAAGCATCAGCAGAGCAGACTGAGTTTGAGCACAGATTGAGAATGCTCCGAGACTTCCAGTGATAGAGACCGTTGAGGTTCAATGGTGAGGTATACCCTCAGGCAGTAGAGGTTTGGCTACAGACATTGGTTTTTCTTTTTAGGCTTGTGCAGACGCCGATAGATCTTATGGTGGATTTGGCCGCCAGCCTTTTTTGCGGAGAATCGTAGTGTTTGTGGTGTTTAGTGACTCAGTTTCTTGACAAGTCGTAACTTTATTGGGGTGACTTTCAGTTTTTGTTTTGTGAGGAGTTTTTCCCCTCCTTCCTATGCCCCATTCAGATTCAGGAGCTCCTACAGTTTCATCAGGGAGGGATGACGGTGCCAGAGAACGCGGTGAGTTTTGCAAACCATGCATGATTTTACCTGGACATGGTCCAGGACGACAACTTCCGAGAACATAAGTTCGATCATGGTATCTGCATAGAGATTAGTGATTTCATAGTACCCTTGGTAATTCCCACATATGCTGAGGTGCTAGAGTAGGCACTAGTGTTTGAGAGCTTCCTATCGTGTTCTACAGTTGGTGGTGGACGTAGGGTCGATAGAGTCGAGACGTTTTCCGCAACTAGCGGGCGTCAGAAAGAAAAACCTTGACACACGTGGCTTTCTGGTAACTGGACTCAGAGGCATGGTCATACACCAATGTGGAACCGGAGGGCACTAGTGCAGCCCAGAGAGAGTCGGTGTTATTCTTGTGATTGGCGAGGTCACCTGGTGCGGGACTACCCGGCCAGGCATGTAGAGAATATTGGGTAGGCAGCAGGTACACCACCATGAAAGAGGCAGCGTCGTGATCGAAGTAGCGCCCAGAGAGGTTGTGATAGTAGAGGAGAAGGAGGATCTGGAAGTGGAGGAAAACCTTACGAGGTCTTTCCATCACCACTAAGAGGTCCACGTCAGGCTCTGGGAGCTGACAGTTGGGACCACGAACAGCCGCGAGCTTTGGATGTCTACGGTTCTGCATAGCATGAGGTGATAAGAGGTACACTCTACAGCTCTTTTACTTTATGCAGTAGAATTGTTAGGCTCTGTGTGTGAAATTATTTTCTCCCTCCTCCTTGTTTGAGTTGTTTCCAGGGTGGCACGGGGCGTCGGTGTAACCCCGTGTTGGTAAGGTAATATGTGTAGGACCTTTTCCTTTAGTCGATGGTGTTGACTCCTTTACTTCCTGAGAACATAAGAGAATCATGGTTGTGAGACATCGACTGTGAAATCTTGCGTGACCAGATATCCTTAGGTGTTTCACCATATGGATAGTCTGAAGGAGGGAATCACCAGGCTTTGTCCCAGGTCCAAACGGTGATTCCAGTCGCGGTGTGCGATGTATGGGTTTGGTTGGGGAGGTGAGTTACCACCGAGGGCCTTCGGTTCATTTGAGACCATGCAAAGATATGGTGAGGTTCCCTACCGCCTTGACCTAACCCCAAAGTCTGGAGTGGGTGCATGACGTCTCCTGCATGGCTTACCTAAGGAGATGTGTGCGTAATCCTATGCACGTCATCAGCAAAGGCATAACTCACGTGAGAAGATCAAATCCTTCGGTATGTGTGCGGTGATGCGAGACTGTGCAAGAGTTCTTATGGGTATGGGAGAGCCAGGTGTGGGCTTAGTACCCTATGTTGTTCCTCGATTTTTCTTTTTAGGGATGAAAATATTGAACGAGGGAATGATTTAAGAACCTGGTTTTTCCAAAAAAAAAGACTTTGTAATATTCATGATGTTATTCTAGTGAAGTACCTTTAGACGACGTGCGATTCTGATCCCCAGTGTGGCTGGAATTAAATTTTTAGTGCGTTCACACTGGGCATGCCAAATAAAAGGGATAACTCATAAACGGTGTTTCAGATCCTAAATCTAAGTGCACAGATGGGTCTAAAATGGGATGTTTACCCTAGGGATGACATAAAAAATGTTGGCGCAGGACGTTGGGACCCCTCACCCGTTACCGAAACATTAAACGGATAAATAAAATAATTAATTTATTTCTTTGATGGTTAAACTCATGTATCTCTTAAAGGGTTGTTCAGATGGGAATCCTGAGGGCACCGTTGATTCCGGAACATGCCTTTTACCCTAGGAGGGTTTTATGTTTCGCGGGTGCGGGCCTTCTGTGAAAAATGCCACTAGGGGCGTTTTCGTAATTTAGAGGCTTCGGACGTTAAATTTTATAACTTTTGTACGGGGCCTTGGATTGAAATTCTGAGACAACTGTTGTGCTCGAGAGTTGGTTTTTACCCTAGGGGAGGTATAATCATGACCCCGACAGGAGTTTCAGATGCGGGTTAAATTGTGGGTTAAATTAATTAAATTTTTTAATTAAATTTTCTTTCTTTAAACCGTAACCTCTCCCCTATCATCAATTTTCAGCTCCTAGAGGAAGAGGTATCAAACAAGGAGCTCCTCAAACAAGCCTCCTCCATCACCTTCTCTTCTCCAAGTGCAGTAGCTGGCGGATTGCTGCGAAGCTTCGGGCTACGCCCCCGAGGTAGGAGATCTTTCTTTCGTTTTTAATTTTAAATTTCTCCTTTGAACCTAAATTTCAGCATATAAATGTTGTTTTATCTTCAAACAAATCACATTTATGCATAGTAATTTTTCCAAGCATTACATCGTTTGTTTCGGATTGAAATTTCGAGTCCCGAGGTCCCGACAGTGGTCTGTCGATGTTTGGTGGTTGTTTGGAGTTTTTCCTGCGGCAGGGTGGAGCTCCGGTGGTGGTGTGAGGTGGTCCAGCTTCAGCAGGCGGTGGTGGCAGCGGTTCGCAAGCGGGAGACGGCCGGGGTCAAGGGCGTTGGTGCAGCTGGCTTTTAGGAGAGGTGGCGGCTCCAGGCGGTGCTGGTCGGGCGAGGCGATGAGGCCGAGCCGCCGGGGCTTGACGACCACGGGGTCACGGCACACGACCCCACTCTGGAGACAGAGACCCGCTGAACGCGGGTCTCTGCGTGGAACAATGACCTATCCCATGTCCTATCAGTTTGATGGACCGCGGTCCGCGCTGGAGAACCATGGGCTCTCGCGACTCCGCCGGCTGAGCCATGGGCCGGCCGGCTAGGGCCAGTCCAGGGGGTGTGGACTGGCCAGACTGGTCCGGTCCACCCCGTTCCCATCCGACGACGTTAAAATTCCCATAACATTTAAACCGTGGGTAAAAATTGCATTCTGTCTGCGGCAGTGCCTTCTTGGTGTCAAGAGAATCTTTTTGAGATGGTTTCGGGAGTTTTTAATTCCTAAAACGAGGGGCCTCGGAGGCGTGACACGCCTTTAAGTAAATTGGCATTTTTCCGGGGGTTTTGTTTTGGGCGGCGCGGACACATCCGATGTCCATTTTGTGCACCGTCACTGGTGTTGTGACCCTGGAGTTATGCCAGAGTTTTCTAGGTGTTATCTTTTGTTTACCTGTTGTCGGGTTGTGGCAATTTTCTAGTTAGGCGTGTGTTTTGTCCCTTTTATTTTCCGTTTACCTTCAGCACTTTCTTTGTACTGTTTAGAGGTCGATGCACTTTGTGGTTTATTTATAGCAGTTGGTACTTTACATTCCCTTTTACTATGCACTTTTTCATTGAGTGTGTTGCGTGTGTGTGTACAGGTACTTAGGCAATGGGTTCCCCAAGTTGTTTAGCCTCCGGCGCTGGTCTCCAGCCCCGACCCTATGGAGGCGGGCTTGGGGTAGTTGTGTCTTGAGCCCGAGTGGGGTCGGGTCATTACAAAGTTGTATCAGAGGTGGTTCATTTCATGGGAAGTTGTTTGTATGTCCCTAAAAATGAATTTTTTGGGATTTAGTGTAACAGTGTTAACGTGTCTCGAGAGAGGATCTCAAGCCAGGGAGTCCAGTGATGGTGCGGTGGCCGACGTATCCATTCACTAGGACCCTGATAACCCACTTGTTGACTCGACATGCTGAGACATTTGTTGCAGGGAAAATTTGTTTCTGGATCACTTAGGATTGAGTATTGATTGTCTTTCTTTAGTCAATTCCCCATTGTTGTTACTATTATATGCATATATGATCATCTGACCGCGACACTCCTTGATAATAATCAGGATGTCTTAGCGAAGACAGCCAGCCAGGATACCATCTTCGGTTCATGATGATGACCCTTTGAGCTACGAGGCCTCAGTCCAAGACCCATCATGCGAGTCCCTTTTTCCGAGTGGGTCGGTAGTATCACCCCCACCTGGTGAGAAGAAGATAGCTTCAACAGAGCATACTGAGTTTGAGCGCACTCCGTGAGTTCCAGCGACAGAGACCATTGAGGTTCAGTGGTTAGCCAGACCCTCAGGTAGCAGAGGTTTGGCTACAGACAGTGTTTTGCCTTTTCAGGCTTGTGCAGTTTTCGATAGATCTTATGGTGGCTTTGACCGCCTGCCTTTTCCGCGGAGAAGCTTAGTGTTGTTGGTGTCTAGTGACTCAGTTTCTTGATGAGCATTCACATTAATGGGGTGACTTCCAATTATTATTTCGCGAGGAGTTGTGGACCTCCTGTCTATGACCCGTTAGGATTCAAGAGCTCCTACAGTTTCATTAGGGAGGGATGACGGTGGTTGAGTACACGGTTAGTTTTGCAGATCGTGCATGCTTTTACTCGGACTTGGTCCATGAAGAAAACTTTAGAGTGCGGAAGTTCGAGCAAGATCTCCACAGAGAGATAAGTGTTGTCAAAGTACCCTTGTGCATTCCCACTTATGACGAGGTGACAGAGCAGGCGCTAGTTACAGAGAGCTTCATGTCGTGTTCTAGAGTTGGTGGTGGTCGTAGTCTTGACAGAGCCGAGACATCTGCCGCAACTAGTAGGGGTTGGAAAAAATAACCTCGACGCAGGTGGCTTTTGGATAACTAGACTCAGAGGCATGGTCGTACCTTATAGTGGTGCTTAAGGGCACATGTGCATCCCGGAGAGCATTGGTGTTATTCTTGCGATGGGCGAGGTCACCTAGCACGGGAGTGCCCGACCAGGCATGCAGAGAATATCGAGCAGGCAGCAGGCGCACCACCACGACAGAGGCAACGTCGTAATCAGAGTAGCACCCAGAGAGGTGGTTCTAGCAAAGGATTAGGAGGAGATGGATGTGGAGAACGACCTTACGAGGTCTTCCCATCACCCCCAGGTGGTCCACTTCAGGCTCTAAGAGTAGACAGTTGGGTCCACAGGCAGCCACGAGCTTTGGATGTCTATGATTCTATAGAGCATGAAGTGATAATAGGTATTCTCTATAGCTCTAATAATTTTTGCAGTAGAATTTTTAGGCACTGTGTGTGAAATACATTTCTCCATGCTCCTTGTTTGATTTTTTACCATGGTGACGCGGGGCGTTGGTGTAACCCTATGTTGGTAAGGTAAAAGGCGTAAGACCTTTTTCTTTAGTCGATGGTGTCATCTCCTTTGCTTCCTAGCACGTAAGAGAGTCTTGGTTATGAGACATCGAATGTGAAATCTTTCATGACCAGATATCCTTGGTTGTTTCACCATATTGATAGTCTGATAGAGGGAATCACTGGGCTTGGTCACAGGTCCAAACACTGATTCCAGTCGCGGCGTCCGACGTAGGGGTTTGGTCGGAGAGATGAGCTACCCTGAGGGCCTTCGGGCTATTTGAGACTGTGAAAAGGGATGGCGAGGTTCCCTACCACCTTCCCTAAACCTAAAGTCTTGATTTGGTGCAAGATGTCTCCCGCATGGCTTACCTGAGGATATGTGTGCGTACTCCTATACAAGTCATCAACAAAGGAATACCTCGCGTGAGCATATCTAATCCTTTGGTCTGTGTGCGGTGACGCGGGACAGTGCAAGAGTTATTCTGGGTACGGGAGAGCTAGGTGTGGGCTTAGTACCCGATGGTGTTCCCCAATTTTTCTTTTAGGGGAAGAAAATCTTGAAATATGGAATGATGTAAAAACCTTGTTTTTTCTATAAAAAATACCTTTGAATATTCTTGATTTTATTCCAGAGTAGAGCCTTCAGACGTTGTGTGATTCCGAGCCCCAGTGTGGCCGGAATTAAATTTTTAGTGCATTCACACTGGGCACACCAAGTAAAAGGGATAACTGATAAACAGTGTTTCAAATCCTAAATCTGAGAGTATGGATGGGTCCAGAATGGGGTGTTTACCCAAGGAACTACATAAAACATGTCGGCGTGGGATGTTGGGACCCCTCACCCGTTACCAGAACATTAAACGGATGAATAAAATAATTAATTTATTCGTTTGATGGTTAAAATCAAGTATCTTTTAAATGGTTGCTCAAATGGGAAAATTGAGGGCACCTTTGATTCAAGAACGTGATTTTTACCCTAGGAGGGGTGTAAGTTTCACAGGCACGAGACTTCTATAAAAAATGCTGCCAGGGGCGTTTTTATAATTTATTGGCTTCAGATGTTAAATTTTATAACTTGTGAAAGGGGACTCGGATTAAAATTCCGAGACTGCCATTGTTCTCGGGAGGTGGTGTTTACCCTAGGGTATGTTTAAGTCTTGACCCCGCCAAGAGTTTCGAATGCGGGTTAAATTGGGGGTTTAATTACTTAATTTTTTTAATTAAATTTTCTTTATTTAAACCTTAACCTCTCACCTCTACTCATTTAGCACCTCCGGGTGGAAGAGGTATCAACCAAGGAGCTCCTCCAACAAGCCTCCCCCATCACATTATCCTCTCCAAGTGCGGTAGCCGGCGGATCACTGCGAAGCTTCGGGCTACGCCCAAGAGGTAAGAGATCTTTGTTTTGTTTTTAATTTCAAATTTCTCTTTGAACCTAAAATGTAGAATCTAAATGCCGTTTTATCTTCAAAAAAATCCCATTTATGCGTAGTACTTTTTCTGAGATTTCCATCTCTTGATTTAGATTGAAATTCCAAGTCCCGAGGTGTCCACAGCGGTCCAGCGACGTTTGGTGTTTGTTTGAAGTTTTTTTGGCGGCAGGGCGAAGCTCTGGTGGTGACGTGCTGCGTTCCGGCTTCAGCAGGCGGCGGTGGCTGCGGCTCACAGGCGGCGGATGGCCGAGGTCGAGGGAATCGGCATGACTGTATTCTGGGAGAGGCGGTGGCTCCAGGCGGTGCTGGCCGGGCGAGGCGGCGACTCCAGGCGGCTAGCCGGAGCCGCCGGGGTGCGACAATTGCGGGGTCACGGCGCGCGACCCCGCTCAAGAGACAGAGACCTGCCGAATGCAGGTCTTCAGGTGGAATAGTGAATGGCCTCGTGGCCAGTCAGTTTGGAGGACCGCGGTCCGTGTGGGTGAAACGCGGGCCGCAGCGGCTCAGCCGGCTGAGCCATGGGCTGGTCCAGGGGGTGTGGACCGGCTGGACCGGTCCTACCCACCCTGTTCCCATCTGACGACGCTAAAATGCCCATAACTTTTAAACAGTGGGTCGATATTGTGTTCTATCTATGGTAGTTCCTTACTGGCATCTGGACAAACTTTTTGAGTTGGTTTTGAGAGTTTTTAATTCCCGAAACAAGGGACCTCTCAGGCGCGACACGCCTTTAAGTGAATTGGAGTTTTTTCTGGGGTTTTGTTTTGGGCGGCGTGGATACATCCGATGTCTGTTTTGTGCGTCGTCAGTGGTGTTGTGACCCTAGAGTTATGCCGGAGTTTTCCAGGTGTTTGTTTTTGTTTACCTATTGCTCTGTTGTGGCACTTGTCTTGTTGGGCACGTGTATTTTCCCTTTTCTTTTCAGTTTATCTTCAACACTTTCTTTCTATTATTTAGAGGTCGATGCACTTTGTGTTTTATTTATAGCAGTTGGTACATTACGTTCCCTTTTACTCTGCACTTTTGCATTGAGTGTATTGTGTGTGTGTACAGTTACTTAGGAAAAGGCCTCCCCGAGTTGTTTAGCCTTCGGCGCTGGTCGCCAGCCCCTGGCCTATGGAGGCGAGCTTGGGGTAGTTGTGGATCGAGCTCGGGTAGGGTAGGGTTGTGACATTGGTAGATCCAAAAGGCTTTAAAGATGTAAATTAGAGATAAGGGGGAGTTCCTTTTTATAAGAGGAGTAAGGGGCACCTTAGGAAAAACATGAAATATTATTTTATAATAAATTCATATTCAGTTTCCAATGGCTCCAAATGGATTTATTTGGATGCTAAGGTGGGTATGGGTCACAATACACTAAACAAATAGGATGTATTAATGTTTGAGTCACTATATTAACCTTATATTTTAGATTTAACTCTTAGTTAAATAGTTTGACATTTACCATGTCTCTTTTTATTTTTATATTATTTGGTTAATAAACATACTATAAACTGCCAAGAGAACCCCAAGTGGATCATGAATGATGCACATATCATTATATAAGTTCTTTTTCTAAACATTAGATTTTTAGTAATATAATATCAATTAATAATATTGGTTTTAAAAACTCTTTTCTGTCAATTTTGACACTATTTAATAATTGATTTTTGTTAAAATCCTAAAAACATTATTAATTTAAACTAAATTCATCCATGCAATCCTAACATGTAATAGTAACCTATAAAATTCATGTATGTCATCAAAAAATTCAAATTATATTTATTTTAACATTTATAATAACATTTATTTTAATGTTTCATTAATAAGGAAAATAATTCATCATCATTGTATCATAAATAAATTTAATTATTAAATTTCTAAAAATTATAAATAAAATATAATTATGTAGGAAATTTTTCATCTTTCTAATGAATATTTATAGTCTAATAGATAACATATATAACTCTATGTAAGAATAGTTTTACTAAAGGATATATGCTTATGTCATTTTTGTATTTACTTTAATTTAATTAATATAAAGAATCATTATCACATACAAGTGGCCCTATGGGGTCCCAAAATCAACCCAAGGATGCCCATGGTCGGACATGAATCATCAAATAGGGTTAGGGAACGTGTTAGGGTTATTTAATATTATTATAATATTTTTTACCCTTATTTACCGTATTTACCTTTTAACCATGGAAAATAAAATATTTACCGAAGTAATTATTCATAATGTATAAAAATAAAAGTTACCTATTTACAAAATTTGGACCTCCTTATTCAAAATATGAAATCCATTTTTCTAATTACACAACATAGAAGTGGAAAAAATTAATTTAAAATTAATTTCCGTTGTTAAAACAAAAAAGCGTGTTTTTAAGAAATAATAACTATAAAAAATTGACAATTGTTTATGTCTAGTTTAAATGTGAAATTATATTCAATGACCAAAATTGTATTAAATAGTGAAAATATATTCTAATTATACTTTAAAACCACTCAATAGTATAATTTAGCACTATAAATTATTTTGACTAAAATAGTTGTTTTTAATTAATGTTTAGTATTTTTCAATATTCATAATTAATTGGATGTTCTAAAAAAAATACCAATAATTCATCCTAGGATAATTTTGATATTCCAAATCCAAAAACTGAAGTCCATATTAAAATATAAAATTCATATAATTTCAAAACATGGGTATTACTATTCATAATGGCTAGTTTGATTTGTTGTGGTGTGTTAGAACTCGAAGTTTCGTACAACACACGCTACTGTATTATTCAATGAGAAGCGTACCGTGGATGCTTGGGGTGTAACAATTTTGGTGCATGCTCATATCCTTCATTAGTTTAATATATTTATATAGTAATGGTGAGAAATTTTTCATGGCTATGTTTAGTGATGTTGATCAATACTGGCCTGAATGAAGTGCGAGAGTGATTCTATTTGTAGCGGTTTCCTAGAGAATATAGGATGCTTGAAATATTTCTAGGTGTGGAAGAGCCCTATCCTAATTCAGCATTTCGGTCGCTAAGGTGTGGTTTCTGGCTATTGAGCTTGTGACACTGTTGAAGAGTCGGGATTTGACTCATTCACTAAGGTACTTCTAGAATGTCATTGATTTTTCCATCAATTTTTAGTGTCTATTAACCCAGGGACATTGGTTCTATTGGGTTTCCCCCTCCAGTTGTCTTAATATAAATATTCATTGTTTGTGTTGCACAGGATATATGAAAGGTGGAGGTCTGTTGTGCACCCCATGGGGCTCATCCCTTTTTTCATTTAGTTCCTCTTATGGTACATGTGATTCTCTTATGGAATAGGCTTGTGCTTTAGGTGAGTAGATGGTGAGGTGTAGCCACAAAAACATTCCTCTATCATGCATGGATATGGATTTGGAGATAATTTTTGGATCATTTAATGGTTAGATAAAGTTTCTCTAGTCTATTGTATACTACAATAGAATATCTAAGTCCTTTATTAATGATCACACTAGCTTCCTACATACATACCACAAAGGGAATCATGCTATCAGATTTTTATCTTCATAGGTTAGTTCAAAAAACTCATTTATTTCTTTTAATAGCATTGGATCCCTCCCAATTGGAAGAATATCAATTGTAAGAGGTGATTTTTTCCAGCTTCATCATTTTAATCCCCCTTAATCTATTTTCTATTGATACTTTTTTCCATAATAAAAATTGAATTTTTGACTCTTTGATGAGAACATTGATGTTCTATGAAAAAAAATCATTAATATATGTTCTATGGAAACATAACACCTTTTTTATAGGAAACATATGAAACATTCCGACATGTGTTGGGGGTATAAGAGATTCAAACTTATAATCATATAGATCACACTTGATAATCTCTATGAAAGGATGATTTTAGATGATACTCAACTACAGTAATTTTTATTGTTTTATGATTTAATATATATTACTATAAGAAATTTTTTGTTGGTCCTTATAGTTGAGATTATTCTTAATTTAAGAAAAATCAGTTCTGTAATTATTTGTATATATATATAAAAATACTATATTCTTGTGGCATGGTATGATTTATTGGGTGCATCCTGTGTGATATGAAATTAATTAGTAATTAATTAAATGTCTTTTTTCAATTATAAGATAACTAAATTATATATTTTAGGCCCTTAAATTTTAGTATAACAATCTAATTATGTCCCTCCCCAATGATGTTTATTCAATAGTTCATTTCAGGATAGTCAAAGCAAGTTATGTCAATCAAGTAGGTCGATGAATAATGTTTTACAACTAACTAATGGAGATATCAATATAAAGTTATTATATTAAACAATGATAATCCATTGAATGTTATAGTTATAATGAAATTGGTGTCATTATTTATTGGTACTGGGTGGTGTTTTAAAATGTTAAAAATGAAAATTACGCTCGTAAACCTGATTAAATAGAGAGAGATTCTAATACGGTCCCATAGTATGTGTACCTGGAACCTCAGAGAATATTTTTTTTAATATTATAGTCGAATAAATATTATTCTCCTCTTCAAACTAATAATAATAATTTTGTTGGTGTTGATCATAGACATTCACTCACTAGTTATTACAAATAATATATATGTGAGTTCAATATTAAATATATGCATATTCTTCAGTCTAGTTTTTATATATTTTTTGTTAATGAATAAATAATAAACTGATAACTTTCTATTTAAATATGTCTTTGTTATTAAGGGTTTCACAAATGTAAGAGAGTATTGAATGACCAAGTTATGGGTCTAGTGGGAATGATATAAAAAAAATATTTAATTTTTTAAACTATATATAAATATCAACGAGACTTTCAATATTCAAGGAAATATTAATTATATTATTATTATTATTATTTGATATGGGGATCACATAAAATTATGAGATCAGTTTGGGGGAACTGGGAAATAACATACTCTCGGACTTAAGTATTTAATCCATTTTATATCATTTATAAGGTAAAAAATATTTATGTATAATTAATTCCTTATAAAAGGTTCTCTCAAACAACTATAAAAAATTATTATGAACACTCTCTGGAATAGAGATCATTTATCCTTCTCCTCCTTCTCAATTCCCCAAATGAAGAATATAAAATACTTGAAAATGTAATGTATTGTTATTACCATCAACATTTAATGATGCATGTTGTTAAGATTACCCATGCTATCATTTGGAGATTATGTTGAGATGTTTTATGGTTTTTGTAGAATACATGAATATCTCTAGGAGGATTCTAAAAATTAATAATTTGACACAATGATGGTACGAAAAGAGTGTTAAACTAATTTTACTATGATGAAATAATAGAAATGGCAGTAATCCATAGTTATATAAAATAGATATAAATTATATTTGAATGGATTATTGATGATATTAATACTTTCATGACTTATTATATACTTACTTTACTGATTTTATATGAAATGTACATAATTTTTGTGAAATATTAATGTTTTAATACTAAGTATAATTTTGAGCATTTTTAGAAGTAGTCCAATTGAATCAGTTTATGATATTATTTATAAATCTCAACCTACTGATCCAAATTGTAAGGTTCTTGTTTTTTATGATTCCGTATTCAATTTCCCACTAATAATTAGAATTAATCATTGGACCATTCTTCCATTTGATTGGTCATATGGACCACACAACAAGACCCACAGAACCTGTAAATAAACTATTCCATCCATGAAGATTTAATTGCTGGGCTCCATCAGAAATTACAAAATTCTTTTATTATCCCCCAAAGGTCTTGGGACTATGTAAGGAGTCTTGGATAAAAATTTCAAGGTTCAAACCCAATGAAAAGGGACCAAAATGATTTTTTTAAATCCAGCCCACCATTCTGGATGGGAAATAAAATCTGTACAGTACACATGATATATCAAATGATGTAATCATCAAATAAATATGAGACTTTTCATTGTGAAAGAGTCCATATAGGTGGATAAAGTTTTTTAATAAAGTGTTCGGATTTGAAAGAATCTTCCTATTGAGAAACCCATTCACATTCCGACTGTATAAAAAATATAAATTGAAATAGAAATTTTAACTTTGTTTAATCAAACTGTCATAACTTTGGCTCCATAAGAATAACACCCTCCATATTTAGAGAGTAGTTTTCAAAAATTATTATCTACAACATAGAAGAAGAAGATATCTCGGGATTCGTTTATCTGGATTCCCAAATCGTCGATCCAATTGGAGGGAAAGACTATGAATGAAAACAGTCCACTTCCTTAGGCTATAAATACATCACCCTCCTCTCCTAAAATGGGGATGGCATTTTCGAATAGAGGATAACATATTGGCCTGACCAAATCCATTACAATGTCTTGTGAGGACCCTCTATAGTCATGTTTTCACTTTATATACCCTTCTTCCTTTCTTTGTTTTGTTTTACTTTTGTGTTGTTCTTCGTTTGTGATCTTGTAAGTCTTGGTTTTTGTAATTCTATTTTAATGAAAGTTTCTTCTTCTTCATCTAGTATTCTCATCCACATTATGTTAAATAAAATTAGTGGTCTTAAAAAAGTTTAAATATAGTTGAATCACCTTCCCTTATTATGATTTGTCATTCAATCTAATGATAGTATTTAATTCCCTTCCCTATTTGGGTGTATTTGTTCTACGTATAACTCTTTTATTATCCCTTTCATTTTATTCTATTCATAATTCATAATTATAAGCATTACCCTAGATTATAAACCAAAACAACGTATGAGTAAATCTACCATTGGGGAGAGTTTTAATTTGGGGATTTTAGGATATTGAGAGCATTTTATCGATGGATATTCTCTAAATTAACATTGTGTATGTTAAACTTAGAATGTTGTAGGTTAATGGAATGATATGTTTAACATGTGGTTTCCATGGATTATTTGAACCATAAATAAACTACCATAAACAAGATCTAATTTAGATTAGAACCCTAATATATGTTAAATCTTGGATAAAATCCTTAACACTTCAGAATTCCAATCAGCATTATGTTGTGAAGTGGGTGTTAATTTAAGTGCAATATAAAGAAAAGCTGAAGGATATCACAAGATTAACTCCCTAAAAATGAACTCACCCCAATATTTATAAAATTGTTAATTTAACCGCCAATCTTTAATCAATTCATTTATTCTTTGCAAACATACCCCCCAATCAAAATAAAATCAAATAACAATAATCGACTATTAAAAGAGTATCATCACCGAGGATTCGACCCAAGTGCAACAATACATATTAGTAGAGCATCAGAACTGTGAATGGTTGATATGAGATAATCATCTGCACTTTAAAATGGATCATATGCCTGATATGGTGCAATTAATTAGTTGTTAGTTTCTAGTTATTGTTAAAAAACAAAATTTAAAAAAAAAAATTAAAAAACCACAAAGAAAACCCCTTCTTCCTCACAAAATCATAAAAGAAAAACACAAAAAGAAAAAAATTTCTTCCTATTTCTTCCAACATCTTTCTAAATGCCCCGTAGCCTCTGAATAAATCCCTCATAGGTTTTTGACCCTGAAATTGAGATAACACTTCACCAACATAGGAAAAACATTAAGGATAATCTTATAATTCATGAACCAGTCCTTGTCCAACCAATTAAATTTGATATGGAAAATCCTAGAGAACAAACACTTAAAGAACCTTCTACACCTAATATGAATGAGAAACCTCTTGGTATTAAATATCCAAACATAGAGGCCAACTTCAAACTCAAATCGGGTTTGATTCATCTTTTTCCTCATTTCCACGGGCTAGCCGGTGAGGATCCACATCTCCACCTTAAAGAGTTCCAAGTGGTGTGCTCTACCATGAAGCCTCAATGGGATTATGAGTAAGAAATAAAACATCGAGCAGTCCATTTATCTATATCTAACTCGGCCGAGTAATGGCTCTACTACCTTCCTCCTGGTTCCATAACCACATGGAATGACATTAAGCATCTCTTCTTAGGAAAATTCTTTCCTGCTTTTCGTAATACATATATTTGAAAAGAAATAAATTGTTTTTATCAAATCCCAAGTGAATCACTCCATGAGTACTGGGAGATGTTCAAAAATAATATTGTAGCCTGCTGACACCAATAAATCCCTAATCAACTCTTGATCCAATACTTTTATGAGGGGTTATTGGTGATTGAGATAACTCTCATTGATTCTGCAAGTGGTGGTGATCTTGTTGATAGAACTCATGTCGCTACAAGATATATTATAAGAAACATGGATAATACACACAACAATTCCATACTGAAGCACATGATCTAGTAAAAAAAAGTCCAAGACAATCAATCCATAGAGGCGAACAAGATGACCGAGTGGAAGAGTGAACTTACAGGTCGTGTTTGATTACTAGTTGTGCCATCCAAAGTGCCAACCTCATCTTCTCCATAATCTATGTTTCCTGGACCTATGAAAAATAGTGGAATCTACCACTCACCTTCTCATCCAACAGACACATGTTCATAACTTCAATATGATCAATCCGATTCATCTGGAACAATGGAGATCAATGCAGAATATGCTCAGCGGAACCCCAACCCTCAATAATCTGGTCAGTTAATTAGGAACTTCAACCAACATCACTCTGAGCCCTTATCTTCTTCCTATAACCAAGGCCTGTGGTATGGTAATACCATCTCTCATCCCCCTAAATACACTCCTCAAAACCAAACCTCGATTTGATATGGTCAAGGTGTTGGTAACTTCCACCAATCTTGTCCTTTTTTTCCCTAAAAACAAATGAACAATCCTCCTCACGGATTCCGCTATCCGAATGAGCCTTCCCAATTCCCAAACCAATAAAATCTATTTCCCACGAACCAAACTCAAGGTAATCCCAATTCAGGATAGGCATCTTCTTCCAATAAACAATGGGAAAGTGCAATTGAAGATCTTTCCTCCTTCACCCATTCCAGCCTCAAAAACATTAAAACCCAAATTGGTCAACCGGCATCCCACCAAAGCTAGCAACAACAATCAAAATTTTCCCAACTGCCAACTCAACCATTACCCAACCCCAAGGGTAATGTAAGTGAAATTTCACTTAGATCAGGAATGAAAATTTCTATGCATCAAGATATGTCCTCCAACCCCCCTTAAATGATAAAATAGAAAATTAAAAGAAAAAGAAACATGAAAAGTAATCTAAATTCATTCCCTCACCTCCTTCCATTTCACATAGGAAACCAATTCCTTTTCCTCGAGCTGTTTATATGCCAATGAAGTCCTTTGAACCCTAACATGAAATTCTCGACATGTTTAGAAGTGTTGAATTGAACAGTCCCCTCTTAGATTCCATTAAAATAAATCCCTAAGTATGCCATGTTTCTTAAGGAATTCTCACCTGAAAGAGGAAACTTAAGACCATTGAAAATGATTCCACCCAACAGTATATTCCCATAAACAGAAAAGATCTAGAGACCTTAACAGTTCCACGACAAAATGGAAGTTACAACTTCGATGATGCACTCATAGACCTATGAGCCTCAATTAATTTCATGACCAAATATATCTTCTCTAACCTTCGTCTAGGTCCCTTACATCCAACAGGTGTTGTCATTCAATTATCCAATTGAAGAACTGCTAGACCTGAGGGTATAATTGAAGATGTCCTTGTTCGTGTGAATGATCTTACCTTACATGCTGATTTCTATGTCCTTAACATGGAAGGTGAGACAAATTATTCTCGATATCCCCTAATTCTAGGAAGACCCTTACTCATGACTTATAGAAATAGGATTTCTGTCCATTTTGGAATGTTATCCATGAAATTTGGTGACCAACTAGTGAAGTTCAACATTTTCCAAGCCATGCAATACCCATATGAGGATCACTCTGCATTCTCAATCCGTGCTTCTGAGTACACTTATAAGAGTCAATTGAACCCCAATCCATCATTTTCTCCATGTTCAAATGATAAAGGATCTTGTGAAATCCACACCATGATTAACAAAGTCATAAATGGTGATGTCGATGTGGACCTCTCATTCATAGACTCCATCAATCTAGTGGAACTTGAAAACTCTCTTCAATCCCACATCAACTATGATAGCTACTGCTCCACCATGGAATGTATTAAGGAAAATTAATCTAAAGAAACTAAAGTCCCTTCCTCCATTCCTGAGTTTTCTAACCCACAAATAAATGATGAGACTGAGCTGAAACCTCTTCCTGAACACCTGAAATAAGCATTCCTTTTCCATGATCACTATTATCATGTCATTATCACTTCTTCACCTACCAAAACTGAGGAGTCAAAACCTTTTCAAGTGTTAGAGGAAAACAAAAAGGCCTTAGGTTGGACCCTAGATGACATACCAGAAATCAACCCTGCTTTTTGCATCTATCACATCCATCTTGGGTAATCATCCAAACCAATTAAACAACCACAAAGATGACTCAATCCACTCATATTTGAGGTAGTTAGGGAAGAGATCACCAAGATTATTAAATCTAGTATTATCTATCCATCTTTTCATAGTGAATGGGTTAGTAAAATTCCAGTTATACCTAAAAAGGGTGCGATAACTGTTGTCACAAATGAACATGGGGAGGTAATCACAACTCGAGTGAAGAAAAAAAGGCCTATGTGCATCAAATACCGAAAATTGAATGTTGAAACATGAAAAGATCATTACCCTCTTCCATTCCTTGATCTATTTCTGGAACGATTAGTCGTAAAGTCACACTATTGCTTTCTTGATGGATACACCAATGACTTCCAAATCCCAATCGCACCTGAGGACCAAAAATAGACTACTTTAACATGACCCTTTGGAACATATGCATATTAGAGAATGCATTTTGTCCTTTTCAATGCTCTCACATCATTCTAGAGGTGTATGATGAGTATATTTTCTGAATTAATTGAACACAACATGGAAGTCTTCATGGAGGACTTTACAATTTATGGTGACTCATTTGAATTGAGCTAGAATTATCTCTCCATAGCCGTTCAAATGTGTGTGAATTGTAACCATGTGTTAAATTTAAAAAAATGACACTTTATGGTTGAAAATTGGATTTTTCTCAAACACATAATTTCAAAAGAGGGTATTGAAGTTGATCATGCCAAAATTGAAGTGATCCAATCACTTCCAGAACCCACATCTGTTTGAGACATCCATTCATCTCTCTATCATGCTGGTTTCTATTGGCGATCCATCCATAACTTCAGTAGTATTTCCCTCCAACTAACTCGGTTTCTCCTAAATGATGTCACATTCAATTTAAATGAGGTTTTCAAGAGAGCCTCCGTTTAAATAAAAACTGGTCTTACATATGTCCCAATAATCCAACCCCCAGATTAGTCTTTACCATTTGAGTTGATGTGTGATGCTTCTGATAGAGATGTTCTGGCTGTTCTTGGTCAAAGAAGAGAAAAACATCCTCATGTCATCAATTATTCTCCAAAAATCATTGGATGAAACTCAATCTCCCTACACAATGACTGAAAAAGAATCTTTTAGTAGTGGGTTTTTCCTTAGATATATTTTGGCCCTATGTCTTTTGTTCCAAAATCATCATCTTTATAGACCATTACACTATAATGTTCATCCTCAAGAAAAGTGATTCCCAAACAAGGCTAATTAGATGGATCCTAATTCTCCAAGAGTTGGACATGAAATAAAAGACAGACCAGGAAAAGAAAACCGTGTGGCTAAACACTTGAGTAGAATTTTAATTCTTCTCATTATGAAATAGTTGATCCACACTTTCCAAATGATCACATTTCACCTATCACTCCAAAAATACCATGGTATTCCCCAATTGTAAATTACATGGTTTCAGGTGTTTTTCTTGAAATTTTTCAAAAGAACACAAAATGAAGTTGAAAAGTGATACTAAATACTATTTTTTGGGAAGAAAATAATCTTTGGAAAACTGTGGTAGAAATGGTAATTTGGAGATGTGTTGTTGAAAATAAACATTCTTCCATCTTAGAATTTTGTCACTCAATTCCTGGTGGTGGCCATTTTGGACCACATAGGACCTCCCAAAAGGTCATAGACTTTGGATTCTTCTAGCCTTTATTCTTCAAGGACTCACATGAGTTCTTTCAATCATGTCCCACTTGCCAAAAGATTGTCACAATTTCCGTAAGAAATGAAATTCCCCAAAATCCGTTAATCTTTAGGGAGATCTTCGATGTTTGGGGCATAAATGTCATCAGACCATTGCCCCCTTATAATGGATTGTCATACATTCTTCTTGTGATTGATTAGGTTTCTAGGTGGGTCGAGGCCAAACCCACTAGAAAAGATGATTCACATATTGTAAGTGAGTTACCAATGACACACATCTTCCACCAATTTGGCACACCACATGCCTTGATAAGTGACTTAGGAACAAATTTTTGTAATAGAACCATGGATTATCTTTTGAAAATCATTGGTGTTGTATATAAAACATCAACTGCATATCACCCCCAAACAGATGGTATGGCTGAACATTCTAATTGATAAGTGAAAAAAGAGCTTGAGAGAATTGTAAAACCCACCCGAAAAGACTGGCCAGAAAGACTTGGTGAAGCACTTTGGGCTTATCGAACTGCCAATAAAACACCCATTGGGATGTCTCATTTTAGGATAGTTTTTGGTAAATCATGTCATTTACTAGTTGGAATCCAATATAAGTATTTTTGGATTGTGAAAACCTGTAATTTTGAATGTTAAAAATCTGGTGAAGAGAGATTTTTGGAATTGGATGAACTAGAGGAGCTTCAAATTGAATACTATGAGAATTCTAATCTGTACAATGAAGATGCTAAGGTACTCCATGAAAAACACATCTTGATAAAGGTATTCCATGAAGGTGAAAATGTATTTCTTTTGAACTCCCGATTTCGGCTTCACCCAGGTAATCATAATTCTCTTTGGGAATGTCCTTTTATTGTTTCTTATGTTAACCAATTTTGTGTAGTGAATGTAAAAGACCCCTCTTACAAAAGGAAATTCACGATTATTTGACATTGAGTAAAGCATAACCATGGGAGGACACACAATCCTGAAACCACATCAACTTCCATCAAATCCCAAACTTCTGCAGTTGAGCCACCACTAGATGGTGATGGAAACCCACCAAATCCAAACAAGGGGGCACCTTTTTCTATTTAACTCCTCTTCACTCCCCTATCTCTCTCTCTCTATTCTTCCTCCATCATTCTCATTTTTTACCACTTTCCTCATCACATTTTTATTTACTCTTTCTCTTTTGTGTGGTTGTGTAATATAAAAATGCAAAAAAACATTAAAATTTAAACAAATTAACAAAAAAGAGTCATATTTACTCACTTTCAAATTTTCAAAATTTTCCAACCATTTTTGGGAGTCAAAATACATGGTTTCATCTAATTTTTTTATTTTCTTCATAAGTTTGGATAAAGAATATTGTGTCAAAACAAAAAAAAATTGAATGCTCACTTTTTGATTTGGAAACTGATTTTCCCCAACCATGAGGAACAAAAATAGCTTTCATTCCAAGGCCACCTATGGCTATATTTTCAAAATGAGTGTTTTCTTCACCCCCATTTGTGAATCTTGAGTTTGTATACCTTCGATCTGAATTTCTTACTTTAGTGTATAATAAATGATAGAGGCATTTTCTGAACCACATGAGAATCACAATAGCCAAATAGACTCCCATTTACCTTACATTAATCATCCTTTTGAAATCCCTTTCAGGCCTATGAAAACCTTTTCTTTGATATCCACATTACAATCCCAATAAATTATCCCACCCATTATCAACATGTATTTTCATTGCATAATTTTTTGAAAATTACATTTGGGGGGATAATGTATTTCACTGTTTCGGTGCCCTTTTATTGATTTTCAATGAGTTATCAGCTCCTTGAGGGAAAGCATCCATTTTAGTGAGGGGGAGATGTTGTAAATCAGTGGGGTTTGGTAATGTATATATTCTTATAAAAAATTGTTTAAAATTTAATGATATGTGTTCAAAAAAAATTAATTAAAAGAAATGAAAAAAAACACAAAACAAAAATAAATAAAAATTAAAAAATTGGGTTGTGTCATGGGTTGGTCAAAAATAAATATTTCACAGCCTTTTATCATGTTTTAAATTTTAAAATTAATGTTGTGAAGAGATCAATCATGGGATGGGATATGAGAGTGAGATTTGTTTCATGTTCAACATTCGAAAAAATGTGAAAAAAAGAAAAAAAAAGAACACTTGCATTACATTATTATGTCATTGGGTGAAGTTTTGTGTTTTTTAAATATTCCATCTTCTCATAACCTATATATTTCCATCCAATTTTGTGTCTTATTTCACATTTTCATTCCCTAGTAAATATGTGTTTCTATTACCTTTCATGTCTCATTTGAAAAAAATGTGCATTTCTTTTTCCATTTTGGTGTTTTACCCCAGTTCTTCTCTCTATTGGACATTATATTCCTACCATCACATAGTCACAAAAACCCCTTAAAATACCTCTTAATTCTAGTTCACTTTTTATAGAGAGAGGAATATGAGATCTCTTTCATACTATTTGATTTTCACTTTTGGTAGGTGAATGAGTGAAGCTCCATAAATTAATTTTATCATCTTGAGAGGAGTAAGTTTTTGTGTGCCACCATTTACCATTTCTAAATTTGAGAATGAAAAAAATGAATGTTTTGGAAAATTGTTTCTATAACAACTTGTGGTGTAATTCAATATGGATGAGTGATATTTTCTAAACCTACTTTATTGGGGATTTTTTTTTAATATTTTATGGTGAGTGAAAATGGTTTTCATCATGTTTTTATATTTTTTGCACATGAGGACATGAACAAGACTAAGTGTAGGGGAGTTGATATTATTAATATTTTTTTGACTTATTATTTACTCCATTTACTGATTTTATATGAAATGAGCATAATTTGTGTGAAATATTAATGTTTTAATACTAAGTATAATTTTTGATCATTTTTAGAAGTAGTCCAATTGAGTTAGTTTATTATATTATTTATAACTCTAACTCAACAGACCCAAAATGTGTGGTTTTTGTTTTGTAGGATTCTGTATTTAGTTCCCCACATATCATTTGAAGGAATCATTGGCCCATTCTGCAATTTGGATGGTCATATGGACCACACAAAAAGACCCACATAATCTGTGAAGAAACTAGACCATCCATGAAGATTTAATTGTTGGGATCCATCAAGAAGTATAAATTCTTTTATTCTAATAAAAATTATGAGGTACAATGTAAGGAGTCTTGGATAAATATTCGAAGGCCCAAATTCAAAGAAAAGGGGCCAAAATGATTCATTTAAACTCATCCCACCATTTTGGCTGAGAAATAAAATCAGTACAGTATTCATGACATATCTCATGCTGTAATCATTCAATCAAGCTGTGATTTTTCATTGTGAAAGAGGAGATATAGCTGGTCGATGTTGTAGAATATTGTGTTCGGATTTGAAGGCATATTTATATTTATAAACCCATTCACTTTTCAGCCTTCTGAAAAGTATGTATTGAAATGGAAAGTTTAACCTTGTTTAATCAAACTGCTATAACAATGGTTCCTTAAGTCCAACTACCTCCAAATTTAGAGATTATTCGGAAAAAATTATTATCTAAAACTTAGGAGAAGTAGATATCTCTAGATTTCACTTTATGGAAGTCCAAATCGTTGAGCCCATGGGAGGGACTGATTGTGAATGCAAACAGTCGACTTCCTTGGACTATAAATACACCCCATCCTCTCCTTCAAAGGGGATGGAATTCTAAAAGATAGGAGAACATATTTTCAGGAAGAAATACTTTCCAAGGTCTTGGGAGGACCTTCCATACTCAGGTTTTCACTTGATATACCCTTCCTTCTCTCCTTGTTTCATTTTACTGTTGTGTTGTTCTTTGTTTGTAATCTTGTACGTCTTGGTTTTTGTATTTCTATTTTAATGAATGTTTCTTATTCTTCATATAATATTCTCATCCAACTCCTGTTAAATAATATCAGTGGATTTAAAATAGTTTAAATACAGTTGAATCCGTTTCCCTTATTATGATTTCTCATTCAATCTACTGTTATTATTTAATTTCAGTCATTATTTGTGTGTGTGTGTTCAACACACAACTATTTTCTTATACCTTACTTTTTGTTCTATTTATAATTCATAATTATAAACATTTCAACAATACTATTAACCAAAACAATGGATGAGTAAAATTACCATTCGTTTGAGAGATAATTTGGGGATGTTAAGTGATTGGGAGCATTTGCTCGATGGATATTGTTTAAATTAACATTGTGTATGTTAAACATAGAATGTCATGGATTAGTGATGTTATTTGTTTAACGTGTGGTTTCCATGGATTACTGGAACCATAAATACACAACCATAAACAAGCTCTAATTGAGAATTGAACCCTAAGATAAGTTAAGTCTTGGATTAAATCCTTAACACATAGGAATTCCAATCAACATTATCTTGTGAAGTAGGTGTTAATTTAAATGAAATATAAATCAAAGCTTAAGGATATCACATGATTAACTCCATAAAAATGAACTATCCCCAATCTTTATCAACTTGTTAAATTAAACACCAATCATTAATAAATTCATTTAAGCACTGCAAAACCCCCCAATCAAAATACAATCAACTAAAAACATTTGACTATTAAAAGATTATCATCATCGAGGATTCGACCTGAGTTATACTATACACATTAGAATAGCATCAGAACATTGAATGGTCAATAGGCAACAATCGTCCGTGCTTTTAATTCTCTCTTCAAACATTCTTGGTTTTAATTCTTCAACATCTTGTGATTTATCTGAACAACCTGATGAAAATTAATTATTTCTCAGGGGACCAACTGGCATGAGTTCGGCCCCAAAATGTTCATTAATATATCCTTTCATAAGATCTGTGATCATTAGGAGTTCATACAAATACATTTTAGGTTGATAAAAGTACGCAATATATTCATATACATGATGAATAATGTAAAAAAAATTATCATTAATTTTTTAGTGGTAATTATTGATTATATTGTTATATACACTATAATTTAAGAGAAACATGATATTATTTTCATAACAATTCATGAATTTATATGGGATAAGGAGTTATGATCCCTTTTATTATATGAAAGTGGAGGAGAGGTAATATAACATTCATTTTAAACAATGGGTTTCCTAAAAATGTTGGGGAATGATGAAATAATTGTCATTATTTATTGACTATGTATCCCCATCCTCATGTTATTGAGGAATATTTTCTTGATTCTTTCCTTACTGGGTTCTGTATAAATTAATTTTTAAGGAAACATTTTGTGACCATATCTATTGTATTCGATCATGATTCGAGATTCATAAAAAAATTGATATGTATTCAGAATGATATAAACATATTAGTTGATCATATTACAACCTACGATCATAATATTAATGAATTATATTAAATGAATATCCATGAAAAACAATACATTATAAGGTCCATCCCATTATACTTCCATGCATATTCAAATCATTATTTAACTTTTGTTGACTCTAATAATAAGTACAGTTTCCACACCATCATAAAAATAGAACTATTTGAATTGTTTTATACAATGTGATAATATACCACATAATGTTGTTATATGGTTAGAGAAATAAATTTATTGGGTCTATAAAATTTGATAGAGACACCAAGAAATGTAAGTTTATTCTAAATAATATCATGGTGGAATCAAACCAAAAAAAGGTCAATACATACAAATATATGAAGGATTTTGGATTCTATATATATTACTATGTCTAACTATTGATACCTCACTCAAAAAATTGTTTTTAGATTTGGATATAAAGGGAATTTGAGTTCATGTTTCATTAGGACTTTTGAATTTTTTTGTCTTACATAATTGAATAATATAACTTATACATGATAAAAATCATTTCACATATACAAAATAGATTTTAAATATCTCTTTTGAGGATTTATATGTTAGACCCGTCATATGTACTTATGGTAGATATACCTTAGATGAATCCTGACTTGTCAAAATAAGAAGAACTAATTCATATTCATTGTATGAGTGTGTAAGTTTATGAAATCTGATAAATGGACTATTAAAGGTTATTTGGTGGAATAAAAAGATAGATGAGGGGACATGGGAACATAAGATGATGTAATAATTTCATATATGCATTTAATTAATTTTTTACATCCAATTTCATTGAAAAAATTATTGGATAGAGGGGGAATGTAATACCAAATATATTATAGTAGTAAATATAAATAATCAATTATATAATGAATAATTTAAAATACAAGATACAATTTGATAATGTCCTTAACGGATGTTAATGGGAAATGAAAAAATTAAAATCAAATTAAAATGTTTTTTCCTTCAATATAACTACCCATACTTATCAGGTAACAAATAACTTACATTATATCCTTTTATGAGTGTTTTTTGTAATTCAATTCATTTGTGAAGTCTCATGTAGAATTTGTATCGTTTTTATTATTTTAAAATAATTTAAAGAGGTCTATGGTTTATACATTATTATTGGAAACTATGCCATTCTCCCTAGAAAATGGTGCACCTTGTTGATATGGATAATGAGTGGTGCATGGTTTGTTCATAGTTAGAGATAACTATAAGTCATTCTTAATAAAATTAGTGACTCAGTATATTGGGGAAAACTAATGGTTTTTTATTGGATTATGAAACCATGTGGGTGCCCATGAGAGGCATAATACCACACAAGATTGGTTTATGGTTTCTAAAAAAATGTAATGAAACCATGTGTGATATTTTAACTAACCTAAAAATATTGTATTTATAATATTAATCTGTAAAGAAATGACCCGGAATCCAGTAACCAGTGCTCCGAGTTGGTTCACCACATTCCTCAAGCCCACCACCTCGTATTGCAGAGGCTGCCGACTAGCACCGAGGCCCTAGGGTGTGATAGCGGTGAGACTATAACCTCATACCAGAGTAAGAAACAACCGAAATAACTAAGTATCATACACAGTGGAATTTAAAAAGAGTATGGAATAAATAAACAACTAAAATAGAACAAGATGTAATAGTAAAATGCTATAAAATCCCAAAAAACTATGTAATACAATACAACACTAGTCACTCACTGGGCTGACCATACAGATAAATTTACAAATTAAACTGAATGTAAAATTACATGGCTCTGCTACTAACTCCAAGCCAACCCACATACCCGATCTCCAAACATTGTCGAATTGCATTAGCCTGATCAGTACAACCACTCGAGTAGCTGCGCTCGATCATGAAACATTGGGCCTCAACCCTATCAACCCACAGTCTGTCACCATTGGTTCAACTAATAAAACACAAGAAACCCTTTGGGAAGTAATCACAACCTAACCCCTCTACTTCATCCAATAAAACAACAGAAACCCTATAGGATGTACTCATAGTCTATCCCCGATGTTTTAGCTTTAGAAATGACTCTCTGAGGAAGAAATCGCTGTTAGTTCCCCATATAGTCTCGTATCGGTAACTAAATGGCGCTCTGGGGAAGCAATCAACGTCCAATTCCACTTTGGCTGACATTGAGGAACTACAAACACTCTGAGGGAGCACTCAACATCCATCCCCCCTATGGTCTCACATCTTAATAAAAAACAGACACTATGGATAAGCGATTAGTATCCATTCTCCCTATGTTCTACTATACTAGGTTCTCAGGGCCCTGTGTAAGTGAATCGTGAACAACGATATATGGAATAAAATTTAAGCCTCAAAAACTACTTGGTAAATCGTCTACAACATATCATATCATGTCAGATAAAATTACTCTATCCTAACAATACTAGGAATGGAAAACAAAGTAGCCTAACAGAAAAAGCCAGACCAAACGGTGGATATCAAGCAACATGGGAAAACACATCTACAACAAGTTAAATAACCCTATTCACAATCAAAAAACATCTACTCAGAAACACAGGCATATTATGCCTCCCAATAAATGATAAAGATTCCTCACATCAGGATCAATAACCACAAACTAGGATGCACCTCTAGTAACCACTACAACATCATCAAACCAAGTCAGATATAAACAAATGAGTGAAGGTGGCGTGAACGCCCAACACAATAATACATCTAGATCCATAAGGGATTACTTGTTTGGAATGGGTTCTAGGTGACACCCAAACATTATCTTTACCCAAACCTGACATAACAACCTAGGGTCGGTCAAAAAATGGGCACCCACTAGGCCCCTCAAGTCAAACACTAAGGAGGCATCATACTCGGGATCCTAAATGTAAACATGAGAGAAGGTATACTACACGGGATACATAGTGAAAATTAAGTGAGGAATCATTAATGGGATCCAAAAATGAAAGAAAATATAGTCATTCAATGACATGGTCCTCTCAAAGGATAAACAAGAGAGGGATCTTACAAAGGACTCCCTATGTCAGCACACATGTAAAGGCATCCCTCAGGGGATCCATGGAAGTTCCTGGTATCACGACCTCATAGGCCAGAAGGGATCTTCTAATAAGGGGAACTTCCTCTATAGAGTAGGTTACATGAGATAGCTCACTAGTCATCTCATATTAAAGGTCTCAACTAAGTTGGTCTGAACACCCAACCCACCATCCACACCAAGTCTCACTCTCAGGTGTCAACTGAACTCGATAACTCGAGGAAGAACCTCTCAATTTAGATAAAAACCCAGAGAACACCATTTAGATAACCTCTAAATTTCTAAAATATTCCACCATTTAAATATACATGAAACAACACACAGAATGGACTACTCACACACCCAATTCTGACTTCCAGGGCATAAGTTATCCAAAAACAACTAAACTGAAGTTCTACATAGCCAGAACACATGGTCAGACCCATGTGGTCTACCTATGTAATATTAAAAAGTGTGTAAATTACTATACATGGCGTGTACTATTCACAAAAAGTCACTATGTGTGCGTTTGTACCTGAACACATGCCCATGTGCCACTACATGGTGTGTACTTATAGTACACGACGTGTACTCTTTAAAACCAATATTCAGTCTTCTATTTCACATGGACGGTCACACGGCCATCCCTACATGATGTGTACTTAATGTAAAAAATGCATAATTAAGAAAAAAGTTATATTCGCTGAATGGGAAGAACACACATCGTGTTCCCGTAGAACACACGTCTTGTATTCCAGGTTTTCTGATGGGAAATCCCTCAAAACATCTGAAACACCTATTTTCGCCCCCAAAAGAATAGATACAACCTCAAAGGGACACAAGTAAGACAAATAAGGCTTTAAATACTTAAATTTTTTTAAATGGGATATTTTTTGAATGCCTTAATGACCCTACATTTGGGTGGGAAATGCCGAAGCTTCGGTTGATTTCGCAGCTCACGGTTGCCGTACGCCGAATCAGCACATCGAGAGATTCGAATCGGTACCCCTCTTGCCTCCCAACTCACTCTCTTTCTAAAACTCCAACTTCTCCCCTAGTTCACGACCAAGGAGGAGGAATAGGAGACGTTTTCAAGGGGGGTTTAAATAAGAGGAGGAAGAAAACAAATGAAAAGGAAAAGAAGAAAAAGGGGTTCGGGCCGTCCCAAGCGCCCAACATGAGTTTATGCCTTACCTAGGCTAAACTCCCCAATCCGAACTCAATAGCGAAGAAGGAATCTCAACCCGACACACCGTTTAAAATTTATTGCGATACTAACATGCACAAATAAATTAAAATTTAATTTAATAATATTAAATATTAAATATTCCGCCTAAATTCGTACAACACAAAATTCCACAAAACTATTATACTGGGGTCAAATCTTTATTCTGGGACTAACGGAGTTTACAAAAAATCATCCAATATTAGATGGTAGGGGGAAATGACCAATTTACTGTAAAACCCCAAGATTTCATAGTACGTTATTTTTTCAAAGTAATTCAATAGTTTGCACTACACGCAACACCGAGTTCTAGCGCACCATGACTTACCAAACTAGCCATTCAAAAGCAGTTATGAATAGTATTAACTGAATTTTGAACCTTATATAATAATTATAATTTTAGAATCCATATTATTAGTTTCTTAGACATAATGTTAGAACAAATACATTTTTTCAGATAAAAGAAGTATTTTTCAAAAAATGCAATTTTACCGCCTTTTAATGGAGAAGCCTTTTTAAATCCAATATTTGAAAATTATATATATTAAAGATGACAAAATAAACATCTTAATTATAATTGGGACATAAGAGTTTAGTTTCAATAAAATATTGGTGTTTTTCTGATAACTTTCATATTTCAGTGAATAGTGAAAAATACTATATTTTAACTAAAAACAACTTTTTTAATCAAAATATTTTATAGTTTTAAATTATACATTTTAATGGTTTGGAGGTATAAATATATTATATTTTTACCATTTAATCCAATATTGGCCATTGTAAGTAATTTCACTTTTAAATTGGACATAAAAAATTGTCAAACTTTTGATAGTTATTTTTTCTTAGAAACACTCCATTTGGTTTTGATAGCGGGAACTAATTTTAAATTAATAAATTAAACTTATATTTTTTTAATTTGGTAAAATAGACCTCATTATTGAATTTGTCATATCAAAATTAACTTTTTCTAAATTCTTGGTATTTTTCTGAAAACTTTCAATTTTTGATGAATAGTGAAAAACACTAAGTTATTGGTTAAAACCAATTTTCTATTTAAATAATAAATAATTTCATTTAAATTTATTTTAGGTAAAAATAGATACATAATACCTATAAAATTTCAATGTAATTAATTGGAGTCAGTTTACAATAATTTTGGACATATAAAAATTTTATTGAAATTTTTACCGTCTTTTACCCATCTCTTAAGAGAATTTTCAAATTCACATAAAACATAATTTAACCGCTTCTATGAGTATAATTTCTAAAATCTAAGAGACAAAGTTAATATCAAGGAATAAAATGTGGTTTAATAAGATAAAAATAATTTTTGGTGAATAGAAACATTTTACATTTATTTACCATAGAAAAAAATAAAATAGGGTAATTATGGGTAAAAATTAAATTAGTATTACCCAAAAACATGTCCTAATTCTATTGGATATGTACAATTATACCCAAAAATACCTTATTAATAAAATATGAACATCTTTGGTCAACTTGGACTAGATTAGGACATTTATTATTATTTAATTTAAAGAAGAGTTAAAAGAGTTAAAATCAAAGTTTTATAACTAAAACAATTTTAATATAGGATAATATAGAAGATAAATTTGATTATAAATACTCGTTAGAAATATTAAATGATTTCATAAGTAATGGTATTTTATTTATAATTTTTATACCTCTATTAATTTAATTTATTTATGAGACAATGGTGATGCAGTAATTACCTAATTAATGAAATATTAAAATAATTGATATTATAAATGTCCAAATAAATGTAATTTGAGACTTTTTATGAATCCCAATAATTTTCTAGGTTAATATGATATATTATTATTGGGTATATGAAATTAATTTTAGGTAATAATTCTATTATATATTTATCAAAAACAAAATACCCAATAGTGTCAAAATTGACATAAAAGAATTTTTAAAATAAATATCGTATTATTAATTGATATTATATTACTAAAAATATACTGTTCTTCCAAAATACTTATATAATGATATGTGTATCAGGAATGGACCACTTGGGGGTCTCTCAGAAGTATATAGTATGTTTATTAACTATATTATATAAAAATACAAAGAGTCATGGTAAATGTCAAACTATTTAACTAAGAGTTAAATCTAAAATATAAGGTTACTATAGTGATCCAAACATGAATTAAATCTATTGGTTGAGTGGTTTTAGACCCATAACCACCTTAAAAAATGAATAATCCACTTTTGAGCCATTAGAAACCGCATATGAATTTATTATAAATTAATACTTTATGTGTTTCCTAAAGAGCCCCGCCTCCCCCTTATAAAAGGACACCACTTCTAACCAAATATTTATACCTTAAAAGCCTTTTGTTTTGGACATAATCTGCCCAAATACCCTCTCAACTCTCCTCCCTTTATCCTAGAGGCCTTATTTTAGTCATAAATCTAACCTAAGTAGCCCTTTTGATCAAATAAAAAAAAAGAACCCGAACAAGAGGTAATGTTTTCACCACCCTCTACCGAGTTCTTTTCTTCTTACACTTCTTCTTTATTTGTTATTTGCATTCTAAAATAACAACTCCAGTATCTTCTATATACTTTAATGTTATTATAAATATGGTATAACCATATTAAGTATTCTATCCATCCTTTTAATGACATGACACCATACGTGCGTACGTACAACCTACCGTCTCCACGTTGTGGTGTAATTGTTATTCGATACATTATTATTTGTATGGGTATAATAATGATGTTACATTCATGTAAATAATTAATATAACATGATAATGATTCTGTATGTATGATATACTATCGAATTTTATATTATTTTAATATCAATAGAAAGTTATTGTCGCACGTGCGTATGTACTGATTACCGTCTCCATGAATGCAATGAGATTCATTCCCCATCATATCCATTCAAGAAAAAATTTTATTTGATTATTAAAAATAATTTTTAGAGACATGATATCATTCTGGATATGAATAATATACATCCCATCTATAGCAAATATGGATCACAAAACAAGTAATATAATGAAAAATGAATCTGTTAACACCCGAAATGATGATAATACTAAGATATTATTAACAAATCAATGTTAAAAGATCATATATGATATCATAATAATGTATATGATTCTTGTATAATTTAATAACAATTAATTCACCATTATACAAGAGGTTAACCTACCATCAACCATGTAAAAGTACAAGGTAAGTATTTATTTCACAATCTTTTCATTATCCGAGGTTGTTTATATATAATTATCTACTAGGACCTCTTTATCATCAACATCCATGTTTCTTAAAAATGTATTTCAAAACATTCTTACCATTTTACAGAATCTGGGTTAATGTAATTTATACCCTTTTTTTACTTTTTATAAGAAGTTTATAAAGGAATCTTTGCGTCATTTTCCAAACAAGGTCCTTTTAAACCTTTTCGATAAAATTAAGGTAAGAATGTATTTTTTTAACTTATATGGCGGGTGTGGCTATTTTACACTGTTGTAAAATCTTCAAAGAGACCCTTAAAAGCTTATAAGAATATCTTCAAAGTAAATGTTTTATTATTATTATGTGACTTTTAAATGATTTCAAAAAAATATACATTTCTCTCAAATAGTTTTGATTTCATCAATGTCAACATCCTTTGATGGATTTTATGTTTATTTGAAGTTGATTTATTATGATACAAAACATCTATATTGTAGTGAAGGTTTTTTGATATGTTTGACTGTGTATGTGTTATTTTTATACCATTAATGGTTTATGGAGAAAGTATTTACATTTCATATGCTAGTTTTAAAACGAATGTTTTTGTTATGTTTAAACCTATTCATATGAGGAATGCATTGGACTTAGTAAGTGATGGGTGGATCCCACTATAGCTTTTCGATGCATCAGTAGGTCTCATGAGACACACTAGTTTCTTGGAATGGGGCCTTGAAAAAATATTATTTGTAGTCTTGGCACAAGTCCTTGGCTACGTGGTTATGATAGTCTTGCATTATGCATTCGATCATTATGAAAGTGGTTACTAATATTTCATGTGATTATTCGACTATTAGAATATAAATGTGAATAAGAAAATGGAATTATTTCATTTTATTTCTACCATATTATGCTGATGTTCAAATTTAAAAGGATTTTGTTTTAGTTATACATTGCCTTAAATGTTTATACTTATTTATTAAAAGTTTTTGCTATATTTTTATCCTTACTGGGCATTTGAGTGCACCCCTTTATATGTTTTATTTTTCCTAGGATGTGAAGAAGTATTTTATGAATGACCTATAGGGATAGTATAAGGGGATATGAGTGTGGAGAAAATATGTTATTGTAGTTTTCACTTTATGATGTAATGTAAACTTTGTGAATGTATCTAGTTATTCCAAGGCTACTAAACTAATTGGTCCTTGGAGACATGATCTTTTTTGATCATTCCAATGTTACGTAATAATGCACCGACTCTGGGTAACTGGGGTCGGTGCATTATAGTTGGTATCAGAGAAATTTTAGTACAAAACATGGAAGCTAGATTTAGATAATCCTTGGTTAGAGCACATAGACCTAAGATGGAATTTGGGGATTAGTATAGAAGAAATTCCTAGAATTTTGGTAATGTAGATATTTTGTGAGTTTTCCAAGTAAATACGTCTCAATCTGGATACGAGCAGGTAGAGGCGGCTCTGGCACAGATGTACCTAGGGGTAAAATTCAAAAACACCGCTTTGAGCTAGACTCAAACGGGAACTGGTGCATGACAATGGGCATTGCTACACTCTTGGTTACGACACTCCCGGGGGATATTCTTAAGATAATTCTCATTGTCTTTACAAATAATTATAAAGGGTTTATGAGTATATACTTCCTTAATGAAAACATTTTTATGATTATGAATTATATATATAAAACATTCATTTTAAATTAGGTATTTTACAAGTTTGGAATTATTCATTGCAATTCATAAACTGACCTAGTGTATGCCATTGAATAGAAATTGTGCTCAGTAGAAGGAATGTGAACTCCAACAACACATATAATCCATAGAGTAGGAAGGATCATATCTTCCACGGTATTAAGCCAACATTTAGAAGGGAAATGGTACCGCATGTTTTCTCAACATATGAAGAAATAGTCTCATGTGTTAATAATATAATTAAAGAATTCTCTGAGTCCTATGGTTTTGAAGGGAATCATGAGAAGAAAGGGATGGAAGAGAGAAATATGGATAAAGGGGAGAGGGAAAAAAAGAATTTCCCATATGTGACAAATGTGGGACGAAACACCCTAGAACCTGAATGATGGGAATGGGAGTTTGTTATAAGTGTGGAGAAAAAGTACAACAAGTACGTGACTACAAGGGTCAGAAAAAAGTTTCAAATGTACAATGCTTCATCTACAAGGAGTTGGGACACTACACGAACCAATGTTCAAATCATCAGAGTATTCCCCAAATGATGCTATTGGATAATAATCATGTTATGATACTTCCACAGATGAGGAGGAATGATTAGAGTTCTTATGTTGTTATTAAATAATTATGTCATGTTAGTGTTGTATCAATGATGTACTGGTTATAATAATTATGGAGTATATAAGGATTGTAGTGCATTACTATTTCCTTAAGGACTTGAGATTGTGTGGAACCAAGAAAATTGAATCAATAACATGGTAAATTTTTAGAAAATATATAGTTGAGAGAAAGATAAACCATAATATGGTTCTGATACTGAGGTAGTGATTTTAGAATAATACATGATTGATTGGGATAAATTATATTAGACAATCTTGACTACCTTGGAATAGATTACTGATTTGTATAACCCATCATTTTTTTGAGTTAACAATATTTTTTTATAGAAGGAACATATCCATTATTCTATAAGGAATAAGGGATCATGAATGTAATCAATAAAGTTTTATGGTAATTCAGGATGCTATAGTGTTTTAAAAGAATACATGATGAAGGTGTTCACATGTTATTACGCGGTAAAAAGGATCTTCATTGTGTTTAAATTCCCTATAAATTTTGGACTGTGAGTTTGGATAGAAGTATTTTGGATAAGTCTAAAGGTTGGAATGGATTATGTTTGAAACGTTATTTTTGGATTTTTATAAATGGACAACACATAGACTGTGTGACAACCCGTCACATCAGACAATGCTGCGGGAATCGAACCCACAACCATAGTGCGAATTGGATTTATCACCTACCACTGGACTACATGAAGTTTTTGGATGGTATAATATAGGTTTTTTAAAGGGTGCGATATTTGAATTATAAATTAATTATATTTGGAACCCTATGCTATTAGGATAAATAGAGTATTTTTGAGTTGTATTATGTTTTGGGGCGAAAGATGAGTTTTTGGTAAAAATTTATTAATGAAAAAAACACTAATTACAAATTATGTATATCTCCTTGTGATCTTATCCAATTTCATAAATAAATTCTCCAACATTAAGAAAAGGAACGTAGAACAAAAACGTTGTCCTAGATGGTACCTTAGATCATCACAAATTTATGGCTTTGTGATTGTTGGCCTTTTCATAGCCATGTTATCTACCAATCTCCAAATGATATTTATGGTTATATTTCTCTTCCATATCCATTCATTATTAAATGGAACCCCATTATGTGTTAGTTTCGGTAACCTTCATACTTACCACTCATTATTTTCAATAGAGGCCTCATTAATCCATTTTTCGATGTGGGATTTCAACTAAGATATTTTGAAATGTCAACCCCAAGTTTCCAATACCAAGAATAAATTGCAAGGAAGAAATTTATGGAAGTAGGTAAGAGTGTGACACACCAATATTTCATAGTATGTTATTTTTTTTCAATGTAATTCAATAACTAGCACTACACGCAACACCGAGTTCCAGCACACCATGACATACCAAACTAGCCGTTCAAAAGCATTTATGAATAGTATTAACTGAATTTTGAACCTTATATAATACTTATTAATTTAGAAACAATATTATGAGTTTCGTAGACATAATTTAAGAACAAATACATTTTTTTGGATAAAAGAAGTATTTATCAAAAAATGCAATTTTACCTCCTTTTAATGGAAAAGCCTTTTTAAATTCAATATTTGAAACTTTTAAATATTTAATTTGACAAAATAAACTTCTTCCTTAGAATTGGGACATAAGAATTTATTTCCAATAAAGTTTTTGTGTTTTTATGATAACTTTTATATTTTGGTGAATAGTGAAATATACTATATTTTAACTAAAAACAACTTTTTTAATAAAAATTCTTTAGAGTGTTAAATTATAAATTTTAATGGTTTTAAGGTATAAATAGATTATATTTTTACAATTTAATCCAATGACGGTCATTTTAAGTAATTTTACTTTGAAATTGGACATAAACAAGTGTCAAACTTTTGATAGTTATTATTTCCTAAAAATACGCCTTTTGGTTTTAACAGTGGGAACTAATTTTAAATTAATAAATAAAACTTCTATGTTTTGAATTTGGTAAAATATAATTCAATATTGAATTCAGAATATCAAACTTACCTTGAGGTGAATTTTTAGTATTTTTCTGAAAACATTCAATTTTTGATTAATAGTGAAAAACATTGAGTTATTGGTTAAAATCGACTTTTTATTTAAATAATTATGTATTTTATTTTTATTTATTTTCTGTCAAAATATATACGTAATACCTATATAAGTTCAATGTAATTAATTGGAGTCAGTTTATAATAATTTTAGACATATAAAATTTTTATTGAAATATTCACATTCTTTTACCCATCTCTTAGGAGAATTTGAAAATTCACATTAAACATAATTTTACTACTTCTGTGAGTAGAATTTCGAAAATCCAAGAGACACGGTTAATATCAAAGAGTAAAATGTGGTTTAATAAGATAAAAATAATTATTGGTGAATAGTAACATTTTACTTTTATTTACGACGTTAAAAGGTAAATAGGGTAATTAAGGGTAAAAATGAAATTATTATTACCCTAACACATGTCCTAATTATATTAGAAAAGTATAATTCAACAAAAAAACCTTAGGAATAAAATATGAACCTCTTTGGTTCACTTGGATTAGATTAGAACTTTTATTATTATTTAATTCAATGTAGAGTTAAAAGAGTTAAAATCAAAGTTTAATAACTAAAAAAAATTTAATATAGAGTTATACATAAGATAAATTCAATTATAAATATCAATTAGAAATATAAAAATATTTCCTACATAATGGTATTTTATTTATTATTTTTAGACATTAAATAATTTAATTTATTTACGACACAATGGTGATGCAGTAATTACCTAATTTATGAAATATTAAAATAATTGATATTATAAATATCCAAATAAATGTAATTTGAGACCTTTTATGAATACCAATAATTTTAAAGGTTAATTTGAAATATTAGTATTTGTTATATGAATTTTATTCGAATTAATAATTCTGTTACGAATTTATCAAAAACAAAATACCCAAGAGTGTCAAAATTGACATAAAAGTGTTTTTAAAACAAATATTATATTATTAGTTGATATTATATTCATAAAATTATATTCCTTTGAAAAAGGACTTATATAATTATATGTGTATCATTAATGGACCACTTGGGGGTCTCTTGGAAGTATATAGTATGTTTATTAACTATATAATATAAAAATACAATGAGACATGGTAAATGCCAAACTATTTAACTAAGAGTTAAATCTAAAAGTTATGGTTACTATAGTGACCCAAACCTATCTAAAATCCATTTTTTGAGTGGTTTTAGACCCATAACCACATTATAATTTGAATAATCCACTTTGGAGGAATTATAAACCGAATATGATTTTATTATAAATTAATACTTTAAGATTTCCCTAAAGAGCCCCTCCTCCCCCTTCTAAATGGACACCACTTCTAACCAATTATTCTTACCTTGAAAGCCTTTTGGTTCATACAAAATCTGCCAAAATACCCTCTCAACTATCCTCCCTTTAATCCAAGAGGCCTTTATTTAGTCATAAATCCAACCAATGTAGCCCTTTTGATCAAATCAAAATGAAGAACCCGAAGAAGAGGTAATGTTTTCATCACCCTCTTTCAAGTTCCTTTCTTCTTCCACTTTTTCTTTCTTTTTATTTCCATTATAAAATAATAAATTCAGTATATTCTATATATTGTGATGTTATTATAAATATGGTATAACCATATTCAATATTATATACATCATTTGAATGACATGTCACCATACGTGCGTACGTACGACCTACCGTCCCCACATCGTGGTGTAATTGTTATTCAATACATTATTATTTGGATGGGTATAATAATGATGTGGAAATCATGTAAATAATAAATATAAAAAGATAATTATTCGGTATATATGATATAATATCCAATTATATATTATTTTAATATCAAAAGAATGATATTGTCGCTCGTGCGTACGTACGGATTAACGTCTCCATGAACGCGATGAGATTCATTCCCCATCGTATCCATTCAAGAATAAATTTTAATAGATTATTAAAAATAATTGTTAGAGACATGATATAATTCTGGATATGAATAATATACATCCCATACATAGAAAATATGGCTCACATAACAAATAATATAAAGAAAAACGAATCCCTTAACACCTGAAACAATGATAATAATAAGATATTATTAACAAATCAATGTTAAAAGATCATATATGATATCATATTAATGTATATGATTATTTTATAATTTAATAACATCTATTTCACCATTATAATGGAGGTTAACCTACCCTCAACCAAGGATAAGTACAAGGTAAGGGTTTATTTCACAATCTCTTCATTATCTGAGGTGGTTTATACGTAATTTTCTGCTGGTACCTCTTTATCGTCCACATCCATTTTTCTTAAAAATGTATTTCAAAACATTCTTATCATTTTAAAAAATGTGGGTTAAAGTCATTTATACTCCTATTTTACTTTTTATAAGATGTTTATAACAGAATCTTTACATCATTTTCCAAACAAGGTCCTTTTTAATCTTTTCGACAAAATTAAGGAAAGAATGTCTTTTTTTATCTTGTACAGCGGGTGAAGCTATTTTTCACCGTTTTAAAATCTTCAAAGATTCCATTAAAAGTGTATAAGAACATTTTCAAAGTAAATTTTTAATTTTATAATTAAGTGACTTTTAAATGATTTCAAAAAAGAGACATTTCTCTCAAATAGTTTTGATTTCATCTATGTCAACAGCCTTCGATGGATTTTAAGTTTATTTGAAGTTGATTAATTAAGATACAAAACATCCATATTGTATTGAAGGTTTTATGATACGTTTGACTGTGTATGTTTTATTTTTATACAATTCATGGTTTATGGAGAAAGTATTTACATTTCGTATGATAGTTTTAATAAGAATGTTTATGTTATGTTTAAACCTATTAATAAGAAGAATGAATTGGACTTAGTAAGTGACGGGAGGAGACCACTATAGCTTCTCGATGCATCGGTAGGTCTCACGAGACAAACTAGTGTCTTGGAACAAGGCCTTGAGAAAATCTTATTTGTAGTCTTGGCACGAGGCCTTGGCTACGTGGTTATGATAGTCTGGCATTATGAATTCCATCATTATGAAAGTGGTTACTGATATTGCATGTGATTATTAGACTAGTTTAATATTCATGTAAATAAGTAAACAGAATTATTTCATTTTATTTCTACCATATTATGCTGATGTTCAAGTTTAAAAGGCCTTTGTTTTAGTTATACATTGCCTTAAATGTTAATGCATATTTATGAAAATTTATGCTATATTGTTATTCTTACTGGGAATTCGAGCTCACCCATTTCTATGTTTTATTTTTCCTAGGATGTGAAGAAGTATTTTATGAATGACCTACAGGGATAGTATAAGGGGATATATGTGTGGAGGCAAGATATTGTTGTAGTTTTCACTTTATGATGTAATGTAAAATTTATGAATGTATCTAGTTATTCCAAGGATACTAAACTAATCAGTTCTTAGAGACTTGATCTTTTGTGATCATGCTAGTGTTACGTAATAATTCACCAACTCTGGGTAACAGGGGTCGGGGCATTATATTTACCCCTTACGGGCATCCAACAACAAAAATTTAAATTTCTGCTCAAAAAGACCATCTAGAAAATAGGGGTTCTTACAAAATCCCCACCTAAAACCTTCTCCTCCCCGAGAATCCCAATGAATGGACCAAAAAACATGCTCCAAACCCGAGTATTTGTACAACCAAGCTATCTGGATTGTCCCACGACCATCCTTAAAGCATTAACTACCACATTCTCCATATAAGATATACAACTATGACCAAACTGGTACTCCCCACCATAGGAATACCCTTTTCGTCATCATAAATGAAAATTCGGTGATCAAAAGCTCCTGGAAAACACCAAAGTTTAACATAAACAAGGAAAACCACCCTCAAAGAGACAATGGTTCACTCCCCAACATATGGATTTCCTTACACCACTCTGAGAGCACAAACAAAAAATGTTCCATCCTCAAAAAGGATGAACATTAAGAAATAAAAACGAGCATGATGTAGTGTTGAAGCTCTCTCAGCATACTCAAGATGAATCAAGATATCACATGATCTTCTCTTACAGGAGTACACTAATATTTCACCAGAGGCATGTCCAGCTCCCTCTGAGCCACACTAACATCCCACCAAATCCCGAACAGGATTCAAGCATGGGTCAACCATTTCATAGTAATCCTACATTTCACAAGGTCACCTACACAACATAAGGACATTCCAACACAACTTCCAGGATCCGAGTCCATAAAATGTCTTGAAACATCAATCCTTGGATCACACCTCTCTACTCACTATTTTAGATTCAAATGATTCCACCCCCAATAGTAACATTAAAAACACTAGTCGACCAGGCCAGACACCAGAACAATCATGCCCATCGAAGCTAGCCTCGAAAAAAAATCACCACCAAAAGGAATTGGAAATAACTGGCCAAACATTCTCACAATGGTTTCCCTTGAACAGAACAGACATCAACCTACAAGGGTTTGAGTCAAAACCAAGGGTGTCTAGTTCTTCCACCTTTCCCTAGAGAAAAAACCTCACAACTAGGTCATAATGTCTAACCACCTAGCCCAAAAGATCCAAATCCTCTCAAAAGATAGTAAATATCACAATGACCAAAGAATGTCAAAACTAAATCACAACCTACAAGGGCCTGGGTCTCCTTCAAGAATCCTTAGAAGGAACTACTCCCTAGATATCAGAACCCAAGAAGAAGAGAAATTGAACTAACACTCATCAGATATATATATAAGGAAATACCAAAAGGAGGTACAGTTCATAAGAAAAGCCTTAGTATCTATCAACATCATACTCGTCAATTTGTCTAGATAACCATAGAACTGAAAAAAACACCAAATAAGGGGCTAAATAGAAAGAAATCACCTTCCACATAGACCAACTAGGATCACTAAACCATATATGTATGAGGAATGAGTCATCATCCTCAACAAAAAAGCCTCAATGTAGTTCCACGTAACCTTACATGAGAGTAAAAAGTATGGTTAAGCAGGCCAAAATGTCTCAGTCATCAGTAAAAACACACACTAGCAGGCCTATATGGGGTGAATCCTACTTGAATACTATGATGCATGAGATGCCTCTTGCCTTTGTCAGCCAAGAGTCAAAATCTGTCTTTTTCCTCTTTATAATGGCCAAGATCCATAGATCCATTGTAAATCAAAACACCACACAACATGTGCGTCGCTCAAGGTGAAAACATATACAACTATAACATCTCAAAATCAAAAGAGCAATCCCAAACCATAGCAACTAGGAATTCTTACCGAAACAAGTGTTCTCGACGCACCAGTCCGATATCCATCTTAGGTTCCGAAAAAATCCTGAAACTTCTATCTACCATATCTCAAATAGTAAATACCAGGAAAAAGAAAACTTATCTGATACCACTTTGTAACCACCCGACCCGGAAGCCACTAACCAGTGCTCTAAATCGGTTCACCACAAGGCCTCAAGCGTGCCTCCATGTATGCTAGAGACTTCTGACTAACATCGAGGGCCTATGGTGTGATAGTGGGGAGACTATTACCTCATACCAGAGTAAGCAACAATGGAAATAACTAAGTACCATACACAGTGTCAAGTCAACAGAGTACAAAAGAAATAAAAAACTGAAATAGAACAATTTTTAATTGTAAAATGTTGTAAAATCCCAAACAACTTTGCAATACAATACTACAATAGTCACCCACTAGGATAACCATACATCTAAAAGTAAAAAATAAATTGAAAGTAAAAGTACATGTCTCTACTACTAACTCCGAGCCATCCCACGTACTCAATCTCTAGACACTATCAAAATGCATCCGCCTGATTAGTAGAACAACTTGAGCATCTTTGCTCAATCATGCCACACTAGGCCTCATCCCTATCCATCATGCAACTCTTGCTCAACCTGAAAAGTAGACATAAGGTCTACACATACACTGAGGTTCACATGCATGGGTGAGAAATAATCTCAGTAGGGAACCCCGACAAGAAACCTATAACTGTGCTGCTAAAGTGTAAGCAATAACAATGTGATCAGCCAAGCTAGAACACACAAAAAAAAGAAAGTAAACCAAACGTGCAACCGCAGTTGAACTCAGGGTATGTAGTCCCTGTCAATTGGGAAAGTGCCACCATGGATATCCATATCTATACACATACACATGTATTGTCCCATACATATACACATATACATGAATATGACTATTCACAATTAGGTGAAACAAATAATGATAAACCAAATCAGCAGTCAATCCTTGGGACAAGAAGCCCGATTTCCGGGAAATCCTGTGCTCGGGAATTGAGTTGGATGTCGTTACACTCAATCCATGTATCATTAAGTTGATTTATGGTTATGTAATCCCATAGACATGTACCTTCTTTGGTCAGGACTAGAATTATATCTCTAAACAAGATAAACAAAATAAATGTAACCCTAGGGGAAGTACTCACAGCTTGTCCCCTATAGTTCAACCAATCAAACACAAGAATCCCTCTGGTAAGTACTCACAGCCAAACCTCTATGGTTAAACCAATCAAACACAAGAAACCTTATAGGAAGTACTCAGATTCTATCCCCTCTAGTTCAGCTTTAGAAAAGACTCTCTAAGGAAGCACTCAGTCTCATATCAGTTACTAAAAGGAACTTTGGGGATATAGTCAATGTTCAATTACCCCTTTGGACTGCATTGAGGAACTACAGACACTCTGAGGCAGCACTCAATGTCCACCCCCTATAGTCTCGCATTGTAAAAGTAAACAGACACTCTAGAGAAGCCCTCAATGTCTATTCTTTCTATGGTCTACTACACCTGGTTCTCACGGCCCTATGTAAGTCAATCATGCACAAAAATATATGGCCTCCAAAGTAAAACTCAATAACTACTTGGATAACAATCTACAACATATCACAACATTTTAGATAAAATAACTCCATCATAACAATACTATTCATGGAAAACAAAGCATCCTAACATGCAGAGCTTGACCAAACCATCAATATCAAGCATCATGGGAAAATATATCCACAACAAGGTAAATAACCGTATTCACAATCAAACCACCTATACTTAGGAACACAGGCATAGAAGGCATCCCAAAAAACAATAAAGACACCTTACATCAGGCTCCACAGACACCAACCAGTAAGCACCTCTAGTAACAACTACTACATCACCAAACCAAGATAGATATAAACAAACGAGTGAGGGTGGCTCAAAATCCCAACCCAACAATACATCCAAATCCCCAAGGGGTTACCAGTTTGGCACAGGTTCAAGATGACACTTGAACACCATATCTCCCCAAACATTACATAACAACTGATTTTTGGTCAAAAAATGGGCACCCATTGGGTCCCCAAGTCAAACACTGAGGAGGCATCATACCCAAGATCCTCTAGGTAAACATGAGCGAAGGAATCCTACACAAGATCCTTAGTGAAGAGCAAGGGAGTAATCCTACACTGGATCTTGAAATAAATGACAATATATCCATTTCATAACATGGTTAATCTCAAATAAAAATAGGAGAGTGATCCTACAATGGACTCCCTAGGTCAACACACAAGAAAAGGCATCCCTCAGGGAATCCTTGGAAGTGCCATGTCTCACAGCCTCATATGCCCGAAGGGAACATATAAAAAAGGGAACATAATTTGTAGTAAATTTTACATGAGATTTCTCACAAATAATATCATATTACTGGTCTCAACTATGTTGGTCCGAACACACAACCCATCATCCACACCATGTCTCACTCTCAGGTGTCAACTGAACTCAATAACTAGATGAAGAACCTATCCCTTTAGAATTAAACCCCCAAAATACAATTTAGATGACCTCTAAATTTCAAAAGGATTCAACCATTACGATATAAATGGAATAATGTTTATAATGGAATACTCAAACTCCCAATTCTGACTTCTAGGGCATAAGTTATCACAAAACTACTAAACCGAAGTAGTACTTGTCCAGAACACATGGCCAAACCCATGGGGTCTACCTGTGTAATAGTACACAATGTGAAATTTACTGTACACATAAAGTAAAATTAAAAAAAAGTTACTCTGTGTGTTTTTTCACCCGAACACATGCCCATGTGCCATTACACGGTGTGTACTTATAGTACAAAATGTGTACTTATAGTACATGACGTAAACTCCTTAAAAACAACTATTCCATGTTCTATTTCACACGGACGGTCACATGGCCACCCACTACATGTATTGTACTCAAATTAAATGGAACGTACTTAAGAAAAAAAATTTCTTCCATGAACAGGAAGAACACAAGCCGTGTTTCCCTGTAACACACGCCATGTCTTCTTGGTTTTCCAAAGGAAGTCCCTCAATACGCCAGAAACGCCCGTTTTTTGCCCACGAAACAACAGATCTGGCCTCAATAAGACACAAGTAAAGAATATAAGGATTTAAATACTTAAAACAAAATATGTAATGGGGATATTTGGTGAAAATATAAATGGCCCAATCTTTGGGCTGAAACTGTCGAAGCTTCGGTTGATTTCACAGCTCACGGTTGCTGCACACTGACTCAGCACGTTGAGAGTTTCAAATTAGTACACCTATTACCTCCGAACTCTTTCTCTATAAAAATAAAATTTCTCCCATATAACACGGCCAGGTAGGTGGCATAGGAGACATGCATAAGGAAGAGGAGGAAAGGATAGAAGGAAGAAAAGAAAAGAAAAGGAAAAGAAGAAAAAGGGGCTCGGGCCGGCCTCAACACCTGACCTAAGTTTATGCCTTCGCTAGGATAAATCAAAATTCCAAACTCAACAACAAATATGTAATCTCAATCCAATGCCCCCTTTAAAATTTATTTAAAAACTTAATTGTATGAAGAAATTAATATTTAATTTAATAATATTAAATATAAAATATTCTGGCAAAATTCGAACATCTTAGATTTCCACCAAACTCTTGTCCTAGGGTAAAATCCATATTCTGAGACCAACAGAGTTATCAGAAAAATTATTTGAGATCCAATAATATGGGAAAATGAACATTTTACCCCTCTCGAGCATTCAACAACAAATATTCAAATTTCTGCTCAAAACAAAAGCATGAAAAAACACTAGTTCTTACAGAATCCTTCCCTGAAACACTCATTGTTCCCCTAAAACATTGGGATCATGAATATAGGGACTCTTGTTTTGGTTATTTGGGATTACACTATTAATGTACAAAAATTTGGTTATATTATAAGAGTTCACTCATAGGGATATCAAGATAAGTGATTTTTTTATTTTTTTCATCATGGTTTCTTAAATCACCTCCCACTATAATTGATTGAGACATTGATCTAGGATAGCTGGGTTATATATATGAATTATAAGGTCCCAAAATATTTAATATTTTATCATTTATGGAGATGAAAACTGGTTCTAGGGAATTACATTCCCCTTCTGATTGGATGTAGATCCACTATTGTCAATTGACCTCTTTGGTTAATACTAATCAAATAAAATCAGTTATCATATAATTATTATAGAAACAGTTTATAGATTTAAAATTGTGAAAATTTTGAATACTATCTTTGAATCATTATTTGGTGGGATTGATTCATTTGATGACTCTTAGTGTCATTGAAATATGGTCATAAAAATATAGAAAAAGGGAGTTATAATTATTAACAACCTATATGTATGAGTGTGTAGCAAGATTTTTTTGTTTATTTGTAGGTGTACACAATGATACATATTCTTGATATAATTCAAATATGGTATTCCTATTTGGAATGTGATACCTATTTGTGATATGATTCACATGTGGTTTGTGTGAGTATCCCATGAGACATATTCTTATCATGATTTTCATGTGGTGTGTATGTGTGTGTGTAGCCTCTAATTTCTATAATTGATAAGAATAAAATTTTTATGTGTGTTGGATATGAGACATTAGTGGACATGAAATGATTATAAACGTTTTTTTAGATTTTGGTGTTTCTGACATGTTTCTTTGTCTCCAAAAATTGATTAAAAAGGTGGGGCCATATGAGATAGCTACTCTGTTAGAGGGGAAGTGTATAAACATTGATGGATTACCCTGGATCCATGAGACTAGGTAAACATCCGATGTAATGGATTTATATAGTTCTATAATATTGGGTCAACATATGGTATGCTTCTTTGAAAAAATTCGTGAATTTGTATGACATCAATGTTTCCTTCGAATGTAGGCATGATTACCCATCACAAGAGATGTGGAAGAAAAATCTATTGGACAAGTAAATCTGGAAAAAATATGAAATTTTCTCTAACCTAATGTTGAAGTACATAGAAATTTTCTTCAACAAAATGGAATATTCTTTCACTAGTTTTAATGGTTTTTTTTAATTTAACATCAACTCTTTTGATGGAATAAACATTGGTATTTTGTGAACATATGTTTTAGACCCATTTGCGGTAGTCTTCCAGGTTTTATACTCATTCCCTACATAGGAATATCAGTGTCTCTCTGTGTGTGAGTGTGTGTATTATATGATAAGGAATCTAGTTAAAGTAAATGACCCTATAGTTGGATACTCAGAAAGAGTTGTAGTATGATGTGAGGTGAGGGTGGGAAGGACACACATTCAAAGATGGGTATCCAAATGTCACATAGTTGTTTAATTTTCTTACTTTATTAAATTATTTCATTTTATTTGGGGATAATTTATTTATTTTCATTATTCCATTGGAATGACATGACATATTATTATACCATGGGGATTGTAATAATTCCTTGAACTATTTTTTGGGTAATTGTTTTTCATTATTATCATTATTGTTCATTAATACATTAGATTCTATGATAGTTATATGTTAAAAAGGAATAGTTTCCATATTATTCATCTCAGTCCCTCACCACATGAAAAAAGACTCCGGAAAAGGGATAGGTGAACACGAGGTTAAGTGGAAAACCATCTTGGACCTGGTGATTGGGGTTAGGCTCTTAGAAAATATTATCTAATGGATCACACATTTTTTTGACTGATTTACTTTTTTGGCGTTAACTTGGGATGTGGTTGATAAGATATCAGATGGTTGGATCCTAGGTTATGGAATTATGTCATTCCTAGCCAACACAGTGTAGTGGACCTTCACATTTCTTGGAATATGGGATTGATGTTTTTTTTGTTACTGATGATTTAATTTTCATTGGGTGATGCATATGATTTTAGTGTCCTAATGTTTGGGAGTTGGGGTGCATTCAAGAATCATGATTAGGAAGATAAGTTAAAAGGTCATCTAGTTTTATATTTCATTATATAGTAGTCAATTAAATAAATACCTATTGAAAATTTTTATTATTCTTATTCATACATTATTGATTACATTTTTTACCCTTATATGAGAATATTATAAATGATGTATATAAATGGTTTTGACTAATGTATATTTAAAAGAGGATTAATCTGGGACATGGGTCATACTAAGTGTTTTTACCTCTATTTTAAGGCACCCACATAGGATAGGACTCTATTTTTATATTTCATTAGTGGGAATTTAGACTATTTAATGAACATTTTATTTTGGATACTAAAGAATCTCTATGTGCTTAATTTTTCATTCTTACAAATACCACCCTAGGGATATCATTTGGAACCAATATGGGATGTTATCCTCTCTTTGATGGTGGAATACATATTTTAAACCACCTATTGTACAAGAGTTCATAACTTATAATGTTTTCATAGTTTCACCAGTTTTTCAATCCATATATGCAAACCAACCAAATCTCTTCTAACCAGTCCCTTTTTAGGGTAGAGAATCCAAAAGGTCAATTTTTTGACTATGCTTGTGTCATTTTTCTCTATAATACCCCATCCATCTGGGGTACTGAAGGTCCCCAATATAATGATGACTAAATTTTAATAATTTAGAGTATTTTACATGGAAGGTACTCTAAAATGTTAGAAGGCGAAACTAAATGCATTTATTCTCCAGAAACCAGCTATGAGAAGGTTTGTAATTAAGTATCAGATAGAAAGTTGTGAGGGGAATACTTATAAACCCTTCAAAAAACATTTATTTATAAAATTAATCCTTGATATGATGTATTTCCATCGTGATCAAGATTATATGGTGAATGAGAATTGAATAATTTTTTATTCTTATTCTATAATGATTTAATGAGATACTTCGTTTTTATACTATGTTTGCAAGGAAGAGGGAAAATAGACAAGATGATTGAGATTAGCCATTAATATGAAATGAAATGTAAGTTCAATCATTTCTATTTGAAAACTAATATTGAGGTTTCTCAAAGATATATGGATATTTATAAATAATTATATTAAGATAAACACACATTTCTTCTTCCATTATAGAGTCAATAGACTGGTGGACCTTATTGTTCTCCCCCATATACATACTCTTGAAATCAGAAGTTGAAAATAGTATAATTATTCCAGGATGATGAAAAATATTCATATTTAAGGGAGGGTCCTTCTAATCCCTCAATGGAATATGTTTCATCTTGGTACGACAATTTTAAATGGAAGGTACAATATTTCAAACACTGCAATAACCATCCACTGATATATCTTGTGAGTGGCATGTATGAAAATATTAAATAGGTTTGTCTAATTTTGCTATAGATGAGATCATGTATGTTCGGCCATGTGATTTATAATTATTCTCAATAGATACACAGTAGTATAAGAATCTAGTGACTCATGATCCTCCAGAATGACACTGTATAAATAGTGTAGGAAGAATCTATGATGATGACTAGGTTTTAGCTGATGGTGGAGGGAAACCTTCAATAGTTTCATCTGTGATCCTGATTTTATATCTTCTCTCTATTCTCTTATTTTATAAAAGTACTTCCAATTCAATTTCAACTTCTCATATTGTTTCTAGGTTAGGAATTCTTGTAATAATCTCTTTGGAATTTATTTTTGTTGATACATCAATGGGAAAAACTGTGTATCATATCCATATTTTCATAGAATATCATATGGTGATTTCTAGATATGATCATATGTGTTATATCACTATCCCGGTGGTTTATGTCTTAAATTTTATCCTTTTAATGGATAGGATTTCTAGTTACTAGAAACAAAATGAATATCATCATAGATTGGTTACCTTTACAATAAATAAGGTGGAGATGTTTTTAATGGCATATAAATTTGATGTTGAAGATTCCAGAGTATAGATAGATCCTTTTAAGAATATATCCATCACAATGTAGGTGGAAGTATATATCCTTGATATAAATTAACATTGAATACCTTATCTTTTCCTTTTATTTTAAAATAGTACAAATATTAATTCCTATAATAATTATTTAGGACACCTCTAGATAGGGGAGATGAATTTTGGAATGAACAAATTCCTAGTGTGTAACCTATATCTATCCCATCATACCACATTAAACCAATTGAGCTAACATATCTTATGGTGAAACATAAGGATATGTATGTAAGGAGGAATAATCATATTGAGCACTACCCTTTGGGGTTGTTTAGTGATATTTGATAAAAATGTTGATGGAAGAATTAACCTATGTGTATAATATTAGACATTAAATAAATTTACTATGATGAATATGTATGATTTATCAATGATTCATTACTAGCCTAATCAATTTAGGAGGTACTACATATTCCCAGTGAATAATCTATTATATTGATATCATCACTTTTCAGTCATGGAGGAGGAGAAACCAAAGACATTGTTTAGGAGTATATATGGGATGTATGAGTACCTTTTTTCATTTTGTGGTGGATAATTATCTAGTAGTGTTTGTGGATCTCACATATAAGATCTTCCACCCATATTTGGACTCCTTCATCATTGTGTTCAATGATAACATCATGATATATTAAATGTCTTTGCAACCCCAATCAATAAATGATGATATTGAATTGAGTACACATTGAGGGAATCCTATTTATTCTATGTTCTAAAAATATTACTTTTGGGATCACATGGTGTGTTCCTTATTCCATAGGATTTATGAGGCGAAATTTCAGTTCACTAAAAAAGTTAGTGGTACTGATGTATTGTATATGTCCTACGAATGTGTTAAATACTTGGACTTTCCTTCAATTGTATGAGTAATAAAAGTAGTTAATTTATTAATTTTTCCATTTCATAGTTCTTATGTCCACGATTAGAAGCATGTGTGTAGGGAATGAGTATATGGATTAATGTGTATAACAATTCTTAAAGATAATAAACATATTGAAATCATATCTACTTCTAGTATTTTTACCCGTAATTTGGTACGAGGTGTATCATGACTATTTAGGTATTTTCTATGAGTTATATTGATGCAATATGATATGGTAGTTTCATATTGGTCTCTACGACTATGACCTCTTGAGAAGAACAACTCTAATCATGAACTAGGGTTAGATATTTTTATTATCACATGGAATTTTGGTTACAGTTTCTATATGGTGAAAGAATTTTTATATATATATACCACCAGAGATAAGACATATGTTCTCCCAAATGAATTTTAATCCTCATCAGAAGAATTTGGTAGTTTACGTAAATATATTTGACTTTAAGATGGTGTATGTGGTCGTAAAATGTAATTTTATCATATATTATATTTGAACAATGATATGGGAACATAGAGAGGTAATTCCAGAAGAATAGTGGAAATTGATGTCATTGTTATAAAACTAGTAGGGGGATGAGGTAGGATCCAGTAGTATTGGGTTTTTCTCTCGTAGTGATTATTTCCTCATTATTGGAATGTGTGATGGCTAGTGAGGAGTGTGATAATGAGTGTCTCATGATGAATTAATGTTTAGTTATAGACAACGCTATTATTGTATAGACCTTAAAATTTTGATTTTATCTATGTTAATTGTATGTTGGTGTATCCTTATTAGATGAGAGAATAACTAATGAGAGGCTGTCATGCTTTCCACTAGGTAGTTCACCTGGTGTCAACCACGATGTATCATGGTAACAGATGATAATTATTGTATCCCAATATAAAGAAATTTTGGTATTTTAATCTCATTGTTATAACTATAAGATTATTAAGTATATGTACCATTATGGGTGGTTACGTTTTCCACTTATAATAGTTATGTGGATGTGGGAAGAAGTTGCAATGGGATTCGTATGAAAACTAGAGGGAATAACCTTTAGAGTTTTTTGTGGCAGACAAGTACTTATTGATGGTGTCCCCTTAGTTAGGTCACTATTTGTTATAGATTAAAGGGAAGTCATAATTATGGTATATGGTATAGTTCTCAATCCTATAATATGTTAGGATGGTGGCCTAGGACTGTGACCCACCTCCAATATATCAATTTTTGAATAATTTGTTGAATGTATCTTAGAAAAAAAAGGTAAAATCTTGATCTTACAAATGTGATCAACTATGACTATTGTGAGTTTGAACCAGATGCATCAAATATGAAACTACTATTTTGGATTATTTACCAAATAAATAAGGTCTTATGAGCGAAGAAATGTACTCTTAGTCAAGTAGTTTAGTACCATGGATAAATCTAAGAAAATAATTTTGAAGAGGGATCTAAATTACGAGATCAATTTCCTTTGTTTTTCGGTAAGATCACTTAAGAAACTTCTTAAGGATGAGATTTCATTAATGGGGGGTATTGTAACATCACTAAAATTCCATGTACTTAATGCCTTACTTTCATCCCATCATTGACTGTTTTTATGTTATTCCTTACTTTTGTGAACTGTCATGATGCGTTTGGATGGTTTGATGTAGTTTTAGATTCCTTTTATAGGGTTCATAGTTTTACATATTCATTAGAAATTATATATTTGTCCCTAAAAAACCATATGGATTGTTGGGGGATATTTGATGGTCCATTGTTAGTTCACGGGTTAATTTTAACAAGTTAAATTCATATAAAACCATGTCACTTTGAGTAGGTTGGAATTGAAAGGTTGGTTAATTTTGTACCCAATAGTGCTTCCAACCATTTTGGGTGTATATATGTGGTTGAGTGCCTCACATGATATGTACAATCATTAGTAAACTGGGTGACCAAATCATTAATGAGATTTTAATTAATCTAAAAACAATATTTTTATTTGAAAAAATAAATAAAACCACTATTTATTCCTCATATGAATTGGGTTTTTAATACTTGGGACTCCGGTGGTGGTTCTTGGTTATTTATCTCTTCCATTACTCCAATCCCATTGGATTATAAGATGTATCTCCTTTGGATTTCACTGAATTCCATCATTTTTCCTCTATTCATCATGTTTTCTAATATATCATCCCTTTCTATTAGATGAAGTCACTGATATCGACTATCATGGAATAATATATTTATTCTAATGTAATGTAATAGTGAATTATTTATCATTGATTAATATGAAAACTATGTTAGGAGAATTGGTTTTCTCCCTCTCAGTAGAAGATAGATCTCTCAGTGACAGAGGATCTTGTTAGGTAAGAATAATCAAATTCGAGTCCTTTTAAAAATCATCTTATTTAATTAATTTCAATTGTCAATTTTGTGAAAAATTAGTATTGGCTCTATGTCTCCTTAGTGGTTGAGCATGATGTGGGGGATAACACATTGTGTCTTTTAACATTTAACATAAATATAAATTGGTAGAAAGTCATTAACATTAAATGTCTATAAGGATGAGAAAATATAATCAATATATGGTGTCCATATTTATCCCATGAAACCTATGGATGATTTGATTCACATGTGGGGTGAATGATTATATCATGAGTCATATTCTTGGTATGTTTCTCATGTGGTGTATATGTGTATCCAATCAGAATAATTTTTGTTATGATTTACACAAGGTTTTTGTGTGTTTGTGTGTCCAATGATACATATTCTTTATTAGAATAGCATATGGATGTATTTTTGATATATGAATCTTGTTTAAATTATTTTATTAGGATATAATTTATTGTATATTTGTGTAGACAAAGTGAGGTTCTTAGTATCTATTATTTAGTGACTATGTGGATCCATATGAGCTAGCTGTACCCATAGAGGGGGTGTGTACAAGATGATAGATTTACCTACACCTGTGAGGATAAGTCAAATTTTTATTTAATGTATTTCCCTATATCTTCATTATTTGGTAGAAATGTGGTATATGGACTTCCCAAAAGATGTGAATTAGATTGACATGTTTATTTACCTTGAAGGCATGTATGAATATCCCTTCATGGATTATGTGGAAAGATTATTGGTTGTTTGTATACATTTGGAAAAGGCATGACATGTCCTTCAATGTAGTGCTAAAGCATGAATAGATGGTATTATATGAGCTATCATAAGTGTACACTTGTATGATTTTTGTAGTTTACTTATGAAATTATTATCTTTGTGGAATACACTTCAATGTTTTTTTCATCCTGTAAAACAATACTATTTTTTTCACTAGTAAGATTTAAAGTCACACCGTACCAAGAAATATCATTACATGTGTAGATTTTATGATCAGGGATCAGATTAAAGGAAGGGTATATGTGGGGGTAGTTAAGAATGTGTAGTGGGATGGTCTGAGTTGAGGTTGGGATGGAAATCGTATCTTGGATGATTTTTTTATGTTACATAGTATTTTTTTTCTATTATTTATACCTCATTCAATTTTATGTGGGAAATATTTATTTAATTAATTTAGATCATATGATTAATGCACCAATTTTTTCATATTGTATTGATAAATTATTCCTTATTAATTTTTTATATTGTTTATTTTTTTTCTATTATTATCGTTATTTTTTAATCATTTTTGTTACAATATAATATGGTTTTATATTATCTTGGCCATATTCTTCCTTGATGTTTTGTAATCTCGTTCCTGTACCTAATATCCTCTACTGTATTGGGAGGAACACATAAGGTCATGTGGAACTTCTTCTTATACCAAGTGATTTTTTCTGGGGCATTACATCATGGAAGACATTCTACAATAAACATCATATCAATTACATATATAATATTAAAAATAATACCAAATTTGAAATCAATATATTAAAATTAATTAGAAATGAATATTATAATTTATCGGAATTGTATTAATGTATTTATTTATTTTCGTAATAAATATACCTTTTATAATACCATTCATATTTATGAATATTGGTGATATATAATTTATAAAGAGACTTTTATAATTAATATAAGTAAAGGGAAATAATAAGAGTTAGTTGTCATAAAAGTGTGAAACCATAGACTTTAGGTTTTGGAACATACCTTATGATATACATTTATTAAATATTAGGATGGATGTCACATCACACGATGTATCCCCTAATCCATGGAAAATAAAAACATTAATAAAAGAGGTTTAAGATGAATCGCCTACAAGATATGTTTATATTAATTGAAATAACCACCTGATCAGTGTTGTACAAAGAAAACCAAAAATATACAACCATTTTCACCTCAAAATTATAGGTTTTAATATTTTAATATAGATTACTTATCATTTAGTTTAATAGGTATTATTTTGTAATTTATTTGAATAATATAACGGTGATCACTTCGATTATACATTTTTGTTATACACACCAACCTGATAAAAAATCATAATGTATAGAAATTCATTATAAATCATATGAAATTGAATTTATATAAGCGATGAGGATATATAAAATTAAATAAGATGTTCAATTTTGAAATATCAAATAGAAATTTTAAAATATATTTAAAATAGAAAAATGCATTAAAAAATTATAATGATAAAATCATATATATTTCAGTATTATTAGACTCAACCAAGGGAGTGGTATTTGAATTATTTGGCAACTGAACATTACATTTGTGTATTATGGGATGTCAGTGGTACTGTGGTTTCTATTTGAGAAATTTAGAAGATGTAAAAATAATTTCTATTATTTATTCCTTATTATTACACTATCCAAAGCTACAAACAATCACTACTTGATATATTTATCATGTAATAAAATTTGGTTGTACCTATAATTAATCCTTAAATGTATTTCTATAATAAATCACTCATGAATATTTAATACATTGGTAGGTTCTACTTATTGGATCACGGCTATAATGGTAGATATAGGGGGTTCTTTTTATCACACTTTTCAAAATAGATTTACATTTAAACTGTAATATCAACTTTATTTTCAACTTTATAATTCTCATTTTTTTTTAATTTCATTTTAGGTATAAATCATATGACTTCTTATACATAGAAGTCCTTTTTTTCCAACATAATTGAATATATATGTTCCCTTATTATGGTAAACTTTCACATTGACATGAACATAATTGTCCCAATCTATACATATTCTATGTATTTTTGGTTTTATTGATGTATTAATTTTATGATGATGATTTTTTGTAAAGAATGATAATAGTGGTCTACCTTTTGGATAATTTATCAGGTCTCATGTAGATTAAACTCACTTTTTCATGCATTTTATTTTCAATCAAGATATGTCAACATAGATGAATTTCCATGGTGAAAATTTATTCCCTGAATCATATCATATATTTGAGATTACATAATATCAATATTTGTTATTCAGTTATACGTAATTTCATTACTCTTCTACCATTTCATACATGCATTAAACTATAAAAACTCATTAATAATCTTAAATTAAAATTACATGTTAAATATAACACATTATCTATCCTTTGATGATGGTACTTATTAGATTCATTTAATCACTAGTTATATATATATATCACTTGATTTTTTTCATATGAGCAGCCTTATTAATTAAATGAATGGTTAAATATATTGGAATTACCTTAAAATATTTTGTAAAGTGAGGAAAAATATTATGTGATGAGCTTTATTGTTAAATTATGTTATGTATTTTTTAGGTGAACATTATTACATGCATTACTTGCATTATTTAATATATAGTAGAAATATTTTGACTATAATGTGATTGTTAGTCACTAAAATTATATAACACCTTGATGCATTGGTTCGTCTCCAATGATTGGGTAGTGGGAGTGGCTTTATCCTATAATCATTTGAGACCACCCTTTCCTTATGCTTCCTTTTCTTCCTTGGTAACGAAGAGGCTCACAATAAATGTTCGGATCTATTGATATTATTACATAATAATTACATTTACTAATGTTTTGTAATATTTCAACTTATTATTTTGTTTTTATATATATAATAACATAGAGACTAATAAATCATGATATTTATAATTTAGTCTAAAGTAATCTAATTACCATTTAATAAGTAAAGCACCAGCTATATGAGATAAGGTCTGAGTTTGATCACATACTATATAAGTATATATATAAAACTAGTAATAACCATTTAAAAAATAAATATAAACATATTTTCTGTGAAATGATGAATACTCTAATCTGACCATCAAATAAATGGTTGATTTCTTAGTAAAAATTGCATATATGGTCAAATAAACATTACTAACACCAGTAACTCTCTTTCAATAGTGAGAATTATAAAAAATTACTACAATGTGATTTGTTTCAGTGGGAGATTGTAACATTCCATAATTGGAATGTATGTTTACAAACATTTAACCATAAAATACATATTTAAATGATTAATTAATTCATAATCTATTATGTTAAATGATATTAACCTAGATGTTATATAAATATTTAACATTTATTTACCTTACATTATTAAATACATATAAAATTATAAAATATTTTTAAAATTATAATGGAATAACGTATATAAATATACGAAAAAAATAAAAACATAATTATATAACTTTTTCATAACATAAAAGAAAATATAAATGATAAATATAACCTACAAAATAAAGAATCATAGAACAGGAAAATAGAAAAAAACATATTTAGAAATCATAAATTTCTTCAGAATCATTATTATTCTAAATTGTGATATAAATATATTTTTAAACATACAAATAAATTTTTAGGGAAAAAATACTTCATGTTTTTCAATTTAATTTTAAAATTAATTTATAATTATTATTGTAAATAAATTTTTTAAAATATATTTTACATTTTTGAATCATAATTTCTCAATTCGGTTTGGAGGACAGTTTCATTTTTTTAATAATGATTAGTTAAAACTGTAATACTGTGTTACAATGGTTAAGGATAAAATGGGTTTATCAGGGGGATAAACCTATAGATATGGGTTATATAGGTACATAAATTTTTCAATATCCAATTTAACGGTCTTATATAAACCCATCATTGTCTTATATTTTGATATGTGTTACTTTATAACTAATTATATTAATTAATAAACTAATATATTTTCATTTATGAAATATTTAAAGTGTACCATCTCCCCCAATTGTAATAGATAACCTCCTCTTCATCCATATTCACAATGTTTGAGCCATATAGATTGTCCAGACCCAACAAAAATGCATTCATAACATCCATACCCAATTTATTAAAGTGATGCATTTATCATAATAAAATACATTCAAGGATTAATCTTAATCCATTGGTGGATTTTCAATAAATATGTGGTTAGAGAGCTTATAAAGTCATACTTGGGATAAGTGATTTATGTTACAATATAATTTCTAATGGGATTGATTATGATTAAATTTTTGATGATGAAATTATATGATCAATCTATACAATATATGAGTTCATTTCTTCTCCTCTAGTAATTTTTGTAGATTACATGTTTTTAATCATTTTTACTCTTTATGTTCTCATTGGAGTTCTATAACATTTTTAATGAAAACTAACAATGTTTTTCTCTTAATCTGGTTATCATTTTCATTAATGTCCATATTTAACTTAAAATTACCTAAGAAATTTTTTTAGCATTACCAATTGATTTTATAAATTAATTCCTACCCATGTTTTAATTTCTACAAAAATATTTAATCCAATAGCTTTTTTAAAATGAGGTACTTTTGAAATAAAATTGTAAATGTGAAAAAAAACATTATTTTAATGTACATAACTAGAACATATGTTCCCACTATCAAAGCCAATAATTATTTGAATATTCCCTCACAATTTTTTTAATCTTTATAAAAAATTCCTTTATATTATAAAAATTTGTATAATTTAATTAAATAATTTCAAAATGAAATAGTAATATTCCTGAAGAAATATTTTAGTAGGATTTTAAAGGTTTCTTTATCTATTATAAAATCCATTTATTTTTTCATTATACCTTAGGGATATTATTATATTATAAAATCTATATTCATTTTATGTATTGATTATGATTGTGATAATGAAATATTTTTGAAGCCCATTTTCCATTTAAAGTGACAAGCTAGGATGAAATGATAAATTTGTTCATGATCTTGTGGAATGAATATGAATGTATTATGAGTATGTGATGATTTGGTACATCATTAAAAACAAATTAATTTTGAAAATATTAATGATTATGATCCCAAAGGGTATAAGGGAGGTTATCACAGTCCCAAAATATGGTACACCTAAAGATATCCCAATCCAAACTGAGGGTACATAGACATTTTCCCCAAGCATGAAGTAGGTACACATATGGTTGGATGAAAGAAACCATGTGATGAATTTCTAGTTGGATATCCTAGAAAAAAATATTTCTATGATTAAAATTGAACCAAAATTTATGCCACTATATTTTGAGATAATATTATTCAAAATTTATACTCTCATGAATTAGGTACTTTGATTAATTTATGATTCATGTCTTACAAGTAAAAAATAATTATGTCATGAATAATGATTAGGATCTATGAAATGTTTGGTGTGGTTATCAAATATTATTCTCATGTTATCATTAGTTTATTATCATTTTATTTTTGATAAATTATTTATTTCTCTCTTAAATAACCTTAATGTGCATTTGAACTCACTTTTTATTACATTTCATTTCCCCCATGAAATAAATAGAGGTTTTAATCATGAAATGTATTAAAATGGTGTTTTTTATGAGGATAAAAGTGTCATATGATGTTGATAATTCTTGTATTATTTGGTTATATATCCAGGTTTACAAAGACACTAAACATTTACTGCACTGGTGTAGATTTTAATTTTATGTAATGAATAATCATACAATAAGATTAAATATTTATGTTTGAAATTCTAGGTCACCTCAATTAGTATAAGGTAAAGATTTTTTTTATAAAATATGACAAAGAAAAATTAGGGATAACCCTTATGATAAGACAATGTATAGGACAATATCATATGATATTGTAACAAAATATATTACAAACACACCCTATTCGACCCCAAACTGAGAACCCAAGATGAAACATAATAAGGATTGAGATGCATTCCCAAATATCTATGGATGAAAAATGGTTTTGGTAATCATGAACAACTCAATTTAGAATGATTTTCCCTATGAAAACACAAAAAAGTAAGATATAATATAGTAATTAATGTTTAAAATGGCAAAAGAAGGGAAAAAATAGCTAAAAATAACACCACGTGACTTCATTGGTATCCACTATCCATAGAACCATTTTCACTCCTTGATATACCCTAATCAAAACTAAACCTAAAATTTAAATGATAATGTATGCATGATAACCAAAATGCTCAGTAGGGTACTAAGAGAAGAACAATTTCATATGTGTTACCTATAAAGTTAAAACCAATTCATTCAAGTATTAAAATATTTATGTATATATATATATATATCAATTTAGGGTTTATCATCTCTTTCAAAAATAATAAAAGGATATCTATTTGAAAACTACATCTCCCCTCTACTTTTTCCATAAAAAGGTTTTGAATAATAAATATTTCAAACAAAACCTTTTTAAAAAAAGGAATGGAAAACTATAAAGGTATCAGTAGTAAAAACATACATTTGGTAAATATTTAAAAATATATCCACAAAACACTGTAAGGAATAAGTTACATGAAAAACCATTATCATGGAAACAAAGAAGCTAGTTCAGACGACCTAAGATAATGTTATCAACATTAACAATAGAAATGACCATAAATTCCTTATATGAACAATCAAACTTCTCCAACACTCAGTTTGACCATCATTGGTTCATCCAAGTCATATACCATAAGTTATTAATAGATCTATATCAGGACCACTAGTGAGACCATAAAAATAAACTACTACAAAATTTTTACCTAGAGCTCCCAATTAGCTGCCCAAGGCATCACATGATTTATAAATGCATGTTTTTCTATAAAATAATCATATATATATAATATTTTTTATTCAAAAACATTATCTTCCTCACCCTTTATCTCCCTCTTAAAAACAACCTAGTTTTTTATCTTCCATGATAAATAAATAAAGTGTAGGACACTCACCCAAAGAAACCACATATCACATATTTAGAACATAACCAAGTGCCATTACATAATGTTAATGCATTTGGATATTTTTTCCATGAAAAATTTCTATGTTTATAATAAGAATAAATAATTATAAAGAAATATTATTTATTTTTAAAACATTTTTTAATCCAATGCTTTCCATGTTTGAAACCACCATTTACAGTTACATACATATGAAATAAGATATATATATATATATATTAACTTCGTATCAATATATATACTTATATAATATTAAATTAATATTTAAAAATATTATTCCAATATATATACATATATAAGTCAAATTAATAATTTAGTGAATATTAGAAACCACTGTAATGTTTTTTAGGGAACCAAAATGCCACTCGGCCTTTGTTAATACAATTTCAAAAACCCAAATAGACACACAAATTTATAAAATTCATGATATTAACCATTTCTAAATTCAATCAGTCAGTTGATGTTCTTAAAATTAAAAAAAAGATTGAAAAAATGATTTAATAAACTAATCCTATGATAGAAACATTAGATTAATATATAAAACATGGAAGAAGCTTATTCATTTTAGAAAAAGTATTTTCAATATTATATTCCATTTATAATATAATTAATTCACTTTCAAATAATCAAGAAATAAAAGTCACTAATTTGAAGGCTCAAACATTGGGTAAACTACCTCAAATATTTTTTCCTCTGACAATAGATTCTCAATTCTGGTCCAAAGAGGTCCAAATAAGTATGAAAGCACAAAAATAAGTGTAACAAAAAAAACCCAAATTAAAAACAATGTTGAATAATCCCGAGTTCACTGGAACCAAGATAGGGTAAGAAAAATGGGAAATGAAAATTGAATGCAAACAAGAAGTATGATGAATATTTCCTTGATGATATAGGTATAAAACGTGAAATTAATGATCCACTATGGGATGGAGAAGGAATAAAGGTATATGGATCCATATAATCTCATGAACTATTTGAGGTAGGATGGGTGATTTTTGGGGTTAAAAACTATTATGGTCAAAAGGGTCAAATCACTACTTAATTTATTGAGGGAACATTTCACATTTTGTTCACATGATTTATTAGACTATATGAAATCCATGTACCATACACTAGGACTATTTAGCATTGTACATTGGATGCACACATGGTTTGGAAAACTATTCACCATTAATGTAGTTGTCTCTGAAAAATTTCAAATAATGTCGCATGGTTTCAACATATTTGGGAAAATAATGCACCATACATATGTTACATAATCTAAATTCCAATAAACTCTAAATTTCAAAGATAAATAACCAAATATAAAAGAGAAATAAAAATACTCAATATTAATGAAATAGAGTACTGGTATATTCATCCATGTATATTTTCCCTACCGTGACACTTTTTTCCCCAGAATGTTTAATGATATTAGATGATCAAGTAAGAAAACATGACAAAAATAATAACATTGATGTGGAATATTCTCATGAATATATATAATTACTATAAACAAAATCATAATCTTGACCGTGATAAGATCATGTAAAGGAATAATGATTCTTATAGTAAGTAAAAATAAGAAAAACTCAATAAGTAAGACACCAAACCCAAATAATACCCTATCCCAATGATATTGACCCTGAATAACTTCAAACAATAGGGCCAAAATTCATATCATTTGCATGGATGGGTTGAGAATTGATCATTAACTGATACCACCATTTTTTAAAATCAGGGACTCACTACAAATGAGTCAAAAATATTAGAAATTGTTTTCACAAAATTGGGAAACCTAACATTATAAAATATCCAAAAATTAAACACTATCTCCTACAAAAGGAAAAACTATTAAGACCAACATCCAAAAAGGAACACTTATAACGAAATACACATTAAACTAAGCTTGCATCAGTTCCACAATTACAAATATGAGAAACAATATTCCTCTTGGTAGAGTAACTGGATCAATGTTTAGAATGGATGAACCAAATGAATGAGAGTAGACAAGATCAACCCAAAGGGTATTTGGTGGGGATATTTCAATTTTTCCCTTGAAAAAATCATTAAGTCATAGTGGGGGAAAACTCTAAAAATAATAAGCAGAAATAAAATCAAAACAAATCATAAATTCTAAATTTTATGATCCTAGGTTTTCCTAAGACGTATGGACCTTTTTCTTTATTTTCAATGTTTTATTTTTATATTATATAAATAACTAAGGATTTCATCATAAATTTATTGGTTTATAGGTATTTTTTAGGGAAAGGATACTTTATTTTTAGTAAAAAAATTTGGGCTTTACAATTTGTAGAAACCATGCGACTCGTGACACATGGTTAGGTGTAACCATGTGAGGATAAACATAGGTCTAAAGGAGGCAGAATAGTTTGAGAAAAAAAATTTCCAGGAGAGAAATCCTATGTGGTGGGGAGAGGGTGTTATTTTTATTAAAGGTTTTCCTCATGGTTTGCACACTATTATTCAAACTGTGCACATCAAACTGTGTGAGGGCCCCTTTGGGCTAGTGAAGGGAACATGGTCAGCACACTATTTCTCCAACCAGGGAACCTATCCATCAAACCAAGTTATTAATGGGTATATAAATATGTTTACCTTAATGAGATTAATTTATAACCCTCATATCATATTTAATTATTACTCTATTCTTGGGTAGCCATCTCCTCTCATTATGTTCCATGATTCCTAAAGAATTGCAATAATGTAACTCCCTAATCCAAAAATAGATTCAATCATCGTCCATATTTTTTGATAAATATAGTAGAGTTCATAATTCCCCTTGTGTAATTTCCCATTTTCCTTCATACTGATAGATTTATTTTAGAGTAAGATAATACTGATTATTTCTCGTATTTTTTCCATCCTTCATTTTTCTCTGGATCTGAACTAAATTAGAGGTCGATACTGGATCAGTGCTCTACTACAGACCTACGGTAGGGGCTATATAGAATACCCATTGTGTTTGGTGTTTGATACGCCTATTTGGTGATTTTTGTTCATTCCATACTTCCTAGGATTCTTTATAAATTAACTGAAGGGTTGAATTACCTGAATTGTGACATGTTTGGGTTTCACACTAGAACCTTTATGATTGATGATGATTTTATCCCCAACCAAATCAACCCATGGGGTGTGACTTTTTATATGACATATTTTATACCACCACACTATGTTTTTGAGGTATCTCATTATTAGAGGGAGCCTTTATATATTTTTTAGAATTGAATTGATTTGTTAGGAGGATTTAATAAATTATTTCCTTACGGTGACATGATTTGAATTTATTTAATTATTTTAATAGAAATTATTATATGAGTTGGGTGAAATCAGGAATTGAAATATTTATCAAATGATTATTGGAATGAGATTATGAATTTATAATGGTATTTGATTCCTTAGATGACCTCCAGGGATCCAGATTACATAGGATGCCATAGACATTTCTACTCCATGGGTCTTGATAATAGTGGTGGATTCCTTGGAACAAATTACTTCTTGGGTCGTAATTCCATTAGATTCCTTGGGAGTTTTTACCCATTAAATTGGTCTTTCATAGACAAGTAGTGGACATGCTCAGTTGACATGGTTCTTGGACTCCATCTAAGTTGTTACTAAATTACCATTAAGGTTCTTATAGGACATGACCTGGATCACTTACTCTTCTATTCATTGTATCTAACCCTTTATGACATGACAATTATGATGATACAACTTGGAAATGATGGATGTGTTACACTATAATACACAACATGGTCATGGTGGATTTGTTTTATCTTATTACATTGTGTAGCTGTTGTGGTTACATATGTTAATATCTAAAGATAGCCTTGATATGGGTATCAAATTATAGTCGATAGGATATACTATTTCTAATATATTTATTTCTATTTATATATTTCCTTATTAATGGGGACTTTACTATTCTTTATAGGGAATCTTATTTGGTTGTAAAATTTCACCTTTTTATCACATATGCCTTCGGCAATTTACTTTCATTTTTCTTATACTCGTGATATATATTGCACACTTCTTTAGCATGTATAAACTAGAAGGAATTTTTTTAGTCACTATTGGTTGTGTTATACTAATTTTTATATCACACTATATTCGGACCATCATAGGCTACCTAAAAATACATAATGGATGTAGGTAGGGACCCCAGAAAGTGCTCATTGTATGATACTCAACTTATTTTATTCTTAAGAGAATGTGAGCACATGATCGAGCTAGGTTCATGATGTTGGATATGATATTTATCTATATTTTTTATCTTGAATAATGAATTATAACGAGATGTCTATAAATATATATTAATGACATGTATATACATGTAAATATCATCATATTTATATGACTACTTTTGGATTATTTTTTATTGCTGACTTCTGGTTGATTTATCTTTTATATTGATTTATATTCTTTTTACTATATTCACTGATATACTTTTTACCATTATGTTACACTCTAATAAGAAACACAACATATGTCTTTTCTGTTAGTCGATAGCCTTTGGAATATGGGGACGTGTTCTTGAGGCCATGAGTCCCACTGAATTGAGGCACCATTTACTGCATTCTGAATTGGGTCATTAAAAATATATATCATAACATTTTCTATTCTAGTTATCATACAATTTTTAGAAAATAGACATGTATTAGGAAGGACTAGAATTTTTTATTGAAATATGCATTAATTTAGCTAACCAACATAAATGGAAAATCCAAATTTCTATGAACAGAAATTGTTGTTTTTTGTATTTTTCCTATTATAGTTGACTTAACTCGACCGTTGGGTGACACACTTGACTTTTTATATTATTATTTCTATAATTGATAATTTTAATCAACATCACCTAAAGATATGATGCATTTCCATCTCATACATCATTTAATTTTCATATTATAATTCTTATTCATTACATTATGCCATGACATATTGGATGCATTACTCAAATGCATGATTTTATTATGTGTTCCCTCAGTGATATATCTATTTTTTGATAAATGTTTTTTCTAGTAAACTATGAAAAATAGTTCACAATTATAGTGTTTATTATATCCTAAACTATTTCTTAAGATTTGGAAATAGTAAAAACCATAAGAAGCCAATTATTGAACATTGAGTCACAGACCAATGGTTACATGGACTGGAACTTGTTCTGGTTTGGATTAAGTAGATTCCATATTTAATTTTATATGGTGAAGGGGACCTTATCGATAAAAAGTGGTTAATCATTTGGTTAAACCATTTAAATATAATTTTCAAATAAATATGAATCAAAATGGAATTTTTGTTGTTGAAAATGGAAACTGGACCTTGACCCGACATTAGAGTGGGTAGTAGGTAGTGTATCTTGTGATTTTTATGACTATTTATATTACTAAATCATAGATTTCCGAGCATTAAGAGGTGTGTGGCATATTTATAGGACAAATTCATCTTTTTCTATACTTTTAGCTATGATCATTTCATTATTGATCTTTTTATAGAGGCGGGTCTCTAATTGTATAAACCATCCATTAAGGCAACTCACGTCATACACCAAGAGGGTGGTGATGACCATTATCCATAGGCGATTATCCATAGGATACTAATAGGTCCTTTTATAGTTCTATATGATAAACAAGTTGTTGTACTTGATATGGGTTCTAAAGCACAGTTCCACAAGGGTTTCCTATATTATATAAAGACCTTTAAGGGGACATCGTAGCCTACCTATTCTATAGAAGAGTCGAAACATGTGTTCTAACAGTAGTTTCCACCAATATTTTGATGGGATGGTGGTTCGCAGGCAGCTAAGATATTGCTTGGAAATAATATTTTGATCTTGGATGATCTAGACACACCTTATAATAGGAGAGTTATTCTCGAAACATGCATTCTTCTGGTATAAGTTACGTGCTAGTTTGAAATTTTGAACTAGGATGATACCATTTGAGATATGGTTTGGAGGGACTTCCAATATATGTTTTAGAACTAATTTTCTTCTAAGACCATAAAAACAAAAAGTTTCAGTGGTTTTACGCATCTGGGAGAGGGAACATTGATAATAATGGAGTATTCGACATGATTTATAGAGCTTAAATGTTATATAACTATTTATATTGTTGATGAGAATTCGAGGGAAAGATTCTTTGAGGAAGTTCTCAATAATATCTTTTAATCGTAGGTTTTCATGTTTCAGTATACTAAAATTACTAAGATAGTGAATTAGGTGCTTATTAATGATTGAAACCTCATGGAAGATAGGGGAATAGAGAAAAAATAGTTTAGACTCCCAACCTAGTGGTTTAACATCTTTTCTAAGGAATCAATTATTTGAGGACACTCATGGGGTGAGTAACAGCTAGTTTGATAATAATTGTAGATCCAATTTCAATCACCAATGTGGGAGATGGGGATATATGAGAAATCAGTGTGATTGAGACACATTCAAGTGTCGAGCATGTAGCAGGATAATCTATGTAAGGTGTTTCTATAGGACCTTCCCTCTAAGAGTTATTATAATGGGACTGACTCTAACTATAGGTTCAAGAGTGGGTTTCATATCTCTATTTTAAGATAGGATATGGTGTAGTGTTGGTCTTTTGAAAAGAGATGTTGGTTGTGGAAAATGCATCCATGAACCAGTTGTACATAGACAGTAGGGTGGGCTGACTCTTAGTATTGAGGTTGTTTCACAAGGTCGTGGTTTATGATAGATATATTCTTTATAGTATACACCTTAGGGTAAAACTATCTATAAACCTATAATGAAAGGTGTGATATTTGTTGCATTCATTCTAGTATCTAATCTTTTTGATAAGAGATCTCCCCAGTGCTTGCTATAAGTACCTATTATAGAAATCCATGGGCTTGTTTTTCAGTTTTCTAATGGAATTATTAAAATACATACTTCAATGAGAATTATAATAGATTTTGTATGCAAGTGAAGGGAGTTCCCCCTTGATATTGGTGGTTATCACTTCATATGAAAAATTCTCATCTTTGAGATGGTAGGTCTTGATATCATAGATGAGATGGACTAGCTAGTTTCTTATTAGGATAATGTTGATTACTATCACTAGAGGGTAACATTCATGTTACAAGAGGGAATAGTTTATATTGTCATGTTTAAATTAGATATCTATGAAATTTGTGTGAGACCTAGGAGAAATGAGCTTAACGAGATGACAACCCGGATAGCTTGTTTCATTCTGGATGATCAGGGATCACATCAACCATAGTTCCTTCTAGTGGTTGATCATTTTAGGGATATCTTACGTGAGGTCGTTTCTAGTTTACCACCTAAGATATATGAGTGTTTATCCCTCAAGATAGTGGAAAGAGATACACTGGTATCAATTCTTCCTTACAGGATGTCTATTATGGAGTTATATAATCTCATAGGGCAGTTAGATGACTTGGAGGCAAAAGAGTTTATACGACCTAGTACTCACCTAGGGGGATTGCAAATGATTTTTGTAAAAAGGGATGAATTTTCCCTCAGACTATGTGTGGATTATAAAAAATTGAACATGTTGGTGGTTAAGAACTAGTATCCTTTATTGTGGAAAAAAGATCTCTTCGACCAGTTCAGTGGATCTCTGGTGTTCCCACAAATTGATTTGAGGCTGGGATATCACCAAGTGCGTGTTTGACCTGTTGAAATACCTCCTACAAAATTTCATAGAATGTATGGTCTATATGAGTATTTTATGGTGTTTTGTCCCACAAACACTCTATTAGTTTTCATGGAATTTATGAAATGTTTTTTACTTCCTTATCTAGATTCATTTGTCATGGTATTCATGGATGATATCATACTATATTCGTAAAATAGAAAAAATCATTTCAAATATCTTCATATCATTTTGGATACATAGAGATGGAATCAGTTATATTCTAAGGTCACAATTTTCCACTTCCATATGGATATTATTTAAATTCATAGATCATATTATCTCAGATTTAGGAGTATCACTTGACCCATATAAGGTGAGAGTAGTAGATTCTTGGGAGCATCCCAATATTTTCATTTATATATGAAGTTTCTAGGGTATGTATGTATATTTCAATAATTTTAAATAGGACTTATCACACTTATTGGAACCTCTGATAGGATTTACTAAGAAGGGTGTGAATTTTGTATATTCATATACATGTGACATAGAATTTCAAGAGATGTACGAGAGACTTACATCATCATCAATCATGATTATTATAGAGAAGGGAATCAAAAAAATTGGGTATTATTATACATCATGTATCTATATAAGTATAGTAATGGTGAAGAGGTACAATGGTGGAATAAGGGTTTCCTCATTTGATTCCACATAAGAGAAATTACCCAATTTATGATCTCGAGTTAACCGATGTTGCATATTACATACGTTGTTGGAAGATTTTTTACTAGGAGATAATTTTTTTGGTGTACATAGAGAAAAATATACTCATTATTATATTTACACAGATGAAACTAAATTTGAGGCAATGATGATTGTTTGAAATCCTATAATATTTTGACTTTGAGCTTCGCTATATTCCAGGTAAAGGCAATGTCATGGATATTTCACTGATTAGGATGACTCAGATGTAAGAAGTTCAGGAGTCCTATAGTGAGTTGTAGATTATGAATTTTCTTTTAGTGATGAACATGGAGGTGTAGGATGATCATGAACATAATTTTCCCCCATCATTGTATGCAAAATCCATTCTTCTTAATTAAGTGAGGATGAGAACATTATCTAATTTTGAGGGCCTAGTCCTATTGAAGAGTGTGGAAATTGAGGACCACCTCCTAGTTGAACTATTATTGAGGATAAAATATTTCATATTCATGGTCATGTTTGGGTTTTAGTAGACATATTCAAGGAGATAATGAATGAGTTTCATGCCTTTGTTATGGAAGTACATCTCGGTGTTACCCAGATGTATCATGATTTCTATCCCTAGTAATGCTGGTTGGGTATGAAATAAAAGGTAGTTGGTTTCTTCATGAGGTGTTCCACCTGTCGACTAGTGAAAGCAGATCATTAGTGAAAATATATTATGTTACAATAATTATCCATTCCTATGTGGAAATAGGAATATGTTGGGATTCATTTCTGATTGTTTTTTCATGATCCCTTAGAGGTAGTGATGCTATTTTGGTTTTTGTTGACTGGATCACGAAGGATTCTCATTTCATTCTGATCAAGGAGACCATTGCAATAGAGATATTGTGAGGTTGTATATCTATGAGATAGTGTGACTTCATATGTTTCTTACTAAATTTTATCAGATAGGGATTTTTGATTATTTATTTATTTATTTATTTTCTAGAGTCTACACATGGAGTTAGGTACACAAGTGCTTTTGAGCAAAGTATTCGACCCGATGAGTGATGACCAGTCAGAGTATATTATACATGTTCTTGTGGACATGTTTAGAAAATGAATCCTAGAATTCAGGGGATCTAGATATAGTCATAAAACCCTAAATGGGTTCTCCTAAAGAATATCTTCCTATAGACTGTACATATGGAACATTATGAAGATTTTTATAATAGGCCTTGTTGATCACCCGTGTGATGGGTAGGGGCATGTGAGGTTGCATTACTTGGACCATTTTTCATTAATGAGACATAAGAGATGGTCTAATTGATCCTAATGTGAATGGATAATACACATTATATATATAAATATTATGCTAGTCACTAATGAGGACCTCTATAGTTCATGTTTGGGGATTAGATATTTTTACATTTGACACTGAGGTTGGGACATAGATGAATTAGGATACAGGGTAATATTTCACCATAATATGTTGGGCCATTTGAAATTATAGATTTATTTTCTCTAATATCCTATCAGTAGTAGTTACCATAGAGGTATACAGTCATTCATGATGTCTTCCATATGTCTCAGCTACACCATTATCACATTAAACCATCTCACACTCTGAAATCAAATTAGGTGGATCTACAAGTTTATACATCCTTTAGGTATTATCCTATTTTAATCATTAAATTGAGTAGAATGGTTTCCTGGGGATAATAAGTTTCACTATTATGGGTGTTGAGGTAAAACCACAGTTTACAAGATGCGACTTGGGAGTGAGAGGCTGGCGTACGTGCTCAGTTACTAGAATTGTACTTCGAAGATTCTTCACCAACCTTTGAAAGGATATTCAAGAATTAATTTCATTAAATGGGGGGTGATTTTAGGATCTTGGTTTGTCCTATGAGGTATGAAATATTTTCTATTTTAAGGATTGTTTTATATATAATATAAATGCATGAGGAGGTCATGAGAATCATGGGGGTGTCCATGGATTGTACAGAGCCCAAAGCCTGATTTTTGAATAAAAAAATCAAGGCATCACAGTATGTAAAAATTGTTTGACTCAGGACACATGGTTTTGAGTAACCATGGAAGTCTAAACATAGGGTTATAGAAGAATTCATTGTTTGAGAAAAATTTTCAGTCGGGGGTAAACACCCATGATGGTGATCTATAGTTTTTAGCATCAGTGTGAAGCCTGGTTTTTACAATATTACTAAAACTAAGGACATGATCGAATGGAATGTACCCTTTAAGGTAGTGTAGGTCACACGATAGGTGCATGGTTTGGCCAACCATGTGGCTAAACTCTGTGGCCCTGTTTTTAAGGTTGAAATGAACATTTTTTCTTTATTGATTTAAATTTTTAACCCTCCTCTCTTATTTTCTTATTTTAATAGTTGTGGGAAGCCATATCCTCACATTGTGTAATGAATAACCCTAAATCTTGGATTCAATGTAACTCTCTGGTCCACACTCAAATTCAATAACTATCTCTCTCATTGAATCTTTGATAGTGATTTTTTCATATTTCTCCTCTCGTTAATTATTCGAATTCATATCAACAATGTTATTTTTGAAATATATAATATAACATATTACAAATATTTTTGTTTCTTATTTATTTTTATAATGATATGGAATAAATCAAAAGTTGATACTTCATGAGTGCTCTACTACAGACCTACGATAAGTGTTCTATAACTTTTCCTTGATTTTTTGAGTTTTATATTCCTATTTTTAGTTTCCTCACATGTAGTTATTCATAGGGATTCCTCTTTAATTAGTTTAATAGTGGAATTAAATGAATTATAACATGTTAGGATTACCCACTAGCACCTTTGGGATTCTTTGAGGTTTTTAGCCCCAACTTACGCCACCCATGTTATTTGCCTTTATATATGACCTTATTTATAACACCCAGAATAGGTGTGTGAGTGTTTTCCATGTTAGAGGGAGCCATTATAGATTGATTAGAATATAATTTAGGTGTTAGTAGAAGGTTATTCATCTTTTCTGTGTGATCACAAGTTTTTAATTGGTTAATTTTTATGTACAGAAATTTTTTTATGAGTCAATAAGAATATGGAATGTGAATGTTTATGAAATGATTATTGGAGTGAGATGATGACTTAATTATAGAGTAGATTCCATGGATGAGATCCTTGGATCCCAATTCTATAGGATACTAGAGATATGTATACTATATGGGTTATGATTATAGAAGTGGATGCCTTGCACCTATTTCCCCCTTGGATCTAGATTTTGTAGGATTAATTGGGCCTTGCAACCTCTTAGATATGGATTTCATGGAATCGTAGTCAACAAGGTCTGTAGTATTTCCCCTTTGACACCACACAAGTATATATTGAGTTTCTATGGAGATTCTTCTGGGACTCAATGTCGATGCCTTGCTCTATTTCCCTTAGACTTTTCCCTTTGTGGTCTAATACTTTTGATTATATAGTTTGGCGGTTCTACATGTGTTGCACCAGATTATATGTTGTGCCTATGGTTGATTTTTAACATTTCATACATGTATTTACCATTATGGATATATTTTATATTATTTAATTATAGCCTTACTATGTGTATCAGATTATAGTTTATAGGCATGACTATATAACACCATTTTAGTTTGGTTTGCAGGGGACCTTATTTGTAGGAGCATCACTATTATTTGCAGGGTGCCTTGTTTGTCCAGATATTTTCACTTTATCTTATCACAAATTCCTTGGGAAAATTTCTTCAAATACAATTACACAGATCATCTATATTTCACACTTCTTTAGGTTTTGTACATGGAATAGATTTTTTTATAGTCATTGTTGGTGGTGGCCAACTATGTGTTATCTCAAACCCTATTAAGACCATCATTGGCTACCTAGAAAGACATTATGAATGTTGGTAGGGATCGGGGAAAGTACCCACTATATGTTTCCTATCATTTTTTCATGGGATTGGGGAAAACATGACTAATAAAGGCTCGTGATAATAACTTCTATTTTGCTTTTGTTTTTTTGTATTATAATACACGCATTTAATTGAGATGTTTATATACATGTTTTCCAACTTTTTCGAGACATGACATGATCATCTTGTTGTATATGAGTGATTTTGGATTATTTATTACAATAGTATTCTATATTATTTGTCATTGTTTCAATTTATATTTTTCTTAAACTATTGACTGGTATGTTTATACCACTGCATTACACTCTAACATGAGGGCATAGTCTCCCCCACAAACACACCCTAGGCCCTTGCTGCTAATCAGTAGTATCTAGTGTACAAGAAAGCATGCTTGAGGCCATCTGAACTAGTTGTGGGGTTTAACTTTTAGTGGATTCTCGGTTGGTATGTTACAGAACACTATATCCCAAATAAAAGTCAATTACACATACTCAAAACACCATTTCAATAAAACTGACAACATTTAAAACATGAAAGTTTCAATAACAAAATTCAAAAGAAAATTTATCAAAAAATACATACTCAATTATCGATTGAAATCCCCTTTTAAAAAAAATTTATAACAACAATAAACTTATGAAATAAACTTTTTAATAATAGTGTCATATGATACTTTCCACATAAATATGACATATACACTTATTTTCATAGTTTTTTATACATATAAGATCCTTATTAATGCAAAAACACACACACAGACAGAAACACATATAAAGATACCCGCATATATATTTATATATACATTCTTAAAAATACGACTCAAATGAAAAAACGGATAACATTTTAAATTGTTCTTAAAAATAACCCAAAAAGTTTAACCAAGATTTTATCATCCAATAAATTTTTATTATTCCCAAATTCACTATCCATTAATCATTTTACATACTATTAAAAATCATAAACATCTTATATTTCTTTTTTAAAGAACCCGTATTTTTTATTTTAGAGATAAAACATGGATAAACCCAAACATCATTTAAAAAATCAAGAGAAACACCCAAAAATAAAAATTATCCAATAAAAATAATAAATTAAAAAACACAACATATATTGAGTCCAAATTTTATTAAAATTTATGAAATGGATGATTTTAATTGTATTTCTAGATAGTTTGGTAGATGATGAACTGATTATTTGAATCTTGTTTAATGTTGATAGTGATGACTTAATTGTATTTGAACTATTTTAATGTTTGTGAAAAAATAACTATAGACTATATAAATACATCCAAAATTACATTCCAAGCACTGGATATTTTCAAAATTCCTAATAAATTATCCTACGTGAAGAATAATACTAAAATAAAGATAGAAATCTGAAAAAATTATAAAAACATTGAATTCATGACACAAATTTATTGAGCCACTCGGGTACCTTGAGTATCATCTTGTGAGGGTGGTGATCTGGAACTCATGAATGATTCCATTTAGAGTCCCTAAAATACAATCTCTAAAATTCCTAATACATATATATAAAAAGGCTCATACTCTACCACTGTAACAAATGAACCATGTTGGTACCATATTTTCCTTTTAGGAATGTGTTGTCCCATCCCTTGGGCCCAACCACATAAATGAATGGGTCATTTGATAATAAATATTACCACAATCTAGTACATGTTATTTTACTATTCTTTTACCTGACTATCAAATTGCCTAAAAACATCCAAGTAATTCACTCATTCTAATCATGACTCCATTCCAAACCTCCTAAACTCTAGAGTTCTATCAGGTAGGGTTTAAAAAATCCAACTTTTTGACATGGGATGTGGCATTTATCCTTTTAAACCATTAATATTATGGAGTTTTAAAATCATACCCACATTATAGAACAACATATTATTTGTGGTTTAAACATCTCAAACCATGCGTGTGTCAGATTACCTAAGGATGTTTACCTTCACTGAAACTAATTTTTAATGAACCATTCTAGTTTAACCTCGAACTAAGAAATCGAGCTATCCTGTATCAAGGCCTGAGAGGCATTCTCAATCCTCCCTATAAGATAACTAATATCATGGATCAAATATAAATCAATTAGAAATGATTTGTCCAGGGAAACAACTAAAACAATTATTAATATAGTATGCGATGTAAATAATGGTACCAAAAGAGAAACAAACATCTAAACACACATTAATGTTACATCACAGATCACCAATAACCACCAAACCATACTTGCCTCTTCGGAAAACCAATGTCAAACCAAACATAAAGCTCAAATATTAAATTTAAAATAAGCATAGTGATACTTAGTAGGGATTCCATGATAAAAACCATTTTATATAAATTACTTTAAAATATAAAACCATTTTATTCTATTTTGAATATATATATAAATATCAATCTAGGTTTTATCATATCTTTCCAAAACATATAAAAATATTGTAGTTTTGAAACTATACAACCCTTCAATTTCTCTTCAAAAAGAATTTTTAAATAATGTATGATTTATAGTGAAAAATTTTAAATATTGGTCTTGTGACACTATAAAGGTCTCAATTGAAAAAATAGACAAGAGGAAAAATATTAAAAAAAGTTCCATAAAACATTGGATATAATAAGGTACAAGAGAAATGGTCATCAATGAAACCTTCCATCCAGTTAAAACATTTTATGATAAAGATATCTACACTAATAAAATAAATTACCACTAACATCGAATACAAAAACTCAATCTTCCCCAACCCTCGGTGTCACCCTCACAGGTTCAACGAAGGGTCAAATCCCACATGTAGATGAGTGATTTATCTAAGGACAACTAGTTAGAGCATAATACTAAACTATTACAACATGGGAACCTATAGCTCCTACCAAAATACCCAAGTATTCTCATTAAGTACAAATAGATATGAGTTTCTCAAACTATCATACCTATATATATCATACATTCGTATCTAAAAAAATTCACTTCCTCACCCCAAAACTCCATCATAAGAAAATCCCTCGTTCCCTTTCCATGAATCGTTAACAAATTGAAATACCCTAACTATGAATTTACCGCATATCACACATTTAGTTAACATCCATGACCTATAATTTAAGGGTTGTGCCTTATGATAGGTTTGCAGTTTCCAAGAGATGTTTCAAGGTGAAAACTAGGCCTTGATATTTTTAAATTAACATCAATTATTTGTAAATCCACTTTTAATCAAAAAAACTCGAGGTTTTAAAATAATCTTTACACTTACAAACTTATACACATCAAAATATTTATAAATTACCTTTTCCACAATTTAAATAATTAAAAAACCCTGATTTAATATGTATCAATTGTATTCCTATATATATATATATTTCTAAATACATATATAAGTCATATATATAAATTGAAACATATTAGAAACCACTTTGATTCATTTCAAGGGAACCCACATGATATTAGAGATTTATTGATTCTATATAAAAAAACCCAAAAAATATATAGACATTTCAAATATTCAGGATATTAAGCATTTGGGAGATCAATCGGGCACTTGATGTACATAACTTCAAAAAAGATTTTAAAATATTATTTCATAAAGGAATCCCATGGGAAAACATAGGAATGATTTAGAAAACATTGAATAATCTAATTAGGTTCATCATATCCATTTTTTATAAAATATTAACAATATAATATAAATATATGAAACACAATAACAATCTTGAAATCACTTATCATTATTTAAAAATTCTTACATAGTGTAACCTACCATAAATCTTTCTGCCTCTAACAACGGTGGCCCGAATCCAACCCAAAAAGGTAAAATGATTCATTAAAGACTAAAACCCCGTAATAAAGAAATACCCAAACTCAAAATAATGTAACTTGATCCAATGTTCACTAAAACCACGATTAGTTAATAACCAGGGGTTGAAGAATAATATAAGGAGAGTAAGAGGTAATATGAATATTACCTTGAATATTCATCCTCAAAACATGATGAAATCATGAAAATCCACCTTGGGATAGTGGAGAGAAAAAAGGGAGAGGGATCCCCAGTGCCACTCATGCCATTTGATGGAGGTTGGGCGTCTATTTGGTTAAAAAAAGAGAAAAAAATGGTCAATTCAAATTTTATTGTATTATGGACATGACATATGGTTTCTTCAGACAGTTTTTCAAACAATGCACTAAAAATATGCCATATCCTGGGTTTATAGATCATATCACATGGGTAGACCTTGCAGTTTTCCAAACAATGTTTTGATCATTTTATTTGCATATTAAAAATAATAGAGGATTCAACATCATGGTCACATGATTTTATAAACAATGGTCCTTAACCATGCAACATACATTACATGCCCAAAAATTAACAATATTAAGGAGAAACCACCTAGATGGAGAGATAAAAAAAATATAACTAAAAAATAAACATAATAATATAGTAGTTTTTTATACGATGTGAAAATATTATTGTGATTTTACATAGAAAATATATCCCTTACTACATATTGGAAAGTCGGTGTAGTTTTGTAATATATGCACCCTGGGACAACAAATCTGAACGGGTGGATTTGGAATTAAGTCAGTCGTCACCATTTCATAATAAGTGAGTATAAGACTACAAACCAAGATAGACACACTAATGGTTTATTCATAGTATAATTCACATTTTCATATTGATCAATATGGAAGTAGTTAAATAAGTGATGAAGAAGAATAGACAAAGTTAAACCTATGCATTTCTAGACTAGAAAGGCTTCATGATTTAGAAATACAATTAATGATTTTTCAAGGATATATGGTTTGTCACTAAGAATACTCAATCTATGCTTCCTGGTATTAGTTAATGGAGGGAACCTAAAATAACCAAGTTAACATTGAATATTATAGAAAATTAAATGATTTTCCTCTATGGAACCAAATATTATAGAAGCTGTAATGAAAATATTATAATTTTTATACTTATGCGACTTTCACAAGACACAAATCATAATAAGAATACAAAATATCTAAGGTGGAAATAATTTTCCATTGAGTCCTTTATGAGGTAAAATATACCTTATTTTTTTAGTTCCACTGATCCTCATGTTATTAAATACTATATTAGTTCCATTTAAAAGGTAATTTTAATTATCTAGTTTTTAGAGAATGACAATTTAATTTAGGTTTCTTGTGATTTGGAATTAAAATAATCCAATGGTGGACTCATATCAAGAAAATTATGCAACAATAATAAATAAAATCTACGGTGTGATGTGAGATTAAAAGGTTGTTTTTCAAAAAGATCATTTATCTTATTTGTAATATGAATATAAAGAATTAATTACATTATCAAAAAAATGGTTGATTAACATATGAGTTCCAATGAGAGAAATTCTACAAGGCCTTCAAGGTACACACCTAATATTATCATCCTTACTAAAAGTAATAATTCTCGATTCATTAGTGTCTTTAAACTATGTCACTGAGTGGAGGTATATCAAAGTGACATCAGTACCTATGAGGAAAACATTTAGTGTGCTATAATGGTAAAATATTGATTAAATTCACCCATTAATATCATACTTTTAATAAGAAAATAGTGATGGATTTCAAAAGAAATTATAATAATAAAAACTATAGAGGGAAGAAGACGATTCATCTAGTAATCCATTTATGTGGAATGAATGTTAGAGAAAATTTTCTTAAGGGGGATAGTAAATGAAATATTTTTGGATTGGGTGGAAATTAGAAAATTGAATATAAAGTGATTAGATGAAGTTATATTGTTATTTTAATGGAGAAATTTCCATACAAAATTAATGACTCACACTCCAATGATTCAAATTCTAGAAGAATACGAATTTTTCCTAACCAGTGCTAGAATCAGAGGGTTTTTGGCAATGATTGGCATAAATAACTTATTATGCCTTATAGAAATGGGAAATCTCATATGATCACTATTTTTAATGTGGGGTATAAGGAAAATGAAATGAATGGTACACTTCTAATCCACTCTAGAGCTAATAATTCCCCATTGAATATAGATCCACCCATTATTTTATATATAAAAAATATTATATGGTTATAAAATTACTACCTCAAGGAGTAGATATTGAAATAAAAATTAAAAATCATAATGTTATGATTATTTAATTTCATGTATATTATTATTATTTGATTGATGCTTGTGGGAATGTGGTTCTATAAAATTATATCATTATTCCTCTAGTTTTATTTGATATTTTTTTGGGAATGGAATGGAATTATTTATATAAATCCTATATAACTTGTCAAGGAACAAAACACACATTTGATATTCTGAAAAAACCTATGATCATATATCTATGTGAGGATAAATATGAACTTCCATTAGAAATTAAAATTATTCAAGTAGTAATTATTCCTTTTCAAATGGATATTCAACTCATATGGTTGTGGAGGTGATCAATATCAAATAAATTCATGTTTATAAGTGTATTTTGATTTATTTCTGGAATATTTTTATAGTTATTCTCTAACAGTTGAATTTTAGTTTCCAATAAATATCATTCCTAAAGATACAGTTGTTTATAGGACTCTATATATAATGGCCTTAATTGTGTAAATGTAATTAAAAAACTAATAGAGAATCATTATAATAGAATCATTATTACAATTGAATCACTATAAGGTGCACCTATTTTTTTAATAATAGAGATGGATCAATATGAATATGAATTAATTATCATGAATTAAACAAGATTTAAATCAATAATATTTATCATCTTCCTTGAATTGATGATTTTCTTGATTAATTATGAGGATGTATATATTTTTACAAAATTTATATTTGATGTGGATGCAATCAAATGAGTTTCAATAGTGCATACATAAACAACAAAGCATTCCATATGAGGCATGGACATTGAGAATATATTGTGATTCCATTTGGACTTACTAGTTCCCCAACTATCATTATTGATTTAATTAATAGAGTATTTTTTATCAACATGATCAGTTTTTATATTCTTTATATTTAATATTATAGTACATTCTATGTGGGTGGGAGAATATGATGATCATGTGAGGAATTTACTAAATACCCTAAGGAAGGAGAGGCTATATTAAAAATTTATAAGGATTGATTTTTTCTGTATAGTGAATCATTTTTTTGTTACATAATCATTGCTAATGGTTCATTATTAGATCCATACAATATTTAAGTTAGGAAACATTATCCATGATTAAAAACTATGAAATTTATCCACATCTATTGACTATTTATTATTGATTCGTTGGGAAAAAATTCTCATGACTATATAATTCACTCTTTAATTTAACTTAGAACAGAGTCACATTCCATTGAATTGATGAACATGATTAAAATGTCAAGGAACTGAAGAGAAGTTTGGTCAATTTTTCATCTTTGGTAATAATCTAATGTGAGTATGGTTTTTTATTTATAGTAATTCATAAAATAAGGTGATAATATGTGTTATTATATAGAATGATTCAAGTGAATAATTACCATACTCAAGATTATAGAATTAGAATAGGTAATATATGCATTAAATATATAAAGAAATTGTCATTATTTGGAATGGTGTGACATATATAAAGACCATAGATGTCAAAATTATACATTCCTTAAGAAATATATTGAATATGATCCAAAGAACACAGTTTTATTTTATTAGAGATTATGAATACCCAATGTGTTACCACCCTTAGTAAGTGAACAAGGTGGCTGATTCATTGAGTTGAAATTATAATTCTAGATTATTTATGATGATGATCAAAAAATATATAATATTTATTTATTGGAAAATAATGTACCTCAAAATATTGAATGATGGGGGTAAATCATTTATTTCCAAAATGTGTGTTCAACCATATATCCATGTGATAATTAAATAGGCCCATAAATATGATGTAGATCTATAAAATAAGATGAGCAAAGTTCCTATGTTTAAAATTGATTTCAATGGAGTGATATAGTCCAAGAACCATGTATTTTTCCCATAAATACTAGAAATAAATAAATATTTATCGGAAGAAGCTCATAGATTTAAATTATCTATATATCGAAGAAGTATGAAGATGTACCAAGACCTGGATGTGTATTTTTGGTGGGACAATATGAATAGAAATATTTTTGACTGTGTATCTCAATTCCTGGAATGTAATACCGTCAATACTATGAAATATATTTCTAAGGGTTTGTTACAACTATCACCCATACCCAAATTTATATGCGGAAACATGGCCAATTATTTTTTATTGAACTTCCTTAAATTTTTACAGTCCATAAGTCTATTTAGGTTATAGCTAATCACCATAAAATTTCTCCATAATTCACTTCCATAAAATATGATATCATTCTTGATGAACTCTATAGGAAATACATTAATAACTTCATACATTTTAATGTAGTAGATCATTATCTTGAATATGATCAAGATCATAGGATTACCAGAGTGTTCTAGTGAATCCTTTTTTAGGCTCTAAACATAGTGTTTTGTTTAATAACTATAAATTTTTCTTAGAAAAAATGGATAGTCTAAAAAAACATTTAATACCATGCAATATATGTTATGATATTGATTTATCGGCAAAAAAACTTGTTGGGATCAACACCTTCTTGTAATTGTGTTTTCATACAACAATTACAATGACTTGAGTATTAAATGGCTCCTTATAAAGACGTGTACTGAAATTAGTGAAAAATTTTACATACTATAATGAAGTTTGATAATTGAAGTTATACAGACATATTCTAGGTGAAGAAATGTTAGGGAAATTAAAATCTATTTATAATGACATCAAGGAAACTCAGAGTTCATAGTAATGTTATGTCGAATATCATCAGCTAGATTAGAATTCAATGTTAGAGAGAAATAATCCCAATAAATTTCCCCATGAATGATGATTATGTAATTTTTAATGAATATAAACCTACACCATTGGTATATTGGTCCCTTAGATATAAGTAATTGAGTATGGACATTAATTATTTTGTTGTTTATTACATTAAACCACTATCTAGTTCATGACGTTTCCCATGTATCTCTCATGAAGAAGTACAAACATAATCCTTTACATTAACTAAACTCAAAGGTCGCAACACAAGATCATGATCATCCATATAAATAACATCTTGTAAAAATATTAAATCATGGAAAATAATTAAAGAATAATGCTACTCACCTCGTTAATGTTTTACAGAGGAAGAAAAAATTTAATGATGATATGTGTGAACTCAAGGATGTGGCAAAGATGATATATCCTCATTTTTATATAAAGGTGAAAAAATTTCATGGATGAAAATAATTTTAATGGGTGGTAGAATGTAACACCACAATAATATATATATATATATATATATATTCCATTGAAATAAACTTGATGTAATTGATAACTTTTTATATGTGTAACACATAGATTAAATGAACTATGATATAATATACCATTATATTCTGGCTAATAAAGATGGTTTGAAAAGAATTCAAATATTTATATTAACAGGTTTAAAATTTTTATAAAATATAAAATAATTGACTAATTGATAGTAAATACTCAATTTTCATTAAATTTATATTATAATTCAAAAATATGTTTTATTCTAAAATTTTTTATATAATTATGTACAAGAGTATTTTAATTTTATTCATACATATTTTTAAATAAAAAATTATAAAAAAGATATAATTTCTAAAATCATAATATCAATATTTTTAAATTTTGTTATTTTTTTGAAAGGGATAATTTCTTATGGAAAGCTTAATTATTTTAATATTATGGAAAATTTTATTTTCAATTCAATTAATTAAAAGGTCTCATTTTTTGAATTGATTTTAAAATTTCCTTAGTTTTTTTATTATTAGAAAAAATATTATTAATATCAATGGAATCAAATTTATGGCTAATAGTACTGTAAAAATATTTATACACTACAAATATATTTGTCTTAAAAATAGTTTTTCAACATGTTTTGAAAGACTATATTAAAAGTAATTTCTTATATATATTGAAATTTAATCCGATAATATTTATTATATATTTTTAATCATGATGTTGAATTTGGTGATGAGGAAACATTAATTTATTGGTGAAAGGAATCGTGAAAATATTAATTTTTTTAAGGGTAATGATTAATACGAGTTTACCAAGGCTTAACCAATGACATAAGGTTTAGATTACCCCATAATTTTTTTGTAAAAATCCTATTTATCGGGCTTATTTCATCACTAAAAAATATACTATTTCTATGTGAGTAATTTTGGATCCATTTTTATTTAATAATAAATTAATATATTATAATATTTCTAAAATTCCAATTGTGTCCTCTCACTCTAAATTATAAAAGGGAACCTCATATCAACCCATATTTAAAGTCTTTCAGACTCTTAGTGGGTCCAATCCCAACCCAAATCTATCCATGAATATTATATGTCTTAATTTTATCATAATACTCTTATATAATGGATCAAGTTGTTCGACTATTGTGGTTTATCAAAGAAAATGTGGTTAGAGTGCTTACAATGAAAATTGAACTTGAGCTGAGGGATTTAAATTAATATTGAATTTAAACAGAGGTTATTTATTCCTAAATTTATATTGATGGAGTTATATGATTTATATCTTACCAATTTCGTTCCTTTTATTCTTCTTGGGTTTTTTTATAGAGAATAATTTTTTTTTTCATTTTCTTCTCTTAATGTACTCAAGAGACCGAATGAAGGATTTTATAGAAAACTGTCATTTTTATTATATTCTATCATGAATAATTTCATTCCATTTCCATATTTTATATAGAAGTTTCTTATAAAGGTTTTAATCATTACCCATTTATGGTACAAAGTCATTTTTATAATGTTTTAATTTCTATAAAAAATTATGAAAATGAATATTTTTTTCATTTTATAAATGAGGTGATTTTTTCTTTTTATTAAAAATTTGAATGGACTATTTAGTTTAATGTATATGACATGAAATAATTTTGCATCCATTATGACTATAAAATTATTTGATTCATATTTTAAAATTTCAATTTTCATTAAAAAAATAATATATATTTTGGAATTTTTTATATTTTTAAAAAGTAAATTCAAATTGAAAATTTTAATTTCCTCAATAAATATTAAAATTATATTTTAATGTAATTTTTATGTATAATAATATCCAAGGATATTATTTATGATTTAATTGGTATATGGCCCTTTTATTTTTCCTAGGGTTTTTTGGATGGTTTATGATTATGATGAGGAAAATTGATGAAAATTGATTAATTTTTCCATTGGACAAAATTTATAAAATGGTAAATGTTTTAATTATCTTGTGTAATATGTATGAATGAATTATAATTATGTTATTTGTTTTTTTGTTTTATACCTCCAAACTATTTGGTATATATTAATGTTTTTTGAGATCAAAGGGTATTTGAGAGGTTATTAAAAGCCCAAAATAAGGTACATATATGGTATTCTCAAGCCCAGAAGAGGGTACATGGGAGGTTATCCCATGTATTAATCAAGTAAATGGGTTTTTAAACCAATACTAATAGGTGGTTAATTTCATAGTGGGTATCCTTGACATAATATTTTTATCATTATGATTATTCCACACTTTATGCCATTCTTTTCAGACAATAACTTATGCTAATTTTATTCACTCATAACTCATATTAACTATTACATTTGGATATCTATCTTATCAACTAGAAATATTAATTATAGGAATAATGATTATGATATATGAATTTTTAGTTATGTTTTTCAAATTTTATACTCGTTTTCCTTACCTTTATGCTCATATTATGCTTAAATAGTAATTTATATATCCCTTGTTTACCAGGGCTGATCACTTGAGCATACAAATTATTATTTTTCATTTCCCTATTATATTATGAATGATTCAGATTATTATATTTCAAATACAGGTTCTAGTTGTGAATAACAAATTTGGATATGATTTTGATCATTTGCATACTAGTTTTTCATTTAATAGTAGCACATGTAGTCATGTTTCGAAATACCCTAAATTATAACGGTTCTCGCATGGATTGTAATGTTATGTAATCAATATTCATCTAATAAGATGTAATATATATGTATTAAATGATTTTTTAACCTTAATGACTGATTTAAATAAGTGTTATTTATAAGAATTATAATGAGTATAATATTTTTTGGATATTTGCGGATTATTTGAATATAAACTTTCTGTTGAAATAATAGCGTAGTCAAAATCATTAACAAAATGAAAAATAATTAACAATTAGACCTATAAAATAAATATATGTAATTATATTTATAGAATATAATTAATTATTAACAAAATATATGTATAAACATGTATTTTTAAAAATTCACATTTTAAATTATTTTTTGAAAATAATATTGTTTTTATTAAATTTGAAATATTTTGACAAACAAGTTTAAAAATTTATTTGTACTATAAGATATGTTATATATTTAATATATTTTGTAATAAATATGTAAATTATTAATTACTTAAAATATAATATTTAAAAAATAATAATAGAAAAAAATAAAATAAATAATTGAATCATTAATAGTTTTTTTCTTCTTATAATAATATTTTATGATATAAAAGATTTTAGTTCAAAAAAATATTTCCAAAATCTATATATTGAAATTTATAAAATGGGAATACATTTTTAATACATCATTCAAAAAAATTGGGTTTATTTTTTCTTATTTATAAAAAATGTTTCATTTCCTGTGAATAATGAAAAAGACAGTTGTTTTGAATTGAATTACTTCTATAACATATTTATGATATCAACATTAAAAAAATATAAAAAATGAATTCATCAAATGAATTGTATTTTTATAAATAACTTAAATATATTACTACTAATTTTCATATAAATAAATCATTTTTTAACACATATGTTAAATGATATTTAACTAAAAACAATAATTGATATTTTACATTATATAATATATATAAAGTCCTATTAAGTTTTCATTGTCAAAAAATTTCTAATGTGCCTATAATTTATATTCAAAAACTAATATAATCCATTGTAATTATAATTATTGATAATATTGATTCCAAATTACAAATTAATGATCACTTTATACAAATATTTAACTCTATGTTACCTTTAAAAAGAACCCTTCTATACTCATTTATCCTCACTTGAAAAACATGTTTCTATGAAAAATATATTCTAATATTCCAATCTATTTTACCATATACACATTCTTATAGACCTATTATATCTAAAATATTTCCTATAAATTCCATTGATGTAAATAAAAGAAGGAAATTTAAAAAATAATTATAATAATTTTGTTATCCCTCTTTCCTTTGAGTATATGAGGATCTTTTGTCAAAAAAACCCTGAAAAATTCCACTACATCTTATGAAATTACTATATTTCCATGTTAGAAACTATTTTTAATTATTTTTTTATCATATACTACCCATTCCATATGGTTGATCATCTTTTTTTACAAGTTGTACCTGTGTTGAATTTGGAGTCACAATCAAATGTATAGTCATGAAAACCAATCATCAAATTTTGAATTAATACTTTTTTCATTTTTTATGAAGAAAAATTATGTATCACATTTTTCTTCTTATAAAATATTTTTGGAAAAAATTTATTTTTATTGTAGTTTTAAAATACATTAAAAATTATATTTTATTTATGATTTATGAAATTCATATATATTCTTAAAATTTAATTTAAGTATTTAATATTACATTAAAATTTCAATTTCAATTTTTTTATATAATAATATCTATATAACCTTGATATTAACAATTGTGAAAGTATAAACTTATAGTTACTTTAACCTTCTAAAACAATCTTATCAAGATAGATTGTATGAATTTTAACAATATTTTGAACTATTGAACTATTATATATCAATAATGGAAACAATTATAAATACTAATGTGTTTCAATCAAGTAAAGAAATTTCTGAGGCACCAAACTTGATAAACTAACTTTAGTGTGACATTCGTCTTGAGGTAGATCTTCCTAGCATCCAACTCACCCTAAACTCTTTTTGATATATTGAAATGTAAAATTTTGAAACATTATTTGTATTTTATGGATTTTTTGTTTCACGTTTTGATATTTTTTAGATCATTTCATCATTTTAAAAATCTATTGTTATGTAAACTAATTAAATAAAAAACGAATTAAGAGGGGGAATGATGAATATTCTAAAACAGGTCAACTTAAGAAAAATTAATCTATTAGATAAATTATAATTGATAATAAAGTTATTATAAGAAAAATAATAATCTTACATGGAACTAATTATTAAGAAAGTAAATAATTAATATTTTTTATTTAGTATTTTAGAGGAAATAAAAATGGGATAGGACTTGTGGTAGTTGGATTTTTTCCCAATCCTCTTTCATTCATATATTATATCTTTTCTGTCGATCCACTATTCTATTCCTTCCATCAACAATGATTTTAAAGTATACCAAATAATATTCTATTTATTTATGAAGTACTAATTTTCTACAAACCTATTAAATATATTCTAGAAAGGACCAATCATTTCATTAATTACCTTATATCAATATCAAATTAAAAAATTTATGAAAACGCAAACTATATTTACTAATACAATATTTATTAGTAAAGTAATGGTAAACCCAATATTTGTCCCATGAAGAAAAATTGGTGAGTAAAATTAGTATAGTAAAAAAGTATTGTGTTATTAAAATTAATACAAACTAATCTACATGAAAAAAACGAATTTTTTTATGTATTGAGAATGTGGGATTGTATAAGTAAAAACAATGTATAAAGCCTATGTTATCTAAGATCATGAATTTTTGTTCACATAGATTCCAATATTTATGCTTATTTCGATTAAAATCATGTCTAATAAATTAAAATAGTTCTTGTAATTGATCTCCACACACAACGATCACCTTTAATCAATATTCGTGGTACTTCATATTAAAAAGACATGGGTTAAACAAAACCATGTTTTGATGTTGAAAGTATCCTACTCAATATTCATGGATAATTTAGTTGTTTGAATAGTCAATAAATATTATTTATTTTTAATATAAAATCAATTTTATGTCATTATAAGCATTTATTTTGTTTACACAACATCATTTTTGTGGGAAATTTGAAAATATTCCTATATATTGAAGTTGTTGTAATGCTAGTCAAGCCAAACTATCGACTATAAATTCGGTATATCAAATTTGGTTTAAATGTACAAAAGTCTGAAAAAGTACAGGATCGAACAAATGGAAAACTCAATAACAGTATGACCATTAAATATACCATTATGGAAATATCATAAAGTTATCAAGTGACCATAAGGAAAATTTATTGACCATAAGAAGGCTTCGATAAATTTCACGAAACCACATTGTAATGTAATTTTTTTCGAAAGGAATAGATAAAATGCATGAATCAATAGATTAATCACAAACCTATATTTATTAATCATAAATAATTTTTCTAACACCACAATCGACCACATGAATAACCGAGGAACCAAAATCCAACCCTAAATAAAATTTATGGTTTGTGTGTCTGTCATACCTGTCTCTACATATTAAAGAGACAAATAATTTCTTCCAATAAACCACACATTTCCTCCATCAAACTGCACAATGATGTTATGAGAAAATATGGGAAAACAAAATTTTTATAATATGATGGAAAGACTCCATGACTAGTTGAAGTGGCCATAACAAGTAGTCATAATTTATTATGTGTGGGACCAATTTTTTTTATATATATCTTCTATACAGTATGTAAATAAATTATATCGGAATTTATACTCCATATTAGACAAACCAGAAAATATCTGACATAAAACATTTAAGTAGAGCATATCTAAAAAGTCATAATTATGTAGAAATATACCATTCTAAAAAATTTTCCTTGTAGAGTTAAATACTTGGTAAGAGACATTTAATGCCAACATATTTCATGTTAATTATGAGGATTCATAATTATATGATTTCAATTGTTATTTTTGAGGAATAATTTTATATATAGAAGAAACATGTAAAAAAAATAAAGGAGGGATATAGGTAATTTTATAATAATAAAAATTGTGAATGACCTGAAACTCTATTTTTTTCTTCAGAACATATTCTAAAAAATTGAAAAACATCCTCTTATCTTCAAATATCTTTCCTAAACAATAATTAAAAACTAGAAGAGAAGAAACATACAAATTACTGCACATCTACAATTATTTTATGCATCAATTTATTTTCCCTTCCAATTAAATCTATTTTATGACATTTTAGTTGTTCTTGTTTGAATTATTTATTTTTTGGACAATATATCCTTAATTATTTTAAAGAGTACTCAAATACACTCTTTATATTTCATTTATAACATATATTTCCTGGAAAATGTGGAAGAGGATTTTTGTAGTTTGGACTTCCTTATATTGACTTGTCTGCAAATACCCAATGTTTGATGTGGATCATGATTACTTTTTTATTAAACATTAATTATAGTATGTGACTACAAATTTGAGAGAATTATGATTAAGATTGAAGAAAAAACCTCTTGTGTTACCTTTATTTAAATTTTTTATTTTATCTTACTCCATTATCATAATATTTTAAAAAAACTAGTATTCGATACTATACTCTTATAGTTAGATTTAAAATGAATCTTATAGGCTCTAATTAATATGATCAAATTTAATAAAACATTATTCAATTTTTTTAAAAAAAAATTAATTGGGATGTGACAAAAAATTTAATAAATATTTAAAAAACATTAAGTTGTAATTTATAATATCGTAGTTTACAAGGTAGTATTATAAAGTATTGGATTTAGATTTATGAAAAATTAAATCGAAATTTGAATTAGAAATTTAATTCACCTCATCTTGATTGATCCCCTCCAACAAAAATATTTTATTTGATGATTTTTTTTCTTCCAGCCTTTTACTATTTCTTTGATCAATTTTTTAGCAAGATCATTTTAATAATTTTTTTTCTCTTTCCGACTATGGAGTCTAACAATGAAGGTTATTATAACAGAACAATAAATTAAGAAATATTTTTTTCATATAAATTTAATCTTATTGATATTAGTCATTATAGGGAGTAAAAATTATATCTTGCATTAAACACAACACTGAGTTTATCTTATGTAACATGAAACTCTGTGTGTATCTTGATTTATATGAAACACTTAGTTTAAATTAAATGTGATATACTAATAATTTTTTTATTTAATATTATAGTTATCAAGTAGTAATTGGAAACACTTATATGGATAAGATCAACTAACTAACAAAAACATACATTTTACACATTTATATAAAATTAATTCATTGGTGTCAAATTAAATATAAATTAAAATAAAAATTATTTCTAAATAAAGGAAATATTTTTCTGGAAAACTATATTAATGAAATCAAACCAATATTACCTAATTAAAAAAAATATATAAATTTGGTGAATAAATTTTAGAAAAATAATATATTATATATTCAATAAAATGATTAACATCCATCTTATGTGTTTTCAATATAACAGATTAGAATAAATCTTCTTTCTTGATCCAAGAACTATATTTTACTAAAGAAGAGCTTTATTTACTTTTTCATGCTTATATTAAATATAATTTATGAAACAACATATAAATTTATATTAAAAAATTAATCATTAAAATCACAATTTCAAATTTATCTTAGAGACAATTTTTAATAATTTTTTGAGACCATATTATTTTGATAAATATTTGAAAATAATTGTTTTTGTTAATATTTTTTATTTCATTTAATGAATTTTAAAAAATAAAAATTATTTTCATATTGTTTAAAAGGAATTATTCGTTCAATAATTTAACAATTAATTCAATTTAGTTTATTTTAATAATTTTTATATTGAAATTTCATATAAAAACTTTTAATCTTTTGATCACATTCACTTTGAAACCCATATTTCATATCGTGTCTGCTTGATTCAGGTTATATTAAAATTTTCTTATAATGATAATGAAATTTGTAAAAATTTATTACATATTTTTAATTGGAATAATTTATATTATATAATATGTTAAAAATAATTTTCTATATAATGAATATTGAATACAAGAAAAACAATTTATAGTAGTTGATGTAACAATCAGTTTACCAAAAGATTAAACTAACAGGGTAAGGTTTAAAAATGACTCAAAACATATCCAACACCCATTTAATGGAATTATTTAGACATTATATCTAATATGATATATAATTTCCCATTTTGGAGCCTTTTTCACACCATTTTCCTTTCAAAAAATTACAAGTGTTCCACTCACCTCATTTAGGGAAGGCCACCCCTTATCCTTAACACATCACATTTACAATAACATTTTAATCAACAAATAACATTAGAAATAAATTTCTTAATTCCATTGTCTCATTCTAGAAGGCTTATTTTGGTCATAAATCCAACCTTAGATGCATTTTAGGGAAAATGAAAAGATATTTCCAGAATAAGAGGTAATGTTCTCCAATGAGAATTTTTATTTTATTTCTTCCTCCACCTCCATAAATTAATATTAAACAATGATTAAATAATATAATTTGTGTATAAACTATAATTACATGTTCTTATGATATGATAATGACCAACTACAATCTATGCTTCCATGAAATGAGTTATGAAATCGTTATTCGTGTATATGGAGAACTACAGCCGTGCGAAGTGATATTGTTTATTTCCCATCACCACCGCTCATGGTACAATATAATGATATATTTATTATTTTCATATGATACTTATTTTATTATATTTATTTTGGTATCATTATATCATATATTCCATCTTAATTTATGTTCTTTATATATTTGATAATGTCATTGATGTGTACTGTGGACTACCACCATGCAAAGCGATGTAATTCTATCATACATTACATGAAAGGTAATAAGGATGGGTTTAATGAAAATATTTCATATATATGAAAAATAAATTATGAAATTGTAACATATTATTTAACCTTCTTTCTTCCTTTCCTTTATGAAAATTTAAATAACGTTCATGCATACATAGAGCATACCGTCTCCATGATGAATGTATTTGATTTTCTATCTATAACTTTTATGGATATCTATAAATAAATTTATACTGAATATATATGATATTTATAACATGAATATCATTCTTTATATTATAGTACAATGAGTAAATTATGTGGACCAAAAATAAAAAATCAAAACCAATATGAAAAACAAAGCAGATATGCCGAAATTCGGTTTTTAACATTGAATTCTTAATAAATCGGCAATAAAAGGCCATATGTATATCATTCAAGGTAATATATATTTAATTATTGTTTCTCAATTGATTTATAATAAAATTATAATTTTTATACATAGCGTTGAACTTTTATTAAGGAAGTGGAGTCATAAGGTAATGGATTTCAATCTCACTATTTACCTTTGTGAGACACATACCACATTTTCTAACTACTTCACTTATGTTGTGTATATAATTACTATGATTTTTTATTATTATTATTTTAAATAAAATTATGAAAATTTAAAAATTCATTTTAGGATCTATCTGTCATGGGTTTTACAGTTTCAAAGTTACCAATGTAAAAAAGGATTTTAATCACAATTATCCTCCATTGAGATATATGTTTTATTATAAACCTATCATATTTTAAGATGTTTATATATAGACCCTATAAAATGTAATATCATTAATTTATTTATTATACACATATATATTAATTACTATTTAATTATATTCATTCATGGGCTTTATAATTCAATTTTATCATAGAGGTGTGGGTTATGTGATACAACCTCATCATTTTTCGGGAGTATTTATGTTTCTGATTCAAAGGATGAAATATTTTGATCCACATCTTAAGAAAATCATTTCTTTTCTTATCCTATAGTTATTTCTCGGGAATACCTGATTTCCCATAATTTTATTCTGGGTATGTACTCAATATTTCAATGAAATTATTTCTAAAACCCATATTTATTTATCACTTTGGACAAAAAATATTTTCCTTAAAAAACGATGCTCTCTAAAGATAATTCGAAATTTATTTAAAATTATTTAAATGATATATTAAATATATCTTTATCCAAATTTTAATTTTTCTAGAAAAATGTGATAGAAATGTTCATGTCATCTTTAAAATAATGCTCATTTATCTTTTACTAAAAATGTAAATGGAATCATTGTTTTATTGATCCTTTAAAATCAATTTTCTTTCTATGATGACATATATTGATGTTACCTATGCCTTACATGGGTAATGAAACAAGGAAAACATTATTATTTATTTTAATTTTTTACGATCAGGATGTAATAATGTTTACGTAACCTATTACTCTTCCACGAGTTATACCAGGGTTTGCCTTTTAGGAATCTCACTTTTAACATGAGTTATGCTATGATGAAATGATGAAATGATGAAAATATAACTATATTTTCCTCAAAATATGATATTATGTGTTGTTTATGAATCCCATTTCATTTCTAAGGTTAAGATATGATTATGGTATTATCATCTTATGGCACACAAATATAAAATTTTAATTATTTTATGGGTGGGACTTAAATCTCCCTCTAATAAATTGGTTAATGATTAATGTTATATGATCTCAAAGGGTAAATGGGAGGCTATCACAACATTTAATAGGGTACTTTGGAGGTTATCTAAATCCCGAACACGCGTACACATATGTTTATTAAAATCCTTAATGAAGGTATATAGGAGGATACCCTAATATAAAAAGAGGTTACAAGAGAGGTTTTCTCATTCTGAAAGCAGGTACATGGATGGTTAGACCAAGAATAATATTTTATGACTGTCTTGGGGGTATCCTTCAACTTAATATTCTCTACGATTATGTATATGCCAAAAATATATGTATTATGAAATGTTTATGCTATAACAGCTCACGTTATCTTTTTTCCATTTTGATTCATGTTTAATGAGACACCATTATTTACTCCATGGAACTTATTTATGATCAATTATATGTATGGTGTGGTTTATAAATATTATTCTCATGTTTTCATAACCACATTATAATGTTATATTGTTATCTCCCATCTTTTCCACTACTAAAAATCTGAGCTCACCCAATCTTATGTTTTCTTCCCCAGAGTATATGAAGAAATTAATTATGTATTATATGTATAATAATTATTATATCTATGAAGAACAAAGTTGGAGATATGTTTCTCACTTAAGGACTAGTTGTTTATGTTTCCCTATTTCCAATGGTATTATACAATTATAATCCTCTCCTGTCTATTTGTTTAATGTAATGAATATTAATTTAAAATGATGTAATATTATTTTATAAAAATAATGGGTCGTTGTATTTTTTATCTAATAGTGATTTATTTAATCATTTAAAACATGTATGGGAAAGCATTCATAAGATACCAATGGACACATCTATGGATATTTCTAAGGATGATTAAATTTATAGTAAAATGGCTTGGAATGTTGGTAAAGGATAGAGTGACTATTCTTCAAGAAATTAAATCCATATCTAGATACTACAAGTGGATGTGTCTCCATAATAGAGGTACCTTTGGGTAATAGCTTCAAAAATGGTGCATTGAGCTTGACTCAATCATTTCCTGGTGCACAATAATGGGCCCTATTGTGAATGAGGTTGGAAACACCAAAGGGATATGATATGGAAATTCAAAAACTATTTGTGAACCATCAAGAAGGATTTGAATAATCATAATTAATTACTTAGTTTATTCTTAAGGTGATATATATTTTTAATACAAGATCAATATTTATAAGTCCATTAAATTATTATTTGTGACTATGTATATTCCACTATGATTATTATTCCACGCATTATTCTTTCTACATTTTCTCAATGGTTGGAACTCTATGTAAAAATTTCGATGTTAAATTTTGTGTAAAATGATATGATTTACCTGTTTATAAACCTAATTTAATGGAGATATGGAATGAAACCCTAATTTCTATGATAACACAACTTAATGAAACATTTAATCATTATTAAATTCCAATCTAACAATGGAGGGAACAATGTTCTATTTATTCCTTCATGAATGAATTTCTATAATATCTTAGAGTGTGCACTGATCCATTGGTAATTATGAAATTTATCAATACCACTAAATAGATATTGTCTATTCTCCAGTGTTTAAATTGTGAAAAAGTCATTCTGGATTTATATCATTTTAAAGGTAAAGCGGATCAATAGTGGATCCTTATTATGAATACAAGTCAAAAGGAGGTAATTGACACCATAGAATAGGATGATATTAAAAGGAAATTTTTTCTGAACATAATTCACATGTATTATATGAACAAAGATAGAGAATTAATTTCTCAAGATGAAACAAAATGATTATGAATATATTGGTACCTACTGAGCTAATTTTACAAGTCATGCAATGTACACTTATAATTTAATCATTATTACAACAGGAAATATTGATCTATTTTTGGGTGTATTAGGACCAATACAATGAATGGAATTTTCTATATGATACATTAGTAGGTATGAAGAATTCATTCTATGTACACTGAAGGTAGAAATATAAATTTTATATTCTGACCATTACAATGGTTATTATATGAAAAAGATGTTCGAGTTTCCTGAGAAATCAAATAAATACCATGGAGGAAATACATTTCAGTCACATAAATTATAGAAATGTTGGAACAAAAACACATTTGAACACCTAAAAGGTAACAAATGGCGTTAGAATTGGATGAACAATATCCATTAAGAAAAGGAATGCAGAAGTGATTGAAAGAGTCTAGTCAAAGAAATGAAAGGAGTGAGAGAACAACATAATAAACCACCCATACCCCAATTTTTCATGTAAAAAGTGTATGGGAATTATTCAAATAAATGTCCCAATAAAAGGGATAATTCAGAAGATAATTGATATGTTTATTCATAATATATATTTTTTATTTTAAAATGAAATTATTTTGATGATTTTATTGTTAATGCCTATATATGTCAATGGTATTTTTCTCAAATTTTTCATTATTTAATAGTTTAGGGAAAATATGAAAAAAAAGAGATAAAATGATGAATAATTCCCATAAATTTAGGTGTTCTACAAAATGTGATGATCATGGTTCACTTACACAGAACATAAATGAAGAACAAAGGAAAAACAATGCCCCTATGTAGAAAAATGATATTATAAGTTTTGTAATCAATACAAATCATGTACTGGTGAATATTTTGAACAAACTATATGCTCTGGAGTGGAGGAAAGTATCCATAAGTGAAGAAAAGATGTGTCATGATGTGAAAAATATGTTTCACACCATGAAACAAGTGTTGATTCCTAGAAATATTTCATTTCATCAATACAGTACATGTGATTCAATATTTACTCATCCTTAATAATTACTTGATGCGTAAAAGTTCATAATGTGAAAAATGGCTAGATTAGATGTATTGTCAATATTTTACATTTCTTAAGGACTAGGTTCTATATATGACCAATTGTTTACCTATATTTAATTTAATTCAATGTTTCATAAGACCACATAGATCCTATAAATTGAGTTCCAGTATACTATAGTGAAGACGACCCTGAAGACCAAAGCATAATGCCAGAAACAACATTTTACAGTTTAATAACATGTTTCCTCTCTATTTTCATTATAAATTATTTTTCAATATTCCACCCCTCTTATTCTATCATCTATATTAGGAGAATGTAAACCCTCATTGGGCTAGGTTTCCGTTGTCAAAGGGGGAAAGTGTCATTGGATTTTTCCTATTTCTCTATTCATTTATTTTGGATTACCACAATTTATTGAATCAACATCCAATATCTTTACATTAGTTTTACCATGACCATTGTCCTTGAATCTAAATTAAAAATTATAAATTACGCATCTAGATACCCTGAATCTGGGCATTACCATTATCATACATAGGGTGATAAGTATTAAAAATTGTATCAACACAAACTAGATTAAAAAAACATAAATTATAATACAAAGGGAAATAGGGGATTCATTTGTGAAAGAGGGTATACCGTGACTATAGGATCACCCTCTTCTAGACTCTAATAAAAATCATTGAGTAATCTGTTTGTTTTCTAAAATACAACTATAGTTAAACCCTAAAACATCAAAAACCAAACAAAATTTCAAATATAATTAAATAATAATAATTATAAAACTACTTTATCTTCATTTATTACTTAAAATAAATAAAACCAATTTGAAACATCACCTCTTTTTTCATATTAATTAAACTAAAATATTTTGAAAACCTAAATAAACTAATTCACCATATCTTTCGATTCGACCTTGAACATTACTAATATTTCATTTTACTTAATTGAGTTGAATTGTTTTAGTTTTTATAAATATTTTATTTTTATTAGACCAATAGGGGAATAACGACGTTCTTTAGGACCATCAAAACTTTCATTGTGGATGGGAATCAAAGACTAATACTGTTATGATGCATTAAATATTATTTCTACTTTCTTACAACCTTGTAAGAAAAATGATGGTGTTTACCTTATATGAATCGGTTTTAATTCATGGGGGGTTAATTATATTATAGGGTTTATTTTTTATTTCACTTTATGTTGGTATTTCATGTTTAGTTTTCATTAAGATCATATTTTTGATTCTTCTAGTTTGACGATCATGATCAGAGTTAGGTAAATGGTTTTCAATCTTTTTTCGTTGATCATGAACATTTACTAATTTGATTTAGTTCATTTTTAAATTTACTGTCTAGGATATATACTTTTACAATGACCATTAGGTTTAGCTCAGACATTTTTTAAATAATATTTTTGGTTTCATATTGTATGAAATTTGAATTACCTAACCATTTGAAAATGTGTGTTTTTAATAGTGATAATTTACCATGAACATTGGACTCTCTAAGACATAATTCTGATAAATGTTCGACAATTAATTATCTATTTTCATTCCTTTTTATTCAATGAAAAATAATTAATTGATTACTAGAACCCTTTTTTATTTAATTCTCCCAATTTCTCATATAATAACATGCTCAGTAGTATAGATTCAATATTATTTCAGTTGTAATTTCTTTAGGTCTTTGTTCCTGAATTTATATGTTATTCAAAACTATATTTTTGAATTATAATTTGGGATTTCAATTAATATACTAACCTATTGATTAGTGATTTATTTATTTGTGTTTTAAACTTATAAATTTGGTAATGTTGATGTGGATGGTTTCATGTTAGTTTTTTGTTTTACATATTTTTTTAATTTTAATTAATAGATTTATTTTAATTTCTCAGTTTACACTAAGTGTGTCTGTGCTTTGGATTTTAAATTTTCAATATTTAAATAGATGAACACACTGCGAGAGAAAAAGGAAAAATGGTTTTCCACTTTAATATAGAAATGGATGGAATCTTAAGGAAGAATAATGAAGTTATAATCATCGCTAGTATAGAGAAACATCAAGATTTTAGAGGAGTACTTCAAAGAGATCCAGGGTGGTACACGATTGCAATCTACATGTGGCCATTGAACATATAATTTTTATTGAGCATCCCAGCACATACTCTAGTTACAAACCACTTTGAGAACATGAATTCACTTATTTTTATGATCTCAAATAGTGGGAAATTCATCATGCTACCATCTGAATATCCTAAAACATGTATGGGAATCATTCTTGGTATATTCAATACATTCAAATCCTATAATATATTGAGTGTCTCGGTAAGGATTTGTTTTTATAATTTGAATAATGTGAGTGATCTCAGGACTTGATTCTATTCATTCCAGTGAATTCCATCAATACATGGGATGATCTGGCCTGAAACATTATTACCCATTTCATCCAACCTTCCATATTGATGGACTCACATGAAAATATCCTGTTCTTTTTTCAATTTTAAGATGAATCTATATATCATTGTAAGTAACTATATAAATATATGACTCAATAATTCCCCCATCATGGTATAGATCTATTTATTTTCATCTAATCATTTTGTAAGGGTTTTTATAGGGAAATAGTTCAATTGTAGAAGCTTCAGCTTGATTATCACTGGTGATGAAATATCGGAAGGAATGATACATCTTATTCAATAAAATGTATAGCAATAGTTTCCAAAGGCATTGACATGAGACACAACAAAAATAAATTCACACAATCAAAATTAATTACCAAATGTCTGCATAGCTGGAATCATTAACCAAGAAGATGGAAATCATGATAGTCCAACAAAAAAACCCATGTTTTGTTTATAGAAGATTACCATTTTTCTTATCATAGCCACGGTAATCAATTAAATGGTTGGTGTCTCATCAAAAGAAATGAAAAGGGTACCAAAAATAAGAAACCAATATCCCCACACCGATGAGCTAGGTCCATAAATTAGAAGAGATGATTGATACATTTTTTACCACAACAATTATTATACTCAAGGGAATAATATAATAGTCAATGAAAAAAAATGTTGCATTAAAGAATATGGAGCATTAAGTTAGTAGATTTTTTGATCATCTCAGGGATATAATTAGAGGAGTAATTCTTTGATTCCATAATGTACTCTCACACAATGATTTAAAAGTTATACTACATTTAATTGGGAATATAAAACAATTAATTGGTATAAATTTTATCAGACTAAAACATATATAAGAAAGAGAAAAATAATATAAAAATAGAATGAAACAAGTAGTATAATATTTTGAAGGATAACCCCATTATATAACAAAATACAGGATTTTCTAGAACAAATGGAACAAGTGAAGAATAATTCATTAAAAGGAAGGTTTTATGAGTACATTAAAATTTTCATATTAATATTCATTTTTTATAGGCTCTCACAAGAATGTTAACCTATGAAAAAATTGTTAAAGACATGGTAACCAATAAAAAGATGCTAAAGGATATTTGTACCATCCCACTCACATGAGAATGTTCATTGGTTGTATCAAGGGACATGACTAAGAAGCAACACGATCTATGTAGAGTTTGGATTCCAATTTTCATAGGGGATACAAATGTGGAAACTCTTTTTGTGAAATAGGTTTGAGTGTCAATATCATGTCATTCATGACATTCTACATTTCAAGACCGGATTGGATAAAGGCCACAAGAGTTTCACATCAATTATCAGAATCAACAGTGATGTTCCCACAAGGATTCATTATGGTTATCCTGATCAATGTCAAAAAATTATACTTCCATTTTGAATTCATACTACTAGATATAGTATATAAGTGAAATACAATCATTTTAGGGAAAATGTTATTAGCCCATGGACAGATGATGATCAGCGTCTAAAGAGGGTAACTTTATCTGAGAGTTGGTTGTGATCATGTATCTTTCAACATATATCGGGGAGGAATAACTATGATGTGCAAGAGAAAAATGAGTTTGGAGAAGAAAAAACCCCTCAATATGAGGTTTTAAATAAAATTAAATAGGTGAACAATTTTCCTTATACCATGCAATAAGTTGCTCAAATAGAGATGAAATAGATGACGGGAACCAAGATCGCTGACAATAAAGTAGCAACCAACTTTAACCCTTTTGAGAAAGGAAAACAGGTATGGTTGGTACATGGCCTTCTATTTAGTTCATCCATAATGATGATGAAATGGTTGACAGGTCCAATGTTAACTAAGAAAGTACATTTATCAGGAAGAGTTTAGATATTTTGAAAGGAGGAATAAGGGAAGGTATACAAAGACATGACACAACTGAGACAATTTATAGTCCCTGAGCAGGTACTCAATATTCAATCATCTCACATTTGAGAAGAATCTAAAAGAGGTAAGGTCGAGCCAATTTAGGAACAAAAAGAGATTCCATGATGAAACCCGATTTATTTGTAATTTTTATTATTTTTTTAAGAGTGAATTATATCAATTGAAATATTTAAAAATCCAGTGATAATGGGATTTGATTTCCCCTATTTATTTTTAATTTTCAATACCATCAGGACCCAATATGGAAGGAAGATGTATGTAAAATAAGAAGATCTTACAGGAAGATTTCACATCATGAGAGAAGTACACATATTATACCAGTATAGGTAGAACAGATATAGCCATGCGTGAAGCACCATTTTAAAGGGGTTAAGAGTTTCAAATTTATTACTGTATTCAACACATTTATCTATCTTAGAGATTTGACATCCAATTCAATACCTCCACACGATTCCTTCAATAACCAACTAAAAATGAGACATAAACTACCAATGATAATAACCATGACATGAATTTAAATAAAATTATCAAAAAATATGAATGATAATAATGGGGAAAATAATTAGGAAGTGAGGTTTTTGATCATTGTGAACAAAATTTTTATGATATTCTTTTGTGATTTTAATTTTTATATTTACATTAATTGATGTAATTATTTTCATTCATTTACATAATTGATTTTCCTAACCCTTTATCTCATTCCCATGACATCCTCTGAGACTAATATTTACTCTTCCTTCAATAGAATATTTCTTTTGAAATTCCAATATGTTGTCTTCTATAATGTTCTTCTCATATTATCACAGATATGACATCACAAATCACTTTTAATATGATGGAATCATCTATGTTTATCAATTATACTAAGACCCACATTACATTAAACCATATTAAAGTGCATGTAATCCATTGGAACCCCTCCTATAGAAGATCCAAGTTACAATTACTTCTTAACCTTTCCTTCATTACTGAAAATACTTTCCATGATCAGTAAAAAAATAGTGGGGAAGCGGGACATTGGTGGAAGAAATAAAATTTATTTAATGAATATGTTTGTGAAAAATTTCCCATGATTTTGGGAAGGTATATTCTTCTTATTTATTACAAACCCCTTGAAAATAAAGAAAATGAAAAAAAATTGGTTGTGAATAGGATAATTCAAAAATCCTCATTTCTTAGGTGGTGATATAATTATATCGATCAAATATAGTTTAGTGAGGACATCATCTGAGGGTGGGTAGTGGGTGGATAATTTTCCCTTGAACAATATTTCAAAAAAAATAAAAATAAATTGAGTTCCTTTTTTTTATTTCATCTCATCGGGAGACTGCTATGGGACATATGGGAAATGAGAGACATTCTTTGATCTATTTTTTGATTATCACGAAAAGTATTTTTGAGAAAACCAATTTTTTTAGGACTTACTTGATTTATAATATTTACCTACCTTCTCTAAGACTTAGAGTCGTTTGATAGTAAAATGGTGAATCCCTCATGATTATTTTTGATTTTTTATTAAATAGTGGAGATGCTAGATTCCTCTCTAGCCTATAGTAATTTAAATTGTCCTGATGTTTTTGTATCATTATATTCACGTGTACATTGATAATGAAAAGTATATTTCACATATGTTAAATTTAAAAAGGTATGCTTATTAATAATGAATTTATAAATGAAAATAGAGGAATAAAAACTATTAGATATATCAAAATAGGGAAAATAAAATACATGGTTGATTTGTATTTTTTTAGGAAAAATGAGGTATTGAAAATTTATTGACGTTTGATTCTTAATCATTTAATTTTCCATTTCATCATATTTTTTGGCATAGAATTTAATACATAGTATAGTAAGTTTGTACTATAGTATGTTTATATTTTTTCCTTGATGACAATGATGAATTCAATTATGATGGGGATGATAAGTGAATTTAATAAGTATGTTTATTATATATGAAATATTGTGATTTTTATGATTTAATTATCAATTCATTAAAATATCAATGATGATTTTAACATATTTTTTAGAATACCACAGGTTCTAAAAATCGATTAAAAGGAGATAAAATGACAAATAATTCCATATAATGAAGGTCATCCATAAAATATAATTATCATTGAGTAGTTAAAGGAAAAATCTAACAAAAAAATGAAAAACATAGTCCCTGGAGAAGAAAAATGAAATTACACATCTTATAGTCATTACATGTCGTGTATCAGTGCTATTCATTAAATAATTTCAAGTGGTGAGGGGAGGAAAGAATCTATATGTGATGTTGATAAGTGTCACTATGTGACACGTATGACTCACCACGTGAAATTAGTGATGATTCTAAAAAAATGATACATTTCATGAATATGGTATACTTGGTGGAAGATTTACATGTTGTGTAATAACTATATGATGTGTAAAAGGTTTGGATAAGAAAAATTCATACATGTTAAAAATATCTTAAGTTTTTTATAAATTTTATGACTTTGGACAAACCTAAGACCAAATTTTGACTCATACTTATTTTATTCAGTGATTCATGAGACTATCTAGAGTCTATAAATTCGGTCCAATCAATAGCTAAAAGGATATTCTGGAGACAAAATATTGGATCGAGAAGCTGTGTTTTGTAGTGTCCCCACTAGTTTCATCTCTATTTTCATTATTCATTGTTTTTATTTATTTATTCCCACTTATTATATCAACACTAGGATGATCGTTCAAAACTATCTTGTACAAAAGTTATGTACATGAAGGGGGAAGGTGTGTCGTTATATATTAATTTTTAATTACAAAAGAATTTTGGAATACCAATGTTTATTGAATAAATTTGCTACCTATTTTTTTTACATATCGCATGAACATTAGTATTTGAATCAAAAAGAAAAATTATAAATTATAGAACTTGTAACCCTAAATCAAAGCATTTACATTTTTGTATTCCATGTGACAATGTTTAAAAATGGAATCGAGACAAACATGATTTGGTGAAATTCCAAACTACTGGTCCAAGGAAAATTCGGTATTACAACATCAAGGAGGGTATACCATAACGATTGGATATCCCTCATCTAAACTAAAAATCTAAACAAGGATTATTCAATTTTTCTTCTAATTTCTCCTTTCACTATATCCCTAAAACTAAAAACTAAGGCACTCTTTCAAATCTTATTTCAAACCAAATAATCAATATGTTTCGTCATCGTTTTTCTTTCATAAAATTAATCAAACCAATCTGATTGATACCTTATTTTTTCATATGGATTAATATAAAATATTTTTAAAATATAATTAAACTAAATAATGATCTCTTTTGGTTTAACACCGAACATTACTAATACTAAATTTTAATTAATTGAGTAGTGTAGTTTGAGTTTTTCTTATTTTTTTATATTGATTTGAATTGTAGGGAAATAACAACACCTTTTGGGACTATCGATAAGAAAAAAACCAATAATGATAATGGAATAAGGTAAGACAAATGAAATAACTATAGTTAAATTGAACCATCGAAATTAGGGATAACTTATCCTCTCCCACTTATTTGGAAATTTCTAGTCTAATTTCGTATGAATGAGCAATAAGAAAATATTATTGTTCATCATATAGAGAAATTTTATGTGATTTTCTCCCTGTACATGGATTATAGAATAATTAAATTACATTTTCCATTCAATTTATATTAGGATAAAACCATGAATTCAATAAAAAATTTGTATAAGATAAGAGCTTATATAATTAATAAAGAGATAATTATCTTTTTAGAGTGAACATGTATCCATGTAAGATTACATTAAGATTTATGGATACCATCATGTTTTTATGAGATTATGTTTGATTAAAATATTCAATGATAATATAAAATTCTTTTGAGGTTTTATCAGATGAAGTTATATCATTATTAAGTACATATTGGTTACATTTATGGTAACAACCAATTTTTTTTATATGTTTTAGTGAAAAGGTAATTTACAGAGGAATTTATTTACACATTATGGTCATATGATTAAAGGTATCAGTACAATTTAGGATTTATATTTTCTCTGATGTTGAGGTAATGATGGGTTATTTTCAATCACCTTATGAAGTCATATCTATTCATTTATATCAAAGAATATTTGTCTCTGGAGAATATTTCTAAAATATACAGTAAGGAAATGCAAGGGTTGCATAGAGTGCGACATTAAATTGTATCTCATTCATTATTATAAGTTTAAATTTTTGTTTTGGTAAAGTATTTAGTAATATTTATATATGGATTTATAATTTACAATATATATCATCCTCATAAATATGGTCATTTGAGAGAACAATTCAAACCTTAGAATATATTCCCATATATTTTTCTATAGATTTCAAAGGTTGTTAGTTTCAACACCATCTCCCAGTTGAGTTTTTTTAACAATATATTTCACTTTTGAATTCATATAGATCCTTATGAATCCCTTAATGGAAATAATATTCAAACAAAAACGTACTAGAATAATGTTTTAAAAATAAATCATTTAGGACCTAAGTTGGCTTCCGCAATAGAAGAGAATACTAGAGTCATTCAGTAACTTATAAGGGCATAAAAAAGTGATAGAAATGTTCTACTAATAATTTATTACCTGATCTAAAATTTGATGTTGTAAGTAAGTAGTTTCAAATAATTTCTTTACATAATGAATAATGGAAAACTAATCTCTAGGTATTTCAGTGCCCTTGAAATTCTTGATATTATAGAGATTGTAAATTATTGATTGATCCTCCCACTAAAATTTTATCATTTTAATGATGTATTCTATATATCTCTCTTATGAAACTATATACATTATCTTTCATATTTGTTGAACTCATAGGTCTTAAAACTAATGAAGCATCCTTATTATGTGGAACAAAATGTGGATATTATTTATTTAGAGAAATATATAAAAAATAAGACAACACAATTATTCAATATTTTGTGATGAAATCAACAATTTGAGGAAGCTATCTGGGAACTTGATGATGTAATGAGGTTTGAATATACTTGGTTGTTTTTATCAAAATGAATAATTTCAATGGAGGGATTCATTTTAATGGGTGAAAAAACCCATAACTTCATCTCATTTAGGGGAGACCTCGGGTACCAAATGGGCTGACCTTGTTGAAGAGGAAGAAAACAACAAAGCACACACAAACAAATTGGAATTTACTGTTTTAGACAGCCTTAAGCACGATACTAGAATTGTGAACTCTGGTTCCTGTACTGATGATCAGAATAAGGAATCTACCACTCCTCACACCTCTTCCAATATCACTTTAACCACAGATGTGCAGAATGCTCCTCAGCACAACTTGAATATTATTTCGCAGGAGCTTCTCTCTTTGGTAAAAAACTCCACTAACATGCAGGATTCTATCTCTGACCTGCCAGAGGTGCAGTTTCCTTTTGAATTGCCCATGGGAAAGAAGATTAGTGAGGAGCATATCCCAGTTTTTCCACAGAAGGTACAGGAGCATGCTTCCCCGGTTGCAGAGGCCTCAAATTCTCCAATCTTTACTGGGAAAAGTTGTGCTTCTCACTCCTCACTCATAGAGCTAAGGTCTGTTTCTCTTGATGCTCCCCATTCTGATCCGGACGTTTCATCAGGTCCTTGCAGCATTTATGTCTAGCATGATAGTTTACATTTGAATTGTGTTAATGCTGATAACAACAACGCTCTCATTTTTGTTTTGCCGACACCCAACAATAACAACACCCACGTTATTGACACCGAAACTATTTCTTTAGATGATTCGGCTACCATCATTGTCCCTACCAAAGGCAAGAAATTGCCTACCTCAAGCCCCAACATGTCAAAAAATGTCAGAAGATCAAATAGACATAAAGGCTCGGATAGTAAGAAAAAAGGGAGTTCTAACTCCAAACGTAGATTTAAATGAAGATTCTTTATTGGAACTGTCAAGGTATTGCAAACCTTGACACCTTTAATTTTTTACAAAGAATGGTAAATGTTCAGAAGCCTTTAAATTTTTCCATTTCTAAACCTAAAACAATCTTTTCTACTGATCTTGTTCACTTTTGTCGCTTTGGATACACCTTCATCGGTGCTTGTCAAAACAACAAAAATTTTGATTCTCTTTGGACCTTTTCTCATCCCTCCCTGTCGAATGTTAATGTTTTCCATGTTTCTATTCAAAGTTTCACTTGTGACTTTATGATTGATAATGCCCATCTCTTTTGTTCCTTTATCTATGCCAAGAACAAATATCAAGATAGGAGATCTCTCTGGTGAGACCTCTCCTCTCTGAACTCAAAAATTCATTCCCCCAGGATCGTTGCAGGTGATTTTTATGCTATTATTTTAGCTGGTGAAAAAAATGGTCCTCTTCATTCAAGTCTGTCTATGAGGGAGTTTAAGGCTGCAATTGAAACCTCTAATATTACTGATATTGCTTCAAAAGGCGCCAAATACACTTGGTATAGGAATCACTACAACAGAGTGGTTGCGAGAAAACTCGATAGAGCCTTTACAAATGACCATGCTTTAGATACTTGGGACTCCATTTCCAGTACCACCCTTCCTAAGCTTCATTCTGATCATCATCCTATTTTAGTCACCATCTCTCTCAATACTCGAAAACCCTCTTTCCCCTTTAGATTCAACAATGCTTGGTTCTCTGATTCTGACTGTTGTAATCTCATAAAACATTGCTGGTCCTCTTTGAACCAACCCGATGATGATTTCCCTTGTCCCATTAAATTAAAATATCTCAAACGCAAGCTCAAAAGTTGGTGCAGCACTAAGGAGATTCAGATTGATAATGACATTCTCTCTCTTGAGAATGAGTTGCATCAAATTCAAAACAATATCACCCACTCCGACTTCGCTTCTCATCACCATCACGAAGCTCACGTTACTATGAACCTGAATATGCTCCTCACATTCAAAGACAACATCCGCAAACATACTTTTAAACTCAAATGGCTTACTGATGGTGATCGTAATACCAAGTTCTATAATGCTTTACAAAGAATTCAAAAAGCTAGTATACCCCTTGCCTCCCTTAAAAAAGGAGACAACCTTTTGGATAATGAAGAAGATATTGCTAATCATGTTGTGTCTTACTTTGAATCATTATTCAATGGGCCTTGTATGAATAAAGATCTCATTAATGACATCATTCCTACAATTGTTACGGATGTTGATAACAATTTTCTCCTGAGTGTTCCCCATGATCATGAAATTAGAGACACTGTTTTTGGTTTGAATCCTGACAGTGCCACTGGGCCCGATGGATTCAATAATGGTTTCTATCAAAATTATTGGGATATCATTCATGCTGATGTTTGTAAGCTTGTCAAAGCCTTCTTTGCTAACAGCTTCTTACCTCGTGGTTTAAATGACCAATTCCTTGCTTTGATTCCCAAAGTAGATAATGCCTCTGAAATTCACCTCTTTCTCCCTATTGCTCTGATCAACACCCTTTATAAAATTATCACTAAGCTAATTGCTAACAGACTTAACAATATCACTGATAAAATTATCTCCTGTAATCAATTTGGCTTTATCAAGGGGATATCCATCCAAGACAGTATCTGTCTTGCTTCAGAATGCACAAACATGTTAAATAATAAGAATAGAGGTGGAAACATTTCCATTCAACTTGACATTCGGAAAGCTTTTGACACAATGGATTGGAACTTCATTTTCAAAGTTTTTCATGGTTTTGGATTCAATGACAATTTCATTTCTAGAATTAAAACCCATTCAGCTCATGTTTCCATCCTGGTTAATGGATCTCCTAGAGGATTTTTCAAATGCTCTAAAGGAGTAAGACAAGGTGACCCCCTTTCTGCAATTATTTTTTCCATTGTAGAAGACTATTTTAGCTGTATGCTCACCCATCTGGTTGAGAAAAACATGCTCAAACCAATTCATGCTTACAGAAACGTGAATGCCCCCACCCACCTCCTTTATGATGATGACATCATTCTCTTTTTAAAGGGTGACATAAAAAACATTAGAAATCTTAAAGCTGCTCTCAAGCATTACGATGAGGTCCCGGGTCAAGTCATTGGATGGAATAAATCTTTCATTTACTTTGGAAAAAACATACCTCCTTCTAGGAAAAATAATATCATCAATAATATTAACATAAAAGAAGGTTCTTTCCCCTTCAAATACCTTGGCATTCCCATTTTCTAGGGTATACCTAAAGCTTGCTACTTTTTTACCATTGTTGACCAGGTTCTTAATCAGTTTTCCTCCTGGAAAGGAAAATATCTCTCCATGGCGGGGAGAGTCTGCCTTGTCAAGTCTGTTATTGTTTCCAAACTTGTCTATTCGATGATGGTCTATAAATGGCCAATTAGTCTCATAAAAAAATAAATTTTCACATAAAAAACATTGTCTGGACTGGAAGAACCTTGGATAGGAAACTTGTGACTATCCCTTGGGCTAAATGCTGCAAACCTCTAAACATTTGTGGTCTTGGCATTAAAAACATTAAATACTTCAATGAAGCTCTTCAAGCCAGATTAACTTGGAACCTGATACACAATGACACCCACCCCATTGATTTCATCAAAAACAGGTTCATTGATAGATTGAAAAGATCTAATAGGAGTTTAATGACCTCCTACATTTGGCCCTCTGTTAGAGACACGTTTGACATTATTATCCACAACGCTAGATTGATGGTCTCGAGAAACTCTTCCATGAGATTCTGGTTGGACAACTGGACCAGTGCTCCTCTTATCTCTTTGATCCCCCTTGATGATATCCCTGATGACATCAACTCATCCATTTGTAATGTGCTTAATTATCACATTGATAATATTCCTGAAAAAATTGTTCAAATTATTGATTCTTACCACTTTTCTGCCTCGTGTGACTTATTGATTTGGGAACCTTCTCATAATGGAATTCTTAACTCCAAAAAGTTTTATAATAACTCCTTACACAACGCTAATAATGATTTGAACTGGATAAATTTTTTTGACAAGCCCTGGATTAAACCTTCCAGACTCACTCTCATTTGGCGTCTTGCCTACAATAGGGTCCCCACTGATTCTTGTCTTCAAAGTTTTGGTATTCAACTTTGTTCAAAATGTCGTTTTTGCAATCAGCATAGAGAAGATACTAACCACCTTTTTCTATCTTGTGCTACTGCCACTGCTCTTTGGAAATATATTTTTGACACTTTTTATTGCAGATGGCCGGTTTATAACTCTATTGATGAGAAGATTAAACGTTGCGTTGCTATGGACTCCTCTCACCAAATTAGAAATTTGTTCCTATCTGGGGTTGCTGAGCTGATTCATGTGATTTGGTATGATAGAAACTCTATTCTACACAATAATTTCTACCACAACACTAATGCAGGTAAAATGAAAATTCTCATCGCTATTCGGGAAGCTGCTTTGATCCAGAATGGTTCCTGCAACAATTCGGTGGCGGGGTTTATGATCCTTCGCTGTCTTCAAGTTGAGGCCATTTTCGTGAAACTGTTGCGCACCTTTGAGATTTTCTGGAGACCTCCATTTCTAGGTTGGATTAAAATCAATGTGGATGGCGCCTCTAAGGGAAATCTAGGTCCTGCGGGATGTGGAGCTGTCTTCAGAAATCATCATGGTCACATCATGGGATGCTTTTTTGGAGGCTGTGGTATTGCATCCTCTCGGGAAGCTGAGATGCTAAGTGTTATTCATGCCACTGATTTTTCTCTTCGACATGGGTGGAACAACTTATGGATTGAGAGCGACTCTACTACTGTTGTTCAAGCCATTTGGAAGGGATATTTTCATCTTGCTTGGCCGATTACTACGCGCTGGATGAACTTCCTTCAATCTCTCCATGACGTCAATTACATTGCAACTCATACTTACCGTGAAGCTAATATGGTTGCGGATGCTCTCACTAACAAAGGCATTAATCAGGCAATAACCTGGATGGAGGAGCTTCCAGAAAACCTGATTCCGTTGCAAGTCAAAGATTGTAATTTGATCCTGTCTTTTAGACTCTTGTAACCTTTCTTTTCTTTTTGCTAATAAAATTGCTTTGGTCTTTTGACCAAAGCGCCACCTTCTTAAAGAAAATTAAGAAAATTATGAAAATATAAGACTTAATAATTTTTATTATTTTAACTATTTGGTAAAAAATGAGTTATAAATGACAATAAAAAACTATTCAAAAACAATAGAAATAGTTTTTTGGGAAAATATTATTATGAAAATATATATTTTTTAACTAAATAAATTAAAACCCATTATTGGTTATGGATTTTATGAATTTTATATACTATATATATAAATTTTTTTGAAAATCTATCTTATGTATTTTATAGGTAATAGATAAGAATATATCAAATTTACATTTAAAACTAAATATTTTCAAAGCAATTTTTCACCTTCTTGGATCTTATTTTCAAATAAATTTTTGACTCTAACGAAAAATATATTTTAAAAAATAATATTCAGTGTTTAATTCATCATTTTAAAATTATATGAGGGATTATTTTTGATACTTTGTTGAGAAATTAAAATTTTTGACGAATAGGGAAAATACTGGTTTTTATTAAGAATTATTATTTCTTTAAAAAATTAAAAAAAAATTAAATACGGTTTTAAAAGAAATAATTTTATAATAATATATATATATTCAATTTAGGCCATTTTAATCATTTAAATATATATTTTTTATATAAAAACATTTTAAACTTTTTGATATTTTCTCTTTGAAAACTCGCATTTTCATCTCATCAACCAGATTAATTTTAAATTAAAATTTACCAATTTTGTGAATGGGATTTGATAAAAAATTATTTTTTAATTTAAAATAATTTATATAATGAAATAATTCTAACCTAATTTTTGAAAAAAATTAATTAATTAAATGATAAAAATTATTTGCAATAGTTATTGTTAAATTTGGTTTACTGGCGGATAAAGTAAAACCATAAGTGTTAAAAATATACCAAAACATGTAAAACACCCATTTATAGAATTAGATAGACCTTATATATTACAAGATACATAATTTACCCTTTTTAAGCAATTTTACTAGCGAAAAACATGGGTACACCTTTCTCTTTTCATAAAATATCAAGTATTCCACTCAACTCACTTTTAAATTGACACCCCATATCCTTTACACTTTACACATTCAAAAACATTTATCTCTATGAATACCTGATCATATCACATACTTAATTCTCTCCTCTCATCCTATAATCCTTATTTTTTAATAAAAACATCTAAGGAATATTTATTAAACAAAACAAAAAAATGTTTCCTAAAAAAGAGGTAATGTACTTCCATAAGAATTTTAATATTATTTCTTAAACCACCTAATTATATTATTATTAAGCCATGATTATATAAAACAATTAGTATATTAAACATAATTATATGTTTCTATGTAATGTTAATGACTTAGAACCATCTCCACTTCCCTAAAATGGGTTACAAAATCATTATTTGTGTGTATGGTGGACTACCGCCTCGTGAACCAATGTTATTTGTTTTCCAAAACCTCATATTATTTAAAGATATAATTAGGTATTTCATGATTATATTTTATATCTATGACTCTATTATTATTATTAAATAATTATATCACATATTCATTCTTACATTCCATTCCATGGGAATATGATAACATCATTTGTGTGTATTGTGGACTACCGCATCATGAAGTGATGGGATTTTTTAAAAATTAAATGGATGGTAATATGGATGTGTTTAATGAACATATGTGACATATATGACATAAATGTTGTGTTATTATAATATTTAATTTATAATTAATTATTTTATTCAATCGGAATAATGAAAATAATGTTCATGCATACATATGGCTTTATATCTCCATAAATAGTATATTTTATTTTCTATCTATAACTTTTATGGATAACTCTAAATACAGGTATACTGAATATACATATTAATTATATCGTGGATAATATTATTGGTATTTTTTAACCATTATGAAATTTTGAGGAACAAAACTAACAAATCAATACATACACAAAAAAAGTAATTATTGCCCGAAGCATGAATTTAACATGTTATTGCTAATAAATGGGTAATAAATTGTTATGATTACATCATATATGGTATGACATAATTATATATGGTTTTATATTATATTTATAATAAACATATATTTATTATATGGTATGTGTGAATGTGTACAAATGAATTTGTGACTTAAGGTAATGGACTTCTGTTGGAATGTTTTACTTCTATGAGAAACATTCCATGTTTACCCCTATTACATTTATGTGGTGTATATAATTCCTATGAGTGTGTTTCATTGTTATTATAATAAAAATTATATATATTTACATATATTTTTTAGGTTATCTCTTTCATTGGGTTTATGGTTTCAAATATACCAATACGGTAAGAGATTTTTGTTTCAATTTTCCTTATTTGAGGAATAAGTTATGTTATGTAAATATCATCTTCTATGATATGTATATATAAGACCTTAAACATGTAATATCATGAATTAATTTTTAACTTAAAATTTATTTTTTATTTCAAAATCAATTTTGTGAATTTTTTTGAAAACAAACTAGTCAAAACATAAGTTTGTTAAACACCAAAAGGAATCATAAAATGAATAAAGAAAAAACTATGGTTATTAAAATCCCTATACATACATAATACCAATTAAATTTTGGTTACATACATATAAATCCATTACTTCATAAGAACAATAAAATTATTGTCTATATTGTCATAATTCTAGATATATTTCTCTAAATTGGTCGTTCTTTTTTGGAAGTAACTTTCCCAAATGTGATATTTTATATTGATCCATATCATTGGTTCCTTATTAAAATTTACTTGAATTATTCTCTCATATATTTTGTTAAAAACCATTTTTATATAATTTACCTTGAAGGATCCTTCTATAATTTCTCCATTACAGCATATAATGATCTCAAAACATTTTTCATTCTCCACTTACACCAACCATGCCGACCTATTCATGATTTCGACATAAACTAATTCTTTATCCTATATAGTAACATCAGGAACCTTGTTTTCCTCAATTATACCTTTCTCTCTTGGCTTACAAGACTCATGAATAACACATTCATCAATTCGTTATTCAATATGCCTGATCTTTTTCCCTTTTTTCATTTTCTTTCCTAAGGATCTTCTTATAAGATATTTTTGTAAATTCAAGTAATTTTTGAGAGGCGTTGTCCCACCCATGTGAACTAGAAAATTTCTAAAAATAAGACAACCATCCTTTCTAATCCTTAATACATACCTAAAAATTATAAACCCATGGGGTTCATGATGACATGTTATCATAATTTCTTAGTGGTCTTGTTCATAGCTTTTAATTGGTTGGAGGTCTCTTGCTTTTACACTTACCTAGAAATCCTTAAAATTTTCTTGACCCAACCTGCTTACATTTAAATATTTGAATGTATTTTCAGTATCCTTCAGGGTGAAAATTATCCTTTTCATTTATATTCATGTTTAAGAAATGTTTTTGAAGATGAATTGGCCTTAAAGATTTTTGGTGATCAAGAAATCCCCATCTCAGATCCTATACTATATCTAAACCTGGAAAACACATTACACTTTCCCCATTTGTCTCCTATAACACCATCTTATGGTTACCTCTATTTATATTTTGCACTTCCTCCACATGTGATGTGTCCATCGATTCATTAATTGGATCAAATTTCCTAGCGTACCCACCCCTCAATCCCCTTTACCTATATAGGGCATAAACATCAAAATTGTTCTCAACCAAATCACATCGTAGACTACCATTGATATCCACTAGCTCAGGATCATGATTCAAACTGTGTTCCTTTTTTAGGATAGTTCCATATTTGTTTTGTTTCATTCAATCCCAACATGTTATCTCCATATAGTGATATTTCATATGACATATCGATAGAAGGCCCTTCTTCCCTTGTTTCCTTTATCAAAACCTCCATTGATAGATCATGTCTGATGTAGACTAACTCCAAATAAGAAGAATATCGTGGTATGATATTTATTTGGTCTAGATAATCACCAATTATAACAAATTTCTTCAATCCTACATCTTATAAAGACACCAAATCCTTTCTACCAGGACCTAAGCTCAAGTCCAAATTCTTATTCTGGTAGAGGTTAATGATACCATTCTTACACACTACCCTCAGGTGACCCAATATCTTTCATGAAGAACCTAAATCCACAAAAATATCAAAAAAATCCTTTTATTGTAAATCTTCCTTAACAACGATCCAAACATACTATACTGTAATTTTTGATACATTGACCTTAAGGATAATCTATAGGGAAATATGGTGGAATATAGAATGATTTGTAATATTAGAAATGAGAAATCAGATAACTATATTCCATAACATTCGAATAATAAAATGATTCTAAAATTAAATAGGTTGTTCATGAAAACTATCCAAGGTCATTGTGGTGTGGGTATCTCATTTAATGTAGATATCATATGACCACAAAAATAAGTTAAACTAATATTTGTTAAAAATGTAGGGGTATATGGATAAGACATTGATAAAATCACTCTACGATGAAAAGCGAATCATGATGTGCATATTATTAACAATTCCAAATATTGAATGTTCATATAAACCCCAATATATAAAAACAAACCTGTAAAACAAATCAACTGATATATGGAATTGTTTGAAGCTTTTAACCAATGTCAGAATTAGAAGAGAGAGGAAGTTGTGAACTATGAAGGTTAGAGTGAGAGATTTGGTAATCTATTGAATATGGACAGAAAAGTAGGGATAAATAAAATATAAGGGAAATGGGATAAGGAATCCGGGTCAAATAATGGGTGGAATGACAAGGATGAACCCCCTAAATGATCGATAGTGGTCCCTCTACCTCCAGAAAGATAGCGATCGGTGGAGGGGCCATCATCACCTAGATCAGGAATGATGTTTCTTCCATCGCTACCACACCTCATGAATTTGTTTATTCTCATAAAATTTTTAGTTTCATCTAATTATATTATTTATTGGTGATTATAATTCAATGTTACCAAAGTGGTAAGCATTTTGTGATACAATCACATCATTTATCAGTATTATTTATTATATGCTTATAATGATGAAATATTATCATCCATATCTATAGAAATTCATGTATTTTCATCTCCTATGGTTAGTTTTAGTTAATTAATGTTTTTTTTTCATTTCCCTCTATTTGTGAACTTATGAGTTCAAAATAATGTTCTTAAGATAAATAATCTTAATTTACCTCTTCGCTCAAAAACATTTTTCTTCAAAAACCATGTTTCCAAAAAATGTTTTCAAATTTTTTAACTTCCATCAAACAATTTATTAAATATATTTTTACCAATTTTTTAATTTTTTTAAAAAATGAATGGAATCAACTTGTCATTTCCCAAACACTGCAAGTTAGGATTTTATAAAAATGTAAAAGGGATCATTTTCTTATGTTGTATGTCATGAACTGAATGTCATATCATGTATAACATTATTTTCTTTGAATCTTACTTTATAATTTTTCATGGTTATTTTCAAATAAAAGGATTTTAAAAATGTTTTATTTAAAAAAACTATTTTTCAAATTGTGAAGGTTATTTTCCTCAATAAATATTTTAAATTATCTTATAAAAATCATTTTCCATATAATATAATATATGTTTTTGATACCTATTCCATATTAGGGATATGATAATAGGATATCGTTCATATTATTTCAATGAATGGTTTATTTTTATGATGACATGATGTTTATAAAACCTATTTATATTCCATGGGATATACCACGATAATGTTAGCATGAAACCCAATTCTTTTTCCATGGGTTATGTAATGATGAAATGATGAAATGAATATTAACCTGTATCCTTTCCATATTTTTTTTGATATGACAAAATTTCAATGAAACCAATTTCATTTCATAATATTTTGGAAAACAAAGGAACAATTTTCATTATGTGATTAGTGGGACCTATATCTCTCTCTAATATATTTGGTATTTATTTGTGTTTTATGAGCTCAAAGGGTACACGGGATGTTATCCCAATCATAGGAGAGGATACATAGAAGATTATCCCAAGGCTAAAAGAGGTTACACAAGACGCCATTCGAATACCAAAAGAGGGTACACGTGAGGTTATCCCAAGCCTGAAAGAGGGTACACAAGAGGTTATCAGACCCAAAGTAATGAAAAAGGTGATTATATTAATTCAAAAATGTTTTGAATGTCTTAGTGGGTAGCCATGATAAAATAATTTCTATGATTGTTTTTATTCCACAAAATATACACCTTATGCCAATATTATGATCTAATCGATCATGGTCATTGACTTAATTCTGATTCATGTCTTATAAACTTCCAAAATTTATTCTATTATTCATTTTTATGATCTATCATATGTAGCTTATGGTTTTCATATGTTATTACCAAGATCGTATACCCATATTCTCATATTATATTGATACGTCCCTTGTTAACCCACACTGAAGATATGAGATCACTATTTCTTATATTAACATTCCATAGGATAAAAAATAAAAAGTATTATATATGATATTTTAATGAATGGTTCTAGTTTTGAAGAACATATTTGGATATGAAGTAGCTCACATATATACTAGTTTTTTATTTGACCATGATCCCAAAGTCACTATGCCTTCATGGTCTTCAAGTGTTTGTTTTGTGTAATGGAATGAATATTTATATAAAAATATATATTATATATTTATGAAAATCCTATGTCACTATAGTTATTCTAAAAATTGAACATCATACATTAATTTAAATATTTATGGTTAGTGGAAAAAAAGGAAAATTAAGCTTCAGAGTATTTGTTTTCGATGGGGGATCTTTTATAGTGCCTTCATTATCTATTTCTTATTTGATAGATATGGAAGAAGTTTCTTCCTAAATAATCACTAAAGGATTGAATGCTTCTAGTTGTACCCTAAATCCTTTTAGGGAGTTTTAGAGAAATTCTCAAGATGTTCATCCCCTCTAGATACCGTGATCTCTAGATCTGGTTTAGATATGAGATCTCCCATTATGGATCTATGTTTGTATGATAGTCCACATAGCCACCAAGTGGTTGTGGTTTAGAGCTCGAGTGGTGTTTTCGCATTGTGAAGTGATTGTATGGAATATTTATTGGGCCTTATTTTTTAATGATTATGTAGTGATTTGAATGAATTGGGGTTGTAATGGCTGGTTATCTAGTGGTAGATGGTATTTTAGAGACAACAAGGTTGTGCGAGGGATGTCGTAGTGAACGTTTTGGAAAAAATTTGGGGATTGGGTGGATTATGGGTGTACAGAAGGGTCACTAGTGGTCTAATAGTCCATGGTGGGTTCTGATATGGGTGTCTTAAAAGTATTTATCCATCCTTGAGGATCTGCTTCTGTGTTTTCTAACATGTTATAGTTATAATCCATACTTATCTTTGCGACAAATTTTTTTTTGTCACAGATGTATTTGTGAGGATTTTATTTTTTCATACTGCATTTGGTTAGTAGTGTGACTAATTATAGGAACCTCTCTTTCGGAGGACATAAAAGAGGGATGGGTGTTTTGACCCCCATCATTCAGCCATATGTCCTTATCTTTTTGGATGGATGGGTACCCTGACCTTGATATTTCAGAGTATTCACTCTCTGATTTTTCATTGCATCAGGTTGAATATTTAAATAGTTATTAATAGTCATTTTTATGTTTTTGGATCAAAAGAGAGATAAGGTTGCTGGAACATATCATCTAGTGCCCCACCCAAATGTTTTTGTGGGATTGAGGGGTGCTCGGACAAATTGTGTGTTTCTAGTATGGTGCAACATATGGGCAGGGGTGACACATAATCATTGATTGGTTAAACTCTTCAATTTTCTAGGATGGGTGTTATGAGAATTTTTCAGTTTCTAACTATGATGTTTTCTACAAATTGGGTGGTCACGAGCATTTTTTATTTGGTTCATCATTATTTATGGCCAATTTTGATGTGATATTAACTGATTACCTCTTTTCCATGTTGTCAAATGATGTCTTCAATTTTAAGATCAATAAAGGGATATTGATCCTCATCCTATTAAAAATATAATATGTATGATAGAATCTAAATAAATCCTACGTATTCAATCTATTATATGTGATTTGGATTAATGAGAACAAAAATACTATGAATACCCTTGGATATAAGATGAGTAATAAATATCAAATGATAATGATACTGATATGTTTAAGATATAATTAGAGAAGTATTATGGACTCTATTCAAGAATCACGTGGCATAAAAAAACTATAAGTAATAGAGATAATTTGATATTTGGTAATTTATAAAAAATATGTGAAATTAAAAAATGACTATAATAAACTAAAAAAGGAAATATTTTTCCTTTCAATATTGACAATTAAAAGTAGAGGGATTTTATAAATCTAACAGTACAAGTGGAAGCCATAATAATCTAAAAAGTGATAATAAAATAGATCGGATATCTATATGGATTATGAAGTTATATAAATGAAAGAAAAAAATTTATCAAGTTTTAAATTAAACATTAATAAATAACAAATTGGTTGAAATAATAGAAAAATGGATTCTTCATCAAATGACATTCAATTCTATGAATGTAATAGGAATGAAAATATAAATGTTGAGAGGCTAAACCTCAATTTTAATAACAAAATATTTGAATAAATAGAAATTACCAATCAAATAAATAAAATAAACTTGAATTGCATATAGGGATAGCTCTAGTGACTCAGATTCTAGCAAAGAATACATGAATGACAAAGAAAAATTATTCATTATGACTAATACCTAGGAGATTAGATCTACTTCTTCCACTCATATATTTGATGACTCTAAAATGTATAAATAAGTTTTAAAATAAAGTTTTTCGATGGTGGAAAAATCCATGAATGAATTAAACAAAAAGTATAAAAATTTAAAAAGGTTCATTTTTTTATTTTATGTAGACTAATTAGATCTTATTAAAGAAAAGGAAAAGAACATCAATATTATAATGAAAAAATAATTATCTAAAATTGGTAAATAAAATGCTTAAGAATGAATTTGAATAGTTTATTTACATTAGAAAAACCTATAATATCATATTCTGTGAAAAAAATATAGAATTAAATCTAAAATTGTATATGGATATTGGTAGAAAGAAAAGTGGTAAAACAATTAATTTTTTCATTGTTCAAAAACACTCTATTTTCTACAAAAACTACTAGTTTTGGACTTAATTCATGTAATGGTTATTCATATAAATATATTTATGTCTAAAAATTTTAATTTTGATTGAATAAATCATATGAATCAACTTGGGTTTCAAAAATCATTTATCATTACCCTTTGTGGACCTAAAAAGATAAAGTTACAAAAATTAATGCGTATTAAATCTATGGTAGTAAAAATATATGTAAATATCTAAAAAATTATATTTTACAAAGACCATGTATGTTCTAGACATATAAATAGAGACTATTTAACCATCAATAGTCTTATAAAATTGGATTGTGAACATGTATCTTTTGGGGACAAAGAGAAAGGAAATATTGTTGGACTTAGATAAATTGGAAACTCTAAATCTTTCCCTGTTTGAAAACACTTATCTATTAATAGTTTAAAATACAACTTACATATTATTTCTCAGTTATGTTATAATGGAATTCATGTTAAATTTTAAAAACCACAATAATATTTATGATTAAACAAATTTTTTAATTTTTTATTCATGACGAAATGATAATTTTTTCATACTAATTTTGATTTTTAGTTTCTAAAAACTTATCTCATCTTAGTTCCTTTAAAAAAACATGTCTTTAGCATAGTAGATGATTCCAATTCAATATATAATCACTTAACAATCTAAATTATAATCATTTAGTCTAGGATATACTTAATATTTAATTCTATAATTATAAAGTGTTAAATCCTTACTAAAAGGGAAAGAAACACAATAAATCTTTTAAACTAATGAAAGTCGAATCTTCCTATCAACCACTGTAATTGATTTATATAAATATATATCAAACAACTACTATTTGTTTTTTATAAGTAAAAAATTATGAATATATTAGTCTTGATGATTATTCATTATATACATGGGATTTTTCTTTGCTCATAATAGTGAAGCACCTTCCTGTTTTACAAAATATGAAATGTCATTAGAGATCCTTGGTGGAATCGCCATAAAAATTTGATAAGTGATCATTTCATTGAGTTTGGGAATCAAGACATTTAATCAACATTGTCACAACATGGCTATGCCGATAATTTCTCTAAACCCTAAACACCTTAAAAAAGTGTTTGTTGAAAGGAGATTTTTTAACTCCTCAATAGAATAATTGAACTACTCTCAATGAATCTCAATCACTAGTAAATTTTTCTAATGAAGTTGTTAAAACAAATTATTATGTAATTTATTTAATTCTTATCATAAATATAATGAAAAATAATCCAAAATAAATTTATAGTTGTATTAAAACTAATGTAAATTACGTATGAGTTTTGGATGAAAAATATATTTTTGAATTAAAAAATGAACATTTTAAAAAAAATTCACAGAAAGATATGAACTAATTTTTCTTTGTTATTCCACCACTATAAAAACATATAGATTCATTATAAATGTGTATTAAACCATTCATGTCACTTTTTATGGGGAAATTTTCGTAAACATAATCCTGTTATGGAAAATATTAATGATGCAATGCCAAATTTGAATTCCAATAATACCTTTAAATATCCTTTTTATTATTCTTATTTACCTTCTAAATCTCATAAAAGTTACCATAAATTCCTCCCAAAACTAGAATAATACTTTGAAAAGAATTTTCATTATCCTGTATATTTGATTACCTGCCTCCTAGAGAATATGAATCTGTAGATAATCCTTTTTTAATGTGAATTTATTTTCCCCTAGAAATGATGATCACAAAGATGTAAATCATGATGAAAATCAACCTAATCCATATGAACATTCCATTTCACCTACATCTATATTTTTATAATCTATTGTTCTATAACCTTCATCACCAATTATAGAAGAGAAAGACATACGCTATCCCTCTGAGAATTTCTTAAATAATTATTCTACATCTTACTCTCATGAACATGGATTAGATAATGTCTTTTAGGGTGATCTAGTATGCGATTATTCTCCCAAAATAAGGCGGTTGTTATGAAATAAATATAATTTTTATTTCATGTGATTAATTTACCTCTAGTAAACTTTTCAGATAATAAATGATCTATGTTGAGACATACATAATATGAGTTCAGTGAGTCTAGTTATACCTCCTCCCATGAGGCTACACATACATCATCAAACCATGATCCACCTTAATCAGTTCATCCCCAATTAGATTTACATGTTTATTCTTCATTTATCAATTTTTCCAAATTTATTTAGTTTTATAATGATCTTATAGAAGTATTGATATAATTTTTTCTGAGTATCAATAGTTCCACTGAGAGTGGTGTGAAAGAGGATGGTCACTATAAAATTGATAGTGTTATTGAATATATCCAACAAAATATTTTCCTTAATTTATATCATATAGAAAATTATATTTAGTGTTTTATAACTCAAATTTAATATTTTTAGGATATTGTAATATCCAAAAATGGATTCCGCTAATTGGTCCCCCAAGTAAGTGGTTCACATGTCTTCATTCTTGCCTCACCATATAGCAGAGGCTATCAAATTGCAACGAGGACCTGGGGTGTTCATTTGGGGAGAATATTCCCTCATGATAGAGTGTAACATAGTGGATTAAAAGTATCAATCAATTAATAATGAAAAATATAAATCCTTGAAAATTATTAATATACATAAGAATTTAATAATAAACAATCCCAAAGTATCCATTTACAATATGATGATCATTCCATATATCTATAATGTAGTAAAATAGGTATATAAGAATCCAGTTTAATACATGAATCGAAAGTAAAAATGGGAGAAAAAATTATTATGGTAGCATCATGAGCCTATCTAGTATTATTCTTCCCTCCACCTAAGTTTTGAAAAAATAAAGCATCCTACAGTGGGAGCATGCCCTGGTCCCTAACTGCATCTATTATATGAGTCTGGGTATCCAATGGCATCCTGAATAGTGTGCGAGATAACACTTAGTAGGAAACCTCTAATAGTGTCGATTACAAGTACAGTCTATGTAACATGAAAACTATATATTTTTAATATATCACATGTATAAAAGTATTTAATGTATAGTTCTAATATAAAAGGTGATCATTTCTTGCTAAAATGGATCTATATGAACAATAGTCAAGCTCCAAAAAACAAGGTAATCTAGAATTAATGAATAAACAAGTGTGATATAGTCTATACTAAAAACTATAAATTGATACACATACCAAGTCTATTTGTATGTATACAAAAATATCCACAACACCCACACCATGTAACCAAGTGCGATATCCATAACGGCCCTTCCACATAATCCAATGTCAAAAAAAACAATATCCATGACATGTATACAAATATAAGGCATCCAGTTCAGTATATATCATGTCATTAGTGTAAAACCCCAAAGGGATGAATATAATGTATAGAAGACCAAGTAATCATTGTCGAGACATAGGAGCAACATCCTGGAAACATGGTAAATAACTAGCTTGATTCCTTGGATCATGTTAATGGAGATTATCATTTCAAGTCAAATAAAGACATTTCCAAGGATTAGAAAAGCCTTATAAATTATACAGAATCGTGATCTAAGGAATAAATTGGTCCACGGTATCAACTACCACAAAAAACACCCATGGAGTAGAAATTTATATGGTGTCTTATGGAATCAAGATTCAAGGAGATTGTCAAACTCATCTACATCCATAATAAATTTATCATCTCATTTCATTAATAATTTTCATTTATTTTACAAACAATAATTTCTATAAATGGATTCAAAATTTTCCATATGAACAATTTATACATTTAACTTATATGAAACACCATTTAAAAGAGAAAACCACCTTCTCCTACCAATACAATTGAATTAATTGTTTTTATTTTCAACTGAGACGGAAAAACAAGGTGTTCAAATCATTAGAGAATTCATTAAATTTTTATTAAGGATCCCACTATAATTGGTTTACGCAGATGCACCTAACAGGGTGGTAGAACATTGTGTAGTTATAGGTGAACACCCCATGGTTGGACAAGGTTGAGATGAATGACCTCCAGCCCTAATAATGGTATAAAAATGCAATAATAACTTTTTCCAATTTATTCAATTAAATATTTTAATTAGTTAAATTATCATTGTAGAAAATCTTAAGTGTGGTACACTGAAAATAATGCTTACAAAACATCAAGACATAATGGAATAGTATAAACCACCAAACATAGGTTCATAGTAGAGAAATTATCTTGTATCGATCACTAAGTCATTCTATATTGGAATAAAAGTTATGAATATACTAAAATGATAGAAGTAGGTGATGTCATCTTGCACAAAGATAACTACATCGATATGAAATCAAAGGATAACATCACAAGTGGAATGTATAACTTACAGGGATGGATCCAACAAGACAAACAGTGTTTTAATCGAGAACCTGAGGATAAAACTATACCCAAGATTATGATTTGGGATTGAAAGAGAGATCATAATGCTAAGGTTATCTACTAGAATGAAAATTTGATAGATGGTTGAGTCTTCAATTATGTAATAGAAAAAAGGTAATTTCAAACATTTTAAAAGGGTCACAAGGTTTGGTCACATAGTTTTCCAAACCATGCACCAGTTTTACACCCTTCATTACCTCATTGGGGTCCCTAAAACTCAAAGTTCATTGTTAGGCAACCCATGCATTGACCATGTACAAATCATCTCATAATTCTTACAACTGAAACAGATGGGCATATGCCCCTAGCTGTATGGTTTTCTTAATCTTTGTATCCTCATATATCCCACTGTCATACCCCGTATGGTTTCTCCTCACTATGCATCTTTGGTCCCATGTAATCTTCTAACCATGTGGCCCATATGTTTTCTCCCAATATTAGGCTCTGAGCTCTGAACAAGCCCAGAACACCCCACTTAAAATCTCACGACCTCCATATGAATTTATATTTAGTAAAAAAATATATTTTAAACCAAAATTGGAGATATTTGTAGCTCATAGTAAACATAGGATCTTACAAAATTCCCCCCTTAAAAAAATTTTCCCTAAATTTATCTTCCAAGGGTGGTAGAGAAAATACTATGAATAACTCTGGCCATTGAGCAAGTAAGTCAGCATCCCGCTCTCAACTATTGTCATGTAGATGGACATGTTTTCATATCACACATACTTGAGGAACTGACCAACCTCAGAGAACCATTGTGGTCCTATAAATGATTTTTATAGGATTCTATTCATTGAAAAAAATCATCCTATAACTCCACCTCATCTAGATAAAGAGTGTGATATGTGTTTGAGTGATTACGTCGTGGCTCGGATACATGGAAGATGTCATGCATGGATCAGTACCTTTGAGGTAACTGCAACTGATATGGTACTATCCTAACTCTCTCTAGAATATTGAATGGAATAATATATCATGGTGAATGATTACCCAATCTCTTAATACATCTATGTACCATACATAGTGAGATATGCACAAAGACATGATCCCCATCCATTAATTATGTAGGTCATTAATGGTGACTGGTGTTGGATTGTTTCCTCAGTTATGTGGTAGTCATCCATTTCAAACTCAACTAAACCTTCTTTATATTCTCTTACATGATAAATGGTTCCATTAATGTAGCTTTATCTTCCTCTAACTCGGAATGTGGTGATCGGTGTGGCTTATAACAAGAATCCTCATAAGGTTTCATTTGTATAGTCTCGTGGTGTCTATTTTTGTAGAATAAATCAAAAAGGGTGATGTCATATCCCAAGATCCCCCATAATCTAGGACCCGTGTTCTTAAGATGTTATTAGGAACCTAAATCATCTTCTCTGGATGGATATCAATATGAGGGTGGTATGTTGTTCTGACAAGCACATGTGTACCCAAATCCCTTAGAAAACTCTTTTAAAGTATATACTTAAACCGATAGTCCTTATCTAATTCCATGGTTTAACAAACCCATGTGAAGGAGAAATATATCATAGATATATACCCTCTCAAGATCATATACTATGATGGAATCTTTTATCAGAAGAAAAATATCATCCTTCATGATCCTATACACAACAATCCAAACCACATCCCTACCTTGAGGCGACCTTGGAAACCCGATCCACAAATCCATCAAAAACTCTTCCTATTTCCACTCAACAATAGATAGCTGCTCTATAATCTTAGGTAGATTATTATGTTCAACTACCACCTTCTTATGGTTAGAACACCTAGTGGAAAAATTGAATACCCCTCATTTAATCCCCAACCACCAATACTGAGGGAAAATATCATGATACATCTTTGTAATGCCTGGATACACTAACTAAATTGAGCCATGAAACATCTATATGATATTCATTCATATGTAATTCAGATCCCAAATATAACCATGGATATGTTGAATTTCATCCTTATTAATGATCCAACCATGATCCAGTCATCACTTACCACACTCTACTGTTGGACTATTCCCTCACACTCAGTTAATTATCATATCCTCAATCAATGTAGAAGAGCATAATTCATAGCTATGTATGGGAGAAAGATCTTCCCCTAACCATTAAAAATCTCTAAGTTCATCTATGTAAAAATGACATTGGCTGTCATTCACTACTGTCTCCTTTACTACCCATATCAGATTCCTCCTACTCAGTGCATCAATAACTGGTTTTCCTTCACCATGTGTAAAGGCATTCTCTACATCGAAATACTCTAGGTACTCAACACCTATTTATTGCCTGAAATTAATATCATTTTATGTAAATAAATTCATGAGGTTTTGTGGTCTATGTACACACCAAAATATGCTCCTAGTAAATAATTTTTCTAACATAACAAGGAATGTACAACATCGGCCAACTAGAGATCATGTATCTGGAAGTTCTTCTCATTTGGACTTAACTACTAAGACCCGTACTCCAGGAGACTATATCCCCATATCAAAATGTATCCAAGACGAATACACTATGAATCACAATACACATTGTGTCACCTTCCCATCTTTGGATGAATCATTAATGGTGTTGAATTCGGTCTCCCTTTCAGCTCCTGGAAGTCTGTCTCATAGGTGTATACCTATAAAAACGTCACACCCTTCTTAGTATAGCCAGTAGAAGGTGCTGATAAACCTGATATATTCATTATGAAATTATTTTAATATCTATCTATCCCTAAGAAACTTATTATGTCAAAACATTCATGGGTTGGTCTTTGGAAACTACTCCTCTCACCTTCTCTAGGTTAACTAATACTCCTTTCTCTAAGATAATATGACCCAAGAAGTGAATAATATCCATTCACATGTGGAACATTGTGAGAATATCATATAAATTATGATCAATTAGTGTATACAAAATGAAGTAAATATTTTTTCATGGTTATGATAATTGTGAAAATTCCCCAATATATCATCTAATAATACCACCACAAATGAATCTAGATAAGGATAGAAAACCAAGGCCATCAACACCATAAAAACAACTAGCACAGTCTTAAGTCCGAACAACATAACTAGGTACTTTTATAAACCATACATTAAATGAAAATTTGTATGATATGTGTCTATAGATCATAGACATACCTAGTGATAACCTGGCCTCAAAAAAAATATTTTAGAAAACATGGGCTCCTCAGAGATGGTATAAGATATAATCTATCCATGGAAAAGGATACTAGTTCCTAACCTTTAACAGGTTTAATTTTTGATAATCCACACATAGCCGGAGGGTATCACATTGGTTTATCATAAAAGGGATAACCTAAACAAATAGACAGTTAGTAGGTCAGAGAAACCACTTTCTCTCTAAATCCAATATCTTTCTCGTGGGATCCTAAAGTCTTTTTGTAGCCATCCCACAAGGATTAATGGATATTGATGTAGTTCCTAGAATAGTCTTGATAGAAAACTCCACCTCTCCCTCTCATGAGATAAACTAGATAAGTCATTCAGGATAATGTCCCTGAAACAATCAACCACTAGAGATAAACGTTTTTGGATAATTCCCTAATCATATATATCTAATATATCAATCTAGGTTGTCATCCCATAAAAACTATGATTTTATAGTACAAATAGGTTCACCTAGATATCAAATTCACCCTTGTGAATAAAATGTATTCCCACAATTTATGTGGAGGTTAACCTCTGGTGATAGCAATCAATGTGGGCTCGATAAGAAGCTACCAGACCATCCAAATTATGAGATAAAACACTATCAACATGAGGAATAAAGATTCCATATGAAGTGAAACCAACCTACCTCAAGGTAAACTCACTACACTAGAATACACCCTCCATTATGATCCTCAATGGATTATCCAAGGTCATAAAGACACCAAAAATCTAAACAATTAGACCAAGGCTATCCATAATAGGCATAGTAATGAAACAATGAGAAGTGACTATATCAAAAAATGGTATATATGAAAGTAGAGGATACTAAGAATTTACCTCTCACAATCTAAATATTGACACTCTTCTCTTTAAGGATAATATATAAAGAACACACCTTCCCTAAACCGCGAGCTATTGAAACAACTTCACTACAAAGAGTAGGACCACTATACTTATCATCTCTATCTAGTTTATGTATGTCTTGTCCATGATACCCACCTCATCCTAAATGATCGAAACTACTCTATCTCCTAGACTAATGAGGATATATGAATCACACTCCAGAACCATGAGTCTGAGATGATCCCCTTACACATACTAATAGAAGGAATGTCTTGTAGAAACAATGTATGTGTTCCATCCTCCCATAAGTCCATAACATGATTGTCTCTTGATCATAATGACTCCTCATATATCACCATCACTCACTCTGGTGAAAAAATACAACCATACCATCATTGATATCCTGTCCGGTATTCCCCTTACAAGGAGTCTCAAAATGGTGCTTCATTCCACTGGAAGATGAACCACTAGGTTGAGAGGCTGAAAAATCCTACTCTTTACCCCATTCTTCCCTCATATTTTTTCAGTAATAAGAACCTTATTCACTATATTTATTATATTATTCTTCCTAAAATCTTTGACTTGTGATCAAAAAACATGTATGAGACCTTCCTTGAAGAATCTCTCCCTTGATGGATCACCAAAAAGATAAATCAATGAAAATGATTAATCTCTATAAATAGTGCTGAATGCTCTATAACTATCATTATTCCCTGCTCTAACTTCATGAACTCGCTGACCCATTCATATATTATGGTGTCCGTTAGAAATTATTCATAGAAATTTTTTTGAAAATTCATCCAAACCATATCTCACAACATATCATATTTGTTAAAAACATCCCACCAACCCTTAGCGGTACCCTAAAGCATATGTGTTTCAAGATTTACTCTCATATCAGGAGGTGTGTCCACAAGCTAGGAAATATAAAAGTTATACTGAAACCATTGATCAGTAGAATTTGGACATGAATCCCCCAAAATCGTGGGTGGAGATTGCTTCCAGAACAAACCCATCATCTATACCATAGATGAGGCAGGTTATAGGGCTCTATCAATGGTCATCATAATGTTTATAAAACTCTCATGGAATTGGGAATCGGCACCCTTTTATGGTATAACAATTGGTAACACAACTAGAACAACCGGTGGATCTATGGGTAATGTATGTTCAACCACCTCAGGAGCATGGTCATCCCTAACCTCCTTGTGTATGTCTGGATTTATTTATGGGGAAACATCTTCAATTCCAATCCCACACTTTAAAAAAAATGAGTTGATATGACAACCCTTCTTTTTATTACAACTTAAACATGATTTATTACATAAAAAGTCACTTGATAAAAAAAATAAGATCGATAGTTTTAGTGTCTTTGGGGCTTAGGATCATTACATAAAAACATAAAACATGAAATACAACATCTTTATTGAAAGCATCATTTACATGACCACTACATTCCTTCGTACTTAGCATTGCATGGGATAACCTGAGGACATGCATAAGAAAAGGGTGATCTATAAAGCCTAGTAAGGGAGTACACATGGAATAACATGAGAGTACAATACATTTTAGACAATAGGAATATCAATAGATCATAAGAAAAACATGAACATAAAGGCATGATAAATCATGATAATCATAACATGGAAATGTGGCAATAACACTTAACATGGAATTAGCATGAGCCAAGGCTCAGTACACATGGAGCATGAGTAAATCCTCATTGCATATAAACCACGAGTAAACCCTCATTGAACATGAATTAGAATGATTCAAAACTCATTGCACATGACCTATCATGATACTATACTTTACCCAATGCATTGGAGCACTTTTAGGGTGCACCCTTCTTAAACATTTCATTTCATGCATAAGTGTGCCACATGGATCATAAAACATGGATTCATAAAACATAATCATTTATTCCACGATAATGGAATGTGTAATTGATACATGAAACTTTACAATCATTAAGTAAATGTGCATAAAGATGAATACCCTTGATGGAGAAATGGACATGGTATTCACTACACAATGACATTGGCTTAGAAAATCGGTGCGATTTCGGCAGCGTAACGGCGTGACATAAGAATTCATAAAAAGGGTTGATGTGAGAGAAATGGGTTCCTCATAATATTTACATGTAATGGAAAGTAAGGAGGTCATATAGATACATTTAACATCAATTTTAATGGAATTTATATTCATGATACAAAATTATTGCTTGAATGTAAAATAGGAGAGAGAAGTTCCTTTCAGAATTTCTGCATAGTAACAGGTGTAAATGGGTGGAATTTAATGAGAGAGAAAGGGTCTCCCATTATTCAAACATAAAAAGGGAAGTATGAGGGAGGTTTGAAACCATACCCCAAAATTTTTAATTGAAATTAAAAGGGAAAAACAACTTAAAGAAAATTGGACAAAAATGAGAAAGGAAGAAAAAACCCTTACTTGGAAGTGTGCTTCCAAAGGCTAGAGAGAGGCTTGTGAGAGGCTTCGTGGGAGATTGGGGAACATTGGGAGGATTCTAGAGAGAGTAGGGCAGAGGTTGGACGAACTCCAAAGTCATTGAGTGAGGAGGAAGTGGGAGCTTGGGTGGGTTTATATTGGAAAGGTGAGGGAATTCTTTATTATTTAGGTTTGGGAACCCTTATATTAAATTAATCCAAACCACAATCCATCCCATTGTTTTTGCCCATTGTTTTTGGAAAATGGAATAGGAAAATAATATTTTATAAGGCCAAGGTCTGAACTTCTTAAAATATCAGGGTTGCTTATGTGGAGGAGAGTCACACTCCCATGGAAATTAATTTAAAAAGACAAGGTGTTTAATAAGTCTTGAGGGGTCCATTAATTCTTTGAAAAGTAATCCAAAGAAACCCAAAATCACAGAAAATTATGAAAAATTCACTGTTGGATAATTTCGAAATCCCTATTCCAAAAATAACATTTATTTTATCTAAATAATTTTCTAAATATTTTAATTTTCACTTTTTAAATAAAAACTGACATTTATAAAAAATTCACGGGTTTTGAAAAAAAATGGATTTCAATCCTTAATAAAAATTATAATTGCATTCATACAATTATATGATCATTTATATATAATAAAATTAATATAATAATAATAATAATAATTTATTAAAATATTATTTAATTCAAAAATCCATTAATTTAATAAAATAGATTTGTTAATTAAATAATAACTAAAAACACCATTTGTACTTTAAAAACTATTTACAATGTATCAATAATGACAAGAAATTATATTAATTATTATATACCAAAATAATGTACATGAACATAGTACTATCTATTAGTTACATAACCCCATAAAAAAGCCGTATAATACCTAAGGGTAAGGTGTGCGATGGTGACAGACTCTTGGGTGGCTCTCATAACATCGCTCGAGTGGTAATTTCTATAAACTCCCAATTCTCCCATAGACGGTCCCGTTTGAGCTTGAAATGGTGAAGCAAAACATGGGCTTGATCAAGAGTGAAGCCCAAGGATGCCACCTCTTTTCCGAGCTCCGATAAATGGGCTTTGTATGGGGAAATTCTACTGGATGAGGCCATCGCTTCCTTTGTCTAAGTAATATTGGATGTGTTAAAGCCCTATATTTATACTAATCATGTGATCATTGTTCAATGGCTATAAAAGTAATGGTCACAATTCTTATCATAAAACCAATGAAGTTGACATTTTATAAAAACATTTAATATAAAGAGACATTTAATAAGATCAAGAGGGATTTTCCATTAATTAAACTTTGGGTCGTTACAGTAGAGACAAAGTCCTAGATATAAAATCATTTCATAGTTCCAAACCTTTCTATAAAAATGTCACTCACATATTACAACTTCTAAATCATGGAATTAGTAAAAAGGAAGAGTTACTAAGGGTACCATAGAATCATATTGTTTACTACTCTAAATTCAGACCATGGTCATGTTCTTTATTTAAAACATAAATTTCATTTAAATTCATATTTATTACACAAATATCATTAAGTTGTTGAAGCAAATGGGTCACTACTTCTAATCTAAAGGTCTTATAAACCTCATTCACTGACATGTGTAATTCACATTATCCAAACTATAGCATGTCCTAGTCCAAGGAACCTCTGGTCTATGACTCAATGTGTCATACTTGACTTCATAAGTTGTCAATAATAACCTAATTAGGTGAACACTATTTAGGTTATGACATCTACTATAAGTAAAATCATGTTTTCTCAATTCCCTAAAAAAATTATCGATCAAAACATAGTTCTCTCATTCATGGAACACATAATAATCATGTAGTCAACCAATGAATCCTATATGGCATGGAATAGGGCATGTCATTTGAAATCTATCAGGTTCCTAAAATAATTAATTAGATGGAATTCCCTGATATCATCGAGACAAAAATAAAATAATTTAACCTTAATAAACGTCGAACATCAAGTGAATCACCACACTATGGAATCATATAAATATTAATTGGAAAAATCGTAAAAAACATGTTTTGTTCCAGGAAATTTGGTTTTTTCGTATGTGGGTTAGATAATACAATGAATATATCATTAACAAATTCCAATACCATTAAAATATCCTGTATATTGTCCAAAATTAATAAATCTAAGAAATGAAATGCTTCGATACCACTTTGTAACATCCCAAAGTGGATTCCACTAAATGGGTTACCAAGCTCATGGGTCACATGGCCTCAACTGAATCTACTAATATGCTTGAGGATACTAATAAGAATAGAGGGCCTATGGTTTGTCTTTCTAGAGGTTATTCCCCCATTTCAAACTATAACATAGTGGAATAAGCATATCAGTCAATAGAGGAAGGGCAAAATTGGTCACTTACAAATGATAAACATCTAGAATACTATAATAATCAATAAGTCAAAAGTATTCATATATGATATGATTATCATGTTAGGCCTCTATAAATCCAGAAGATACGTACATAAGAATACAATGTTATGAATGTATCAAAAATTATGAAATTTGAAAACAACCATATATCAATAGTATCATGATTATTGCATGTTCATACACTCCCCTGAACATAATCATAGAATAATCAAGAATTTTATAGCATACACTAGACACAATCCCTACCATCATCCATGAAGACTTTCCAGTTACCCAACAGAAGCCCGAATAGGGTGTGAGATAGAAATCAGTAGGCCACCACCAATGGTGTCTATAACAGGACCAATATGGGAAATAGAAATAGAAGTAATGTGTAATATATAATAAGTATAAAAGTACTTGATGTTAATAAAGAAAAGATAATCACTTCTTCACAAAAAGTGGTTCCTTGTGAATTATATCAAAGATCCCAAAACAAGGGAAGTTGTAAATCCTAAATAAATAAGTGTGATATTTTCTAGTCAGAAAACAATAAACTAATACCCATACCGAGGTAATATGTATGTATAACAAAATATACAAATCATACACTTTGTTTAATCATGGGAAACATCCAAAATAGTCTAACCTTTTAATATAATGTCTACATCAAAAATTATCATTTTATGTAAAAAAAAATTAAAACCTTCCACATCGACATATGTCGTGTCATCAGTGTCAGACCATGAAGGGACATATCCAAGTTATATAATACCAATACATTCTCATCGAGTCCAATTAGGGTCATTATAGGAACTCGATAATGAATTCGGTGGATTCCAAGGATCTTGTCAACAGTGCATGTCCAGTGCAGGTCTAAGAATGTCAGTTCTGATGAGTAGAACATCCCTTGGAATTCTACGTAATAAGAATACAAGGAGTAAACATGTCTAACACATCAACTTAAATAAAAAATACCCATGGATTATAAATTTTTATTGACTCTTATAGAATCTTGATCTAAAGATATCATTATTGTAATCCACTGTCATAATCCATTCATTATATCATTTCATTAATGATCAATAATTCATCCGCAACCAATGAGTTATTTAAACACATTCAAAATTTTCCAAATGATTCATTTACCCATTTATATCATATGCAATCAAATTAAAAGGATTAAATAAAAATTTCCTATCAATAATATTCAATCTACTCATTTTATTTACATCCACACATGTTAAATAATATATTCACAACATTAAGAAATTCCATAATGTCCTAGTTAGGCTCTCATTATAATTGTAGGGCACACACACACCCAATGGGGTGCTACAACATAAGGAAAAAACAAGGTCACACCCCCTGAATGACTGAGGTTGAAGAAAATGACCTAAAACCATCATAATGGAACTTAAATGGAAACCTAATAGGTTCCAATTCGTTATATTCAAGAATTTAATTAATTAAATGGGAACCACTAAAAATTCAGGTGTCAAAAATAGAAGCAATTCATATAAAACTGCATACTTTGAGGGATAGGTGTAAACAAACTACTGTAGGTCCGTATTAGAGCACTCAACCATTATCGACCTCTAATTCAGTCCAAATCGAATGAAATAAAAAAACAAATTAAAATACAAGAAATACGGCATATTAAATTTTACCAAAATAACTTCTTCAATATATATTCAAATGTAGAATAGAAAAATGGAACATACAACATTCTAGTGTGGAACTAACAAGACAAAAAATGCTTGAATCAGGCTTTAGATGAAAAAACCAGATCCAAGCATACCATTTGGGATTTAATGGGAGATCCCAATTTCTATAATGTCAATTTGAATAAAACGGGAGGGTTTAATTTTAATTAAATTAAATGAAATGGGTAATTTACCACATTTTAATTAGGTCATAGGGTTTAGCCTCATAGTTGGCCATGTTGTGCACCAACTATGCACCATTTATTGCCTCAAGGTGGACCCCACACAGTTATGGTGAATGTTTAGAGAACTCTTGTCTCAAACATGTAATATTCCTATGTTTAAATATTTAGGTTTCTTACATGAGTGTGCTCCCCTAGAATCATGGTTGCCTCAAACAACGTGGCCTCATATAGCCCAGTTTCTAGCCCCACGTTGTTTTTATTAACTGTAGGGCTTGGTTGACACCGTTTCTGATAACCATTCTACACAAATATTTTTCTTAAATAGTTGGGATCTAAGCCTCATAAAAGCCATAAACACCCTTGAAATTCTTGTTACATCCTCATGCATTTACATTAGGTCAAAGACAAGCATTTAAAATGAAATTAAAATGGTTTACACCTCATAGGAAAACATGGGATATTATTGATATATTGGAGACATTCAAGATAATTTAATAAACATGTTGGCTATATTAGAATTATGGTATCATTTTTGGATTAGTAGTCCTTCAATACCTTAACCAATGCTCCTATAACATTATATACTATTGATAATGATCTTATCAGAAATGTTATGGATGAAGAGATCCTAAATATATAAGATAGTGCTAAGGATATCACAAATCAAGTTCAAATGGATATTTCAAGACATTGTGAGACATTATATGACATACTAAAATAGAAATATTTCATGGATTCTATAAGAAAATCAATAATCAATTGTTCTATAAATTAATAACATAACTAGATGTACACCAAGAATGACCTAAAAACTAAGTTCCAATGTTTGTACAGAGGCCATAAAATTCTACCTCCAATTATTTTTTTAAAGGATATATTAAGTCGTTATTTAGTATGGAACCATTGTATAACTTGTAAATGTTCAAGAAGGATGATTATTTAATCGTTATTTATTTATGGTTCTATAGTTATGACATACATTAAAAGGCTTTTGGTGCGCTATATGTATATTAAAAATGATCACGTTATGGAAAAATTGTCTCTTCATTTACCTCGTGTATCCCATTATCCATATGAAGTCCTTTTTTTCTTCCTATAAAAACGTTTTTTTCAATTAACAATTCCCCATATAACTCTACCACTTCTCATAATCTTCTTATCAATCCTTTTGTTCTCAACATTCCTGAATCCCTATGACAAATAATACATTTTCCCCATCCCATGAAATTATTGGAGTTGTTGTTTCTCATCAACCAGAACCTCATCCAATTATAATAGTTGATAATGAAAAAGAATAAATTTAAAATTTAAATTTTATTGACTTTGATTGTGATTCATGTTAGGGATTCAAATTGGGCACATTCAAACAAATATTTTTCATTTTAATAATTTTTTTTATATTGGCCTCTCTTGTATTTTATATAAATTATCTTCATCATTGATTCATTTTATAACCCTTTGTGTATTATTTTTTATAATATCAAAATTTAGTGTAAAGTTTGGAATATATTATGGAATGCTAGAAAATTATATGATTAAATATTATTAATGATATGATTTTTTATGATTTGTTCATTATGTATTTTTATTTATTCTATGATTTTTCAACGTCAAAAGGAGGATATAGTTGTGTTAATATCGAAATTACTTGTTTTAATAATCAGAAATCTTTATTATGTGTTTTCCATAATTTATATTTTTTTAATAGATCAATTTTTTTTAGTAATTTGAAAAATATTCCGACTTATTGATTCCATAGTATATAAAATAATACCAAACTGTCGACTGTAACCCCATTATATAGACTATGAGTATAGAAGAGTGGTACTTTCACAATTTAATGATTAAATACATAGAAAATGTGTTGAACGTATGAACATTACATTGATTGTGAATTAAATATATTTAACAACTCAATTAATCATTCAGAGGACGGATTGAAAAAAAGATTTGATCAAATTCATGAAGCTGCTTGGTAATTCCAACATTTTGAAAGGGGTTGGGTCAACCAAAATGTTTAGGGAATAAACCACGCACATTGATTGACCATTCCATATTTCACTAACTCTTCAATTGATAGTATGAAAAACCATGTAACCATATGGTTTTATTTTCTTCAGAAATAACACTAAGTATTGGATTGACTGCATTTTTCTTCAAATAAACTAAAAATTTCTTTATATCAACTATAAATTAATTCCAATCGACTGTATAATTATTCCAATTGACCGTATGTTTCATCCAATAGACCAAAAAAATGAAGTTAAGTGATGATATGGGAGAACCAAATTTTGGGAAATTGATTAAGTGACTTCCTGGCTAGTTGAAGTTAGAGTATCATGTACTCAAAATTTCATAATCAGTGGATTGATAGAATTATCAAATTCATTAAATGTTAGACATGTTAAGATATTTGATCATAATTTTTTCTAACCGTATGATCTACCATAGATGATATGACACGGAATACTTAAAGAGACAATATAAAAAGGTTTTTAATTATATTTAAATATAATATTCCCACCACATTTTAGTAGAGAATTAAATTCTTATCCAAATACATTTAATGATTTTAGATTTCATACAATGTATGAGAATTAGTAATGATTCATTTTGAATGAATTTTTTTTTCAAAAGATTTATTTTTATAGAAGATGGAGAACAATAAAAATTAAGTATATCGAAAGATAACATTATGAGCATGAAAAAAATGAATATTTCGAAACTCTATTTTTTCATGATAAATTCATCCAAAAATATAAGGACATGCACATGTATTTGAATCTCATTTCCAAATAAAAAGTAATCTATGTAAAGATAATAAACATTTTTAGAATAACAGAACTATAATTACCTTCAATATTGAATTATTTTATATTCCCTTTCTCTCTGTTTTCTATCAATAAATTAGTTCTTGTTTTTATTATATATTTTAAGAAAAATCATTTACATTGTATTGAATATTACTCAAATTCCCTCTTTACATTTCTGTGATTAACTCTATCCCAATGAAATTGTGGAAGAATCCATGTGGCTTCTAATATCTTATGTTTATATGTTTGAAAAACATGATCTAATTTATGGATCAAGATTATAAGTTTAATAAACATTTTTGGAAGACTGTGGCTGCTATGTTGAGAAGGGTTTTTTATATCTTGAGACTAAATAACTTTTATATATCCTATTGTTATTTCAAATTATTCCTTACATGGTTCTTAAAACTGTTTTAAAATTTCATTTTTCATAAGTATTCTTTTTTAGTATGGTTTAAAATATTTTTATGTTATTTGCTTAATATGATTATATTTATTTGAATGGATTAGTGATTTTGAAATTTTATTAACTAGTATATGATGGATCCTCTGATAAATATTTCAAAAATATTAAACTATATATTTACCCTATTTTTCTTATCTTGGTTTTATTTATAAACTGTTGGATTATTTTTTAAATTCATTTAAAGGGAAGTTTTAATTAGAAAATATATTCACCCCAATCTTGATTTATCAAATCTCACCTACGGTAGTATTATAGGAATAATACATATAACCACTCTCCCTTACTCAACACACATAATGGTTCTTCATAAATTAAGATAAGAAAAGTGTTGAACTAATTAGAAAACGAATATGAAAGCCCAACATGAGTTAGTTAAAAAAGATATACTTACTCTATGAAATAACACTTCAATTCATATAATATTGTAATGAAATTCCCCCTCCTATTATATCCATAAGTGGGTGATGAATAATAGTAAAAATAAAAACCTAAAGATGTAGTAGTATTAGATTGGATCTTCAGTAGTCTATAAGATCATCCTTTATTGATATTATTTAATTTTGAAAAAATTATCCACTCCGACCAAGATTTAGTATCAAATGTTTTGTTTTATTTATCAATGTATACAAATATTCTGTTTTGAAACTACGATTTTAGTTATATTTTAATGATCTTAAATTTATGTTAGTTCTAAATTTTATCTCTTTAAATTTATTAGCTAAACTCTAGTTATGGATAATAGACTAGAAGGTGCTGCTACCAACATGCCACCTTTATTTAATGGAACAAATTATGCCCAGTGGAAACTGAAAATGGAAATTCATATAGAGATTATGGAATTTGACATCTGTACTACTATTGAAACTAAATATAAAATTCCAGCAAATGTTAGAACTAATTGGCATGAAGCTACTAACATAGCTTACAATAATAATTTTAAAGCTATGAATGACCTGTATTGTGCTTTAGGAGATGAAGAGTTCAATAGAATATCTGCTATTAAAACTGCCTATAAAATATGTGATTCCTTAAGTGTTTTTCATTAAGGAACAAATAATGTTAAAGAAATGAGATTGAATAAATATACTATTATATGTGATTAATTTAAAATGAAGTCTGATGAACCTATATCGAGCATGTATCTTAGGTTCAATGAGATTTTCCATACAATGATCTCTCTTTGAAAATATGTCACTACTAAGGAACAAATCATGATAATATTGAGATGCCTACCAGATTGATGGAGAGGAAATTCTATTTCAATTAGAGAATCATGTGACATAAGAAAGCTACCAGTCAAGGAGCTCATTGGTAAGCTTATGATGTATGAGGAAGAACTCAAGGTGAATAAGTAGTATGATGATGAACCTAAAATTAATTATGTAGTTTTTAAATCTACTGATTCAAAGAGCAAGGACAAAGACAAATTTCAAATACAAACTGAAAGTTCAAATGTGAAGATTCGGACTCTGACAGTCATGCTAAGATGGCTCAAATAGCCAGGAGATTCCAGAAGTTATATAGGAAGAATAAATTCTTCAGAAAAAATAATTACAAAGGAAAGTTTGACCACGGGGGTGATTAGAAAAAGGGTTGGAAAATTACTGACAAGAATAATGAAGTTGTATTCAATGAATGCAAAAGGAAAGGTCACATTAAAACAGACTACCCGAAATTGAAGTTCAAGAAGAAGCATGACTACAACGAAAATAAGTATAAGAGATCTATGAAATCTACTTGGAGTGCTTCAGAAGACAACACAAGTGAATCTATAGTTTCTGATTCTGAAAAGAATCATGCCAACATGTGCTTCATGACCAATACCTATGAGGTACCTATTTCCCCAATGCTGAATGATTATTATTCTAGAAGTAATTCTGAATCTGAAAACATGTCTAGTGAGGAACTATTTGAATATTGTAATATTCTAGAAGAAACATGTAATGAACTTAAGGGAAATTATAAAGCCTTAATGAAACAGCATGCTCTCATTGCCAATGTTAAATCTTCACTTGATATAGAAAAGAAAAAGAATGCTCAACTGTTAAAGGAAAATACTAAACTGAAGTTGTATAATGAGAAATTAAGGAAAGACCTAGAAAAATTTAAAAATGGAAGGGATATACTAACTCAAATTCTAGGAAATCAAGGGCCACCAAAATATACCACTAGAATAGGCTATCATCCTGGACAAAGACATCTTACTAAGACTAGATTTATTCCAAAATCTCGACAAAATTGGGCTAGTTCTAGTTCTGGAAATTCATATGCCTCAACTAGTTATTCACACAGTTACATATCAAATAGAGTTTATCTTTCTAAATCTATTGAATCCCTTAATTATATAAGACCAATAAGACAAATTTGGATACCTAAAGCTTTGATTGCTAACCTGTCTGAACCCAAGAAGATCTGGGTACCAAAATCATTTTCCATCTAAATTTATTTTGCAGGAAACATGTTTGAAGAGTTATCACAAGAAGATATGGTACTTGGATAGTGGATTTTCAAGATATATGTCTATAGATTACTCATTATTCATGATTCTAATCAATGTTGATGGAGTCCATGTCACCTTCAGAGATAATTCAAAAGGAAAAATCATTGGCCTAGGCCAGATTGGTAACATTGATTCAGTTTTTATTTCTAAAGTTTTATTTGTTGATAGACTTAAATATAATCTGTTAAGTATTTTTCAATTATGTGATGATGGATTTAATGTTATGTTTGAAAATGATTCTTGTAATTTTTTAACTCTAATTTTTTAGTATTTTCTACTTTGAGAAATGAGAATGTTTATATTGTTGATTTAAATTCATTAGCCAAAAAAATGTTACTTTCATAAATGGTTTTCATAAAGAATCATGGATATGGAACAGAAGATTATGACACTGAAATATACATTAAATTAGACAGATGACTAGGAAGAACTTGGTTAGAGACCTACCCAAACTTGAATTCCCAAATGACAAAGTTGGTAATCCCCGTCAAAAGGGAAAGCAACATAAATTTTCTTTTAAATCAAATAAAGAAGCCTCAACTTCTCAACCTATCATGTTGGTTCACATGGACATGTTTTGACCCTCTAGAGTTTCTAGTTTAAGTGGGAAGCACTATGTCTATGTCTCAGTAGATGACTTTTCTATATATACTTGGGTATAATTCATAGCTCACAAGAGTGGAGCTTATTTTTACTTTTTAAAATACTCCAAGTCTATAGAAAACATTAGTGGACTTAAAATTAAAACCCTGAGAAGTGATCAGGGCCATGAGTTTGAAAATCATGAATTTGAATCTTATTGCTCACACAATGTCTATAGTCACAAATTTTCTTCTCCTAGGACACCTCAACAAAATTGTGTAGTAGAAAGAAGGAATAGAAACCTTTAGGAAATAGAAAGATCTATACTTAATGAATATGACCTACCTATTTATTTTTTGGCTAAAGCTATCAATACAGCTTGTTATATCATCAATAGAGACTTGATCAGCCCAGTTCTCAAGAAGACCCCTTATGAATTATGGAATAATAGAAAGCCTAAAGTTAGTTACTTCAGAGTCTCTGGTTGCAAATTTTTTATTCTCAATACTAAAGATAATCTAGACAAAATTTCATCCAAGAGTGATGAAGTAATGTTTTTAGGATATTCTATCTCCAGCAAATCCTATAGAGTATTTAATAAGAAAACCAAGTTTTTGGAAGAATATATTCACATCAAGTTTGATGAAACTGATCCACATGAACCTAAACCATCTCTTGAGAATCTTGAGAAAGGTTTATCTATTCTGAACCTTAATGATAAAAGCAATAACTCTGTTGTAAAGAAAAAAAGTTCTGGAAATGTTCCAGAATCCACTTCTGTAGAACCTGAACCTAGAGAATATCTGGAAATCTCTAGTCTTACCTTTACATTGATCAACCAGGATTCTAAAGAATCATCCTTTAGATGTGGTTGTTGGTAATTTTGATAGAGGGGCATAGACTAGAGCTTCTCTAAGAAACCAGGTTAAACATCAAGCTTTTCTTTCACAGTTAGAAACTAAAAATATCAATGATTCTATCAATGACTAATTTTGTGTAATGGCTATGTAAGAAGAACTAAATCAATTTGAAAGAAACAATGTCTGGGAATTAGTTGATAGACCTAAGGACACTTTGATCATAAGTACTAAATGGGTTTTTAGAAATAAAGTTGAGATTATGGAAACATAGTAAAAAAAATCTAGATTAGTTGCACAAGGATATAGTCAAGAGGAAGGTATATATTATGATGAATCCTTTGCACATGTAGCTTGAGTAGGAGCTATTAGGATTATACTTGACTATGCTGCTCATCTGAATTTCAAGTTATATCAAATGGATGTTAAAAGTGCTTTTCTAAATGGTTTTATTGTTGAAGCTGTTTTTGTTGAACAATCACCTGGATTTACTAATCCTCATTTTCCAAATAGTGTTTTTAAACTTTCTAAAGATTTCAATGTTTTAAAACATGCTACAAAATCTTAGTATGATAGACTTAGTAGTTTTCTTATTTCAACAGGTTTTACTAAAGGGATTTCTGATCCAACTCTTTTTATTAAAATTAATTATAAAGATGTTTTGATAGTACAAATCTATGTTGATGATATTATTTTTGGATCTTCTAAAAATTCTTTATGTACTGATTTTTGAAAAAAGTATGCAAAATGAATTTGAAATGAGTTTAATGGTAGAACTCAATTATTTTCTTGGATTTCATGTTTTTAAAAATGAAAATGGTATTATTTTGAATCAAAGTAAATATATAAAAGATATTTTAAAATATTTTGGCTTGGATAGTATTAAATAAAGTGATACACCAATGAGTACTGTTTGTAAATTTGATGCATATGAAACTGGGAAACCAGTGGATCAAACTAATTATAAAGGTATGATTGGGAGTCTAATTTAACTTACTACCAGTTGACCAAATATTATTTCTAGTGTGTGTATGTGTGTTAGATTTCAAGATAATCCTAAATAATCTCATTTTCTTTCTGTTAAAAGAATCTTCAAATATCTTAAACATACAACAAATTTAGGTTTGTTTTATCCAAAAAAGGCAATCTTTTGACTTAATGAGTTATTCATATGTTGAATTTGCTGGTTGCAAGTTAGATAGGAAGAGAAAATCTAGAACATGTCATCTTTTGTGAAAGTCCATGGTATCTTGGTGTAGTAAGAAATAGAACTCTATTGCATTATCTACTGTGGAAGTAGAATACATTGCTGCTGGTAGTTGTTGTGCATAAATTTTTTGGATGAAACACACTCTTTTAGACAATGTATATAATTTTAAGCATGTTTCAATCAACTGCGATAACAATAGTGCAATTAATATTTTAAAGAACCCTGTATCTCACTCTACAACATAACACATTTATGTAAGGCACCACTTTTTTAGAGATCGCTACCAAAAAGGTGATATTACTCTGGATTTTATAGGTACTGAACATCAATTAGATGACATTTTCATCAAACCCTTATGTTCTAAAAGGTTAAAATTTATTAAACAAGCGTTAGGCGTGATACATCTGTGAAACCGATCTGTGGAACCGATCAAGGAAACCGATCAGTGAAACCGATCTGTGAAACCGATCTCTGCTACTGATTGAGTTATAGTGTGTTTGAAACCATTAGTGTTTTTTTAATTGATGTTGTTTTACTTAATCGATATTTTATTATTTTTCAACCCTAAATGATAAAAATAATGAGCCGAAGCTATTTATTTTTCTAAGAGACTATTGACCTTCCATTTCTCGCCGAACTCTCTCTTCTCTTTCTTTTATCCTAAACCTTTCAAACCTCTTTAAACCTCTCCAAACCTCCCAATCCTCTCGAATCTCCAATGGAAAAGCAAAACCAACAAGGTAAGGAATCTGAAGGTTCTTCAACTATAAAGCGTGCTCGAGGAGAATCGAGCAGTACGATTTAAAGGTTAGTAAACCCGGAGTTGGAAACATGGGATGTTATAGCTGAGAAAGATGTGTGTGTCAAATGGGTCTTATCGAGAAAGACTTCATTTTTGAATCTATTAGAGATACAAGGAAGGAAGGAATTGTTCTATAATGACAACCCATTCTACTACCCGAAGCTGGTTCATGAGTTTTACTTAAACATAAGTATTGTTTTGGATGAAGTAGTGGCTGCGAGATTGTCTTCAATAGTTAAAGGGAAAAAGATTACTTTTTCATCGAAACAGTGGGCTGAATGTTTGGGAGTACCTCACAATGGATGATATGAGGATTGCATTGGTAATATACCTCCTACTACTGATTAATTATCTTATGATCTATCCCCGGAGTTATTGACTGGGAAGTCTGACTCGAGGAGGATATCTGCTGCTGAGTTGGATGGTGAGTGTAGAATCTTGTTTAAGTTTATTCAACATCAAATATGTCCTAGAAAAGGTGAATTTTCTTCTGTAAAGTATCAGGATGTTTTTCTGTTATCTCTTTTGTTGGATGGTGAAAAGATCAACCTGTGTAGATATTTTGCTGAGCATATTGCTGAGATTATAAAACCATCAATGAAAGCTACAAATTTGTTTTATTCTAAACAAATCTCTTCCATGCTAAAGTTCTTGGACTATGTTGATGATGGAGATGAGTGTATCTCATGTTGTAGAATCTGTGTTAACAAGGATATTTGTAAGAGGATGAAAATCAACTAGAAACCATGGAAGAAGACATGTCTTGCTGATGAGGATAAGTTCTATGACTCCTTCAATCCTACTGACCATCTTACGAGACCAAAGGGGGTGAGAGATCCTAGTTTAAATCCTGATGAAGAAGTGGTTTATTCTAATGAAGAAGAGGAAGTAGTAGTTCTTAAGTGAACAGATGAGTCCAGTATACAGGGAACAAAAGAAAAAGAAGATGAAGATGGAAGTGAGGCTAAAAAAGATCCTGAATCACCTCCTGATGACAAGAGTGATCCTGATATAGTGATCCCACAGAAAAGAAGGATGAAATTGGGTTTGGAAGGCCCTCATCTCAAGTTACCAGAGATAGAACCGCTTTTAGATGATGAAGAAGAATGTGAGACTGATGAATCAACCTCTGAGGAGTATGAATCTAGTAGTACAAACAATTCAAGTGAGAGAATTGTTAATAATGATGATGATGAAGGAAATAATGGTGATGAGGGTGATGCTGATAGTGATAGTGATAGTGGTGATGCTGATGTTTCTAATTCTCGACCTATAGATGGTCAAAATGTGATCCAAGATTATCCTCAACCCCAACCAAATGTGCAGGAAAATGTCCCTGAGGCTGAGAGAGCAGAACAGTTGGAGATTGATGAGGATGAGGAAGTCCCTCCTGAAGTCCCTGGAAGAACTCAGTTTGTGAATCCTATGTATCCTTCATGAAAACCCACATGGGAAGAACATCCAGGTATTTTTGTTCTGGGATTAGACTATCCATAGGAAGAGGAAGAATAAGGAATGAATCTTACAGGAGTAAGTGACTCAGTAAAGGCTCTATTAGTTGCTGAATATTTGCAAGTGACAACAGACAAACCTGGTCCTTCTATTTCTCAATCTGGACCTGATCCTTGTGTTTCTCAAGCTAGATCTAGTCCTACACCTTCTCAATCTGATTTTGACAGATTTAAGGTTGAATTGATTCGTGTAGTTAGAGAGACTATGAAAGATGAGTTATCTCATGTTCCTGCTCCTGCACCTGTGACTTTATCTGAAGCTGCTATGGATGATTTGGCTCAAAGAGTGGTAAGACATATCCAACCAGACCTGTGTAATTATATCATGTCGATTGGAAGTAACTTTACCTCTTCGAATAAAAAACTCACAGATTTTTTCATTAATTTGGTTTCTCTATCAGAATAGTTCAGAAAAACAATCTCTGGTATGATGTAAGTGTTAAGAAATCTGATAGAACATCTGAAGAAGTCAGATTTGAGGAAGTTGAAGGCTGAGATAACTCAAGTTGTTTCTCAGGCTAGTTCCTCAATAGTTACAATGATTATTGGTTAGGAGATTAATAATTTAAATGATGTTATTAAAGAATAGCTGGAAGCTCTTGGAAAGATTTTGGATTTGGATTCTTTGAAAAAGATGAAAGAGCATAGTGATCATATTCATAAAATGGTGCAGTTATATTCATCCAATGCTAACAAGGATCAAAAAGAGATTAAGGAGAATGTGGATAATTGTTTCTCTATGATTTACACCAAGCATGAGTTGAGTAATCATTTTAAAGTGTTGGCTAACAATTTGAGACTCCCACTAGTTACTCAAGATTTTAAGGCTCAAGTTTAGTAGTTTAAGTATTTTACTCCTACTTTGAAAATTTTCATGTAGAGTAAGGATGATTTTGAAAAGGTTATAAAGTACGGTGGAAAAGTAATTTAGGACTTCATCAATTTTCTCAGACCCTACCTTCATGTGCAAGCTAAGGCTATTGTTTTTCCTTCTGATGAGCCTCTTAATTCATCAGATGTTTCTCCTAGTCAGATGTCTTTCTCTCAAGCTCCCCCCAGTATTCAGACAGTCTTTCAACCGACTCCTTCAGAAAGATCTTCTACTCCTCGGCAGGTGACCCTAGAACATGCAATTTGTTCAGATAGAGGTATCCTGCCTCTTTTCCCCATCCAGCCAGTTCAGCCTTCCACCCATCCACATTCTGGACCATCCATTCCTCCAACTGCCAAAGGAAAAGCTCCATTTCACCCCAAGAAATAGCCTTATCTATCAATTTTTTGATTGGGTGTCTATTTCCTATACTTTTGTATGTGATTTTTGTACTCATTTTCAAACCATCTTTTTCAAATGGAATCTTCTTGCTTATCTTCTTTCTCTTTCCTCTTCATTATCTTTTATTTTTTTGATAATCCCAAAGGGGGAGAAATGAGAAATGAGAAATGAGAGATGAGATATCATGAATATGAATATGGGATGAACTGAATATGCATATGAGCCCATGTTGTCTGTTTAAAAAATTGATACTTTGTATGACTGCTTCACTGTTTACTACATGCATACATATACAGAGGGGTAGAAATACAGATTATATATCTAAGTGGAGGAAATGCTGAAAAGGGAGAATGAATCGTATTATCTGATCTATATTTTATAGGGAGAAGTTCTATTTTCTATTCTAACCTTGTCTTATCTTTTTCCACATTTTCTTTTTATACAGGGGGAGCACACTAAATCACATACTTTTCTCTCTCTTCATTTATTCCATTGATTTGTGATTATCAAAAAGGGGGATATTGTTGAACTCTGTGTGAGATAATTATTTTAATAATCACAAATCTTAGTTTTATTTATTAAAATTTAGTCTTTTGTTCAAATTGTCCAAAATATGTTTATATATTCATTAAATCATGTCTACATATGTTTATCTATGTTAATTTATGTTTTATGGTTGACCTGGAAGAATTATGGATTGAACAGACACTTTGTGAGAATTCCATGTCTTGACTCACCTTTAGTTATTTTACGGTTTCACCAATGATGAACGGTCCCACTGATGTTGAACGGTCGCACTGATGATGAACGGTTGCACCGATGATGAACAGTCACATCGATGATGAATGGTCACACCGATGATGAACGGGCACACCGATGATGAATCGTCGCACCGACGATGAATGGCCGCACTGATGATGAACGGTCGCACCAATGATGAACGGTCGCACCGATGATGAATATTCCCACCAATGATGAAGGGTCACACCGATGATTAACGGTCGTACCGATGATAGGAACTGTCACACCGATTACAATGGTCGCAACATCAGTGGTCACATCAAGAAGCTACCGATACCGATGATCAAGGAGCTACTGATGCTGATGCTACCGATACCGATGATCAATGAGCTATCGATGCTGATGCTACCGATACCGATGATCAATGACCTACCGATGCTGATGCTACCGATATCGATGATCAATAAACTATCGTTGCTGATGCTACTGATACTGATAATCAATGAACTACCGATGATGATTCTACTGATACCGATGATCAATGATCTACCGATGTTGATGCTACTGATACCGATGATCAATGAGCTACCAATTTTGATGCTACCGATACCGATGCAGATTCAAAATGACACACTGATCTCATGACTCACCGATCTCAGGACTCACCGGTTGTCATGAAAACAATTGGAATTTCTATAAACTCTTATTTATTTACAATGGTCATATTTGATATTTCTAATGCAATTAATGATATTTAATGTTAGTTGTTGGAATTTTAGGGGACCGTACCTCGTACCTATGAAAAGGTAATCATTCCCATTGCCGGAACTCGTGGAATAAAAGGAAGATCGAGATGCTGTAAAAAGATGTGGATGAAAAGGCATAGAGATAGAATTATTCCATACAAAAACATACATGAAAAGAATAACACACAAGGAACTCGAAGAAGAAATTACAAGAACTTCAATGAAATTTCATGAATGCAACCCATCACTACTCAAGAACACACGAAGAACAATGGAAATTAGAGAACATACTCACTTGTGAAGGACACCAAACTGAACCATGATACTCTATTTTTAAACAGAAAAACCGGAGGACTAAGAAGTATTTCTACTGAATCCAATGAGTCCAAAGATGCACTGCTAATCTCTAGAGCATTTTAAACTCTTATCTACTCTCTCTAAGTGATTCATTTATTGACATTTTGAGCAGTGTGTGTAATCTGTATACTTTACACACACACTATCTCCTGTGCTGAACTGGAGGATACTAAATCCTCATTCCAAACTCCATACATAATACTGTATCCCACTGAGGATAGTTGTAGAGGTCAAGTGTGACCTGGACAGCCTGTGTGATGTTGTCTTTGTTTTCCAACGAAGAACTTTTGTAGAGGTCTTATGAACTGGAAATTATTGTACTGTAGTTGACCCCAATCCAGGTTGTGGATCAAATTTATATAAATTGTTTGAGAGGACTAAGTCTCTTATTGAGACTAAACCTCTTGGTTATATCTGCTTTTCTTTTTAGTATAAGTTGAAAATATACTACATATATCTTTTATATTCCACTGTTGTTACTTTGAAATAAAAAACTATTTTAAATTTACTTTTATAGATAAATTTTAAAGTGTTTATACTTGTTGTGAACCAGTAGGTTAACTTCACAAGGTTATTTAATCATGTGATTAAATTGACTGAGAACTAATAAATCTTTAAGAATCCAATTGAACATTTACAATCTGTAAAAATTCACTGTAGTTTAACTTGTTTTATTAACTAGGGGATTTTAATAGAAATTATTTTTAACAGAAATTTTAATTGGAACTCAATTAACCTCCTTCTTGATTATCCACTCTGCACAACAGTTGTTTTACATTATTTCTTCACCTCCTAGCAGTACCCAAGCATCACTCTAACAAAAACCAAATTGTATGTTGTTTTGATTATGATAAAACTTATTCCATGATCAGTATCCCATTTCCCTTTTTTTCACATTTTAGAATCTATTTTTTTATTAGGTCAATAAAATAATTAATTTCAAAAATTATTTTTCTATTTAATACTTTTTACACAATGTAACACAACCAAAAACACATTCCGCAAGATCATTCCTACTTGGGTTCTCTCTAACCTGTAACATCCTATTCTACAGTGAAGTGGAATCTATTACCATCTCCACTCAATGAATGGGATTCATCTTCCTCATTTGAATCCACATAGGGGATTTTTAGGGCTTTTAGTGGTGTTCCTCAGTGCATTAAACATAAAGAGTGGAATTTTTTATCACGCTCAAGCACCCTCATTATTGGTTAGGGCATTTGGTAGTATCTGATTGAGTTGTTCTGGTGAGATTAAAGGATGTTGGAGACAGTGAAATGTTTCTATGGCATGGTGCTTTCGATTGGTGTATACCGATGTAGTTTGGATGAACACTAAATAGTGACACGAAAAATATCCATCCCACATCATTCGTGAGAGTGGGAAGGCACCCATTTACCAAAATGGATGTCTTCCCACTAATTTTTTCAAGCCCTACATTTGGGATCCATATGCACACCACAACCACTGTATACTTATACTGACACTCTTGGGTCTAGTGGGTCTTTTACCCCAAACTATCTGTTCACTTTTCTGTCTTATAGGTTCTTCTTTCCACTAATCCATGCTCTTACTTATTTCTACCGGTCTTGTTTTATTATATCTAATAATTTTTAAGTGTGAATGACGTATTTTTCACCAACAAACCAAAAAATACATTAGAAAAACTTTTCTAATATAGTACAAATATTTATTATGTAAAATATTAATTCATATTTGTTCCTTTTTTTATTAATACAATTTTTTATTTAAAATATGTGGATTCCATTAAATTATTAAATAAATAATAATATGGGAAAAATAAATTAAATTCAATTAAAATAATGAAATGATAAATAATATATTAAAATTACACTTATATAAAATAAATTTATCATCTTCAATGATCAATCTTTACATTAATGGAAATCCCCACCCCCAACCACAAACACACATTTTCTCATTTTTCTATAACGTTATATATCATCATGTCTCTCTTTATCATTTATTTATACAAATATTATACCTTTAGGTTCTTCAATAATCGTTATCTTTTCTTTTTATATGGATAAAAATATAAACATGCATCCCTTAAATTTATTTGATAAATAAAATAATATCCCCCAAAGCTAATATAATAATTTTGTGCAATATTATTCCTCTTTTGTATGATTCATTAACTATAACTCTATTTATTTTTTGTTATATGTTATTTGTAACTTTTATTATTTAAATAATCACACAAAATGATGTATCACCATTGAAAATTTATATTTGAAATATATTTATTTATATGGTTTTAAAACAACATCTCAAAATATTTTGAAAACACTTTTTGGGATATTCCTTCAATTTCCGTCTCTATTATTAAGAATATTATTTTTGAAATAATTTATTTGTAACATATTTTTTAACTATTATTATTTTACAAAATATCCTTTTGCAACATCTATTTCCATCTATATAAATTATGATTTACATATTGGTTTTTATATTTTTTTACAAAATTTTATTCTATTAAAACATATTTACTTTAGTAGACCCACTAAAAGATTTCCATTTATGATAATACCATTTTTTATACAACTATGTGATAGTTCCTCATATGAGTTTTCTAGAAAAATATCATAATCAAAGATGTATCCAATATCAATATAATACTATGATTCACTCTCTATGATCCCTTTTAAAGGTGGTGTGGTGGAAATTAATTCACTATAATAAAATTTATCTATCGTTGTCTTTTCCTTGCCTTATATTAAACTGTATAAAAAACCATTATAACCATTATATTCCTTTTTCAATACGTTTTAATTCCTTATTTTGATGTAATGGTTTTCACCATGATACATATACCTTGGGTGACATGGAAAATTGTTGACCAAACCATATACAATTCATTCAATATATTATGAATTCCTTTTATTCATAACCTAGATTTAGGGGTGTTTATTAATAATTTTTTTCCATTTTTTAGCTGGGTGAATATTGAAATCAATATAAAAATTATTTCAATATAGAGAATTATTGATACTTATCCACATTGACTGACAGAAGGAATGGACCGAACCTATCCACATTGAAGTAAGAATTAATTTAAGAAATATTATATATTGTATTTTTTACTCATTTTATTCATGGTATTTATACATTAGACTAATTAAATGATTTTTGGGGATAATAATTATGTTCTCCAAAGATGAAATAGTTGTTCTCATGAGGTGAAATTTTATTTTTGTTTCGTTTATGAATGTTCATATATGAAAGTTGCCAAAGTAAAAGGCCTGAAACATCAGGTTATAATATCAAACATTTTGTATTCCATCATTTTGAGTGTTATTATTATTATCAATTTTAATGATTTATTTCTATTTCTATCTCATTCATCGATATTTAATACTCAATTTCTTTTTCATGGAATCCATTGAAGGTTTTTTATATTTTCATTTAATTCATGTTATCTTATGTTGTATATGATTACTTATAGAGCATTAGCTTCCCCATATTATACTATTTACCATTTCCATATGATACAATAAACAATGATACGTGTGATCTATATAAAATTAATTATGGAATTATAATGATTTACATTTTTAATCTTTATAATAATTTCTAATGAATTTTAATGATCTAGTGTTTATCAAGCCTTCGAATACTAAAAAATGTTATTTCAGAACCCCTCAATGTAATAAATGACCATTTTCACGGTTTCTCTAGAGCTGGGTATGTTAAAAATTAAAACAATGAAATTTTAGTAGAATCTTCAACAACTATATTTGGAAAAATATTGCCAAAGAATAAAATTTTTTCATAAAACCTCAAAAAATTCATAAAAATTTTGGTGAATGCATAAAAAATTTAAAGAAATATAAATAAACGAATATGAATTATATATTACAAACTATAATGAAAAATTTTATTCTTAAAAGAAAAATTATTTGTTATTTTTTATAAATGGACCCTAATAGATGGATCATATATCTTTTCAACACCCATAGTTGGTGTAGATATTTTATTACATGGAAACCATTGAAGCTCATTTTGGGGATGATGAAATTTTATGTATAATAAGGTTGCAGAATTTTGTTTTTAAAAATATTCTTTCTCTTATTTATCAAAATATATCCACTCAACATGGTGTGATAAAATTGTTTCATTTCACGAGGCATCAAATCCCATTATTATATAGAGACACCAATCTGTTGGTGGTAGTGAAATAGTTTAAATCTCTTGAGAAGATATTATGTTTTTTTATGTTTTAGGGGAACAATAAATGTTATTGTAGTATTAAATACCACTTGAATGTATATGTGGATCAATTTTGGTAAAATATTAAAACTCTTATGATGAGGGTAGAGATAGAAATAATGGTTTGGTATTCCTTTAAGACATTATTCCTTGTGAAATATTTTCCTTAAGAGTAAGATACTGATATCAGAAGTAATTTTTTAAATTTAACAAAATCAGAAGAAAACACTATTTTTTAATTATAATGATAACATTACAACAATAGTAAGAAATATCGCAAATTTTATGCAATATTTATAAAGATTTATAGTTCAATTATTTAATATACTAAATCCAAATCTATAAAGGTAATATATCTCCAAATCCATTTCATTATATGAGGAGAAAATGGAAAATTCCTTCTAGGACAATAAGAAGTTTCCCATATCAATTATTATTATAGGAGAGTATGATTAAAAGAGGAATGTTGGTTATTGTTTCGAAATAAATTTTTATAGAATCTAAAACTAATGATAATTTTTCTAAAATATAATATCTCTGGGAAGAAAATAATTTTGAAATACATAAATTTCATATTGTTTTTTATATATTATAGATTGAATGTCCATGGAGATCATGAGTGGAATATAAACATAGATAATAATAACTTCTAATGTAATAACTAAAAATATATGGGACATTATTGGAATTAATAACCAAAAAGATCTTGGTATCTTACTCAATATTGGATAAAGGTGCATACCTAGGTTTATAAACTTATTAATAAAATATGTAAAAGACCGAAATTATGTCATAGCAGGATATTGAAATTTAAATTGAAAAACAAATATCTCTAGAGTCTCATGAAACATAAAAATGAATCTGAATTAAAAAAAATAGTGTAGACTGATGATAAAGAATTCATATTCATATTTTATGATAAATAAGCAGTTTTATGGTATAATTTTAAAATAAAATATTTTATTATTAACATAACTCATTTATTGAGTCATTATTATTATATTGATACTATGTCTCACATTTCAATAGTGAGATTAAATTTGTATTTTGTGGGTGTAAGTTATTTAATGAGGAATAATAAAACATCGTAGAGATTTAATGAGTATTTTTATAAATTTTTATACAAGATATATTATTAAATATTATGTAATTTTTTTTAAAAAAAATTAATGATATGAACCATGAATTTTTACAATAATTTATCAAAATGTTATTTATCTTTATTAAATCCATGTTTATCTATAAAATAAAAAAATAAATTTTTCTAGAGTGTCAAAAAAAAATAGAAGACAACATTATAATTGAAATTCTATATATTATTTCATAATATGATATTAAACATGAAGGATAAATAAAAATATATAATATCGAATAATTCTATATAATGAGACAACATTAAAAACTTACTTGTCAATATATATATTGATAATAGAAAACCGTGAAAGAAAATTTCAAGGATGGTCAACCAATAAAATAAGTAGTATTTATAGGAAGTAAAGTAAATATATCAATGTGGGAATAGTAACAGGTCATTGGAATGAAAACTAACAACTGAAATTGTATCGTCACAATTAAGAGTAGTAAGATTATTTATAATTAATATTTATCATTAATGAAAAAATGTATATATTTTTGGGTATCATAATTTTTTTTCAAAATATAATTTTTGTATTAGAGTAGATTTTATGTAAGATTTGTTTGGGATTCATTAAGGATTTTTTTTCAATATTAGAATATAAATATTATAATATCATAATTTGGAAAAAAATAAACGTTTTCTTATAAATATTTTTTATCATTTTTATAATAAAAAAATCTTATTAACAGTCATATAATAACTAATGAATAATTATAAAATCTAATAAACAAATAATATAATAAAAAATAGTACCTATTTTAGATAATATTTTTTTAATTGTATTATATGATATTTTTAAAAGTAAAATTTATAATTTTTGGAATTTTAATTTTACAAAAAAGGAATTTTTTTTATTCACAACATTGAAATTACCATTAATGATCTAACCCCATAATGAACATTTTATACGCCTTTTGTGAAGAAAGATGTTTCCCCCTGTAGGTCGTCTCTAACAGGACAAAGGCTAATGATTTTCACCAAAAGTCAAATCCATCGAAATGAGAGGCAATATAATCTTAATATAAAGATAATTTAAATAGAACTACCAATAAACACTATAATAAAAAAACAATATTGTACGATAATAGAAATTTTTTACATAGATAAAATCTCTATAATGAAATGATAAAAATAATGTTTAATGAAGAAAACTCTTACCTCATCTCAGTTCCATAAACTACTATTTTTTAGAAAAAAATCAATGATTCACCCCCCCCCCAAACTATATATATATACACATATATAAGGTATAGCATAAATTTCTACTAACTAGAATCAATATCAAGTAATATTATGGAAATGTGGAAGATGTATAATATTGTTTAGAAAAAAATAGAAAAACTACAACGTACATAAAAATTTCACTCTATTATACCCTAATTTAATCACCAATCATCATTTAAAAAATAAAATAAAAAATAAAATAACATGGTAATAAGGTGATTAGAAACCAAATTTACTCTAATTATCACTCTCACATCCCAACAACAAATATCATTATTCTTCAATCCATTTCATATAACCATAACCATATATCCACCACCACATACTACATCCCCATTATATCAACAAAGGAAATATCAAGATCTCTACTCTATATTCCATTTCCATCTCATTATTGTATCATGAACATGATATAAATCATCTATGTACCCTCATTTGACAATGCACGAACAACACTATGTTTCCCATCCTATTATCATATCATCATTATGACTTGTCAAATAACTATAAAATTATATAATCCACACATTAATGTCTATCCATTTCAACCCATTCATCATAACATTAGTCTTTAATTGATGGAATATTTATAAAAGGGATATTGGAGAATAGATAGTGATTGACCATCTACTCCCTCACTAACATGTTTGTATGAAAAAATAACTGGAACCCAAAAAATATAGAACTATAATGGTTCTCAAGCTCAATAATGTAATGTATGGAATCAAAAATGAAAAACCAAAATATATATTTTTCACACAAAACCCCGCCTAATGAGGTTTAACCAAACAACTCTTCCACAAAAAGGCACACCTTTCATACAAAAAAACCACCATAATAGCGGTCAAAATTTCTATTTAACAATAAAATTTGACAATTTATAGTTTTAACATTTATATTCCAAAATGAATTTATAATTAATTTCAGTTTCACATTTAATGATGGATCAATAATTATCAAATAATCACATTATAGAATTTTTTATTAAGTCATTTTAAAAATTAATAATACATTAAAAAGAAAATTATTAATAAAAACATGACTTCACCTTACACCATATTCATTATTACCAGCCTCATTCTATAAAATCAGGAAACTATTGAACATTATTCGTGTAATAAAAAAATACACTTCACATAACATGACTAATTACCCAACATCACGACTCATCAATATATTTCTAACACAACTAAACATACCAGAATTTACATATCAACAATAGAAGAACATGCCACCATAGTTTATTAATTTGAATTTAAATCCTCCAAACCTACCTTAAACAACCCCCAAATAAGAGTAACCAATACTTTATAGAGGAAACACAAGCTAAAACAAAAAACTATAGAAACAATAGTAGCCCATTTCATTATTAGACATCAAGGGATTCATGTTTTCATAATAGTATTTTTATGAACCACAAAATATTCATCACAAATACTCGATATTTAAATGAAACAATTTCATTACAATAATTACATTTCTAACCTTATAAAGAAGTTTATTTCAATATATAATCAATAATAACACATTTTTCTTAGTAGAAAACAACTCTTTGTTTCCACAATAATCAATAATCAATTGTATGTGATAGCATACCACCATGTATAAAATATATATTGACACTTTCAATTAATTTACATTTCGTGATTTCATTAACTTAACTTGTTTAATCATTAACATCCATAGAGAAATATATATAAATTTGGATACTTCTAAAATTTTAAAAAAAATATAGGGAGAATTCTAAAATAATAAGGTCCTAACCTTATTCCATTACATAATCTTGAATTTTAGTAAAGAACTAACATACATACACATTGAAGATCTTTTAAAGTTTATAGTTTTAGATAATTGGTATATGACACATAAATAACATTACACATTTATACAAAGAGGATACCACAAAAACAAAATCCATTTCTACCCAAATTTAAATCAATTAAAATAAAATATGATTTATTTGAAAAATATTTATAACATTTGATCTGGATTTATTCTTTATCTTAAACATCCTCAAAACCTTTTAAAACAATTTTTAAAACTAGGATGAGAAAAAAATCTCATAAAGGGATATTAAAAGTAGGAGAGAACACATTATTCTATGAATACTTATGACGTATAAAATCATTTTCAAGAAGAAATACTTGTCACCCATAGAAACATACTATTTGAAACTTGTGATTTCAATGAAATTTTTTAAAAAAAATATAGAAAATAAATATAACCATAAAGTTATATTGGTAAATTAATTACATAATTTTTTAACCCTATTGGCTACCTTATAACTTGTAACCCTCACGGTTACATTACAATTTGTGTAACCATCACAGTTACACTTGGAGTAACCATACATCTGACCTGCAACTTACACATACCCAATTTTTTTGCCGAAGATATATGTCCCACCATTCATCATAAATAATGCACAATAACCATTACACAATCATAAAAAACAAATAATTTCATAAAAACATAGCTTTTGAATTTCATAAAACAGAATTTTAAAAGTGGGTTTTAAGAGAAAAGTCCCTCATAAATATCTTATAATTAAATATAGACTTAATTGAGTAGATGTAATATGTATAAACAATCTAAATAAACATTATTAATAATAATATAAACAAATTTAATCAACCAATCAATTTGAATACCACATAAACAATGATGTAGAAGGTTAACCCAAATAATGGAAATTGGGTGAAGAATTCCCTTACACCAGGTTTGTCTTACTTCAATATTCTTTAAACCTTGAATATATTGGTTAAAATAGTGTTATTAATATCTTATAGAAACATTATTTTATTTATACTACCTTTAATGATCATTTAATTATATCATTTCTCCCATTAATTGTTAGTATTTTGTTCCTTCAACTGTTTGGGTGTGTTCTTTACACGATTCCCATGATCGATTCATGATGGGCATTCTTATCAATTGGTAGTGAAACTCAATAAATATAATCCAAGGGTATTTAAATATATCCAGAACCATAAATTTTAGAATTTATCATTTTTAATTTTGACATGAGGATGATTCATAAGTTAAAACATTATTGATATTTTTTTATATCATTTTGGAGATTCTTTTATCGTAATGAACTCATTTTATATGATATATTAATAAAATGTGTACAAAAAGTATTCCTAAACATTATATAAAACCAAATAAAAAATTTATAATATTTTTTAATCATAAAAATAGTATTATGTGAAGAACTGAAGTCTGTAATAGAAATTGGAAACCCATCATCCTTAAATGTGGAAAATTAACATATCTTGGATGGTTTTTATACTTTTAGTATAATAGGATGGGAAAGGAGAGATCATTAATAAATATTACATTATAAAAACAATTTTATAGTACATATATGTTATTATATTTATAATAAAATTTAGAATAAAGGATGTGAGGTAAGAAATAGAAAATAATGGAATCTCGTAATAAAAGGAATGTTGGGAAATCCCTTAAGAAAATTTGGCACCCTGACGACGTCGCATAAAATTTCATAAAATATTTAGATTTTAGAAAATGGTTCCCTCATAAATATTAAATAATATGTAAATTTTTGGGGATATTTAATAACATATCACAACATGATCCATTTGAAATTTCATAGAATAATATAAAATGAATACATGAAAAAGAGAAGGGTCGTGGATTCCCTTACCTTGTAGAGTAACTCCTAAAGCTAGAAGATTGGGACCTTTGGGGATTTAGGACACCTTGGGAGGAACCCTATGAAAGTAATAATACTATATCATCCAGGATAATGAGTTTAGAATGAAATAAAATGAATGAATCAATGGTTATTTATAGTAAATGAGAGGGAGTTCTTTATTAGTTTTAACAGACACCTCATTAATGTTTTCTTGCAAAAAAATGGGCATGACCGTCGTATTTTCCCATAGTAATAGTTAATTGGGAAAACTCGTGTTATATTTTACTGTACACAAGTCAACCAGAATTTTATATCACTTATTATATCATTATGATTTCATTAAACATACTGAAAAATCAAAACTGTATTTTAACTATTCATGTAAAATTCAAGAATTTTAGAAAAATCCACAAAAAACAACCTAGCAATTTTTTGATGATTAAAATTGAAAAATGAACTCCATATTTTAAAATAATTTTTTTAAAAAGAAAATATTTTTAATTTTTTTAAAAATAATAATTTATTAAAAAATTAACAATTTTTAATCTACAACTTCTTTATATCCCATTACAAAATTAACAAAGATATCATTACATGAAAGCCTTAAGAAAATAAAATAATAGTAAAATGTATTGTTCATCATGGTCATATTACTATTCATACGGTTATGTTACTATTCACAAAAAAAATCAAGTTGGTTTTATCAAACTCTAAATAACTTGCTGATCCCAATTGTATATGACAATATTTTGAAATTTAAAACATAGAAGTGGAAAAATTATGTTTAAAGACTAGTTATAAATATTGATATAAAAGAATGTTTCATGCATTTTAATTTATCTTTAAAACCATGTGGTGTTACATTATCCCCACCTTCTAGAAATTGCATCCACACAATTTTATTTACTTATTAAACAAGTGAGTGTCCCTTTCCCTCATAACATTTTCAGACTAACATGATGCATTTTCAACCATGTGGTTTTCCACAAAAACATTACCTTGTGGATTACCTTATTCTACAATACTTCCCCCTTAGATCATGAATCTGAACTAGTTTCTCTTCATAAGAAAGGTTATCTTCCTGCTCAACTGCTTTTGGGATCAAGACATGATATAAAACTGGCACATACTTTCTCTACATAAAAAACCTGAAAAATGTGTACCTAAGATAATATTTTAGGAAAGGCTACTCAGTAGATGACTACTCCTACGTTCTATAGAATTTTGTAAGGTCCAATGAACCGTGGAATTAGGATTCACATCATACCAAAATGCATAACACTATTCCATGGGGGTATTCTAAGAAAAACCAAATCAACAATATCAAAAGAATATTCCTTCTACTTAATGTCAAGATAAATTTTCTATCTTCTCTGAGTTTTCCTCATGTGACATTGGATCGTATTCACTTTCTTATCAATTTCCTCTACTAATTCTATTCTCATCAACATCCTTTCACCTATTTTATCCCAAACAACTAGAGTTTTATACCGCTTCCCAAACAATTCCTCGAAAGGTGACATCTTTATACTACAGTGACAACTGTTATTATAAGAGAACTCAACTAAATAATGATGCTGATACCAGCATCCCTAGTATTCCATTGAACAATCATGAATCATATATTAAAAATATTGAATCATTCATTTTGACTAACCATCTGATTAAGGATGAAAAAATGTACAGAACTTTAATTCGGTTCCCAATCACTTCTGAAGGCCCTTCCAAAATTTAGATGTGGACCTAGGATCCTAGTCATATATAGTTGAAAGAGGAACTCATTGTAAGTTGACAATCACTTTTATATACAGTCATGAATGATGATCCAAACACACTGTATCTCAAATAGAAATAAAATGTGCAGATTTAGTAAGCCGATCAACAATAACCCAAATAGAATTGTTACCTTCTGAACCCTTTGGTAGTCCCACCATAAAGTCCATGGATATATTATATCATTACCACTCTGGTACTAGAAGTGGTTGTTGCATCCCCTTTGTTAATGGATTCTCTTCATTAACCTTTTGACATGTCAAACATTTCAAATTAATGTTTTCAATATCCCTTTAAATTCCAACCCTCTAGTAAAACTCATGAAGGTCACTGTACATCTTAGTATTACTAGGATTAACTTGAAAGGGAGTACTATTATCATCACAAAATAAATATTTCTTCAACTAGGAATCACAAGGAACACGCATGCTTTTACCAAATCATAAAAAAATCTTAATCATGGTTAAATTCTTGAATCTTAGCCATTTTAACCAAATCTACCTTTTTCGGCCACTCATGGTCTTCCCTCTGCGCTTTCATAATCCTGTCTCATAATGATGATGACACTAAATCCCGAAACAAAATAGAGGTATTTCCTGCACTAACAACTTCTAATCCAAATTTCATTAAATCCTTAATCAAGGGATCATGTTTCAATTGTAGCATGGATAATAAGGCATGATGTTATTGACTCAAGGCATCAACCACACTAATTTATTTTTCAGAATGGTAATTGATCATGACATCATAATCCTTTGTCAGTTAAATCTATCTTCTCTACTGCATGTTTATTTACTTCTGATCTAATATATTATTCATACATTTATGTTTAGTATATATTTTACATTTGGATCCAAATAAATGATACATCCAAATTTTTAATTCAAAAACCCCTTCTGTCAATTCCAAATCATGTGTGAGATAATTTAAGTCATGTGGTTTTAGTTATCTTAAAGCATAATCAATTACCTGATCATTCTTCATCCAAACACAAACATGTCCCTTCAATGATGAATCACTGTAGATAACAATCTCACCATTTCCGAAAGGTTAGGAAAAAAATGGGGCATTCAACAATGTCTTCTTTAGTTCATAAAAACAAACATAACATTCTTTTGTAAAAATAAATTTTACCACTTTTCACATGAAAATAATTATTGGGATAGATAACCATGAAATTTTTTAACAAACCGTTGGTAGTAACCTGCTAATCCAAAAAAAAACATCAAATCTATACAACAATTGTATGTATTGTCCATTCACTAACCACCTTTTGTTTTAGTTGGATCAATTGTTATTCCGTCCTTATTTATAGTGTTCCCAAAAAAATCTGTTGTTGACAAAAATTACACTTATAGAATTTTTTGTATAGTTTCTTTTCCATTATGGTTTGAAAAAAAAACCCTTTGATGTTTTTCATGCTTCTATTTATTCATTGAAAATACTAGAATTTCATCAATAAAACAAACCAAAAAATTATCTAATAACTCATGAAATATTCTATACATAATATACATGAATACAATAGGTTAATTAGTTAACCCAAATAGCATAACAGTAAACTCATAAATCTGATATCTAGTATAAAAAGCTGTTTTGGGAATGTCATCCTCTTTCACCTTCAGTTGATGGTATCGAAATCTCAAGTAAATCTTTGAAAAAAAATTGGATCCCTGGATCTGATCAAACATGTCATAAATATGCGGAAAAGGATACTTGTTTTTAATAGTGATGTTATTCAAATATATATAATCAATGCAAATTCTCAGGGAACCATATTTGTTTTTCACAAAAAAATAAGATCACCCTAAGGTGATGTGCTAGGATGAACGAAGCCTTACCAAGGAAATCCTGCAACGGATTTTTAACACTAAAATTTCCATTTCAGTCCTTCGGTATGGGGGTTTTGAAATTAGATTAGCAGCAATAACTAAGTCAATTGTGAATTCAATTTCCTGATCATGTATGACACAAGGTAACTCATCAGTAAAAACATAATGGTATTCATTTACCACGGAACATCATTAATTTGAACAATTCCCTTATTTTCAACAATCTAAGCTGGATAACATTCATTTACATCATTCTATTGTTTCTCAGCTTCCTGATATGTTATCACCTGTATGGGTTCTTTCTTGTATTCAAACGGAAACTCTTTATAAAGAAAACTTATTTACCTCTATAGTCAATCTTAGCATGATAAAAAAATCCAATCCATTCATAGAATGACATCGAACTCTACTAAGGAAAAAAAATATTTGTAGGTAAATTCTTTCCAAATACTATAATAGATAGATTCTTATAATTCCCATTACATATAATATTTCCCCTAGTTTTTTGAAAATAATTTATAGTCTCATTTTTTGGGATGATATTTCTTATTTAGAAAAAAAATTCTCATAAATGAGGGAATGTGTATACCCCATTTCAAAAGAGCATTAGAAAAATCTGAGTAAACAAACAAAGTACTCAATACATGTTAATTAGATGGCCTAGCATCTATTAATGTAGTCAAAAGGGTTCTCAATACACATTTCTTTTATAGTATGTCTTTTTTGCATCATTCAGGTCGATCTTTGGGAAGGCATTTTCCTAATGACCCTTCTCTCAACATTTAAAACACATAATGGTTTTCTTATTAGGATTAGTCTTAGGATCATTTTCATTACAATATACGGACATATTTGTGAACATACTACAATGAAATGACTTCCCAGTTTGGGTAAGGCATTCTCAAGGGTTCATTTTTCCAGACATCTCACAAACTGAAAACTGAATTTTCTTAACATCACAATTCATTGATTTATTTTTACGCATAACTTTCCATATGTACCACTTCTTATCCTTGTTTTAAATGGTCATGTGACAATTAAAAAACTCCATCTCTACCCTATTAGTGCATCAGATATTTTCTCTTAACTTTTGAATTCACAGGAGCCAATTCCCTTCGATACCTTGTCTTTAATCTAGAGTAGAAGCAGTTGACTTTTCTATCAATATCTAGAATAAGATTTAGAGTATTCCTCACCAGTTGGAAGAAGTTTAATTCATACACAATAACTGGATCTTCCTGTTTTTTCTTCTATTCAAGGAATTAATTCTCCATCCTATGTCTCACCACTTTAGGAAAATATTTTTCAAAGAAAATAATTTTGAATTCATCCCACTCTATAGCATCAATATCATATGAATCCCTGACATTGTTTACGATTAACCATCACTAATCAGCTTCACCTTATAAATGATAAATTGGAAGACTTGAATTTTGATTATATGAGTACCCCATAACATCAAATAACTTCTCAAGGGACATAATCCATCCTTTAGCTGCTACTAGGTTATAAGATCCTTTGAAAGCAAGAGGGTTCTATCTCATAAAATGTTCCACTATCATCATGTTCCATTATTGTTCCTCTGGATGTTCCCTTTCATGGATGACACCACCATTTATTTCTAGAGTTAGCTGATCCATTACTTTCACAAATTTTTTGGTTCCAATCCATACCTTTACAAGCAATAGATTCGGAAGTATTTCATTTTTCGGATCCTCTTCTCTTTATATTTCCTATTTCTTCCATAGAAAACGATTCTCAAGAAACATATCATTTTTAAAGATACATGGTAATATTTAAATTATATACCATTTCAAATTAACCATAGAGTAAAAAAGTAGTTTTGTTATTTTATTTACATCATCCCAACTTCTAATTTTATCTAAACAATCTTCTAAAACCAACTTTAAGGACCTGGTCTTATTAGATTGCATAATATTGAATTTTATTCCAGAACGAACTTCCTTTCACATTGATGTTATTTTAATGTTTAGAGTTTTATAGAATTGGGATATAACACATACATAACATTCCAAATTTATACTAAGTAGATACCACAAAAATAAAACCCATTTCTTCAAAATTATAAAATATTTCAAATAAAACAAGATTATTTTGAAAAATATTCATGACATTTAACATGGCTTTATTCTTTGTCTTACACATCCTCATAACCTATGAAAATAATTTCAAACTTGGTATGGGAACAAAATCTTAGTATGGGATATAAAAAACGGACATAACACATTAATCCATGAATACATGTAAAGAATGAAATCATATTCAAAAAGACATAGTCATCTCCCATATAAACGTAAATTTTCAAACATGATATTTCCATGAGAATTACAAAAAAAACATATACAATATAAATAGAACCATAAATATTTCTTGGGGGCATTACTTAAATAAAATTTTGACCCTCTCACCCACCTGATAACATGTAACCCTCATGGTTTCATTGTAATTTGTGTAACCATGGTCGTTACACATGGAGGAACCATACGGCCGACCTCCAACTTATGCATATACAATGAATTAGAGGAATATATAGGTACCAAAAATCATTATAAAAAATTACCAAGAACTAGATCACAACTATAGAACATTAATAAATTCTTAAAAAAGTTTCTTTTGGATTTTGTAAAACAGAATTTTAAAAGAGTTTTATAAAAGAAAAGTCCCTTATAAATATCATATAGTTAAATATAGGATTAATAAAATGAATGTAATATTTATATAAAATTTAAATAAACATAATTCATCATAATATATAAAAAGTAATAAAAATATTTTTTTTAATAATTTGTAAACAACGACGTAATAAGGTTAACCAAAAGAATGGAAATTAGGTTAATAATTCCCTTACCTTAGGTTTTTATTAAATAAAACTTTTTAAAAAATCTTGTATAATTGTTAAAAGAGGTCTATTAATATATTACTGAAACATATTCATGTTTATAATACCATATATGATCATTTCATTACATCATTTCTCCCAATAATTCACAGTATTTAGTTCCTTCTACTATATGGGTGCTTTCTTTACATGATTTCCGTGACCGATTCATAATGGGTATTCTTATCAATGGGAAGTGAGACTCTAGAATTATAATTGAATTGAATTTAAATATTTTCATAACCATAAATTATACCATTTATAATTTTAAATTATAACATGACAGTGATTCATAAGTCAAAACATTATTTAATTTTCTTTAGATCATTTTACCATTTATTTGATCGTAATGAAATCATTTTATTTTATAAATTAATAAAAATCTAAAAAAAGATATTCAAGAAAATTATAGAAGATAAAATAAATAAATTATAATGTATTTTAATAATAAAAATTATTTCGTGACCAGAATTAATGATGATAATAGAAAATTGAAAACCCATCACCCTTGAATGCGGTAAATTAGCACATCTCAGATGTTGTTTTCATTTTTAGTATAATAGAACGGGAAAGTAGAGATCATTAAGAATTACTAAATTATAAAAACAAAATTCAATTACATTTAGGGTACTGGAGTTATGATAAAAATTTGGAATAAAGGAGGTGAGGAATGAAAAATAAATGAGTTAAATATCAAAATAAAAAAATTGAGACATCCCTTATGAAAATTCGGCAGCCTAAAAGTGTGGCATAAAATTTGATAAAACATTATGATGAGAGAAAATGGGTATCTCATAATTATTACATAATATTGAATGTAAGGGGTATCTGAAATGACATATCCTAACATAATATAATGGAAATTAAAATGAATTACATAAAATAGAATCTTGAAAAAGACAAGGGTTGTGGATTCCCATATATTATAGTGTAACTCCTAAAACAAGTTGGTTGAGACCTTGGGAACTTTAGGGCACAGTGGAAGGACTCATATGGTGGTAATAATACCATATAATTTTGTATTATGAGTTGGGAATGAAAGAAAACGAATTAATTAGGGGGTATTTATTGTAAATGAGAGGGAGTGCTTTATTAATTTTAAAGTTCACCTCATTAGTGGTTTTGGAAAAACCACGGGCTTACCTGTGTTTTTTTCCTATGGTATTATCCATATGGAACACATAATGTTTTATATTAATATAAAAAAGTCAAACCAAACATTATATTACTTATAATATCATTATGATTTCATTAAACACATCGAGAACTCAAATATATATTTTTACTATTCATGAAAAATTCAACAATTTCTGAAAAATACCAAAAATTAACCCAACCTATTTTTTCAATGTCAAGAATTAATAAAGGAACTCAATGTTATGAAAATAATTTCTTAATGTTGATTATTTGAATTTATATATATAATTATACTTTATAAAAAATTAACAATTTTAAAACTATAAATTCTTTTATATCACATTGAAAAATTAACCAAGAAATCATTATCCAGAAGCCTTAAGATAATAAAATAATAATAAAATTTATTATTCATTTGTGTAATATTAGTATTATTTTAAATATTTATATGGGTATGTTACTACTTACTAAACAAATCACGTTGGTTCTATCAGACTTCAAATAACTTACTGATCACAACTGTAGATGACTGTTTTTTAAAATCAAAAACCTAGATGTGGATAAAATTTTGATTAAAGGATAGTTATAAATATCTATATAAAATAATGTTTTTTTTATTACAATTGTGTTTTAAAAACATGGGGTCTTACAAAAATCCTCTACCATAACTGATGGTTCTAAAAATATTATGCAATGAGGTAAAGTTAGAGATAACTACAATTCTAAATCATATAAGGAATATCTATATAAACCATAAAAAATATCCACCATTAAAATGAACCACATCTAAAAAATCAAGGAGATACTGCAATGACATCTTTTTATGAAAAAATATAGTGACATAATATAGGGGAATGAATGTGAAATTAATATTGGATCATACAAAAAATTATCTATAAAAACCCATGGCCAAGAGAATTCAAATATATAAGAAATATATAATAAAAAATATAAATATTACCTAATTTTTATAAATAGTCTACATATTTTCCAATAAAATAATTCCTTATAAATATAAAAGTTTAGTTTTTTTAAAGAATATATGGAAAACATATTTAAGTACAATCTTAATCCACTTCGACATCATGCCTTATATATATGTACTATTATATAGTCATTAATCTTAATACCCTTATTGATCACCAAGGGAAATGGAAACATATGAAGTGGTGGGCTTAGATGCATAATAAAAAAACATAGAAGATAACAATTGATCCTTATTGATCCTAAAAAATTCATATATTTATACAACCATAATCAAGGAACGAAAGAATAAAATTGGAATTTAGTTTCTAATTATTCATAGATCAAACATCATAAGTATTATAATTAAACATTTTCATATGATAAGTAATAAGTGAAAGTGATATAAATTTCAGGATCCATTATAGAATTTCCTAATAATATGAAAATTTCATAGGATAATGTGTCACAAAAATAATCAATGAAAATCATTTCATTATTAAAGGATCACTACTAAGAACATCATCATATATTAGATAATATCCCATAATGGATTCAGTTAACTTCCTAACCTCTATTCATTCATTGATTGGGTTTACTTTCCATCATCCTTTATTTTTTATCATGGAATATGAATATTTACCTGATTAATTAGGGGTGAATATAAATATGGGTGTACCCATTAAATAATGAAAACCATACATATGACAACTAGAATATGATTAATAAATCATAATTTTGTCATAAAATAAATTATCTAAATAATCTGGTTTTTTTAATGAATTCCCCACACCTTAATTTACACATGGGAAAATATGGACTCCATCGAAACAAATTTATAATATCATTGTCATAAACAATCTACTATAAGTAGATGTATTTTATCATTAAATAATATCAATAGAGTGGTATAAAAATACATAATGGTTGTTCACATAGATGAAAATAAGTTTATAAGATCATCAAAAAATTTCTTTGAAACCTAGAGGAAACTGTTCATTCCTTTTGATAATGTATAAATCATAAAAATTTAAAAACAATTGGTAAATTATTTTCAATGAGAATAAAAATTAAATTACATAAAGGATGCATTGTCGAATTGAATGATCATAATATCCAGAAAATATACACAAGTGGTATCTGTTAAGAACAGTCATTTCAAACATTTATTTAAAAATTCAAAATGGCATGTTAGGAAAATAATAAAAAAAATTATTTTAATGAAATTAGATAATGTTAACAGAGACACCACAAACCCACAATTTTGAATCTGGTACCAAATATACATAATTTTTAATTCATCACATGAATTACTAGAAACTCCCAAGATCTAAAATTTTATAACTTTTTGTACTAGGTACATTTACAAATAAAAAGAAGATATTATACACAGTTATTACCCAAGGATTATCCACACATTTAATTTCTTTAATCATATCCATTTCATTTATATCTCTATTGAATAGGGGAAAAAAAAGAAAATGGTGAGGTATAAATCCTTGTAAGGGATAAATAATGAAATCAAATCATAAAATGATGTTACTTGTAAAAAATGAGGCATGATAAGAGAACATGAACTATAATAAAATATGCATAACATGATTATAGTTATAGGAGGTGTAACATGCTCATATGTATAAGATTAATAACATTATTATAAGTATAGAAGGCATAAAATGATCATATGTATATGAGGAAAAACATGATCATAAGTAAAGGATAAATAAAATGATCATATGTAAATGAGAACTATATTTGAAATTTAGCTATATAAAATCATGATAAATTAATAAACATATCATCATAGCTCATCACATGGGTTTTGTAAAAGATATTACCAAGGCTTTTGGATTAGGTATCTTTACCCAAGGAATTTGAGTGCTATAAGTTCAAACTCTTAATATTCTAAAATTTATGTTCCCATATAAGAAAATCAACCATAAATCATTCCATAATAATATCATAATAAACATATTGGAAATTACATGTGTATCCTACCAAAATATGGTTACATATTAGGTAAATACCCATCAATAGACATAATATAATCTGAGGTATTAACATATCTTTATTGTGGGGGTATACAATTTAGTCAGTATGTAACTGAATAAACCAATATATGGGTATTTAGGTGAGTATAATTCAATGAGAAGAATTAGGAAAGGGTATTTACATTGAAAGGAATGATTACACATAGCTGTTAATAAAGAAAGACAAAGGTAGGGATGGGTCATTCTCTTGATAGTTCATATTTCAACCATACCACAAGTACATATGAACATTGATGTATTGATTAAAGCTAAAATGAAAGATAAATTTGGTGATTGAAATATATTATGAACATTGTTTATAAATTATGCTGGATAGAAACCCTTTAAATGGATTAATGCAACTATCATTGTGAATAGAAAACAATTTGTGTTGGAAACTATATTGTGTTCACAATGGAAAGGATAGTGACCCAATTTAAGGAATGATAATAACTGGTAAAGTGTAAATTCATGGCATAGGGATATTTTTTTAATATAAATAACAATCTATGAATCATGATCCCTTATTATGGGTGATAATGTGTATTCGAATTTTCTAATGAAAATCCCTCTTGAGTGTCAAACAAAGTGCACAATAAGAGACCACTAACCATGCAATAGAAATGTGGTAGAGAAATACCAGACACACTAATTTTGTGGTTTTAATCCTTATATGAAACTTATCTAAAGCCACATACACATGTATTAATAAGTCATGGATTTTATTAATTTGGAAAGACACACACACTTTTCTTTATAAAATTTATGATAGTTTTATTCTAGAGAGAAACCATGAACTTTAAAATGTATTATTAATGAAAAATAATGAGAGGTAATAGTGACATTCCTAAATCAAATCGTAATTTAACTATAATAGTGACCCATAATAATATTTAATATCAAAACGATAAAGATTTTTAGAATGAAATTTTTATACAAAAAAAATCAAATCAAAATAATTGGAGGAAAAGATCCCTTGCATTGGGAGGGTGCGTCTTAATGCTAGAGAGGGACTCCTTAGAACCTTGGAATCACCTTGGGTACACTCTAAATAGGGATATTGAGAGATAAATTTTTATCAGTGTATTTTTTTGTAATTTTTATAGGGAATGGGGGTATTTATACTTATTGAGGGGCGGTTTTAAGCGTTAAAAAATAAGTTATATTATCACATAACCCAATCACCTATGGGTACCATCAATTAAAGAAATTAAATATTATTAATGAGTACAAGAAAGTAGTTTGATGTTAATGTTCCTCCTAAACAGTACCATAACATAAATATAACCCAATTAATTCATAGAATTTAGAAGATATATTTTATTTCCAAAATTTATTTTTAGGTTCAAAAAATTAAGGATTTTTTTTTAATTTAAATAAATATTTATAAATTAATTTTTAATCTTATTAAATGGAATTTTTAATAATTAAAATGATTCATAATATTTTTTAATCAAGCTGATATATGAATGATGTCCTAAAATCACATTTCTTATAAAGGGATAATGAATACTTTTTCTCCCAAAAAACCATAAAAATCCCTAAAAATAATCTCCATAAAATGATTTTGACTATTTGAGTAAAAATATTAATATCATTTAATAGAAATTACTCACATACAATAAGTAATTTAAAATTATGATTTTAAAATTATTTATTATAATATTTTAATTTATTATTTTAATAAACAATAAATATTTTATAAAAATTACTTTTGACCATTAAAATATATTTTTAATAGAATATGTTTATAGAGTTCCAAATTAAGAAAATTTTCATTATATCATTAAATAATCAATTTAATGTTGATATTTGTTTTTTTTCCATGATATATAAATTTATTATAATATGAGAAATTATTTCTATGTTATCATAATAAAAAATCATTATAAAATTTTTTAATAATAATAACATAATGTTATTTTCAGGTTGTCACATTCCCCCCCATAAAAAATAGTTTCCTCATAATTTTTCTTATTAAGTGACAATTACTCAACCAAAATGTTCACATAAACATTATTTATAAAAAATAAAAATTATGAATTCCTAAGCGATATTAATATAATGTGGTTATACAGGCTATACTTAACCAAATATTTAAGAGAAATTTTTTATTTTTATTAAGATATATTCAAAAATATTCTAAATCTTAATTCGCAAAAAAAACTAAACTATGTTCTAATAACAAATGAGAGAAACCAGGCTTGCACTTTATGATTTATTGAAAAAATACATAATTTTTTATAAGTCACATTAATTACGAATAACTCCCAAGATCTAATGATTGGTGTATTTGGGAACTACATACATTTAAAACAAAACAAAAGGTACAACACACAATTCCCCCATAGGGATTCCCCACACATTTAATCCTTTTATAAGTGTCCCATTTGTTGAAATTTCTAGATAAATGCGGAAACAAAAGAAAATAGTCATTTATAAAGCATAGTATTGGATAAACAATGAAAACGGATTGTAAAATAACATTATGGTTAAAACAAGAGGCATGGTATAAGAATATGAACATATGGACAAGAGGCATAATAAGAGAAAAAGTATATGATACATAACATGATCAAAAGTACATGAGGCCTAACATGATCACAAGTACATGAGGTGTGACAACATCATATATAGAGAAATAATAACATGATCACAAGTATAGAATTCATAATGTGATCATAATTATTAGATCTGTAAAATGATAATAAGTACACGAGGCATAACATTAAAATTAAGTTGAAACATTATCATGATAAATTCATTAACATATCACCATAGCTCATCACTAAGGTTCCATAAAACATATTATCAATGATTTTGGACAGTGTATTTTGACACAATCCATTGAAGTTATATCAAGATACGTCCTTCATATTCATTAATTTATGTGTTCTACATAATAAAAAAAACTTAAATCCATCAGTAATCATATCATGATAAATTGATTGGAAATTAAATTTATATCCATTGAAATTCAGTGACATTCAAGGTAAATACCCATAATTCAACATAATCATGTTCATAGTATTAACACTGTATATATAAACGGTATATAGTTAGTCAACATTTTCACCAGTCAATCCATTTATGGTTATATAAGTGAATAATATTAAATCAGAAGAAGTATTCTAGGGTATTTACACAGAAATAAATGATTATAAATATATGATGATAAGGAAACCCAAAGGCTATGATGGGTAATTATCCAGAGAGATCACATTTCCATCATACCAAATGTACATAGAAACTCGAAATTGTAGAAGAAATGTAAAATACATTAGAAATATGGAGAGTGCAAGAGAAAATGAAATTTTTTTACAAATCATGTGGGAAAAAACTTTTTAATAAATCAATGTGATTATCTTTTTCAATATCCTCCAGTCAGTTTTGGAAACAATACAACATTCACAAGAAAAAGGAAAGTTACCTAGTTGAATTTATAATACAAATTAGTAGTGAAGAGTACATTCATTTAATAAGGATATAAATTGAGTGTAAATATCAATCCTCATATTCTGATCCTTTATTATTACTCATAAAGTATATTTTAATTATCCAATGAAAATCCCTTGATATTGTCAAACCAAGTGCATAGTAATGGATCACTCACTATGCACCAGAACGATGGTATGGATAATCCTGATCGACTATTTTAAGAGATTTAATCCCTATATTCATCTGATACAAAACCACATCCACAAGTATTATCCAGAAAAGGATTTCATTTCATAGGAAAACAACAGACACTATTCATTACGAAATTTAGTATGGTTTTATGGAAATGGGAAACCATGAGCATTACAATGGCTTTTTAAGACAGTATAATGGGAGGGAATTGTTATAAATCACTAGTAAATTAAAAATTATGTTTTAAAAATTAAATATAATAATATTTTATATTGAAATGCGGCTGAATATAAAATATCTTTTGAAAGTAATTAAAAAATAGGGGTGTCGAAACATTATTTCGACTAAGTAAATACATTAGAAAAGGATATAATTAGAGGTAAATAATGTCTCTGATTAACAACAAATCATATTAATAGTAATGGTAGTAGTGAAAATCTCTTGATGAAAAATTAAATTTATAATTAAAGGGTTATACAAAATAAGAACATGTATCAAAAGAAGTGGTGGAAAATACCCCTTAGCATATGAGGATGCTTCTTAAAAATAAATAGGGACTCCAAATATCCTTTGACCCAAATTATAAAGAGTCTATGGAGTGATATTGAGAGATAAATAGTTATTGAAGTATTTTTAAGGAAAGTAAATATGGAATGGTGTTATCTGTACTTGAGGAAAATTGGATTTAATAGTTAAAATATGGTTTATTTTATTATATAAGCCAACCACTTGTGGGTCAAATCAATTCCCACAAATATTCTAGCTTATATATTAGCAGGAGAATTTTTTTAGATATTAAATCCCTTCAAAAACTGATGGTGAACTTTCATAAAACCAAATTAATGTATATAATTAAAAAGAAATTTTTTATTTTAGAAATGTAATTTTTCATTCAAAAAATTAATGTATAAATTAATAGATTTAAATTAATTTTTAAACATATTAAATTAAATCTTTATTGAAAAAAAAATGTTTCAGTAAACTATTTTGTCAAGATTCCATAATAATGATTTCATAAAATCATTATTCTTTTAAAGAGGCATTTTTACCTTTTCACTAAAAAATCATATTTGTTAGAAAATTCCCCAAAAATAGTACAAAGATAATTTTGTCATGATGAGTAAAAAATTAAAATTTAATTCATAAATATTTTGTATATGTCATAATTTTATCTTTTAATTAAAAATCATTGTTTATAAAAATCTTTCAATTTTATAGAAAAATAATCATTCTGATAATTATAATAATTTATTTGGACAGTATTAAAAAAAGTGTTATTTTGAATTTTATTATAAAAATATTTTAAGAAGATAATTTTTAAAAAAAATAATAAATTTATAATAAAACATATTTTCATTACAAATATTTATATTCTCCAAATGTAATTCAATTTTGATTATAATAATAAATAATCCATTTACTGTTTATAGTTGAAGTTTTCTAGGATGTGTAAATTTATTATGAAATATAAAATTATTTCGATGTTCTCATAATCAAAAGATTGGTATATAATTGGATTTATATTAATAGCTTAATTATTTTTCATATATTTATATAAATATTTAGAGAAAAAGTTAATTTTCAGAAACTTATGAACAAATATGAACTTATATAAAAACTACTTTAAATATCATGGCAATGTATGTGAAATATTCTCGGCAAAAAATAAACAAATTTCAACTTTTATTAAAAAAAATTACTTAATCATTTCTAGTACCAAACAGATGGAAAATGAAATAGAAACATCAAACCCCATAAAACCAAATATGAATAAAATATATGTTCATTTAGAGTAATAGATCATATGATATCTATAAGGGAAATTTAAGCATAATCAATCCTGGAAAAAGTGAGCTAACATAATCCCTTACCTTTTTAGAAACATTAGAATCATAACCCCTTAAAATAAATAACATAAAATAAAACATTTAATTCCATGAAAAAAATATATCTATGTTTTAATATGTCATGTGGAAAGTATATACACCATATAAACATGAATAGTTTCATTACATAAATCCTATCTCAGGGATGAAATATTAAGACAAAGAACCATAACTTATAGTCATGAATTGATTCATACTTCTCTATAATGATATATAATATATTTATAATGATTATAAATCTATAATATAACCATATTCAAAGTCATAAAACCATAAAATATTTATATATAATATCTAAAAACTCATTTGTCAATAATTTTTTAAAGCCCAGTAAAATTAAAGGGATTTTTTTTCTTAATTTTCTTTGAGATTTTACAAAAACGCAGTTTCTGACGGCACCTGATTCCGAGGCCCGGTGTGCTTGGAATCAATTTCTGAAGCTTATGTTGGGTACGTTCAGTGAACGAACGAGATGGTTTTTCTAACTTTTGAAGCGGTTATCGGAATCAAAATATGAGGGCACCGATGAAACTGCAGCGCTAGTAATTGATTAAGAACACCTTTTCTGGAGTTGCATTTGCTCGGGTGAGGTTTTTAATTAAATGGGTTAACTAAAGAATAAAATAAAATGTTGTGCTACAAATTTTATTTCTATTCTAGGTAGTTTAAACCTATTCTTGGTGGTTGGAGTGGGATCCACTAATATCCTAACTCCACTGGGTAGGATATTAGTAAAGTGGGGCCCACACAAGATCCACCCCATCAATACCTTTTTAACCTCTATCTCGTGCTTTTATTATGTAACTCACCCGAACCCCGAATTAATGGAAAGTCAGACCTCAAAAATTAATTTGAATATTAAATGCTCCTCAATTAATTCAATTAATTGAATGAGACCTGTTTGATTTTCAAATTAATGTCTTGTGTGTATATTAATAAAGTAGGAAAAGACATATTTTATTAAGGGTGAGTTTCGTTGTGTGATAAAGATTGGGAGAGGATTTTCTCAAAGCCTTCGAATCATTATCTTCTTCATTGGAGAACGCGAAGAACGACGAAGAATGCCAGCCTCTGACGGAAGACGACGAATAACACTAGTTCCCTGGAGATCGACAACGCGATGCCGTGTACCGCGATGTCGTTGATCCTCCTCTCCACGAAGCCGACGATGCTTACAGAGCCCTCTTCTCCGACGTCCTTTTTCAACGTCAAACATTCGTTCATCAAAACTTGAGTTAGGGGTTATTTGTTTTTTCTCATGAATTATTTCGCTGCCATTCATCGACTTCTATTTGGGCCGCCTATTATCGTAATAACAGGAGGCGGTCGGACAGCACGAACACGGCCAACCCTCCTTTCCCTTTGATGATTGTTCTTGTTGCGGTACGAGAAAAGGAGGCGCGGTGAAACAACATCGCGCGTAAACAACGAAGAATGGGCGAAGAAGCACGGCACAGTCGCACCGCGCCGTTGAGGCCGAACGAAACCGTAGCTGGAGTCAGGCTGCAGAGAAAATTCGAAGAATCCTTAGATTGTTTATTTGATGTGTGGATCGACGGGTGATGACGAAACAGGCCGCAGTGGCGATTTGATGATTCGCAGTAAAGTACGGGACCCGAGATGAACACCGTCACAGACGGAACTAAAAACGAACCACCGGAGCAACTCTGGTGGATCGTGGATATCATCGGCGGTGCGGGTCGCCGGCGCGGAAGTGGAACCCCGGTGCACCCCCAGATGGAACCGTCACAACTGATGTTGTTGTGGAAGGTGGCCGGATCCCGCAGCCACGCAGGATCTGGGGGAGCAGGACGCGGCGCTCGCCGCGTCTGAGGAGCGCAAGTGCCGCAGGGGACCGCGTCCCCCGCTCGGCACGCTGGCCGGTCCAGCGTGCCACCCGGCCAAGCCGGGTAGGGGCCGCGCCCAGCCGGACTGGGCCTCCCCCAGCCAGGCCAGACCCGGACCTGGGTCGGGCATCCTGGTTTTGGCCGGCCCAGGGGGGGTTGGGTCGGGTCGGATCGGGCCCAGACCCCCCATTTTTAGATCACTTCCGGTCTTTTGCCCATATCTTGGGCTATGGACCTCCAATCGATGCTCCATCTGTTGCGATGCGATCCTTGGATCGAGGAGGTAGTTTACATATATTAAACTCAAGGTTTTTTTAGAACTTTGGGTATGGCCGGGTTGGTTCAAACACGAAACCAACCGGGCCCTCAGAGCGGAAACGCTTATTACATGAGCTCCGGACGTCCGATTGATGTGTCGTCGACTTTGTTGGATTCCTTTTGTTGAGACAGAAATTTTTGCTTACTCTACTTGAGGTTGGTATGCATTTAGAGTGCGGTCGGGTTGGTTTTGACTTAAAAATCAACCGGGCCCCTGGAACGAAAAAGCCAATAACTCTCAGACCTAGCGTCCAATTGACACGCTGTCTGTCACGTTGAGTTCCTTTTGTTGAGATGGAAATTTGTGGTACATAAACTTCGTACTACGTGTAAGTTGATGTATCGACCCCCTTTGGCTCGTGGAGAGGACCCTCCCTGAAACAAGCATGCTAAGTGTGGGAACCCTAGAGCTGGCTGCGACTGTGAAGACCATACTGAAATCCTCTGTGGGTTCGACGGCGATTAAAACTCCACTGAAATCCACCGTGGGTTTCGCAGTGATGATGACCGTACTGAAATACTCTGTGGGTTCGACGGTAATGAATACTATACTGAAATCCTCTGTGGGTTCGACAATGATGAAGACCGTATTGAAATCCTCCATGGGTTCGACGGCAATGAAGACTGCACTGAAATCCTCTGTGGGTTCGGCAGTGATGAAGACCGTACTGAAATCATATATGGGTTCGACGGCGATGAAGACTGCACTGAAATCCTCCATGGGTTTGGAAGCAATGAAGACCATACTGAAATATTCCATGGGTTTGATGGAGATGACTCTGTTCTTGTTATCCTACGTGGGTCTGGCAGAGTAGCTGGTCTGTATCCTATGTGGGTCCGCCAGCTTAGCTGGTTTAGTATCCTACATGGGTCCCAGCATAGATGTATCAGTGGCTATATCTGATTATCTCTATCACCTTAAAAAGAATTATACCTGTGTGAGTTGAGTCTTGACTTTTAATCGTTATCTTCGATTTGATTTACTTGCTTTCCTATGTGGATTGTGTTTGCTTTCCAGTGTGAATTATGTTGTACTATCATGTGTGGACGTCATCGAACTTGGGCTCGAATGTTGGAGCCGAACTAGAATTGATGACTTAGGTATATGTATGGGAATATACCTAAGTAGTGTTCGATGTTACTTCGGGATTGTATCTTTCCTTTGTGGATTTTCCTTTGTGGATTCTAGGAGACCTTCGAGGGTATCGGGGTCAATACTGAGTAGCGTATACTCACCCCTTCACGGGATATTCCTGCACTACGTAGTATTGGATGCAGATGATGGACATCGCTAATTTTGGTTGAGACTTGTGGAGTAGGATGATACCTGGAGGTGGACCACTGGGTGGGACGTACACGGAGCGGACGACTAGACCCGTGGAGCTGAGGTGGCTATCTATACCCACCCTTCAGGTGGGACTTCCAGTGGATGACTTGATGTTTCTTCTTTACTTTCAGTTTCTGTACTTTCTTTCAAGTTGTACTTTACTTTCAGTTTGGGTTTTTATTCTGGCTCATTTACATTCCACACTTACTTTTGTACCCATTTTTTACTTCGTGTTTTCTTATGCTGGCTTACTCTGTGGTGTTTGTTTACTTTCTAAAGGAAATGTCTTATCTTTTGTCGGGATTTACAACTTTGGTGCTTGTCTCCATCCCCTGGCCTATGAGAGGCGGGCTTGGGGTAGTCTCGGCACGGGCCTCGAGGACGGGTCATGACAAATTTTTCATTAATATCGTAATTCTAGAAGTTTAGGGTTCAGATATTCATCTATGTTTCTATTCCAAAAATTCATAATTGGAACATATACTTGGTTTCATCATCTCCGTAATCATAATAATTATATTAAGACAATATTTATTCATTATATATATCTATAGTGTATTCTATAAAATCCTGCTATAGGTATTTAAAATACGTCATTTATAGAGACAGTAGTTCATAGGACAACATAAAACCATTATTCACTTCCAAATAGACGGAAATAATAATTTTATGTAGAATTGTATTATTCTAGTATCATAATTATAACATTAATATCATATATATCATATATATATATATATATCAATTAAATACACTACTTTATATATCCATATGAAGTAGTGATGGAAAATGAAGCACACTATTATGTGGAGATGATAGTCAATATGTATGGTTGAGAAACACATTATTATTCTATTATATGAAATGGTATAAAGTTATAAAATAAATTATAATTTCATAATAAAAATAATTTATTAAAAATAAAACATCTATGGTCTTGATGAAAAATGACATATAACACTTCATGGAGGCTGTAGTCCACCAATATGCATAAAAGATGTTTTTTTGTCATAGGACATAAGGAGGTCAAGAATAGTTCATCCATAAACATAATAAAATTTTTGTCCACTTAAGATATCAATTTAATTATTTTTTATGTATAAAATATATTACAATGAGGTATAAAAAGAAATAAACTTAGGATGAGTTATGTAATATCATTACCTCTTCTTTGAGATACCCCCATTCTCTTACACCATAAGCCTTCCTAGGATGGTATTAGGGGAAGAACAAAAGATAAATATTGTGAAGAGTGAATTTTGGATGATATATGGTTTGTTATATTCTAATATAACTGGCATGTTTTATTGAATAATTCAATGGAGGGAATTTTTTATAAGTGAGGTGGGTCTAAATCTTGAAAATACATAACTTTTTTGAAATATAATTAATTTATTTTCCATGAAAAGTGGATCAAAATGACCAAAGGATTATAATTCATGATATCATAATTTTAAAATATCATCAACCACACAAATTCATTCAATTTTAAGTGATATCTAAAAATTTAACCACCTTATTAACCATTGTTAACCTTAACCGAGGTAACATATTTTTGATAAAGTTACAATTAATTATGAAAATAATTAATGTTTCCTATTCATAAAATTTTAATAATTTGTTACCAAATATTGAACATGTTTTATCCAATTAAATTTCTACATATGAAGGAATCAAATATTTAAATATGATTATAAAATGAAATGGAAACTCTTTTACGAAAAAAGTATTTTTAAGTATAAAAATAAATTTATTATAATTTCAGACCTGGTAAAAATTATTACATGAATATTAAAATATATTATTATATATATAATCTATAAAATGCATTTATATTTTTCATCTACAGTTATTTATTCAATTTATTATGATAAAAATGAAATTTTACATAGAAAATTAGTTTTTTTTAAAGTGTATCATTTTGTCATTAAATTATATTATAATTATTCCTTATAAATTTATAACAAATCATATAAAAATTAATCATTTTTCATATATATAACCAATAAATTTCATTAAATAAAATTTCCAATGGTCTTCAATTTATTCTTTTAGATAAAAAAACATAATATGTTGAAAAAAACTTCTTTCAAAAAAATTAATTTAGTTTATTTTATTAAATATAGATTATTATTTATCGATAATTAACCAACACATTTTTATTTTGGAAATCCATTTTACATGTTTTTCATTATTTTGTTCACCACTTTTTATACCATCTAATTGAAGGGCTACATGATCAAGGTTTTTATATATTGCATTTAGTTCTGCATCCTGATTTCATAGAAAGAAGGCTATAGTATACATGAAATTTATTTCAAAATTAAATATATATTAAAATAATGTGGTTTTATATTCCACACCATTAAAATAATTTCTATCTTAATATTCTATTTCACTGGTACAAATAAAAATAGATAATTCAATGTCATCACATCATTGGGGTCCCGTATATATTATATTTTTTATTCCTTTAAATAACTTTACATGCGATAGTGGCCCTCTTATATATCACATTATCACATTGATTTATGATACTTCTAGTTTTTTCTTCAGAGCAATGATCATGCTTTAGTGGATCGACTTCTTTGTTTAGTGCATGTGAATAATCTGATACGTACTTCCAAAAAAGAGAAAAATGGATCACATCATGTACTTGAGAAAGGTTTAGAGGAAGTACAGAGTAAAAATATACCATCTTGATAATGTTATAAAACACAAAAGAACCACTATATATGGCCCCCAAAATCCCCATAAATACCATATATTATAACATTCTTCTAAATAAGTTATTATAGGATCACTTTATCCCCAACATTTAATTCTAAATCCCTATGATGTTTATCATCACACCCCTTCTGTATACTCTAGGTTTCATAATTTTTGGCTAAATGGTTCAAACCTTGTCATAGTTTCCTCATATTTCTCATGTCTTAATAGATTTATTTATCTACCATTATCCCATCATATTGGTGTGCTACATTATATTCCTTAGTGGGATTCATAATGGACGGCCTTATTGCCCGATTGAATGCTATTATTGTAAAACCCAAACTAACAAAAGGCATTTATGCTAAAAATATTTAATGTACAAAGAGTATGACCATTTTTTATCCTCTTCAGTTTGAATGGACATTTTAGAATGTTGATCTTTATATTGGTTGTGAATTATACATAACAATAAAATTAATGTAAATCTCAAATAATGAAAACATCTTGTTAAGAGTGGTTTTCCATGAAATAATATTAATTCTTTAATATATATCCTAGTGAGTATATCTTGATTGAAACCTTATATGATATCAATGAAATGTGATGATTTCTTAAATTGGTTGATTAAAGCCGAAATATAATTATGGTATTTATATGTCTTTGGGAGTCCCATATGAAAATCCATGGTGATGTTTTCTTACAATAATGTATGTCTAATGGTTGCAACATTCCCCAAGACTTTTTTCTCTCATCCTTAACATGATGGCATACTAGTTATAGAGGTACATACTCTACAATAACTCTCTTAATGTTATAACACCATAAATTGTCTTTAAGTTTAATTTATATCATTTTTATTACAGTATAAAAAACAAATGATAAACTGTGTGATGCATCAAATATCACCTTATTAAATTATAGTATTTATTATACAAATACTTTGTTCAGGACCCCTATCATTCAATCATAGTCCATGTTTTACATAAGAAACTTTTATACCTTCTTCAATAAATAAACATCATCATTCTATTCCTTGTTAATCATAATATTATTATATTATTGAACAATCATATAAACAAGATAATATTTCCCCTCCAATCACGACACTAGGTTTAATCTGATTAATTTCCATAAGTATTAGATTTCTCTCAGTCCATATAATATGTAGATTTCATAGTAAATTTAAATAAAATAATTATCCACCTTGTTCTTTTTCATATGTGGGTAATTTATTGATAAGTAATAATATTTAATAAACTCAAACCATATTTACTGGATCATATTTAACTCTTTCTATGGGAATAAAAAATTAAATATTTTTTTATCGTTTTATATACCACAATTGACACCTTAATAGAAATGCCTCTAAATATTCAGAGAAAAAATTACTCCAGCTAACTAAAAACAATGATTTAGGTAATTTTGGTCAAGAATTGTCATTTTATGAGAGGAATAATATAGAATCATTTCATTTACAAGAAAAAACATCCCATTCTATTAATCATTAGATAAAAAACTCTTCTATAATGGAGGTATGTGTGAGTGGAAGTTCACTAATTAAAATTCCCATTAGTTTCTTAAAATTCACTTCATAGATTTCTATCAAATATTATTTGAATTCCTAAAGAATAATTTTTTTATTCGATTAGATAATCATGAAAAAATCCCCCAAAAACATCAATAATATATAGAAAATCGAGGAAAATTATGGAACCAGATCAAATTTTTTTGTCTGATTCATTATTAAAAAACATTTCTTTCAAGGGATCAATTATATAACCATGAATTGGATTACATGACACTTAAATGATGATTTTTTGTCTAAAGTTCAAATTTTAAAATTATTGAGTAGTTATTAACCTTCTTCATTCTCTTTAACACAATCATCAAATTATCTTCATAATTTTCCATGCTCTAATAATAAAAAACAATGTCATCTATAATGGAATCCTCAAATTGATCATGGTAATCTCTAAAGATTCTATTTATAATATCCATGATGATAACGACAGAATTAGTATTTCCTATTTTAATAACTATAATTTTATAATGTTGACACCATTAATGGATATATTAATTGGTTATTTCATCCATATTACTATTAAATGACGATATCTGCAATGATGTCCAATATTTGAGAAGTATTGAGCTCATTGAAGTTGATTAAACAAATAAAAAATATGATGTAGTTGATATTAATACTTGATCATGTTTTTCATGTTCATGATAATAAATAAAATTACACATTGATCAATTAGTATTCTTAAATATATAAACTAGAAAACCATATGGTGGACAACTAGGGTGTTTGAATCCCATATCTAGATTCTCCATGAGTTTCTTCTTCACTTCATGTGACTCAACCATTGTTATTATGTAAGGGGTAATTTAAAAAGGAAGATTATCTACTAGTAGAAGTAAATATTAAGTATATATATTTATGGTATCCAATGCATCATGTTTCATCTGAACCAATGTTTGTTCATTTTACATTTTGAACATCCAGTAAAATCATGATTGTAATTATTTTATAAATTAAAAAATTACTCTAAAAAATTTATACATCCTTGTTCAAAAATATTCATTAATTTAATTTGAATTATTTAGTTCATTTTATCCATTCATTGCATAACATTATATCTATCAAGATCTATTGATAATTCATTTTTTATGGAAAATATATCCATGGAACCAAATAATTCCTAGAAAAGGTAACTAGACATAAATCAAATAAAATATATCTACCAATCATGATGTAAGCCCAATTGTGTTTAGATTTCATATATAAATATAGAAAATCAAATGTAATATTTCATTAAACAGGGTTAGGATATAAATTAGATTTTTCAAGAATAATACTATTAGACAAATTTAAAGATTAAATTCTAGTCAATAATTTTTGGTCCAAGCGGACAACCCCGCATCTTGATCAAATAAATGATACCACGATCCAATTAGAATGAGATTTCATTGAATGACAGAATAAATCATGTTTATTATAATAGTATTCAATATCCCTAACTAAGATGGGCTTCTAGAATATTTTTTTAGCATTTGTATTAAATTGATGCAATATGGTACATATTTCTAGTCATGTGTATAAAAGATTAATTCAAAAAACATTCAACAACCATATATCTACACCAATAATGTTTAAATACAATGTAAAATGGTCATTTGGCCCAAATACCCAAAAATTACTATTTAAGGAAGTGGTTGTGAAGGATTTCGAAGTAATTCACTTTGGTTTTTTCGTTTTATTGTTATATTTTTTCCTAATCTATGTAAAAACGTTTATTTATCATCTATATTGTCCTAATTCACTCAATATTAATAAATAAATGTTTTTATACTTCTATAATTCAATTTTTCTTTACACGTTCATATTATTTCATCATTGTTAGGAATTAGCCCCATAAAAAAGTTTGAAATTGTTATCACAATGGTGGATTGATCATTATTTTATTGTTTTATCTTCATCAACATATACCCTTATGAAAATAATGTTTCTTTCCCTGAGAAATTTATATCAATAGATATATAATTCATTTTTGGGTTAGTCTAATGTAGTTGAAATGGGATATGTTGGATGATATTTATCTGTCTGTAAATTTTTAATTACATCATTTAATTGATATTTTCATATTTATATAAGTATTAGATTGAGAATTTATTATACCATAAATTGATAGGGATGGTATTAAATTGATGATATAAACCCTCTAAAATTTAAGTAATTGAAAAAAATAAATTGTTTTATCAAATCCACAACATGTAATAAACAATAATGAATATATATTCATTAATTTATTCTACTTAAACTGTTTAGAGTTTAGTAGTATAAGTCAAAACCAATCCTAAAAGGTTGACCACATCATACTCAAACCAAATTGTACAATATGAATTTTTATTTTCTTCATATGTATTTGAGGATTAAAGAAACCCTTATATAAGATAAGATACCACTTCATCTTTAGGGTAAATTTACTAGAGAATTAATTTTGGAACAACTTTTAGGGACCCATGTAAATATTCTTATTCATAAAAATTCTACTCTCGCCTCATTTCTCTATTCTTAACTTTTATATCTTAATAAATTAACTTTATTATTGGTTCATGTCTTACTATACCTATGACCATTCAAATCAACTAGTTATTCTAGATATTTCTAGGGTTTGGGAGTCAATAATTCTTAAGGTTATCTTCCCAATTTATCATAATATTTAGAAATCTCTATATTCTTAAATGGGATCCATTCTAATGGGGGTATTTAGGTAAAAACTATCATCAACCTTGTATTCAAAAAAATGGAAACCCAAAACTAGTATCCCTTATCAACCCTTGAACAACTAAATCTCACCTTTTATAGAAATGAACCCATTTTCTTTATACATGATGTCATAGGAGATGACCACCATATCATCAAAAACCATGTAATAAGAAATATTCCATTATTTTCAGGAAATGTTATAAAAAATACCACACATTCATGTCAACAAATTCAATGGTATCATTGTATCCAAGTTACCAATACGTCATCTTGAGTCATCAACAATGATTTTCTTTACCTTATCATTGATATATCAATCCATGAATTACTTATTAAATCAAATAATACAATAGAAACATTCTTGAAAAATGTTACAAATATTTTTCTCTAAAATGTACTTTCCTTAACAAAATATAATTTCACGTAAGAAGTGTATTCACAGTTTTTTTAAATTGAAAGGGAGTCATTTTATAAAACAGGATAACAATTTAGAGACTCACTAAATATTGTTTCATACCATGGTTTTTACATCCCAAATAGAGTGATAATATTTTAGGACGGTTTAAGCTTTGAAATAAACAATTCATTGAGAAGATGTATAGTAAAACACTTAAAAAAAGCCCTAAATGATGCAAATGAGCATTTGGATAATCTTTTTATACAAAACTATTCTTTTGAAACCACACCATTTTAAGATAAACCATGAAAATATATTTTTATTCACATCCTTAATGTTAAATAAATCCATCGGGATAAAATATTTTTCCTCACTAGGATGGGAGAGGATATTGATCATATGAATGTTTATGAAATCCAAACTATTGATGCCATATGACTAAATTCTGAAAATTTTAACAATAATACAAATAACTACATAATCATTATTTCTATAAATGATTTTATTCTATTTTTACCATCAATAGATGTAAATTCTATAAACATTTAGAATCCTTAGTACCAAAACAATTGCAATCTCTAGAAAAATGAACTTATATGATTCTTTTGTAAAGATAACCAACAACCTCAAAAACATTCTATATATCCACAAGTACTAAATTCCTATCCTCCCAATAAATTTTCGACCCATAAATTGTTCGAACCAAAACTAGTACAATAAAAATATTCACCTATCCAATTCCTTCAATCCATTAAAAAATCTTCTAAATAACCTAAATAACCAACTAGAATAAAAAACATACTTAAAACCCTTCCCAATTTGTCACTCTACCATTACATGAAATATTATGAAAAAATTGAAAGAATTAATTATAAATATTCATATGATAAAATGAATTTTATATTATTAAAACTATCAAGAAAAAATTTCTTACTTAGGTTATCCCTTCACTGACCATAAGAGAGGAATCTAGTGGAATAGAATCATATCTTGATCTAATCAAAGGAGTGATCATCTTAAGATGTGTAAAATCCATTCCCAGTGTGTTAGTAAAAAAGTGAAAAAAATCCAATGAGATTCATGGACCAAACCAAGAGGATTTCGAAATACAATGGATTTATAGAATGGAAGATAATGGTGATTGTACGATGGTGTTATCACATTGTGTTTCCATTGTACGAGTATAAATAGAGATCCTGGAGCTTTGGTTCAATATCCTCATGACCTATTTTATTATGAATCACGAAGTGGGATAGAATCATTGATCTTTATACAGAATGAAATACTCACACACAAATTTGGATTCTCATCTGAAATCCTAATTGGTTGTATTGGATCACACACATTCTATAATAAATAGCCTCTACGGTGGTCAATCCAATTATGATTGACATATAGACTGAAAATCCATGCTATTTACATTATGTGAGGATTCCAGTGGAGGTTGATATGTATAACACACTTCTATAGGAGGTGGTGTTAACCACAAGGGATAACACTATCAACCTTTCAATACAATATGAAAAGAAACAAAAAAATTACACAGGTTTTATGTCTATTGTGAACATGCTACATGAATGTAATAGAGATAGAGAGTGTTATGTTTTCAATATAAAGGGGCGTGTTTTTTATTAGAGTTGAAGGAGGAAAGAAAAAAATATTATTTTATTTTCTAACACACAAAAACATGGATAACACCTATAATATTAACATGTTAGAGAATGTAACTATGATAGAAGTGAATGAAAATTTCCTGGGAGAGCAATCAGCTCAACCTAATCCCCCCTTTGGTGATAATAATAAAGGTGGGTTGGATTCCCATCACAATATTGATCATTCCAGGTCCATAAGGGTTTTACATCCTTTTAATATAGATACATCTAAGGGAAACATGGGGAAGGCACCTTTGGAGGGTAACTATGACAACTCTTTGAGTGTTGGAAATGACCCTACTACTCACCTAGTGAAGATTATGGGAATGATAGACCCTTATAAAGTAATATGGACACCTTCACACAAGGTAAAACCCCTAGTAGTGCTACAGTGAGATAAAAACCTACTGTAGAGCTTCCAAAGGGTATTCAGAAATAGGATACACCACTTCAGTATACACCAAGAAGGGATTATATCATGCCGGAGTTATACACTTTCAATTCTAAGTAGGTGGCACAGACTCACTATGATCCTAGAATATATGATATCAAAAAATAACTACAGAGGACATTGTAGTCCTGCTTGAGGGTATTCATCATGAATAGGCTCATCCTAATCATCAGATGGAATATGGGGACCTTCATGCATCAATACATTCTAGGGATCAATAAGAGTGTCATAACACAATCTTTTGGATAATCTGGGCCCCATGCCACCCAACAATTTGGTAGATTTTTCCAAGTTGAACCCTTCTTACAATTTCCTTCAATCATAACTTCTAGAAGATTGATTTCTATTAATGAAGAATTGTATTATTTATACCTATGTGAACAGTGTGGAGGACCTAAAAGTATGTTTAGTTCCATAAAATGATGAATCTCTTTTATTGTAATTTATGGGGCTAAAGAATATCACAATAGATAAATCCCTTAGACAATTTATCTTGGCCAATAAACCTGCTCTTATTAGAATTGTGGATCCTAAAATTTTCTTTGAAAATTTGAATACCATTAGATGTGACTCTTTGGGATATGACCATGTCTCTAATAATTCCCACTACTATAAACATTGGTCATTTATGGGTGCTTAGGCATGAAATCACATAGATTGATACATGAATCCATATAAATCAGTATATAATGGTTACCTTCAACAACCAAGGTCACACTGTTAAGGTTTGTCTTGTCTATGCTTCAACATATTATTTCATGAGAGGAGAATTATGGAAGTATTTTGTGGACCCTCTTGAGAATGTGGCTCAAAAATTCATGATTATGGGTGATTTCAACACAGTTCTCACACTTGGGGAAAACTAGTTTAAACATCAATGGAACAATAGTTGTTGAATTTTCATCTTTTATTGACCAATGAAACTTTGTTTAGGTCCTAATTATTAGAGAGGATTTTACATGGAGTAGTTCTACATTAAATGGATAAAGATTTTTAAAACATGATAGATTCATTATTCACATGGATGATAGTAGTGTTTCTATTAGACTTTTGGGCTATACTCTTCCCAAGCACCACTCTAACCATAATCCCATAGTTGTGGAACTTCTCACTATGGTACGAGTAACATCGCTTCCATTTAGCTTAAACAATTTATGGGATACTATTACAGGCTATAGAGAAACCATTTTGGAGGTGTGGAAGTTGGACCCCTTGGGAGTCCCACTACATTAGCTTGCTGAAAAATAAAAAAATGCAAAAAGAATATAGTGGGAGTGGAGTAATAGATCCTTCTCGAGACCTGATCTTGATATCCATAATGTTTAAGGTCATATTGAAAGCTTCTAGAATATACACCATGATTAGAATTTCCCACATAGGGAGGAGTTATAAGATCATGAAAATCTGAATGCACTTCTAACTAGGAAGTTGAGGCAGGATAGAGTCCACTTTAATGTAAAATCTTTAAATGAATGGGTTATGAAGATAGAATATTTTCACAGAATCCATTCGGATAAAAGGATTATGGCTATAAATAATGATATCATCATAAAAAATAACTTGTACGCCTCTGAAAATGATGTCTCAAAGGTTGTCGTTGATTATTTTTGTGATCTCTATACTGATATCTGTCTAAAAAACACCTCAATGGTGATTGAAAATATATCTCACTATATTTATGACTAAAATAATCATAACCTTTTCAATGAACGAGGAAAGGACGAAGTAAATGATTTCATGTTTTCACTTAACAAGGAAAGTACACCAGGACAAGATGGATTCACAAACTACTTTTTTATTGTCTATTAGGTTATTATACATTACAGCCTTGTTTGTGTTAAAAAGTAATTCTTTGTTCATTAATATCATCCCTATGCAATTAATTCAAACTCCATTGATTTGATACATAAAAAATAAGATTCAGTAGTTATCGAGAACTTCAGACTTGTTTCCCTTGGAAACACTATCCCTAAATTTATCTACAATATCTCGGTATCTTTGATGGGGGGAATTCTCAAGGATCTTATCACTCTGAACTAGCATGGGTTATTCCCCACATGATATATTTTGAACTGTCCTTTTCCATCATTATAATGTTTTAATATCATAATGAAAAAGATAAATGGATGGAAATTTTCAATCAGTATTGACTTATCTAAGGCATTTGACACCCTCTAGTGGAGTTTTCCACTCAACATCCTCAGGATATATAGATTTTCATACACCTTTCTAAAATTAATTAGATATATTCCTTCATCTATATCTCTATCCATTTTAATTAATGGGACTCAATGATGTTACATACAATGCAGTATAAAAGTTAGGCAAGGAGATATACTATTGGAGATCCTCTTATAACTTGCTGATGATTATCTTAGTAGGTTTATTAATGAACTTTCCCAATTTTTTCTATATAAGAAACTAAATCCAGGGAGGAATGAGCTCATCCCCTCACACATATTATATGCCAAAGACATCCTATTATTAGGGAAAGTGTTAAAGAGAACCATATTGTCCATTCAGACCCTCTTTACTCATTATGAAGAATTAGTAGGGTAGTACATTAGTTGGAGAATGTTTTTCAATGACTTTTGCAATGTGTTGTCTGTGGGAAAATGGAACATGGTTTCTAGGAAGATTGGGGTGAGAATAGGAACTCTTACATTAAATCACCATGGAGATCCACGGTTTTGGGGCAAAGTGAAAAGCCAATTTCTAAAAAGAATCAAATCTTAAATTTCATATCAACTTTCTAATTATAAGTGAAACTATATGTCACAATCAGATCGGGTGTCCCAGGAGAACTCAGAAGTTAAATCTAATTTTTTTGTTCCTTTTTTATCCACAATAGGACTAGATATCTCATTAAGAATATACAATGTATGATTAAAAAATTTATCTAGACTATATTTGTACATGAAAAGAAGAATGTTATTATTTCCTAGAATTAATGAATCAAACCTATTGACATGAGGAAAGTTGGCATATAAGGCCTTAAGATATTCAATGACAGAATTATTAGTAAGCTCGCATAGAGATTATTTGCCACATATTACCCCTCTTGTGACATTTTAATTATTAGGATTAGGAAGGGGTTGTTGGATGATTACTCATACTACCTTGGATAGTCGGTATGGTCATCAATCAATCTTTATATCCATAGAATCATTCAAGACACCTAGTGGATAGCTATAAAACAATTGGAACAAAACTATTGGAAAATGTTTCATCTTGATCAACCATTTAAAGACATGATGGATATCGCTGCTAACAGGATGCATATGACAAATTCTGAATTTAACAAACACCATATCCAAATTGATATCCATGGTAATCTAAAACTATAAATTCATTGATATTGAAAAAAATTTATGGATTTTTAATTTCCTTGTTCTATTTAATTCTAAGGAATATTACATGGAAAATGAGAGGCTTTAACCAGAAATCCAAATTGGGTTGTCTCAATTCGATGATAGTTTCACTTAGACTTTGATATTTACTTTATTATGGAGACTTTGTAATAATAATTTTCCAACATAGGATCAGATGAAAATGGATGAGAAAATAATCTTCTCAGCTTTTCACATTTAGCTCTAGTTTGAGGAAAACTTATACTCTAAATTCATTAACTGTTCATGTGTAGGGATTTGTGTGACAATAAAACCCAAATATTTGGTTTTAACATTCCTACATACTAGCAACATGGAAATTTTTTAGAGTAACTCAGTAAGGATAGAAGTAGCACTGATATCTAGAATCTCTTACTGGTCACTACTACTTTGATCCTTGCCTCATTTTAGAAGGAATTATATGCAATAATTTTTTAGGGGAGTTAACCATCTATACATCATAGAATTGTTGAACAACACAAGGAAGTTCATGCGGCTAACAACGACCATCATGGAGAAATGAAGAACAATATTGAGGATTTCAATATCCTCAGAATCATTGGTGTTGAAGGAAGAAAAAAAACCACTAATCTACAAATCTCTGATATGGATCCCACCTATGCGAATCTAGATCAAAGTCAATGTAGATGGTGTGGCCTCTGTCATGCCATGACCCTCAGGTTATTGAGTTATTTTGTGAACCTATTGTGGATTTTTTAAGGACATTATTATCACTATATTGGTATTGGAATTCCCTACGAATCTGAACTATGGGTAATGATCCATTTAATTCAACATGTTTTCTATCTACAATGGAAAAAATTATTGATTGAATTGGACTCTGATGTTTCTATTAGGTCCCCAAACCAGAGGACCGGTAATATACCATGGAGGATTCTACCACATTGAATTGAGTGACTCTCTCTGGTAGTTCACCTTAATTTGTTGATATCTTATACATATTAGAAAGCTAACGAAGTTGTAGATATTCTCTCAAAGATTTTGATCCTATAATCAATAATGATGTGGTCTTTTAGGGCTCTAGATTTCTACACAACATTAATTGATGACGACATGTGGGGATTGATCCACTCTTTCCTTTGTAAACTCTATTTTAATGCTTAACTTTGAATGTATTTCTCTTTTTATTGAATCATGGACCTTCTTGGTAGATGAATGTTTGAACATCATTCTATATACATTATATAGTAATTTAGGGATCGAGGAACTCCGACCGACATATGTCACTCTTATACTTACTGATAAAATTATTCATGTTCTTAAGGGGAACATTTGGGAAAGTATACTAAAAGTTGATAATTTTAACTACCCTTCATAATTAATTTTCTTTAACTATCATCCCAACTTATGTATAAATGATCAAGCTTTAATGATTCTTTTTTATCCATTTAATGAAAAAATGAACTATGTTATTCGAGTAAGGGACGAGAACATGACCATAACCATCAGGAACATGATCTAAGAACAAATTATATATAATGACCTTTTTATAATTGGGTATTATGAGGAATTTTTTTAGGATAATTGGATAATAAGTGTTATATGTGAAGTTGAGAAACATCATGTAATTGTTGGAGGAGGTTTAAGTCAATATGTTATTGCTTTCCTTCTTCACATGAGGTACATTTATATCCTTTTCTGTAATAACATTCAGACATATCATTTTATAATTATTTAGGATCATAGTTCAATGAAAAATATATAGAAATCAAAATCATTGTGACCATACCCATTCCTGACATAGATATATCTAATTTGGCTAAAAAGTCATTAATTCAAAAGGCACCAATTCTGTCAACAAATTTTTTAAATGAAAGAACATTTTATTTGAAGACCATAACTTTATTTTAAATATTAAACTAAATTAATCTTGACTTCTATACCCTAACTATCTTAGTTAAGTATAGATTTACAGAGGAGAATCAAACCCTTATTATTATCATCTATTTTTTTTAATAAAACCAATAGGGGATGCTTCTAGATGACTCAAGAAGGTATAAGAATGTAATTATATGGGTTGGGTCTAATATTCCTATGATTGTTCTACCAATTAGGAAACATTGTATTTTTCCCTAAACTAATTCAAAACCATATTACCAACCCCATAGGATCATCAATCCCAATAAAATTGATATAGTACATAAAAAACTTCTGAAGTTGTTGAAAAATAGTAGCATATACCCCATGACTGAGAGTTAGTGGGTAAGGAAAAACCAAGTGGTTCCTATAAATTATGGAATTAATTTTATTAAAAATGAACATGCTAAAAAAATTCCCACAAGGGTGTGTAGTGGAGAGAGAGTTTTTAACTTTTATAGAACATTAAAATCATATAACTAGAAATATTATTTCACTTGTCCATTTATTAGACATGTTCATGGGTGAGTTGTGGGGAATGAGTTAAACTATTTACTATATAGATATTTAGGTTATAATAAAAATTAGGTCTAATTTAAATACTAATGAATGAAACCTTCACCAATCCATTTTAGATTTTTTACTTTATGTCTCTTCCCTAATGGTTGTGTAATACCCATGTTACCTTCGAGGAGTGCTTATTTGGAACCTTCTATCAAAAGGTTTAGTATTTTTAGAGGTTTATGTGGATGAATTCCCCATCATTAGAGATATTTTTTAAGTTTTTAATATAAATTTAGAGAGGGTCTTATTTGATGTGGGGACATAAATATCATTATAAACAGGGAAAATGTAATTTCATTATAAATGATGGACTATTTCTATCCCATATATTCTTAATTATAAGGTATGAATTTTATAAATCCATGGTAGATATAAATTTTTATTTCCTTATCTAAAAAGTATATAATAAGTGAGGTCTATATTAAGAAATTATGGTTTATATATAATTTTTATTATGAATTTTATCTCTATTGCATGAGTCCACTTTAAGTAATTCTTATAATGGATTATCCATTTATTTGGAGAGAAAGTTATAAGTAATCCCTATCCACACTCATGTTATGGCTTATCTCTCAACCAATTTTTGTAGTACCCAATTGGAAAAAACTTCTCTAACTCATGCATAATTCCAATAATTTTTCAATCAGATCTATCATCGGAAAATGTTGTGATAAACCACCATTTTTAATTTATAATGTAATAAAATAATTTAATTATACACAAATAAACAACATCAAAACCAATAAATAATTTCATTCCATCTTATTTAAGTTTGAGAAATTTACATTCAACCTCTTAAGATCCCCCAAAATTTTATTCATCCATCATTCAGTATAATAATTTCTTTTACATAAAAATTATTCGAAGGAAAGAATGATTTGTAGGGTCATTATCTTGCAAAAAATTTATATAACCAATAAGGACAACAAGGATTCTTGAAAGTTTTTTGTTGATCACCTTTTTATGTTATAATTAAAGTTTAATTTTCCCATATTTCAATTTATAATTCATTTTTGAATGAGAATTTTCATTCAACAAGTTATTTTTCTAGGTATGAAATACTAGAAAACTTTTTGGTTAGGAGTTTCATTCCAAAATTCTTTATGACTTAGGATAAGATGGAACTCATTTTTGATTCCAAGAAATGTTTTTTGTTGATACAAATCCATTTAAAATTTATTCTGAATTGTTCATTAAGAGATGTGTTCAAGATTCCTAGAAAGAGGCCATTCTCAAATTCCTTCATAGAAAATAATGTGAATGTCAATTTTCCATAATGAAAGAATCTATAAGTCTCATTAAATGTAATTTATTCTACATACCATATTTTTTTTATTCCTATACATTCTAAAAAAATTCCCCAATGTCAACTATTGTGATCCACTAAAATGAATTATATACAAATAATTCCAATATAGTTTCTGGAATATTTTATTGTTGGGGAATATAATTCATGGGAACATTTAGAGGATCTAGAGGATATCATTAAATAATTCTAGTGGTTTATTAAATTTCAAAATTGGTTGATCCCATTCCCACCATTACCTATGAAGCTCAATCTATAATCTGATTCCTTATATAATAGTTCTATTCTTTCTTTTTAATTCAAAAGGATATCATCAGTGATTATGGAATCAAATTTTTAAATATCCCCTTCCCAATACTCATGTCTCCAAATGGGGTGTCACACAAAGTTTCCACTATCAATAACTTTCAATGAAACAGTCAAGATGAGTGGTAAAATAAGTAAATAAAGAATATTCATTGAAACATTTCAATCTATTTGGGAATTTTTTAACTTAGATACTATCGTATTCTTGTTTAAAAATATAATATTTTTAAAACTATCATAAACATGACCCTTTACAAGTTTTTTTATATAAAATGTTTTTATGAACCATTTGAAATTGAGAAAAAAATATTTTTTTATATGAGGAAATATTTTATTAGTTCACTTATCCATAAAAAAGTATAAAAAATACCTAAATGTTATTGAGGAACTTATGATGGAGTCTTATGTAAATTCAAGGATACATAAATATAGATTGTAAGCCTATATATATAAGAGTTATAAATTCATACAAATTGAAATAATGAAAAGATGTTCTTCTATATAGTTCAAAACATCATGTTCACCTGGGAAGGTTTGATTGAGTTGGTTTGGACTGCACATAGTTCATCATGTGTACTGTCACGACCCGCCCTCGGGGCCCGTGCCGTGACTACCCCAAGCCCGCCTTCCATAGGCCAGGGGCTGGCGACTAGCACCAAGGCGTAAATCCCAGTAAAAAGGGAAGGCATTTCCTTTGAAAAGTAAACAAACACCACAGAGTGAGCAAGAGGAAAGTAATCACTAAGTGAAAACAGAGTACAACTGAAAGTGAGGAAAAGTAAATGGGCCAGTATACAAACCCAAACTGAAAGTAAAGTACAACTCGAAAGGGAAAACAACAACTGTAAGGTAAAAGCCGCTACTCTGAGTTGTCCACTGGAAATCCCACCTGAAGGGTGGGTACATATAGCTCCACTGCTCCTCGGGTCCCGCCGTCCGCTCCGAACACGTCCCGCCCAGTGGTCCACCTCCAGGTACCGTCCAGCTCTGAAAGCCTCATCCAAGATCAACGATGTCCGTCGTCTACAACCAACACAACGTAGTGCGGGCATAGCCTGTGCAGGGGTGAGTATAATCTACTCAGTAGGGACCCCGAGACCCCTGAAGGTCTCCCAAAATCCACAAAGGATAAACCACAAAGGTGAGATACAAACACGAAGTAACAACCGACACTACTTAGGTATATGCTCATACATATACCTAAGTCATCAATTCCAATATGCTCTAACCTCCGAGCCCAAGTACAACTCAGTCCACACAGGAAAGTATACGTATTCCACACAGGAAAGCAAAACGAAACCCACACAGGATAGCACAACACAATCCACACAAGAAAGCAACAGGATTCAGCTCACACAGGTATACTTCTTCGAAATACGATAAAGATGATCTCTGAACCATCTAAGTCGTCGGACCCACGAAGGATCGATAGGTAACTAACCCCAGCAAAGACCCACATAGGATCGGGCCCACACAGGACCTGTAGGCGCTGGTTCACACAGGACCGCTGAGTGCAATGACCCACACAGGATCAGACCCACACAGGATCGGGCCCACACAGGACCTGTAGCAATGATCCATGTAGGATCGTTGAGTGTTGTAGTTGTCATCGTCGAATCCACTATGGATCTCTATACTCTCTTCGTCACAGTCACAGTAGCAGTAGCAGTAGCAGTAGTAGTCACTGTCGCAGCCAGCACTAGGGTTCCCGCACACAGCAAGCTCGTTCGGGAGGGTCCGCTCCACGAGCCGAGAGGCTGATACATCAACTGTCACAAAGTCCAGAGTTGATGTATCCAAAAGTTCCATATCGTCAACAGGAACTCAACGCAACAGACGGCGCGTCGATCGGACGCCCGGTCTGAGAGTTATTGGCTTTTTCGTCCCAGGGGCCCGGTTGGTTTTTAAGGCAAAACCAACCCGACCGTACTCCACCTGCGTCCAAACCTCGGGCGAGGAATGACAAAAGATCCATCTCACTATGAGGAACCCAACGAAGCTGACAGCACGTCAATCGGACGTCCGTAGCTCAAGATATGAGCGTTTCCGCTCCGAGGGCCCGGTTGGTTTCGTGTTCGAACCAACCCGGCCGAACTCAAAGTATTCCGAAACTCTGTGTGCGATATACCGAATCGACCGCCTCGATCCAAGGATCGCATTTCCGCTGATGGTTCGTCAATCGGAGGTCCGTGGCTCAAGTTATGGCCAAAAGACCGAAGTTGTTTCGAAAACGGGGGGTTCGGGTCCGGGCCGACCCGAACCGGCGGCGCGGCGGCGCAGTCCGGCACGGCGGTGCGGCCTGGCGCCGCTCGGTGCCACGCGTGGGGGGAGAGGCCCCCGCTTCTTCCTAGCTTGCGGCGCGGCTTTTAGCCGCGCCTTTGGAGAAACCGGCCCCCCTCGTGGGGGACTGCCTTGAGGGAAACGAGGGGGCCGCCTGCCCCCCTTTATGAAACCGGGCCCCCTTTATTATGGGGGGGCCAAAATAACTACCCGGGGGAATTTAATTCCCCCGGTTTAGCACCGTCCCGGCCGACTTCCTCTCAGCAGGACCGGCATGGGCCGGTCCTCTTCCTTTTTCCGGCACCGGCGGCGCGGCTGGCCGCCGGTCATCACGTCCCGCCGCGGCCCAGAACCGGCCGCGGCTTTCGTCGTCCAGCACGGTGCGTCGGCACTATGCCCTTCCACTGCGGCCCCGCTCCGGCCGCGGCGCCTTCAACTCTCTTCGACGCGGCGCGACGGCGTCGCGTTCATGATGATCCATCCACGGCGCCGCGCGACGGCGCCGCGCAATACATCCGTGCGAATTCTCGCGTGGTGCGACGGCACCACGCCATCTCGTTCATCCACAAGAAAATAATAATAATCAAGAACAAGGGAGGGGGAATTCGGCCGTGTTTGTGCGGTCCAACCCCCACTCTCGTTAGACAATAACACATAAATAATTATCCTCAAGTTTTTCATGCTAGAACCAAGAACGATAATAAATAAATAATCAACAACAACCCCTACCTTGGTTTCAAGATCGATGATCGTCAACGACCCGCGGAAGACAACGTCACGGAGGTCGGGCGTCGCGGTAATTGTTCGTCAAATCCATTGATGAAGAGGTACGTCCGAAGAGGTACGTCGTTGGAGAATCTTCGTAAGCCGACGAAGGAAGTCCGAGGAGGAAGCGGCGTTCCCTTTCGTTGACACGGAAGACGTCGTCGATCTTCGGAAGCAACCGGCTACGAAGAAGAGAGGAGCGGCGTTCTTCGTCGGAGCTCGATGGTTCTTCGTGTTCTTCGTCAAGCTTAAAGAAGAAGAAGAAGAAGGCTTCAAAATCTCTCAAGAGGCTAGAGAATTCTAACCAAATAAAATAAGCTAAGGGCTTTTTTTATTTACTCAACCAAACCTTTTGAAATTCAATGTTTTGAAATAAAAATATACAACTCAACCCATTTAATAAGCTAAGTTGTCATGTTTATTTAAAAGGGGAGTTATAGGGGAGTTTTGAGAGAAGATGAGTAGTTAGAGTTTGTGTGGGCCCCACCACACTTAATCCTCCCAAGGGAGGTTAAGTGGATGTGGGTCCCACCTTTAACTCGAACAAAAAAAATAAAAAGTGTTTCCACATTTTTATTTAACTTCTTATAATTTCTCCCAAAACTAACTTTCGTCTCGCATAAAACGCAACCTCGGAAAAGGTCTCCTTAAGCGAATAACGGCGCTGCGAGTTCATCGGTGTCCTCGTATTTCAATTCCGAGCACCAAATCAAAAGTTAGAAATTCCCGCTCGTTCGTTCATTGAACGTACCCGAGCCAAACTTCGGAAATTGATTCCGGGCACTCTGGGCCTCGGAATCAGGTGCCGTCAGAAACCGAGTTCTTGTAAAATACCAAAGAAAATTTAGAAAAAATTCCCATTGAATTTTACATGTCTTTACATTACTCCCACCTCAGGGCTTTACGTCCCCGTAAAGATTCATCAAAAACTAGGGAAACAAATGAGGGTACTGAGCACGCATCTGAGCCTCCCGCTCCCAAGTGCTCTCCTGGAGATTCCCATGCTGCCATCTGATGCGCACTAGAGGTATCGATCGTCCACGTAGGACCTTCTCCTGTCGATCCTCGATCTCCACCGGAATCTCCGTAAAAGTCACCCCATTTTCAACGTCAAGCTCCCCATGGTCAATGATGTGCGTCGGGTCGTGCATGTATCTCCTCAGCTGAGATACGTGGAAGACGTCGTGCACCCGGTGCAACTAAGGTGGTAGAGCCAGGCGATAAGCCACCTCGCCAATCCTGCTAAGGATCTGGAAGGGTCCGATGAAGCGCAGAGATAACTTGCTGCCTCGGTCAAATCTCTGAATACCACGTCGAGGTGAGACCCGCAAGAAGACGTGGTCGCCATTCACGATCTCCAGTGGCCTCCGCCTCCTGTCAGCATATGAATTCTGTCAGCTCTGAGTTGTCCTCATCCGCTCCTAGATGACCTGGACCTTCTCTGTCGTGGCCTGGACCATCTCCGGTCCCACAAGTGCTGACTCCCCAGGGTCTGTCCAGCACAAAGGAGATCTACAAGGTCGGCCGTACAACACCTTTTACGGTGCCATCCTGATGGTGGAGTGGTAGTTGTTGTTGTACGCAAACTCCACCAAGGGTAGGTGGTCCTCCCAGCTGCGACCAAAGTCGAGGACACATGCACGGAGCATGTCCTCGAGAGTCTGAATGGTCCTCTCCATCTGACCATCCGTCTGAGGGTGAAAGGCTGTGCTCAGACGTAGTTGCGTCCCAAACGCCTCCTGTAACCCCTTCCAAAGCCGAGAAGTAAAGAGAGCATCTCGATCGGAGACGATAGATGATGGCACACCGTGGAGCTGCACAATCTCCTGAACGTAGAGACGTCCCAAGCTATCCACTGAGCCCTGCTCTCTGATGGGTAAGAAGTGTGCCGACTTGGTGAGTTGGTCAACAATCACCCAGATGGAGTCGTGACCTCTGGATGTGCGTGGAAGTCCAGTCACGAAGTCCATAGATATGCCGTCCCACTTCCACTCCGGGACCTCCAAGGGCTGTACCATGCCTGCTGGTACCTGATGCTCTCCCTTCACCTGCTGGCAGGTGAGGCATCGAGAAACGAACTCTGATACTGCCTTCTTCATGCCCGTCCACCAGTGTTGTCATCTGAGATCCTGGTACATCTTCGCCACTCCAGGATGTACCGCAAAAGGAGAAGTGTGAAACTCTCTCAGCACCTCCTCTCGCAAAGCGACTGGTACCATGGTACATCCTCTGAAAAGGATGTCGTGCTCTGCTCCAAGGGAGAAACCATCAGGTGCCTGTCCCGAGGATATCTGTGCACGCCGTGTCTCACAGTCAGCGTCCTCACGCTATGCCTCTCTGACCCGCAGCAGTAGTGGAGGGGTGACTGTGAGAGACTAAAGGAAGGCTGCTCCATCTCTATCCACGGAGGATTTCTGCAAAGAGGCTAGCTGCTCTGTCACCACCTCAAGTAGCTGAATGCCCGTCCTCCTGCTGAGGGCATCGGCTACTACGTTCCCCTTCCCAGGAGTATAGACTATCTCAAAGTCATAGTCCTAGAGTAACTCGTTCTATCACCGCTGTCTCAGGTTCAGGTCCTTCAGCGAGAAGATATACCTGAGACTCTGATTATCAGAGAAGACTATAAAGCGCTCGCCCATCAGGTAATGTCGCCAAGTCGTCAGAGCGAAGACCACTACTGCTAACTCCAGGTCATGGGTAGCATAGTTCTGCTCATGCGGCCTCAACTGACATGATCCATAGGCGATCACTACCCGCTCCTACATCATAACACATCCGAGTCCGGTCCCTGATGCATCGCAGTAGACTACGTACCCTACTCCCTCATCATGCAACCACAAGATAGGTGCGCTGGTCAATCTCTGTCTCAGCTCCTGGAAGCTCTGCTGACAACTGTCTGACCACACGAAGGGTTTCCCTTTCTTCGTCAAAGCTGTGAGTGGTGCCTCAACTCTAGAGAAGTCTGGCATGAATCTCTGATAGTATCCATCTAGCCCCAAGAAACTCCAAACCTCAGTCACGCTCCTGGGTGGCTCACATGCTAACACAGCCTCGATCTTCGCAGGATCCACTACAACTCCCGCCTCAGAGATAACGTGTCCCAAGAAGTGGACCTCACGTATCCATAGCTGGCACTTCGAGAGCTTACCATAAAGCTGGTGCTCTCGGAGTGTGTCTAGTACAACTCGCAAGTGGTATGTGTGCTCCTCCTCAGTCGTAGAGTAAATCAGAATATCGTCAATGAAGACCACGACAAACCGATCATGTTATCGCTGAAAGATCTTGTTCATGAGGGCCATGAACACTGCTGGAGAATTGGTTACGCCGAAAGGCATAACCAAAAACTCATAGTGGCCATACCGACATCTGAAGGCCGTCTTCTGCACGTCCTCGTCTCTGACTCTGAGCTGATGACAGCCTGACCTGAGGTCTATCTTCGAGAACCACCGTGCTCCCTTGAGCTGATCAAAGAGGTCATCAATTCTCAGTAGCGGATATTTGTTCCTCACTGTCACTTGGTTCAGGAAACGATAGTCAACACAAAGTCGCATCTCTCATCCGCCTTCTTGGCGAACAATATCGGGGAAGCCCAGGGTGAAACACTGGGTCGGATGAACCCCTTGCCCTGTAAGTCCTCCAACTGTACCCGTAGCTCTTGAAGCTCGGAGGGGGCCATCTGATATGCTGGAGTGTATATCGGGGTTGTCCCGGGGTACAAGTCAATATAAAAGTCTACCTCTCTGCGAGGAGGTAGCCCTGGAACGTCGTCGGGAAAAACGTTTGCAAACTGATCCACCACTGCAGGAAAACCAGGACTCCGCACGTCAACTGCTCCAAGGATGAGGCTATCCAACTGATGAGTAATGGGTTGTCCTCTCCTCAGCGGAAGTCCATCCTGTGCTGAAAAGGCTCCCTTCTCGCCGGTGAAGATGAACCTGCTCCTGTCGGTGCGTACACATCGCACCTTGCACCTAAAATAGTCAATCTGCGCATGGATCGTAGATAGCCAATCCATGCCCAAGATGACGTTGTAAGACCTCGACGCTGCTACCAGAAGATCCCAGCCGAAGCTCTCGCCTCCTAGTGTAAGCTCACACTGCCGGCACCAGTGCGTAATCGTCGAGTCTGCTTCCGTAGGAGTCTCTAGCCGTAAGGATCGAGCCAACGGCCCTGTCGGAATCTCCGAGCTTCGAACAAGGGCAGTGGCTATGAAAGAGTGACTCGCTCTTGTGTCTATAAGAACTGCAGCAAGGGTGGAATAGACACAGATAGTACCTCGAATCATCTCTGGTGTGACGTGGCCGTAGGCCTCTATTGCATGGAGTTGTGCCTGTCTCTGCCCGCCTATTCCCTGTGGTCGGGGTGGACCTCCTGGTGGTGGTGGTGGCAGAGCCTCAAAGCGTCTCCCACCACCTGATGCTCGGCCAGCTCCTCTGCCTCATGCGCCTCCTCCCTGCGGACCGCCACGGTCGACCCTCTTCCTTTGCCTCGGTGGTCCCTCAACCGTCTGCTGCTCCTCGGCACGGCGGGTCGGGCAGTCACGAGCCATGTGGCCCTGCCCGCCGCACGAGTAGCACTGCCTGCCTCTCGAAAGACTGGCTCCTTGATGTTTGCCCCGCACAGCTGAGCCAGTGTCCTGAGGTCGTCTGCCTGAAGGTCTGGTCTGCCTGGACCCCAGAGTCATCCGTCGACTGCCTGCTGCAGATGACTCTGCCACGTGCCGCCCTGCGGTGGGTCTCGGCGCTGGTGTAGACTCGGCAAGGAAGCTCTCGATCAAAAGGGCCCTCTCCAGTACTCCTGTCTGTGTCGGTATGCTGAGGGAGATCAGTGATGCCCTGATCTCGTGTCTCAAACCCTGCTCGAAGGTCCGGGCACGGAAGAATGGGTCCCGTACCATGTCGGTCAAGTAGCGCGAGAGATCAGTATATCTCGCCGAGTACTGAGCGACTGTCATGCTGCCCTGCCGCAGCTGAAGAAGCTCCTGGATACGCACCGCACGAAGGGTGGCTGGGACGAACTCCGAGCGGAAGAGGCTCTCAAAGTCTGTCCATAGAAGAGATGCCTCATCGTGCACCTAAAGCATCAAGCTCCACCATCGTCCTGCTGCTGCGTGTAGTAGGCTCGCAGCGAGGATCACCATGAGGTCTGCTGGTGTCCTCACTAGCCTAAACACACGTACCACTGCCTCCAGCCAGTCCTCGGCTGCCTGGGGATCCGTCTCCCCGCGAAAACTGGGTGGTCGCTGGAGCTGAAACTCATGCAGTGCGCTGAGGCGACGTGCATCGTCAGCGGCTGGTGCTGGAAGTATCGGTGGCTCGGAGAGTAGAGCTACCGCCGGTGCCACTGCTGACAGAGGGCCCTGCACTGAGGCCTCGTCGCTCGGTGGGCTGTCGTCACACTCGACTCTCAGAAACCTAGCTGGATGCCGTCGTGGGGCCATCCTGAAAAGGAAACAGGTGCGCCACGGTCAGAACAGTATACCTGGTGAACTGATATAAAGTAATCACAAAAAAAAACTTTGAAACACACACGCAATCAATGTTTTCGTGCATTAAGTCAGAAATCAGAAGTCAGGGTCCTGGTGTACAGATACGTCGGCCGCAGCACCAACACTGGACTCCCTGGACTGATAAACACACTCAATACGCTAAACATTATTTCTTCACATAGAAAAGATCAGAGTTCGCGGTAGAACTGAACTCCTATGATACCAATTTGTCACGACCCGCCCTCGGGGCCCGTGCCGTGACTACCCCAAGCCCGCCTTCCATAGGCCAGGGGCTGGCGACTAGAACCAAGGCGCAAATCCCAGTAAAAAGGGAAGGCATTGCCTTTGAAAAGTAAACAAACACCACATAGTGAGCAAGCAGAAAGTAAACACTAAGTGAAAACAGAGTACAACTGAAAGTGAGGAATGTAAATGGGCCAGTATACAAACCCAAACTGAAAGTAAAGTACAACTCGAAAGGGAAACACATCAATTGTAAAGTAAAGGCCGCTACTCCGAGTTGTCCACTAGAAATCCCACCTGAAGGGTGGGTACAGATAGCTCCACTGCTCCTCGGGTCCCGCCGTCCGCTCCGAACACGTCCCGCCCAGTGGTCCACCTCCAGGTACCGTCCTGCTCTGCAAGCCTCAGCCAAGATCAACGCTGTCCGTCGTCTGAAACCAACACAACGTAGTGCGGGCATAGCCCGTGCAGGGGTGAGTATAAGCTACTCAGTAGGGACCTCGAGACCCCTGAAGGTCTCCCAAAATCCACAAAGGATAAACCACAAAGGTGAGATACAAACACGAAGTAACAACCGAAACTGCTTAGGTATATGCTCATACATATACCTAAGTCATCAATTCCAATACGCTCCAACCTCCGAGCCCAAGTACAACTCAGTCCACACACGAAAGTATACGTATTCCACACAGGAAAGAAAAACGAATCCCACACAGGATAGCACAACACAATCCACACAGGAAAGTAACAGGATTCAGCTCACACATGTATACTTCTTCGAAAGACGATAAAGATGATCTCTGATCCATCTAAGTCGTCGGATCCACGAAGGATCGATAGGTAACTAACCCCCGCAAAGACCCACACAGGATCGGGCCCACACAGGACCTGTAGGCGCTGGTTCACACAGGACCATTGAGCGCAATGACCCACACAGGATCGGGCCCACATAGGACCTGTAGCACTGATCCATGTAGGATCGTTGAGTGCTGTAGTCGTCGTCGTCGAATCCACTAAGGATCTCTGTACTGTCCTCGTCGCAGTCACAGTAGTAGTAGCAGTAGCTGTAGTAGTCACAGTCGCAGCCAGCACTAGGGTTCCCGCACACAGCAAGCTCATTCGGGAGGGTCCGCTCCACGAGCCGAGAGGCTGATACATCAACTGTCACAAAGTCCAGAGTTGATGTATCCAAAAGTTCCGTATCGGCAATAGGAACTCAACGCAACAAACGGTGCGTCGATCAGACGCCCGGTCTGAGAGTTATTGGCTTTTTCGTCCCAGGGGCCCGGTTGGTTTTTAAAGAAAAACCAACCCGAATGTACTCCACCTGCGTCTAAACCTCGGGTGGGGAATGCCAAAAGATCTGTCTCACTAAGAGGAACACAACAAAGCTGACGGCACGTCAATTGGACGTCCGTAGCTCAAGATATGAGTGTTTCCGCTCTGAGGGCCCGGTTGGTTTCGTGATCGAACCAACCCGAACGAACTCAAAGTATTCCGAAACTCTGAGTGTGATATACCGAATCAACCGTCTCGATCCAAGGATCACATTTCCGCTGATGGTTCATCAATCGGAGGTCCGTGGCTCAAGTTATGGCCAAAAGACCGAAGTTGTTTCGAAAACGGGGGGGGTCCGGGTCCGGGCCAACCCGGCCCGACCCCCCCTGGGTCGACCCGAACCGGGTCGACCCGGCCCGGCCGGCTGCGCGGCGACGCGGTCCGGTACGGCGGCACGACCTTGCCGGCGACGACGCGGCCTGGCGCCGCTCGGTACCACGCGCGGGGGGCAAGGCCCCCGCTTCTTCTTAGGTGGCAGCGCGGCTTTTAGCCGCGGCTTTGGAGAAACCGGCCCCCCTCGTGGGGGCCTGCCTTGAGGGAAACGGGGGGGGGGGGGGGGGGCGCCTGCCCCCCTTTATGAAACCGGCCCCCCTTTATTATGGGGGGCCAAAATAACTGCCTGGGGGAATTTAATTCCCCCGGTTTAGCACTGTCCCGGCCAGCCCGACCTGGCCGGTCGGCTTCCTCTCAACAGGACCGGCATGGGCCGGTCCTCTTCCTTTTTCCGGCACCGGCGGCGCGGCTGGCCGCCGGTCATCACATCCCGCCGCGGCCCGGAACCGGTCGCGGCTTTCGTCGTCCGGCACGGTGCGTCGGCACCGTGCCCTTCCGCAGCGGCCCCGCTCCGGCCGCAGCGCCTTCAACTCTCTTCGACGTGGCGCGACAGCGTCGCGTTCATGATGATCCATCCACGGCGCGGCGCAACGGCGCCGCGCAATACATCCGTGCGAATTCCCGCGTGGTGTGACGGCACCACGCCATCTCGTTCATCCACAAGAAAATAATAATAATCAAGAACAAGGGAGGGGGAATTCGGTCGTGTTTGTGCGGTCCGACCCCCCCTCTCATTAGACGATAACACATAAATAATTATCCTCACGTTTGTCATGCTAGAACCAAGAACGAGAATAAATAAATAATCTACAACAACCCCTACCTTGGTTTCAAGATCGATGATCGTCAACGACCCGCGGAAGACAACGTCGCGGAGGTCGGGCGTCACGGTAATCGTTCGTCAAATCTGTTGACGAAGAGGTACGTCCGAAGAGGTAGGTCATTGGCGAATCTTCGTAAGCCGACAAAGGAAGTCCGAGGAGGAAGCGGCGTTCCCTTTTCTTGACACGGAAGACGTCGTCGATCTTCGGAAACAACCGGCTACGAAGAAGAGAGGAGCGGCGTTCTTCGTCGGAGCTCGAAGGTTCTTCGCATTCTTCGTCAAGCTTGAAGAAGAAGAAGAAGAAGGCTTCAAAATCTCTCAAGAGGCTAGAGAATTCTAACCAAATAAAATAAGCTAAGGGATTATTTTATTTACTCAACCAAACCTTTTGAAATTCAATGGTTTGAAAAAAAAATATACAACTCAACCCATTTAATAAGCTAAGTTGTCAAGTTCATTTAAAAGGGCAGTTATAGGGGATTTTTGAGAGAAGATGAGTAGTTGGGGTTCGTGTGGGCCCCACCACACTTAATCCTCCCAAGGGAGGTTAAGTGGATGTGGGTCCCACCTTTAACTCCCTTTGGGAGAAGTTAACCAACAAAAAAAAAGTGTTTCCACATTTTTATTTAACTTCTTATAATTTCTCCCAAAACTAACTCTCGTCTCGCATAAAACGCAACCTCGGAAAAGGTATCTTTAAGCGAATAACGGCGCTATGAGTTTATCGGTGTCCTCAGATTTCAATTCCGAGCACCGGATCAAAATTTAGAAATTCCCGCTCGTTCGTTCACTGAACGTACCCGAGCCAAACTTCAGAAATTGATTCCGGGCACTCCGGGCCTCGGAATGAGGTGCCGTCAGAAACAGCGTTCTTGTAAAATTCCAAATAAAATTAAGAAAAAATTTCCATTGAATTTGAAGGGTCTTTACATGTACCCCATGTGGATATTCTGATTTATGATCCCCCGAATGGTAAAATGTTTGATGACAATCGTTATAAGATAAAATAATTTAGAGAATAAATCCCAAAATATGAAACTATAGAGGGGTTAATTAAGCCGATGTATGACCATGAAAACACATTAATAATTAGGGATCTATGTGAAGTTAACTAATTTAAACAAATCACCTTCTAGGAGAAAACCCAGTTTTTATATTGCTATAATTTTTTTCTATGTTTTTTATATTTAAAATAAAAATAATGTGTTTAAATAAAATAAGTCTGCTAAAAAAATATCCAAAAGGTTTAGATGTATTTAAAATATGGAAACACCAATTGTGGGACTCAAACTCGCATCCTGAGTGTGATAATGGAGTGTTTTTTCCAGAAATATGACTTAATGACCCTAATATTTAGAATGGAAGTAACCCAATTTTAATTATTATATTCATTATTAATAAATGGTGTTATATAATAATATAAACATTGAATTTTTCATTATAGATAGTTATATAGTCTACCAAATTAAAAATATGGTTACACATTATAAACATTGATAATATAGTCATTTTATAAGGTCCAATAATATTAGTATATTAACCATTCTGACAAATTCCAATTTACAAAGACAAAAGAAGTGATATCATCAATCAGTTGGATCATACCCAACGTAGCCCATTTATCAAGGCTTTTGATGGTGATGTCATCACTGAGAATTTTTCATGATCACGGAAAATCAAATATTCAACAACTAAAGAATTAGAAAAAATTAGATTTTTAGATAAGTTCAGCATCATCAAGATCATATCCCAATCCATGTTTACTGATTCACCCTTATAAAATCTCACTCTCTCACACCATACCATTAGATAATTTTCTTGTATAATAAAGCAGTATGTATTTGTACCCTAAAAAGAAAATTTTTCTTTTTTATTTTAATTATAGAATAATTATATTAATTTCATTTTTTCTATAGATTTTTAAATGATTAGATAATGAGTTTGATAAAAATTATATTTTGATACGATGAAACACACAATTTATTTTTACAAAATATATATTTTCAATAAAGAAATAATTATTAATTAATTTAATAATTTTTTAAATAAATTAAATTTTAATATAATATCATTATTAAATAATTCTTACTAAATATAACTTATAGAAAAATTTTATGATGTCAAATATAATTTCTATAAGGGTTATAAAATATTTTTTGTCAAAATAATCATTATTTTTTCATTAAATGTTGATTTTCTATTTCAAAGTAAAAATTATTATATTTAGAAATTTTTTAATAAATAAAATTTACAATAATCACATTAAAATTATCCAAAAGTGATTTTTTCATAATTCTCTAAGACATTAAAATTTTTGGTTGAAAAATAAATACGGTCTAAATTTATAGTATAGATTATGACATCATAAAAGACCTAAAATGTTTTAATGAATACTATAAAGTGTATCCATGAAAAAGATATGTTTCCAATTTAATATAATGTGTTCTTGAATTAATTTTATGAATTTTATAAACATTTAATGAATCCTCTAAAACCTATATTATTTTTTAAGGTTTAAGAATCAATCCTTTAAAAATGTGACTCGCTTACACATCACAAAGGGTAATATGTTAAGAATTTTTGTTCATCACCTGACAAAATAATTAAATCTACAACAATTTGGTAGAACCCATGGATAAAAACCATGATTTGGTATGTGGTTTTGATCAATTTATCATATTGAGTCCAAAACCAAACATTGAAGATTAGTAAATAATTCCCTTGTCTTAGTAATATAGACCCACCGAACCTCCTATCACTCTTCACTCTAAACACTATGAGAACTGTTTTACTCTTCCCTACCACTATATATACCTCCTATGGTGACCCCAATCTCTTAAGAAAATTCAACCATGTTTTTATAATCACCCTCTCAATGGTTGGGATCCTCTCCTTCTCTTCGTTATTCAAACACCTTCTTTATATTATTTATTTATTATTCAATTTTCTTATAATGTAATATGTTTTCACACATTCCTATTAATATAATTTTTATTTCAAGGTGATTTGATACCAATTTTACTCTAATTTGAACCTTCTATGAATATTTATGTACCCTCATTATGTTTCTATAAGGATCTTATGATCATTCATTCCATTTATTTTTGTAATGTATATTCGTACCCATATCTACTCAAAGGTATTAACCTAGATGTAAATCCACTTAATTGATTGGATAATTCCATGTATGTAACCCACAAACTTTAATTATTATGTTAAAAGTAATGAAATTTGTTTTTTATTGTATGACCTATGTGGAACAGTTATTGATGTACATGATATGAATGTGAGACGTGGCCCTAGAATTATATATCCCTCCAATGAATTGGGTAATTTTTATATCTCATTAGATTCCATTTATGTTGAAAGGGAGGTAATAATAAGCACATTATATTATGGTTTCTTGGTTTTAGAACTTAATTTATTCTTACAAATTCATGTTTTATGTTGGTCCAACATTCCTGGGTTTCCTTCATGTTATCATCATATATCATGCTTCAATACCCATATTTATGATTATCACCCCTTCTATATATCACTAATATTACTATTGAATCACATTTATTACAATTTTCATGTTTTGATTTGATTATTCCATTACTAGTATTTAAATCTCACATTACTATTATGTACGTTCCAATGTTATTCCATGCAATTTTAGAAGATCAAGGAAATTTAGGGAACATTATAGAGTATTTTATATATCATTATATTTCTATTTTGAGTTTTTATTATATATACATGATTAATCATATTCACTAAGACTCATGATCTTATAGGGTTTTATTGAGTGTATCTTTAATCACAAAATAATTAACTAATGATTATTGAGGTTATGTGTTGTCATAGTTTCTATAAAAGAAAATAATAGTTTTTTTTGGGTTTTGGATAAGAAAAATATAGTGAAAGCCTTTGGGATAATAATAAACGTAGAAAACCATCCAAAAGATTTTATAAATTACAATTTAATTAGTATTCAGGAAAATGTATCCTTTTCTGAATAATACACGTAGATATGGCTCTAGAACAGTTGTATATTGGGGTAGTAACCTCGAAATAGTGCATTTAGCAAGAATCTATCACCACTTAATGCATTACAATGGGACCTACAATACACTTGGTTAGACACTCATGGGATATAAAATTTGGTAAATTCAAAAGCTTATTATAAAACATTAATAATGAAATTTTAATTCCAAATAAGTTTTATTCAGGAAGGAAAACATAGAAAACATTGATTGAATCCTAGAAATTCATATGTTATAGAATTTATATCATTTATGATTTATCCCATTAATGTTCATTGTTTCCACTTTTAAGTGTTTAGTAGTATAAATTATCATACCAAAATCTATTTTAGATGAATGTAATAATGATAATGAGAATTAAATAGTGAAATGTGGGGTTATTATCCATTCATGAACATTAAATGTCATATATTTATCTGATATATGCATTGATTCATATTTTTAATGTTTAGTAGACATATTTAAACACCATTTCATAAAATGGAAGTAGTTTTATTGGTGAAGATGATATATCTTCATATATTTGTAACCCAAGAATATAACACATCCATATGAAATATTTGCTGTATAATTTCCAAGAAAATCTAATGAAACTACCTTTATATAGATTTGATGAAATTATGGGTATGGATTTCTTTTCTATATATAGAGCCCACCTAAATTTTTAGAGATGAAAATCACCATCGGTATTGTGAATCATCCTATAATTCTATACAAGAGAAAGGATGATAGTGAATATCTTTTATTATAATTTTCTCAATTATGTATATTATTTCTATTTTTAATGTTTATCTTTCTCAAATGATTGGGACTATTGGAAATATCATCCTTGAAGACATTCCCATTTTAGGGGAATTCACTAATGTATTTTCTGATGAATTTCATGGTCTTCCTCAAAGTTGAGTTGTTGAGTTATCAATAAAACATAAATCCATATCTTTTCCAATATTCAAGATATGATTAGCCACTGGAATATGATGATATTCATTGTTTATTATATAATATTCATGTTCTTTATTAATCATATACACCATTATTAGTACATTTTACACTTTGAACATCATTTCACATCATGATTGCTATTATTTTTTAAAATGTACAATTACATGGTACATTTGTGAGGAAAATTTACAATATCCAATTGTCTTGATTTTAATTTCATATTTATTTTTCAGGTTTATCACTCCATTGGGAAAAATTCAAACTTTTTGTGCACTTGAAGATTCAAATTGGAAGACCACCAAATTGGGGCTTGAACCAACAACATTCGGGGCGAAGTGAGCTGGAAGGAAGCCCAATAAAAGTGCTGTAGAGGCCAGGATTCAAGCCCCAAGAGTCTCATAATCTTACTGGAGATATAATAAATCATGGGGAACATTTAGTTAAATAGTTTCCTAGGATAATTCAAACGTTTTAATGGAGTTACAGGCCTCCCAAGTTGAAGATGCAATTCTAGGCCAGATTCTGCGGCCCAGAAAAACATCCCACGATTTAAATCATATCTCGCGAACGACTTATTATTTTTGGCTTATATTTTATAGTCTATTAGAGGAAATTTGTGGATTTATTTATGTCTTGTATGGAGCACTCAAATTCAGCTTTATTTAAGGTTCGTTCGGTGCGTCTTTCTGGTAGATGAAAGCTGGATGCCACTTCGGGGAATGAATTGAAAAGTCACATCTCCATTAATTGTCCACCCACCTTTCCCAAACACAATTAATAAATGGAACATGGTTTGATGGGGGCTCAGCCAAAGACTTCCAAAATGCCTATTTAAGGCATTAGTGGTGGAGTATTTGAAGGATCAAGGAGCTTTTTATAAATTTTAATGTTGTTATGCCAAATTGCCTTTGTAACGTTCTTCTTTCACATGTAAGTTGTTTTAATCACCTTAGATTTCATTAAAATTTATTCTTCTTATATTTTTCTATTTTCTTCACTTCAGATTGATACTTTTTCCACATGGTGTGATATTATTCACACCAGTACTTGTGAATTTATTCACACAACAATGGATTGATTGTTTCATTTTTTTAATTTTCTTCTTCAATCCTGCTTCTTTAAGTCAACTTCCTGCTACCATTTATTTAATAGCATACATAGAGGTCTAACCCCTTATGGGTTAGTACAAAGGAGTTTCATGGGGAAGAGTGGATGTTATTTTATGATCATAAATTCTGTAATCATTTCATTATTTTAATATTTCCATTTGATGATTTATTTTCATGTTCATCTTCACCAACTTTAACAATGACACATTTCGAGTGCTAGTACGATCCAATTCCTTGGAGTGATCATTAAATCGATCCTCTAAGTGCATTGGAGATTATCCTTGGAATTTTTTAGGGATTAAATTGCTTAATGATGTTATGGAATAATATCATTTTGTTGATACGTCTTGAATTAGTGAAACAAATGTTATAAGAAAATAAATACATCCAATCTAACCCTAGTTACATCTTAGGATCAAATCATCTCCATTAATTGTTTTAGACTAAGTAATTGTTTGTTTTAATGTATTTTCTTTAAATTAAATCAGTAGTTATTCCAATCAAATTAATCCAAACAGTTGGCCACTCCATAGCCAAATCCTTCCAAATCAGAGTGTTTCTAGGTTTCTTCTTCAGTCCCTGTGGATTTGACCCCGACCTGTACTACAACAACCGCATACCTATAGGGTAAATTTGGGTGCAACCAAATTTTGGCACCATTTCCAGGGACCCATGTAAGTTATCTTAGACGCTATCATCCTTTTCACACCCCATGTTCTCTATTCTCACCCCCATATCTCTTATCTTTACCCCTTTATGTTTGTGTGTGTAATGAGAATCTCGAATCCAACTTTCTATCTTCTCCAATGGAGTATCTTCCAAATTATCATGTCATGAACCCATGCCAGAATCAAATGGAATATCAATATTGGGAATTTTCTAAATTAGAAAATTTCTTTTATCAACCCTTGAATGATTACCCCGCACCCGATAAGACGAACAATCAATGGGATAATGAATGTTTAAATGATCAATTTCCTTCCATCTAAAGGATGATTGAAGAGTCAAATATTAGTGAAGTCCATAATGCTCAACCTCCCATCCTATCCGTTCCTCATTCATTTCGTGAACAATTGTGTAATCAAATGGAGATAATGAATTATGAGGGTTCATCTTTGAGGTAAGAACTACAAAACATTAAAACATGTGAAGAACCCACTTTAGAGTCTAGGAAATCAGAGTTAGATAATGAATTGAATTGGTCAAGTAATGTCGAAAGTCAAGATAAAGAGTTTTTAAATCATGACGAAATTGATTTTTTGAATTCAAAAGATAATAACATGACATTATGGATTGAGTTTCCTGAACATGTCTCCATTAGTGATTTTTTAGGACCACAGATCACTGAAAAATTTGGAGAAATCCCAAACATTGAACCCATACCTACTCCTAGAATTAAAATGGAACATTTTTGGGAAAAAAATATTTTTATAAGGAACCAATTCATTCTAAATTTTTTGGAGACGAAACTGATTTTCCTTCAAATTACAAATATTCTTTAGGAAATTTCAATCAACCTGAACTCAAAATCATTGTCCTTCCTTCCCCACTTGAGTATCCCATCATTTTTTAAAGGCACGATCTTGGGGTTTTCATTCATCCATCTCAAGAAACCCAAATGGCGGGTTGATCTTTGATTTATTAGGAAATACTACAGAAGAAAAAAGGTCGACCATTTCTGATACTCCTTGCATTCTCCCATTCATTTTAAAAAATAGGATTGTTCATGAATCAAATTAAAAAACATCTTATAAATCACAAATGAGAATCATTATCAATCATGTTAAAGTGGGGAAATATGGGGTCCTTAAAATCTTGAAAGTTGTTATTGGGTAAGTTAGGGGTCCATGTCGAGCTAGAGAAGTTAAAAAAAAAGCACTGCACGGGAGGAAACCCGTTGTTTTCATGTTTTATTTTATTTAATTAGTAATTCAAACTGTTGACCTGTACTTATTTTATGAGTAAGGATGGGTATGAAAGGGGAGCACCATATTCATTTGTGTCACACGGTGTGATCCCTGAGTACTACCTTACCCAGAAAATTTAGAGAAGACAATTTATCATCAGTTTGTTTTATTTTATTTATGTTTTTGTTAGGTTAAACAAATTAGACTGTTGACATGTTTTTATTTTATGATTATGGATGGGTATGAAAGGGGAGTACCATATTCATCCTTGTTATGTTGTGTGATCCCTAAGTAATAACTTACCCATTTATTTAAAATAAGACAATGTATCATTATTTTGATTTTAAAAAAACAAAAAAAAAATAGGGAAAACCATAAAAATGATGATACTTGGAAATAAATAAATCGTTGTGTTGTTATTTTTTTGACTGGTTTTTTCTTCTTTGTATGGTTTATGGACTATTTTGGTTGTTACATGTTTAATCAAAGTGGTGCCTACATCCCCCAAGAGATCAAAATAGTAATATGGAGCATCATGAACTTCAACTAATAAAACCAGGTGAATTTTTTCCATGTTTATCATTTTCAATTTCCTGTATGAACTCCTATCCTACCCCCCTTATAACTTTTCATTTCTTTAATCACTGGGGAAAGTGTTATTCTATGTTGGGGGGAGATAAAATAAAATCATTGATATAGTTTTCATCATAAAATGTGTGGAAGGAAAATTTTCAAAAACCTTGAACATGATAATACACATTGAAAACTCTGAAATTGGATATCAAAGAATTTCTCACCCCTTGATTCTGATTTTAATGAATTTTTAGGTTCATGTGCATAGATTTTGAAAAGTGTGGTTGTCTGATGTCATTTTTCACTGTTATATTTTCATCCATTTAATAAAAAAACACAATACACATCCACCAGATTGTGGGGTTTTATTTTGAGTTCCTAGGGATCCATAATAAATTTCATAGGGTTGGTGATCATTTTAATTTTAACATGATTATTAAAAAAATTCAATTGTACGTTGAGAAGTGAATTGACCTAATGTGTGGCTTTCGGCAATTGGGGATCGTGACTCCACAGTTTTCTGGCCCAGAGTTAGGCATTTTATCTCTATTTGTGCTAATTTGAATTTGTTTATGTTTGAGTTAACTCGAGATGATGCCTGAGTATGTGATCTTCACTTGGTGTCGAAAGGTCTTTGAGCCTGAGAGTCATTGATAAAGTATTGCTACATGGGTTTACTTGATTGAGTTCAATTTCAATTACCATGGAAAAATTGCAAAAATAAAAATAAAAACAAAAAAAGAATATATATATATATATATATATAAAAGAATAAATAAATGAATACTTATTTTAATATTAAAATTTCATTCCTCCTAGCGCTTCTATCATTTCTCCCTTTGAATGAAGATAAACCCCCATGTCTATTGTGATGCACAACACTTCGTCATGCTTAATTTAAATTGGATGAAATATGACAGTGAATTTGAACAAAGGAATGGGCTTGGGCTTGGGTTATGCCTCTGGACATAGCTTGTTTTAAATAATTTTGATGGGTTTCATTTTTTTTGTATAAGGGGCTTTAGGTGAGCAATGTGTATTAAAATGTTTTTGGAAAAGAGAATTCAAATTTCATATTTTTGAGATATATTTTTCTGGATAGTAGAAAAACTCAAGTTGGGGGGTGTGATTAGCCACTAGAAGAGTATGATATTAATTGTTTTTAATATAATATTCATGTGCTTTATTAATCATATACACCATTATTAGTGAATTTTACACTTTCAACATCATTTCACATCATGATTGCAATTCTTTCTTTAAATGCACTATTACATGGTACATTTGTGAGCACAATTTACAATAGAAAATTTTCTTGATTTTAATTTCATATTTAATTTTCATGTTTCTCACTCCATTGGGAAAAATTCATACTTTTGGTGCACTTGAATATTCAAAATGGAATACCACCAAAGTGGGCCTTGAACCAACAACTTTCTGGGCGAAGTGAGTTGGACAGCGGCCCAATAAAAGTACTATAGTGGACCAGATTCAAACTAAAGGAGTCTCAATATTTTAATGAAGATTGAAGACATCATGAGGAACATTTCATTAAATAGTTTTCCAAGCTAATGCAAACGTTTTAATGGAGTTACAGGCAGCCCAAGTTGAAGACGCAATTCTGGGCAGATTCTGTAGCCCTGAAAAACAGCCCACCATTTAAATCATATCACGCGAATGGATTATTATTTTGGGATGAACAATTACTAGATATTAGGAGCCATCCAGGGCTTAATTTAATTCTTCTATGGCCTATTAAAATTTGGCCTTCTAGAAGGTCCGTTCGGTGCGTCTTTCGGGTGGATACAAGATGGATGCCACTTCGGGGAAAAAATTGAAAAGCCACATCTTCATTAAATTTCCACCCAACATTCCCCAAAACAATTAATTATAGGTACATGGGATGATGGGGACTCAGCCTAATACTTCCAAAATTCCTATTTAAGGTAGTAGTGGTGGAGTATTTTAAGGATCTTGGAACTTTGTTTTGATTGTAATGTTGTTATGCCAAATTTCCTTTGTAACGTTCTTCTTTCGCATGTAAGTTGTTTGAATCACCATAGTTATCTATAATAAATCTTCTTCTTCTATTTTATTGTTCATCTTATTTTCACACTGATACCATTTCCCCAAGGTGTGATCTGATTCACACCAGAACTTGTGAATTTATTTACCCAACGGTGGAGTGATCATTTCATTGTTTTATTTTTCTTCTTCAATCCTGCTTCTTTAAGTCGACTTCCCACTTCCATTTATTGAATAGCATAAATGGAGGGATAACCCCTTATGGGTTGGTCCTAGGGAGTTTCATGGGGAATATTGGATGTTATTTTATGATCTTAAATTCTTTAATAATTTCATTTTTTTCAATATTTCCATTTGATGATTTATATTCTTCTTCATCTTCGCCAACTTTAACAATGACACATTTCAAGTGCTAGTACAATACAATTCCTTGGAGTGATCATTAAATTGACCCTCTAGGTGCATTGATGATTAGCATTTGAATTGTGTAGGGATTAAATTCGTGAATGATGTTAGGGAATTATATGATTTTTTGGATCCGTCTTCAATTAGTGAAAAGAATGTTATAAGAAAATAAATACATCCAATCTGACCCTAGTAACAACTTAGGATCAACTCGTCTCCATTAATTGTTTTTAACTAAGTAATAGTTTGTTTTTATTTATTTTATATAAATAAAATAATTAGTTATTCAAATAGAATCAATCCGAACTATTTGGCCACTCCATAGCGAAATCCTACCAAAATCAGAGTGTTTCTAGGTTTCTTCTTCGGTCCCTGTGGATTTGACCCCTACCTGTACTACAACGACCGCATACATGTAGGGTAAATTTGGGTGCAACCAAATTTTTGCGTCATTTCTGGGGAACCAAGTAAGTTATCTTAGACACTATCATCCTTTTCTCACCCCACATTCTCTATTCTCACCCCCCATATCTCTTATCTTTACCCCTTTCTATTTGTGTGTGTCCTGGGAATCTAGAATCCAACTTTCTATCTTCTCCAATGGAGTATCTTCCAAATTATCATGTAAAAAACTCATGCTGGAATCAAATGGAATATCAATATTGGGAACCCCCTAAATGAAAAAATTTCTTTGATCACCCCTTGATTGATTACCCTACACCCGATAAGATGTACAATCAATGGGATAATGATTGTTTAAATGATCGATATCCTTCCCACTCAATGATGATTGAAGAGTCCAATATTAGTGAAGTCCATAATGTTCAACCTCCCATACTATCTGTTCCTTAATCATTTCATGAACAATTGTGTAATCAAATAGAGATAATGAATTTTTAGGTTTCATCTTTGAGGTTAGAACTACAAAACATTAAAACATAGGAAGAAACCACTTTAGAGTTTGGGAAATTAGAGTCAGATAATGAAGTTAATTGGTCAAGTAATGTTGAAATTCAAGCGGAGGAGTGTTTTAATTAGATGGAAATTTATTTTTTGAAATCAAAAGATAATAACTTGACATCAGGGATTGAGATTCTTGAACATGGCTCCATTAGTGAATGTTTTGGACCACTAATCACTGAACAATTGGTATAAATCCCAAACATTTATCCCATTCCTACTCCTAGAATTAAAATAAACACTTTTTGGGATAAAACTTATTTTTATAAGGAACCAATTCATTATAATGTTTTTGGAGAAGAAACTGATTTTCATTCAAATTACCAATCATCTTTATAAAATTTCAATTAACCTCAACTCAAAATCTTTTTTGCTTCCTTCCCACTCGATTATCCCATCATTTGTGATAGGAAAGATCTTGGGTTTTTCATTCATTCATCTCATGAAACCCAAAATGAGGGGTTGATCTTTGATTTATTAGGAAAGACTACAAAAGAAAAAAGGTCAACCATTTCTGATACTCTGTGGATTCTCCCATTCATTTTAGAAAATAGGATTTTTCATGAATCAAATTCAAAAACTTCTTACTAATCACAAGGGAGAATCATTCTTAATCATGTTTAAGTGGATAAATATGGGGTCATTAAAATTGTGAAAGTTGGTATTAGGTAAGTTAGAGGTCCATGTCGAGCAAGCGATGTTAAACAAAAGTGCTTCACGGGATGTAACCAGTGGTTTTCATGTTTTATTTTATTTAATTAGTACTTCAGACTATTAACTTATTCTTATTTTATGAGTGAGGGTGGGTATGAAATGGGAACACCATATTCATCTCTGTCACACAGTGTGATCGCTATGCAATACCTTACCCATAGAATTTTGAGAAGACAATGTATCATCAGTTTGATTTATTTTATTTATGTTTTTGTTAGGTTGAAAAAATTAGACTGTTGACCTGTTCTTCTTTTATGAGTATGGATGGGTTTGAAAGTGGAGCACCGTATTCATCCATGTCACGCAGTGTGATCCCTGAGTAATACCTTACACAGAAATTTATAATAAGACAATGTATCATTTGTTTTAATTAAAAAAAACAAAAAAAGGGAAAATCATAAAAATGATGATACATGGAATTAAATAAATCGTTGTGTTGTTTGTTTTGTCTGGTTTGTTATTCTTTGTATGGTTCAGGGACAATTTTGGTTGATACATGTTCAATCAAGGAGGTGACTACATCCTCCAAGAGATCAAAGGAGTAATCTGGAGCATCATGAACTTCCACTTCAAAAATCATGTGTATTTGTTTCATGTTTATTATTTTCAATTTCCTCTTTGAACTCCTCTCCTACCCCCATTATAACTTATCTTTTCTTTAGACACTGGGGATAGTGTTATTCTATGTTGGGGGAGATAAAATAGAATCATTGATTTTGTTTTCATCATAAAATGTTTGGAAGGAATGTTTTCATAAACCATGAACATGATAATACACATTGCAAACTATGAAATTTGATTTCAAATAATATCACATTCCTTGATTCTGATTTTAATGAAAATTTAGGTTCATGTGCATAGATTTTGGAATGTGCAGTTGTTCGATGTGATATTTCACTGTTATATTTTCATCCATTTAATAAAAAAACACAATGCATGTCCCCGAGATTGTTGGGTTTTATTTTGAGTTGTTGGGGATCCATAATAAATTGCATAGGGTTGGTGATCATTTTTATTTTAACATGAGTATTCATAAAACAATTGCGCGTAGAGAAATTAATTGACCTAATGTGTGGCTTTTGGTACTTGGGGATCGTGACTCCATAGTTTTATATCCCAAATATGGGCATTTTATCCCTATTTGTGGTAATTTGAATATTTTTGATTGAGTTAACTCGAGTTGATGCCCAAGTATGTGAGCTTCACTTGGTTCCCTAAGGTCTTTGAGCCTGGGAGTCATCGGAAAAGTCTTGCTACATGGGTTTACTTGATTGAGTTCAATTTCAATTACCTTGGAAAAATTTAAAAAAAAACAACATAAAAGAAAAATAAAAAATACAAAAAATTAAAAAGAAACAAATGAATACTTATTTTATTATTAAAATTTCATTCCTCCTAGCACTTCTATCTTTACTCCCTTTTAATGAAGATAAATCCATATGTCTATTGTGATACACAACACCTTTTCATGCTTAATTGAAATTGGATGAAATAATGCGATGAATTTGAACAAAGGAATGGGCATGGTCTTGGGCTATGCCTATGGACTTAGTTTTTTTAAATGATTTTTATGAGTTTTATTTAGTTTTTTTAGAAGGTATTTGGGTGGGAAATGTGTATTAAATTGTTTTTGGAAAAGAGAATTTAAATTTCATATTTTTGAGACATATTATTCTTCGGACTAGAAAAACTAAATTTGGGGGTGTGATTAGCCACTAGAAGAGGATGATATACATTGTTTATAATATAATATTCATGTTCTTTATTAATTATATACACCATTATTAGTGCATTTTACACTTTGAACATCATTTCACACCATGATTGAAATTATTTATTAAAATGCACTATTACATGGTACATTTGTGAGCACAATTTACAATATCCAATTTTCTTGATTTTAATTTCATATTTAACTTTCAGGTATCTCACTCCATTGGGAACAATTCATAATTTTGGTTCACTTGAAGATTCAAATTGGTAGACTACCAAAGTGGGCCTTGAACCAACAACATTCTGGGCGAAGTGAGCTGGACAACAGCCCAATAAAAGTCTTGTAGTGGCCAGGATTCAATCCCAAAGAGTCTCAAACTCTAACTGGAGATAGAAGACATCATAGAGAACACTTCATTAAATAAATGCCTAGGAAAATTCAAATGTTTTAAAGGAGTTATAGGAGGCCCAAGTTAATGATGCAATTCTGGGCCAGATTCTGCGGCCCAGAAACACAACCCACCAATTAAATCATATCTCGCGAAAGAATTATTATTTTGGGCTGCAATTTTACATAATGTTAGGGGACATCCTGTGATTCATTTAAGTACTCTATGGCCCACCAAAATTCCTCTTTTTAGAAGGTCTTTTGCTGCGCATCGTTCTGGTAGATGCAATCTGGATGCCACTTCGGGGCACGAATTGAAAAGTGACATCTCTAATAATTATCCACCCAACATTCCCCAAAACAATTAATTAAAGGAACATGGGATGATGGGGCCTTGGCCAAAGACTTCAAAAATTCTTATTTAAATTAGTATTGGGGGATTATTTGAAGGATCTTGGTGCTTTTTTTGATTGTAATGTTTTTATGCCAAATTGCCTTTGTAACATTCATATTTCGCGCGTAAGTTGTTTGAATCACCTTAGTTTTCAATAAAAGTTCTTCTTCTTCCCTTTTTATGTTATTCTACTTTTCACATTGATACCATTTCCCCAAGTTGTGATCTTATTCAGACCATCACTTGTGAATTTATTCACACAACGGTGGAGTGATCATTTCATTGTTTTATTTTTCTTCTTCAATCCTGCTTCTTTAAGTCAACTTCCTGCTTCCATTTATTAAATAGCATAAATGGAGGGATAACCCCTTATGGGTTGGTCCTAGGGAGTTTCATGAGGATTATTGGATTTTATTTTATGATCTTAAATTCTGTAATCATTTCATTATTTTAAGATTTCCATTTGATGATTTATTTTCTTCTTCGTCTTCGCCAACTTTAACAATGACACATTTCAGGTGCTAGTACGATCCAATACCTTAGAGTGATCATTAAATTGATCCTCTATGTGCATTGGTTATTAGCCTTGGAATTATGTAGGGATTAAATTGGTGAATGATGTTAAGGAATTATATCATTTTGTGGATACGTCTTGAATTAGTGAAATGAACGTTATAAGAAAATAAATACATCCAATCTAACCCTAGTAACAACTTATGATTAACTCATCTCCATTAATTGTTTTAGACTAAGTAATTGTTTGTTTTAATTTATTTTCTTTAAATTTAATCAGTAGTTATTCAAATCAAATAAATACAAATAGTTGGCCACACTATAACCAAATCTTTCCAAAATCAGAGTGTCTCTAGGTTTCTTCTTCAGTCCCTGTGGACTCGACCCCTACCTGTACTACAACGACCACATACCTGTAGGGTAAATTTGGGAGACAACAAGGCTCCACAAAAAATGGAAAAAAATTTACGTGAATAGTTTAAGAAAAACTATAGATGAATCTAGAGAAATCATTCCTACACCCAACTATTTCACTATGGGGTGCAGAAGTCCCCCTATATCAACTTGTGGGGTGGGTCAATCCCCCTTTAAAATGATTATCACAAGCTCAAAAAAATAAAAATAAATATAAAATATACATTTCTATGGATTAATGAAAATTTTGATCAGTGATGTGTAGCCCAACCCTTATCTAAGGTGGGTATTTGGTCAAGATATTATCATATAATGGTAAATATGGAAGATACCCCCAATATGACTTTTCATAAAATGTATAGGCAGCAAGTGTTCATAGTTGTTCAATTTATATTAAAAAATGCTTCAGATATCTTGGTATATGTACTCATTCAAGATGACCTAGTGACATACTATTTCTATTTCCAATAAAAGGTCCAATAGAAGAGGTACCAAACACACGATCTAGAATTGGCTTTTGTGATCTTCACATTGAGCATTTGGTAACATTATCCCTATAATGAAAATCATGAAATATATATGTCTCAAAAAACCATTATGTATTTATTAACACCAAATGAGATTAATATTCCCCCATAAAGTTTGTTAGAGTCTATCAAGAAATATGACTTTTCAACACATTACCTATTGGGAAGACCAAAATAGTGGCAGATGATGTAGGTGGAAAGGATTCTACAACCCTATCCAAGAAGTGGATTTAGTGGGATCCAATATTCTAAGACATGTAATGGATGATTATGAGAATATGAAATGGATATTAATACAACCTTGCACAAATAAATTATCAACCATCCACTCTTAAAAGGATCAAGGAGGCCCATAAAGATTATGATGTTCTACATCAAATGGTTGAAAATATTATGGTGTTCCACATTGCTAAAGAAAGAGTTATATGGATTGGAAAGTGGATATGTGTCCCATAAAAACAAGAACAGAATAGGTAGAATATGGATTATGTTCATGGTTTATCTTTCACAATTCATCTAGGAAGCACTAAAATGTATAAATATTTGAATAATAGATTTTTTTTGTAACATGAATCAAGAAATAGAATATTATTTACCTTGATGATTAGTATAAAAACAACTCAAGTTAGATCAAAATAAGTTTAGTTTTATAATGAAAACATTTCACATACAACTAAGGAAATGGTAAAACATAACCATGTATTCCATTTTAGTATTCAATATCTCCCCTAAAATAAATAATCTTATCTAGGTTGAAGTCGATTACCTTAAAAATCATGACATTTCATTATTATCTATTAATATTTCACAATCTAACAACTCATCATGATATAAATAAGATAAATCTTAATACTTCATGGAATTACACTCTCTATTTTACCTAATCATTGTTTGAGGTTTACCCTAAGTTCCAAAGAATCCTTCAACAAGTGTTGGATATATAGCTATATTTTGGTACATCTTATCTTAATCAAGAATATAGTTAGTCTAATTGAACCATTAAAACTATAGAAAATATATTGAGATCATATAAAATGGAATTCCATGGATGTTGGAATTAATACCATCCCCTACTAGTGTCCTCATTTAAAATAATTTTCCATTCTGGAATTCACGTGGGTCCTTATGAGGCACTATAAAAGATGAAATATTTGACTCCATCTTACTAGGATAATGTAAGAGAGTGGAATCTGATGATACATGGTCATATCCAATAGATAAATAATAATTTTTAAATTGCTAAATTTCATATCAAATCCACAAAAAGCCCACATAAAATATATGCAGACATCATCGACAAGACCAAGATTTTGAAGTCAACGAAAAATTGTTCCTTTGTATATTTTCGTGGAGGAAATTCATGAGGTTTTAGAAGATTGGGGATATTATTCAAAGATAAATCAGCCTCCTTGAGATCCTTGATCTCAATACAGTGGTGTCATATCAAATAGAAGTCCCAGCTAACAAATATCAAGTACATGATGTGTTCTATGTATCCATTCTGAGCAAGTAAATACCAAACCCCTAACATGTACTAAATCCATAGGTCATACTATTGGAGAATTATATTTCATTTGAGTAGAATTTAGTTAACATATAATATCATATAGATAAATTTCTCCAAAAAACACAAATCACAGTGTCAATGTATTGTGGGAGAACAACATGTTTGAGGAATTCACAAGGGAACTGGAAGAGGTGATGAAACAGAAGTACCCTCCCATATTTTAGTGTATAAAATGAAAATTTCAAGGATGAAATTAATAAATGGAATAATAATGTTTCAAAACGAACATCTATCAATTAAATTCCCAATTTAAATGATTTAATTCCTTTTTTAGAAAAGAAATTATATGAAAATAAATGCTCTAATTTGGTTATTTTAGACTTTTATATAGTCTATTAGACTTAAAAGTCCTTTAGGATTCAAAACCATTGATAATTTTTCCATTTTATAGTAACCATTAATATTAATATGTTATTATTTTTAATAAATTCTAATTGACAATGATAGAATACGTGATGGCCTCAACTAGTTGGATCGTATCATATGAATCTCATTTATTAGATCTTTTATGGGAGATAAAATCATTGGGGTTTTCCTTTTATCAATTCCAACCTGAGATTCAAGATCTAAGGCATGAGAAACTCATTTATGAGTGAATATCAAGCACATAGTGATCATAACCCAAACCATGTTCACTGAAGCACCGCATGAAAATATAACCATCGCACAACTTACCTTTAGGTAATTTGCTCGTGTTATAAAGGGTTATTTATCTGGACACTAATAGTATTAATTTTTTCATATTATTTTAATAAAATAATGTTTAAATTTGTTATTATTTGTTTTTATTATTTATATAATTATATAAATAGTTTGATTAAAATTCTATTTTGATATGATGAAACAAAAATTGTATTTTTAGGAAATTAATAGTTTCAATCAAGACACTCGTATTAATGAATTCAATAATTTTTTAAATAAATTATATTTTAATAAAATATTTTTATTAAATAATATTTAGTAAATATAAATGATAATATAAATTTTCGATGTAAATTTTAATTGTTTAAGGGTCTGAAAACTGTTATTATTGAAAAAAACTAGTATTTTTCAGAAATTGGGAATTTTATATTTAAAAGAGTAAATTATCATATGTGGAAAATTATTATTATAAAATAAATTTTATATAACTAAAAAATCATGTTGAGATTATAAATTTTAGTGTTTTAATAATTTTCATTGTCTATTTAATATTTGGGTAAAAATTATATATGTTGTAAATTTATTGTATGTTTTTTGACATCATAAAATATCAATAGTGATGTAATAAATATTATAAAGGGTATAAAAAATGAAATTATGTTACACCATTAATATAATGAACTTTTTAATCTATATTAATAATTTTATAATCCATTAATTAATCCTCCAAATCAGATATTTTATTTAAAGTTCTAAAAAAATTCTTGATAAGGATGACTCATTTAAAAATCATCAAATGTGTTATTTTAAGGATTAAAGTTCTTACCCTTATAAAATAATGAAACGAAATCCTTGTTTACTAAAAAATTGGAAAAAATAGATGGGTTTCTTTTTTTTAATTATTTATCATATATAGTCCAAAAACTATGTTTAGAAATTATTAAAGGATTCCCTTTTATTTTTTTAAATATACCCACCCAAACTCACATTCATATTACCTCGAAACCCTTAGAGAAATTATTTACTCTACCATTACCTCTCTAGACCCCTCCAAAGGTTCCCACAAGGTGTTATGAAGCTCTATAATCTTTTAAAAGCACACTCTCCAAGTAAGGGATCATATCCTTTTTCCACATTATTAAAGGACCTTTATTTTGTTCCTTTTAATTTCGATTTAATCATGTTGGGATGTATTTTCACACATTAATATTATTATATTTTTTTATAAGTGATTATATTACCCCTTAACTTTTATTTAACCCTTCCATCAATATTTATGTACCCCTATTATGATTCTGATGTTATCCTATGATTGTCCATACCAAACATTTGTGAATTGAATACCCATACTCATTTCCAGTAAATGTTATTCACCAAGATGTATATATCATTAATAGATTGATGAGTTCCATATAAGTAACCCACACTCTTTAATCAGGTGATCAAAAGTGATTAAGGGTGTTATTATGTTTAAAATACTATATAGCACACCAGTGCATGTACATGATTTGAATTTTAAGGGTGTGTTTGAAATTTTATAGCTTTCAAATAAATTGTATAATTTTTCATGAGATAACATGTATCATGAGTGGGATTCTATCTTAATCCCACTATGTTCTGATTTCATAGTGGTTATCCTTTACTTATGATTATAATATAATGTTTTATGTTGTTGCAATATTCCACTGATGCCTTCATGTTATCATCATAAATCATACTTCTATGTTCATGTTTATGATTATCTCTCATTTTATGTATCATTGATATAACTATTGAATCACATGTATTACATATTTCATTTTATTCTTTGATTATTCCATTACTCAGATTTATTTCTCACCCCATTCTTATGTATGTCCCCAAGTTATCTCATACATTTTTATAAGTTCAAAGAAATTTAGGGGAATAAAATGATGTTTCACATTATGTATTTGTATATTTATTTCAATTTTTCTGTAATATACCTAATTACCCTAGCACACCAGGCCAGAAAATCATTGGGGGTTATATTAATTGTATATGTATGCAATAAATTATGAAATAAAGTGTTTAGATGATATTTCTTATCTTATATGGTATATTCGACATCAACATAACATTTTTTGTAAATAAATATAATTTGAAAAAGGATGTATATATTTTCTTATAAATGATTTTTAGTTTTATTTTGTTTTTGTTATATTTTATTATTTACTTTTTTCTCATTTTGTTCTTTAGTGTTTTAAAATAAAAAAGGCCAATTTTTTATTCATTTTTTTAATTAATGGAACTTTTATATGTTTCCATGGGTTCTAATTAAGTTTGTGTGTGAGATGATAGGGATGTTAACGCCAATACTCTTTTATGTAAATGAAAAAATTCTAAATGGTCCACCCAATATTAGTTTCCAGTATAGGGTTTACATCCGTGACATAATGATAAATGTATAAATTGATGGTGGAATGACAATTATTAGTATACCAATTGGTGAAATTGATCTATAAATAATTTTAAAATATTACCTTGGAACAGATCTATACTTTATAAAACTCTTAAAAATTAATTTTTTACTCTAATACTGTTTTTGTTCTATTTTGGGAGGAAATAATGAAAAAAATACAGGTCAATGTTTTTTTAGAAAGTTAGAAAATTAAAAAATGTGTGCCAATAGAAAATAAAAATTTCATATCCTTTTATGTTATTATGTACATTGTAGACATTAAAAAAAAGTAACAAAAATAATATAAATCATGTTATTTTGATTTTAATACTCATATATGTTAACGAGAATAAATTATTTTGAAAGTGTGGTTGTTTGATTTTAATTTACAATATTCACCTTTTAATCATATTTATTTTAAATATGACTATAGAATACCTTTAGATTATAGGGTATTAATTTGTGTTCTTGGGGTCCCCAAATAGGTAGAGTTAGTTTGATTATCATTTTATTTAAAATTTGAGTATTCAAATAAAATAATATGAAAATAATTAAATAAATAGTAAAACATCCTTTACAATAATGGACATACTTAATTTATGTATTTCAACACATGGGGAGTAGGAATCCATGGTTTTTTAGTCTAGATTTATTCATTAAATATCTTTTTTTGGTTTTTAGTTTTTTAATTAATTTATTTAACCTGGGATGGTATACATGTATGTTAACATCACATCGTACCATAAGGTCATTGAATCTAGAAATCATCGGGAATATATCACTACATTTTTGACTTTATTGAGTGAAAAATCAATTACCATGGAAAAACTGGAAATTATAAATTAAATAAATTTAAAGAAAAGAAAAATGAATACACATATAGGATCAAAATTGGACTCTTACTTAGTGATTTTATTTCCCATCCCCTTGAATAAAAATTAAACCCCAGACCTTTTGTAAGGAAAAACACATCTTCAGTCATTTTTTTAATTGGTTGAAATGTGGTGATAAATTTGAATGATGGAACAAGTTTTTTATTGGGATATTATTTTGAACCATTAATTTTTTAAATTATATTTATGAGTCTCGTTATTTTTTGGCATGAAGTCCTTTCATGATTATTGTATCATAAGATTTTCCTAGAAAATGGAATTCAATATTCATATTTTTGAGGTACATATTTCTTAAGAGTAGAAAAATTAAAGTTTTTGGGTGTGAACAACCATTATAGGAGGCTCTTTTTTGTTATTTATATTAATATTTCCTTTAACATAATTCTTATAAAATATAGATATTAATGATTTTTTCTAAATAAACATTATTTCACTTCATGTTTTATATTATTTCTTAGATATAACTATTACTGGGTACGTTTTATAACATCTGGTAAAACAACCCTATTTATAATTTTTATTTCAATTATTAAAATTATATCATCTATTTTATTGGAAACATTATATTCCTATATAGCTATTGGAGATTTATTTGGGATAGTTTCTAATATGGGACATGAGTCTAAAAAATTGTGTATGAATTAATCAGGACACCAGCCCTCTAAAATCCAAGAAGAGACAAAAATTAATCTAAATAATTGTGAAATTTATTCTGAATATATAGGAAATCTTGAGTAACATCTCATTCATCTGAGTCAGGATCTAATTACAAGGTTACTATCATTATTAATGTATAATATTTCAAAGATAAAATTATGGGATAGATTCCATACTGTAGAATAAAATCCAATTATCTTAATCATAACCCCAATACCTTAAATTAACATGGGATAAATTTCACAATATATTTGATTAAATAGTACATCAAGTTTTTTTATTAAATAATCCACTCTAATTCGGCCATCTAGAAGCACATTTCTATGCATCTATTAGAGGGATTCCACATTGATCCAATTTAAAGTCAAGTATCTGAATGTCTAATTCCACACAAATTTCCATGACCCTATTCCAAAACAAAATAGTGGTAAGAAATGTAAATATATGAGTTTGATTCTAGGATCCAAAAAATAATATTTAAAGTATTCGTTTTAAAGGAGATTGAATAAATTCAATTTAGTGTTTCATTATAATGTCATGTTAATATTTTTTCTTATTAATGTTTTTTCATTATCATGTATGTTGTTATAATTCACTATATTTTCTTAAATAAATGTTTTCCATATATAATATTTTTCTTCTTCCAAAATTAATAATGATGTACATAGCAAAATGTGAATACATAAGAGGGAGTGAATTGTATCTTATTAAAAACACTTACATAAATAAAAATCAATCCCCCTTTGTGGTGATATAGAGTATTGTTTAATTGAAATATATGGAGAATTGGAAAATATAAAAGAAAAACACAAAAATTTATATAGTTATATGGGGAGAAAGATCCCTAGTTTGGTCCATCAATTATCTATCCATGAGATTTTTGATTTTCTCTAACCATGGCCTCTTACTGAGAACCTCTGCAACAGAGTGAAGGTTGTCGAAACCTTAAAGAACATCAATTTCATTTATAAGGAATAGTGATTGGAAAAACATAGTATGAGAATATGACACTCATCCATCATGTAGAACAAGAAATTGACACTCCAACAAAAAGATATGAAGTTTTTTGAATAAAAAGTTAAACTCACAATCGAATCATCCATATACATATGATGTATCTCATTATTCAGAGGATAATTTCATTAGGTGATTATAGATATAAATCAATCATTGTTATATAATATCTTCAATGAAATACCTCACTATAAGAATAAACTTTCATAATAGTATAACCAATATATAGAAGAAAATTACAATATGTATGTCTGTAAAGTGGAGCCCTAAAAACATTGACGAACGAATTCAGATAATGAACAAGATATTCTAGCAGTTACAGTGGATAGAAAATTTTATCCTTTGTAGAAACATAAATCCATTGAAAAAACGTACGATATTTGATATTTAAGCTCCTTCAAAATTCATATCTACCATATTGAATATTTAGAAACACATTGAAATATCAAGTCCTTTTTATGGTAATATATTACACCATTATAAATCTATCACTATTAAATAATTACTCTAATTTTATCTTGGTCACATATATCTGATAATATTTCTTGACAAAACTCCATATTCAAAACACAACAGATGTTCGAAATTTTTATTTAAATAACAAAAAAAAATTATAAAATTCTTTATTAATAATAATAATTTAATCAGATGATTAAAATCCATTAAATCAGACATTGAATGGATTCTAGTGAGATATTTATTCTGGTAAATACATTTATAAAATTGGGGAAAATATATGAAATTGTAATTTTATAGATGAATGATTCAAATTTTTGGATTACTCTATATAAGTATTAATAAAAATTTAAGATCAAAAATTAATATTGACTCCTAATGTTGGTTTTACGAACTGTATGTTAAATAGATAAACATAGGGTTATTCAAAAAAAAATTATCAATCCAAACATTTAGCATAAATTCTATGGTAAAAAAGAAGTGTTACTTATTTAAATTTATATTCCCAATCTAATGTTCTTAAAAATAAGGGTTCAGTACACTGAATCATGAATCTATATAAAATTAGCCATAATTTTCATAAATTATTCAACAAAAATACATCAATAATTTTAGAGGAATTAAAATAAACTTTACAATAAATATAATACTATAATTCACATAAAATAACTACATTAGAAAAACTTGTGAGGGTATTTTTGAGAATCATAATAAATTAGTAAACATATGAAATTATTGAACCAACATTCATTTGCTCAAAAATATCCCTATTATTTATGAACACAAATCCCATAAAAATTTAAAGATATAAAATAATTTTTGATTAATTTATAATGTAAATAGTGATTTATTAAATCAAATTTAATATTATTTAGTTTATCAATATTTCTCCCCAACCATTGAACAAAAGTTAACTGAACTAATAGTTTACAAAAAATTTTTATTTATCCAAATTTCTCCCACTTTTAGATTTCAAAAATAATTAATATAGATATATTAAAACACATTTTATGTTTCAATAAAATATTTTGGAATTTTATGTTTTTCCAAATAAGAATTCATCCAAAAAAATAAATTGTCTCTGAAAAATAAAACTATAAGAAATAGAAATTAAATGAAATAAAAAATAGATTATTTACAATATGTTTTATATTTATTAAATTTCCCATATTAAAAAAATGTTTTTCTAGATGTTTGTAATGTTTAAGGATTTGGATGAAGCGATATTTTAGGTTTTGGATCATTTAAGGTTGAGTATTTGTGGTCAAGGAAGCTTAAACTACATAATGCATCGCCTTTACCTCCTCTATTAACATCTTAAAATATCATTTCATTGTTCTTCCCTATTACTACTTCAAAAACAAGGATTATTCACACATATTTATAACTCCAACCCTATCTAAATTCATAATGTTTTGAAATAATTACACTAATAGGACATAATTTTCCATCATATCACCCAACTGATTGACCAAACATAAAGAACCTTACATTAAATATGTTAACCAAGCAGTTATATCTTACTAATTTTCCAAAATAATTTTTGGTGGAATACTAGAAATATTTATGAGACCAATTATATCATTACTTTTGTGAAAAAAATGAGAGTAAAAGACTCTATCCTCCTTATGAAATTTAAAGATGTTGTTGTACTAGATATATAAGCGTTGACTTTGCTTGAACTATCTCTGACTGATTCTAATTGTATTCTAAAAAACTTATATATATCTCCAAAATTAAAATATTTAGAATGATTAATATTTTATCTTATTAACATGATAACTTATTTTCCTTTTGAAATTATCAAAATATATTTTTGTAATTGACCTTTCTATCAAATATTAAATCTGAACCTTATGAGATTAAAATTAAACTATAGGATCATAATTTATCAAATATTCAATTAAGTTATGAAATTTTTTCAGTTCCACCTTCAATATATCATTCTCATCTTTCAAATTATTATACATATAAAACAGATTAAAATAAAAATTGTGAGTCCTTTTTTCAAAATAACCATAAAAATCAACAGATACATTGTCTAGTCTAACAGAAGGCTAAGCAATTTTAACCATTTTAAGTGATTAAATTTCCAACTCATCACTAGATAGTGGTGAAAAATATCTTATGACTAAAAAACATCACCCATTTCAACTTTTTTAGTCCATACCTAGATAGAACAACATACATTATCAAATCCTCAATCATATCTGTTATTTTGGGTAATGGGGAACTGGCACACTCATCAAAATGAGCTTTCTTAGAAAAAAAATTTAAATTCATTCGGAACGAGAAAACTGAGTGGATTCTTGAACTTATTATTCATAGTATTTAATAACCTCATCTATTCTTCCTTCAACTAGGGAATCTTACAATTCTATTCTTAAAATAACTTATTCAACTATTTCTACGACACTACCACCCTCCAATCATTCTTCATCGACTCCAAAGGGTTTATATAATTCTTCAACAAAATGGACTACCACCTACTCAACAAGTCATTCCATTTTTATTGGTCTTTAAATAGAATATATTCACTAATATTTTCTCTGAAAGGATCTTTATATAAACTAGGTAAAGGAAGAACAACCCCTAAACTAAATGGGTTTTTTTTTCATCCTTGATTTTTCTTCTCCTTATAGTGAATTAACTGTTGAATACACAAAAAAAAAGATGATCACAAACCTCAAACTCCATAAATTCTATATTGAATAATTCTTTCTCCACCATGTTGAGTAGAACCTACCGACTTTATAATTTTTTACTCCCCCATAGCATTATCTTTATATGTATCTTTATCTTTAGATAAAGTGGGATTCAACTAACCTTTGTTCATGCTCTAAAAAAATAGTAATTTTTTTCAGAATGCTAGAAAATAGAATATTATAATCAAGACATCTGGTTCTTTTCTATATGTCACATATCTAACCATTATTATTTTAAAAAAGAAAAAGTAGTTTTATAAAAGTGTATGAATAAATCCTCAAACATCTATTATAACAAAGATCCATATATATAAACCAAAATATACTAAAATTAAATTTTATGTCTCTTACCATTATTAAAATCAGGTACATATCATGAAAAATAATTTTCTTATTGTCTTTTATTACTGGAACTATAACAGTTTAAACAAACTTCACAAGGGCTTTTTTATTTGCCTTTAGAATCTTTAAAAAACATCATACTAATTTGGGAGGTCCAAAATTAAAAATACTTAATGTCCTATGACATAAGGATGAATTCACTAATTGACCTTAAACGTAAATGGAAAATTAATTTATGTGGGAATTTTAAAATATGATCTACTTTATGTGAATAAATAAAAAAATTATTTACCTTTAAGGAAAGTACATCCTATAAATCTTGGAAACTAAAATAGGAATTTTCATAATACTCTTTCACTTTCTTCTTAAAACTATACAATGTATATTTTACATTAAGTATATACTCTAATACTAGAAATATTAAGGATTTATACATTAGGATCTTCATCTAGAATATCCATTTGAAATATACTACATTTACTTAAAAACTTTTTTTCAAATTCTAAGGCCTATAGTTCTTGGATATACTAAGACTATCTTCATCAGTTCTCTTTGTCTTGTCCATTAAAATAATTTAATGGTTTGAGGTTCAAAAACTACGGTTCGTGAATGAAATTAAATATTGAAATATTCAAAAGGTCTCAAGATTGACGGTGGGAGGGAGAAGGGTTTTTCATTCTATGTTTTCGATCGACGTTTTTGCTTCTCGAGCCAAAATTTTCAAATTAATCATTTGGGTTTTTAAATTTAAAATGGAAATTTCTAAAAAAAACTACCAAAAAAATTAAACATATATATTTTAATAAATAGATTAAATTTCACAAATCATATTTTAAAGAAAAATTTTCAAATAAAAGTAATTTAAATTTTAAAAAAGACTAGTCTAGGAAAATTAACATTTTCACTTTAACATACATAAACCAAACTCCACATTCATAAAATCAAAACTAGTAGTGAGAAGTGGTTTAGTGAAAATATTTACATGTTGATACTCATTATTTACTACTTATATAGATATATACCCTTTTTTAACAAGATATATCTTAATAAGATGTCTAAGATCAATATGAAAATTCCAAGAGTGAGTCCAAGGGGTTTTTGAAACGTTGTTAGCACTAGTATTATCACACAAAATACAGATATCATTAAACTTATTCCCAAATACCATAATAGTGTGTTTAATCTACAAATATTGTGCATAGAAACTATTATTAGATATAAATTCTACCTCAAATAATTAAAATTAAACTAAATTATTCTTCTTATATGATAATGAGACTAGGGACTTTCTTAAAAAGTGACAAGTATCTGAGGTTATTTTTCTATCTAAACTAAACCTTCAAAAATATATATCTGAATATGAGATTAAATTAAAATCAAAACATTTTTTTTACAACCCATGGATTGAAAATTAGTACTTTATAAATATCTATAAAACATTTTACATCAATAAGATGATATTTTATCAGACTTTATTAAAATATGTATAAAAGAAAAATATGAAAAAAATTAATGGTATACTAGTAGTGAGAAATAAAAAAATAAAAAATAAACCACAATATAACTTGTTATCTGGTATTTTTATAGCTTCATCTAAATCAAGGTTTACATTAGTATGAATGGGAGTGGCATATTCCATACTATTTTAAAGTTAAAAAATTTCTATAAATCAATAATATATTTTATTAATTAAAAAAAATTCTAAAATATTTTTTCTAAATTTGAAAAGAAAAAAATAAATTCATTTCCTTTATTATACTCATTTCAAATTCCTTTTTAATATTTTTTTAAAAAATAAATACAAATCCTCTTATTACATAAATAAAAAATAACACAATCTAAATATATTTTTACTAAAAATATATTATAAAAATATATTTTTCTAAAAATAGTAGGGCCTTTAAATTCCATTGAAAGTATATATTTTAAGACACAATAATTCAATATTTTTGAACAAGCCCTTGGTTCAAGTTTAAAGCAATAAATGGATTTTCTATTTTTAAAAATAAAATTTTGTAGGTAATAGTTTTAAAACCCTAGATATTTCTCAACATAAAAAACCTATAAAAAATATATTTAAAAAATAATATTTGACATCCAAATGATATAATTTAAAATACATAAATGAAATATAGTCTAACAAAAATCCAGTCCCTTCTATGAAAGAATCTAGAGAAAATTTTCCCTCATAATCTATTCTTTCCAACATGTCGTATCAAATAAAAAATATTATATAATTATCCCTATAGATTATACCTAGACTATATTTCTTATTTATAATTACACATTTGGTTTCAATAACTGTATATTTTGAGATCCTATAAACTAATTCCAAAACATTATTTATCAACAACTTGTTTAGTTCTTCATTCATAGTTATCATCCAAATCTCATATTCTAATGATTCTTCTAAAAATTTAGAATTAGAAAAGGATATAAATGTATAAAACTCAATTGGGTTTCTTACATCACTTCTAGTCCTCAATCCTATATCTTGGTCTCCTATAATAGTTTCTATACTATAGTCTTTTAAGGTTCTATAAAATCTAGGTATGAAATGTTTTGTTTTCTCGGTTTTATATTCTTTTGAACAAGATTAAATCTTATCATATTAAAATATATATATCGAAAACGTATTTAGAAGTTTAATGTATTAATAAATAAAAAAAGTAAATGTCATATTCTATTTGATTTTTTTATGATTAAATTGATCACTTACATCTAAGTTGACATAAAATATTTCTTTAACTATACTTGAATTATTATGATACCATAAAAAAGTATTTATGTTATAAATTACCCATGAAAAATTCCATCATTAGCATTTGGATAAAATTAACTAATATTTTTTATATTATTATTGATGTACAACATACTTTAAAAAACATTAAACTGTCCAACATTAGGTTTTCTTTTATAAATTAACTCATTGGGTGTATTTTTATGAATGATTCTTGATAAAACATTATTCATGATATTAAAATAAGTTTGAATAGATTCAACCCAAAAATATATAGAAAAACTATATTCATTGAACATAATTCATTCCATTTCATTAAATTTCATATTTCTCCTTTCTATGATTCCATTTTTTGAAGTGTCTTTAGAGTATATAAAGTATATTTAATAAAAACTTTTGAGAAAAAACAATTAAATTCATGATTCTAAAACTCCACACCATCTTAAATTCCTAATGAAATTATTTTGAAATCATTTATGTTTTGAAAAACTTTTCAAAAATTCAAAAAATTGAAACAAAATCACTTATATTTTATAAATTATACCGATAAAAATATGGAAAAACATTAACAAAAAAATCTTCCAAAACATATTCGTACTCTTGGGGGTAAAAAAAATTTGTATGGATTAAACTAATGTTTTGGATGTGGAATCCTTGTTAAAATATTTAAAAGAAGACTTATATGACTTGTATGTCTAGAATAAATCATAAAGTCTATTCTAATTAATCCTATGTTTGGGAAGACCTAAAACTAAATATTTCAAAGATAACATAGATATGAAAAATATATTAAATTGGCTATGTCCTCTATTTTATATATTGAATTAATTTATTTCATCAGAAAAAAAATTAATTTCTATTCACATAAGGGAAAAAGTTCAAAATTTTGAACATTTTTTGTTCTAGGTGCTCTAAACATAAGTAATTTTTCATTAAAAAAAGAGAATACATTGTTAGAAAAATTAATTATAAACACATTATAATAGATTTAAGAAATAGTTATTGTATTTTTATTCAACCCAAAAACATATAAGAAGTTAATTTTTAGGTTTTTATTTGAATATATATTTTATCCAACTCTAAATGTATATAGTTCATCATAATCTCCAAAGGTTACATTCCCCCATATACTTTTGATAGTTAATAGAAATTTTAAAAGTCTTCACACATGTCACTTGAGAAGATAGTATTTATAGATCATATTTCACATTTTACAAGTGGATTCTCACCTAAAAATATTAAATAAAATATTTTTATGGTTTTGAAATGATCAAACATTAAGCAGAGTCAGCTAAAAAGGATCTCAGAAACCACATCAATCAAATATTTCCAGAATTTCTAAAATTAACATTAAATAAATCTCAATAAATAATATTTTTATATATTACACTAATCTAGATATTTTTAATGAAATAATTATTATCGTAATTCACTTTAATTATAAATAATAATCCCATAACATTTGAAAAGTTTTTGTTAATCGGAAAACAATATTTTTTATATAACTGATGTTTTTATATTACATCCAATGGAACCTTTTTAATTTTATTTAATATTATTTAAAGGACTTGATTTTGATATTATTCACCCTTATATGACATTCTATCATCTCTCTTGTAGAATTACACATTTTATTATAATTATTTAATTTTATTTCAAGATCAATGCATCTTGAAGAATGTTTACTTAAATATTTATACATATCGAGGTGTTGTTTTAACATACAATCTTTTTCAGTAATAAAAAAATTATGAATACGCATTTGGGATTAATGATTTCTTAATTAAGATTAAAATTTATCCTCGAGATTATGAATATCACTAACCTAATTTAGCACTAGAAAAAATTTATGAGACAGAAGCACATGATAATAGATTTCTACAGAATTATTTTTTTTAAATAACATATTTTTTTTTAAAGAACATATTTACTTTTATATTTAATTACTAATTTTTTAAAACAAATTTTTGAGAGAAGACGGTGTCTTAAAAAACAATATAGGTTTCCTTCATAGAGATTTTACCTTTTCATTCATAATCATATTTCATTTCGAATTTCATTTTTCTCATCTCCTCCTTTTGTTTTTCCTCTTTTAGATATAGGAAATCTAGTCTCATATGCCCCCATTTTCTTTCAATCATTGCATCATACCTATTTCGATCAATTTGAATTAATTCTTGAATCATTATAAGACTTATTGAATCTTATTTTCTTCTAGGGGAATTTATTGAATCTTCCCATGTCGTGAGATAGTTCCCCTCTAAAGTTTGAATAATTATAATTATTTCAGGATATAATATCCTCCTTGATCTTCTTTTCTCATTTTTGCGTAGTAACATTTAGAGTTTTAATTTCCACTTTAATCATTCTATGATTTTCTACTTCATATTTCATTTAAGATATATACATAACTAATATACCAATCAATTACATTACTTCCAATTCATTAATAGGTGTGGAGTGTTTGATAGCATCAAATATTCTATTCCACTTAAAGGGTAAAACTCTGAACACATTTATATCCTTATCTAGTTCTATAATAGTAACACCCATAGTATGAAATCATTGATTATTTCCGTCAATATTAGATTTATTTGCACAATTTCCAATTCATCATAATTCTTGAAAGTATAAAAAACACCTTAGTGGTATTTTATCTCAGTTTTCTATCATTTTTAGTTCTTTTATATGAAAAAAACATAGTCTACAGTATTCTATAAGTATTAGAACATTGAGATACATGACTAAAAACATTAAGACTATCTCCCCATATAATAAAATTCATTTATTTTTAATTTTAATCATATTAAGAATCTTTTGAATCATCCCACATTAATATTTATACCGGAATTTATAAGGAATAGAAATCGTCATAAAAACATTCAAACCATGATTTTTTAGATAGATTCACATTTTATCTTTCCAAAGACCATATTTTCAACCATTAAACTATGGATCTCTTATCATTGACATTATTAATTTTAGTTCATCTATAAACATACTTTCACTTGGAGATCTTATATTCAATATTAGTATAACATTAATGATATCTTATATGAGCACTTCTTTGATACCAATTATTTGTTAGTAAATGTTTTGAATGAAGGGGAATCTGAATTGTGTACATTTAAAAACACATTGATATTTTAAAATTAGTGCCCATTTGGGGTATGATGTTGTATTGTTTTCATCAAACATATTTAATAGATGAAAAATAATTAATAATAAAATATTGATTTTATAGAGGTTTTGGGAAAATGACACTCAATACCACTCCACCACCACTATCTATGTGATCAAAGTGATATTCACTAATTAGGTACTCTTTTGAGGGTCCTATAAAAATAATTTAAATAAGTTTTCACCTTATAAAAAATATAGTTCTTCTATTATTAACCCTGATAGACAGAACATTGTATGAGAAGTTCACACTCCAGCATGAATTAGTACAAGTAGTTGACACTCTAATAAAAAAGATAGAGTATCTCTTGAATAAAACCGTTTAGCATTTAATTTGCAAATAAACTAATAAATTGTGGATCTTATTAAATATAGAATAATATTTTTAGGTATGTATAGCTCCTAAAAAATCTTTTTTTATCGGATATTTAAATAAATATAGTAGTAGAGGAATAAACTTTCACAACATCAAAATAAACACATAACTATAGATTACAACATGTATATCTCTAAAATGTAGTCCAAATAGCATCAAAAAATGACTTCATATAATAAAAAATATCATAGTAGCTTTAGAGGGTAGAAACAATTCTCCATTGAAATACAGATTAAGATATTTAATCATCAAGCTTCTTAAAAAATAAAATAATTAATTTTTACAATAGATAATCATTGAGAAGTCCAAATTTCATTTTCAAAATCACGTCCTATATAATAATAAATAAATCCTGAATTAATAATAAAACATATTTTTTGTGGTCAAATAGATTCAGAAATATCCCTAGAAAATTTGCGATAGTCACAATGCTCTTCACGCTTGAAATTTAAAATTAATTCACTACTAAAAATTATTACATCCGTTATAAATTAAAAATATATTTCATATTGGTTAAAATATTTTAAATTAGTCATTGAACATCTTTTAATGAGATATTTATTATTTTAAATTATTTTCTATCATTTTGTAAAATATATCAAATTTAAATTCCATAGAAGACTACATCAAAAAATGGGATTACTCTACATATGGAATCTCTAATGTATGTTTCAATATGTAGCATTGATTTTAATTTATTAGATAAAAAATTATATTGTATATTGTTGAACTCAGGGTTCTTTAGATATTTTTACTTCCTCATCCATCCATTTAGAATAAATTTAGAGTTCAAAAGTAGTGTTCCTTACTGAAATTTAGGTTCACAAAACTACCATCCTTGTTAAAATGTAGGGTTCAGAATAGTTCGTTAATAATCCATTGAAAACCATTCAAATTTCGTATAAAAACATCAACATAAATACTTCCTAAATTTCAAATGAAATAAAATATATTTTCCAAGAAATATAACCCTGAAATTTATTTAAATTAACTTGATGGATAAAACATATGAGGGTATCAAGGATCATTAAAATTAGTGGTAATATAATTATATTATTGGATCAACATTAGTATTCCCAATAAAATTTTATTTGTGGTGTTAATTTAATCATGTGAAAAAGTGTGAAATTATTCACACAATATTGCAATGTTTGTCACTTTTTGGTTTTATCTTCTTCAAATTCAACCCTTATGAGTATAAATCCATATTCAATTTAGAAAATTGTATAAATTGATGTATAATCATATGATGGTTTAACCAAAATTATTAGCAATGGGATGGGGTTGGTGTTACACCCTATTTAATCAGTGTTTAATCATTTATTTTAATAGAAAAATTTATTTTAAGGTTAATTACATTTAAATACTTATCAAATTTTAAGGCCAACAATTCTATTTTCTAATGAGATACTTTACCTTGGAGATCCCATGAATAATACACCCCATTAATTGGCTATTATAATAATTTTTTTAGTTATTAAAACAGTATGTGATTGGGATGGATTTACGTTATTCTTGGAATCCTTCTTGAATTTAAGGAATTAAATTACTTTAAATGAAATTAATTAAATACACCACTTGTAATAACCTAGCATTAATTCATATAATTAATTTGATTCACTTAATTAATTTATTATATAGTAATCCAACTCAAATGAAACTTAATGTTTTTCTTAATTTGTACCCAAACCAAAATATACAATGTGTTTTTGTAGGTTCTTCTTAGGACTCTATGGATTTAAAAAACCCATATGTACTACAAGAGACCACTTCAACATTATAGTAAATTTAGATAAGTTTATAGGCATGACACTAGGTATGGGTTCTATAAAAAATAAAATTCATATTTTATTTGAAGTCTATATAACTCTTCATGAAATAAAAGTTCAGATTCTAGCATTATAAGAATATATAGAATATTGTGTTTCTTCTAATCCTTTTGATATAAATCTCCCAAATGAACTGGTATTAAGACTCAAATTTTAGAATCAGTTTCCTTTTAAAGTTCATATTCACCTATGCACTGAAAAATTATTATTGATTCATTTAGAATATGAAAGCTTACTTCCCTTACTTGAATATTAATATACCATAAATATAATTAAATTTAATATAAACCAAAAATTACACCAAATACATTAGGAGGGATAATCATAAGAGCTTTTGGAAGCACATTCATAAAAACATATATTATAGATAAGTTATAGAAATTAGATGTGATCATTATAAAAATATTCCTTTCTTGGAAAATTCACCATCTTATAATTGAAGATATAATGTGATACAATTTAAAAATTATTTAGATATGAAAGAGTGGGATGATCCATAATCAAATATGTAATTTTTATTTCAAGATTGTATGTTATCTGTGCATTTCACCTCATCATTCTCATTACCCAATTTAGATGTTTTGATAGAAATAGATTTCCATTTTACCCAAGGGTTATGAGTTTACTAGAGAAAAATATCTTTTTTAAACCTTATATTCATGCATTGGTTTTCATAACGCATATACTCATTACAGTTTTAATAATTGAGTTTAGGTGCTGTATTCATTATTTCTTTCTCCACATTTTTTTCTTACCTAACCTCTTCATACCACATTACCATTCAGTTACACGATGACCTTTTTTTCAACACTAAAAACATTTACCAATTCCAATAAAAAATTTCTCTCACTCTTGTTTCCACAATGTTTTTATAAATGAAGAATATAATTCATTCCGGTATTATTTTAATTTTAATAATTTTTTCAAAATTAAATCTTCCTAGTTTTTTTAAAATCCATCAGAATGATAACAATCTCCATTTTCTATTTCTACAACGACAGAACACATGAAAATTTCCTCAACACTATTAAATTATCAAATAACAAACACCTTCCATAGAAGACATTTTAATTCTTAAAAAATAAATAATTTTTTTATTTAGTTTTGATTATAAAACCAGAAATATAACTCGAAATTATTTTAAGATTTGCCTCATGGGTACCCATAAAGTCCTCATACCTTTATTTAATATCAAGGAATTCCATTTTCATTTTCATGAATAGTGTTTCTGGATTGTATGTATTGAATATAATTTTATTAAACCCATAAAATTCCATGTAATTAGTTACATTTACTACCCTCATATTCATAAAAATAGTCCACTATTTATATTCTTCACTTTCGAATAAATATTCCAAAAACACACTTTTTAGTTGTTATGTTCACTGGATAATATAAAATATCTTATTAGTTATATTTTTCCATTTTATAAAAACCCATGGATCTGGGAACTCAATAAAAGAATGTGGTTTTTTCCTCTATAAAGAATCAATAGAATTTCATTCCTTCTATTATCCATTTTGTTATCTAAACTTGATTAATTTGTCGATGGTGTTTCATAATAATAACAATATAATTTTTTTTATATATCCAATAACATTTGAATTCTCATGAGTGAAATAATTGTATTATCTATCACCTTTATTGTGAACATTATTCCTTCTAGTTCCAACCATTTACTGAAATTGAAAAATAATTGAGATAAAAAAATTTATACTGATCAATAAAAAACAATGAAAAATAATTCATAATATGAACAAATAAAGACACCCTTTTTAGTCCATGAAACCATAAGTTTAAACATAGTCATTCATGGTAATCACAAAATTACATAACCTAATACAAAAATCCTTCATAATGCTTTACACAGTGTATGTGAATTGATCAAAGGATATCCCTTGGGTGTGTAAAACAATGTGTGTAGTTTTCTCCACATGTCAAACACCTAGTAAATTTTGAGTTAATACCCCACTAGATTTTTTCTTTATTTTTACCCCAAGAATCATCTATTATTGAACAAATACCAACATGTTAATATCTAGAAAAGGATTTCATTTCTATGAAACTGCCCAATATTTTCATTATTATAACATAGGTTATTATATTATACATGTGTTTATCCTTAAGAATTCCATAAATAATTTCTCAACATAGTCACCAAAAATTTCAAAACCTCACTTCGATACTAACTATAATGACTAAATCATGATATACATAAATAATACATCATTTCATTCGAATATTCCATATATGTCCCTATAAAACAAATGAAAGAAATGTATAGGATCAGTGTATTTATAGACTTGATAAAAAAAAATTATTGATGTATAATCTTCAACTTTTACTATATATATATATATACAGTACCTTGATAAACTCATCATTAATAATACATGTAACATCCTGACATGGGTTCCACCCACTGATTCCCCAATTCGTTCAGTTACATGACCTAATGTACACCTCCTCGTACGGAAGAGGCTATCAACTAGCAGTGAGTTGTTACCCCTAAGTTCTTCATTTTAATATCAGTATTAAATTTTCATATTCTAGACATGTATGCATATTGTTTTAAAATCGAAAACATCTATTTTATGAAAACAATTGGATATAATCCTAAACATTGACATGTACCCATGGTTTGAACCATTATTTTCTATTCAAAACCTCTAAAAATAACTAAACCATTCTCAAATACCAACTGTAGGGACACAATAATTTCATAAATAAATATTTCATCATATTAGATTGATATTAATTACATATCATTATTATAAATTCAATAAATTTAAAGGTTGATTATATTTATAAACATAGACATATAAAAACTACTATGTAAAATTTTTACAACATCTCTCAATACATTCATTACACCTAGAACCCTTGTTATGAATAATATACATATAATAATTCATCATATACTATGGAATGATAAAAATAAAAAATGGACGTTTAATAATATTGGTAAATTTAAACATCGGATATAACAATAAGTGGTCATATAAATTATATCATGAGTATAAGGCTATGGGAACATGTAATTATCAATATATTATCTTACCCCACAATTTCTGTATATTTAGTCACGAGTGAAGGTATAATGGTTTTTCATAAAAAAGAAAAAATTCATATAATTAATAAACCCTAAATAACTATTCACGATCCATTAAAGAATATCATAAACATTTGAATATTGGAAAAGCATAAGTTAATAATATTATTAACATGTATAAATTTTACCACGTTCACTCTTTAAGTTAAGGGAATGAAGTCATGTCCTCAAATAAACTTTTGGTCATGAAACTAGGTTCACACATTAAATTATTTACATTAAATCATTCCCATTAATTATCTTATGGAAATTATTCATGGCCCATTCATAACATAGTTAAGATTACATTAGGTTCACTCATAACATAGTTATCTCATGAGTTATCCATCTTTAAACAATGAATTGGAGGACTATATATTTTTCCCCAACTATTATAAAAGGAAAACCATATATATGTGTGATATAAGGTCATAAAACAGTCATCATATCCTCATACATAAAATGGAAAAAGGTTTCATAAACATTTATCCATTACATTATAGAATAACTCAAGGGAAAGAATCATGTATCATATAGGTTTCATGAAAACTAAATTAACCCCTAGTAAAGAAAACGGTTTCATAGAATCATCCTTAAATGGTCAACATCCTCAGTCATATAGAGAATGAAATTGTGTGGTGACTAAATATCGTACCCCCACTGAAGAAAAAATTCCTTAATTGATGTTTATATAGATAAAAAATACATTTAAATGATTATTCAAACAATTATTTAAAAACATGAAAAAAAATATTATTTTAGCTTGATAAAATTTAAACTAAAAATTACTATAATATTTGAAAAATATATTTTTATGAAAATAACTAATGAAAATTTTCATGTGAGAGTTAATAAAAAATGGTCATAATTCTAAAAAATCATTCCATTCCATTTACATTAAAATAACCCATTCCTTCCACACTTTATAAAATTTTCATAAATTACCAATGTGGTAAGAGATTTGTTTCTCAATTTTCTCTCTTTGAGGCATATGTTATATTAAACACTGATCTTTTTTATTAAGTGTATATACATAATATTTTACATATAATATCATTAAATTATTTATCCTCATGAAATTATAAGTTTCATTCAATGATATTCATTTAGGGTTATTAGGTTTCAACGTTACCAATGTGGTAAAGAGTTTATTTTACAACCTCATTGTTTATCGAGTTTATTTATGATTTTCTTTATAATGATAAAATCTTACAATATATCTCTCAAGAAACTCAAGAATTTTATTATCCTATATTTATTTCATGAGAATATATTTTCCCTTCATTTTACATTATCTATATACCGAATATTTTTTAATAATATTTTTATGAAAATTGTATTTATTTCTCACTTTTTTTGAAACCCATTTTTCTTCCAGAACAATTTTATATAGATCTGCTTTTACATTTTTCAAATGAATTAATAAATACACTTTAACAAATATTTTAATTTTTACAAAAAAAATTTAAAAATATATTTACATCATTTTCTAGAAACTCCTTTTTGGATTTTACAAAAAATATTAATGGAATCATGTTTTTTAACATGCATGACATAAACAATATTTCTCATTTTCATGAACAATCAATGATTTCCACATTACCTTACATTTTTTCAATGTTATTTTCAATGAAATGTTTTTATTAATATTTGAGAGAATTTTATATTTTTAATAAATAATTTATAAATGAACATTATTTTAGAAATGTTTTTTGTTTTAAAAAGTTCTTTTCAAAGTGGAATATTTATTTTCCTTAATAAATATTCTATATGGGGTTTTAATTCTTTCTTTTAATATTTTATAAGATTATTTTGAAAGAAAATGGGTTACAAATTATTTTAGCAAGTTTATATTTAAAAATTAGTTTTCAATGAATTTATATTTTTGTTAATAAAAAATTCAATTTATCATTTATTCAAAATAATTCTTATATAAAATGAGTTATTTTGAGGTTAAATATTATTTAATAAAGATATTATCGAAGGATACCATTATTATACAATCTCTTATTGGTTTATTTTTTGGATGACATGACATTTAGGAAACCTATTTTCAGTTTCCACCATTAATACCTTGATATGTTTCTTATGAAACTCACTTAATTCCCATGGGTTATTCTATGATTAAATGATAAAGTGATTATTAACCCTATCTCGTTCCAATAGAATATGATATATTGAAATTTTTATAAAACCCATTCTATGATATGATAAATGTTTTTTGCTTTTGTAGAACACATAAATATTATTTTCATTATTTGATTAGTGGGACCTTTATATCTCTCCAATGCATTGGATACACATTTATATCTCATGAGATATAATTGAATGTAAAGGGTATTTAACCTAGTTTAGTAAGGTAATTTTTCTTCTATGATTACCTTGGGAGGAAACTTTGATAACTATGATGTTTTGGGTAGTGAACTTATTCCACTATGTTATCTTTGCGAATAAGCCTCGAAAACTACAAACATGATTTTTTATGATTATTTTTATGAAACAATACTATGTACTATGAAAACTTTATACTCTCATGGATCATGTTCTTTGATTCCATTATGATTCATGTCTAATGAACTATGAATAGTTATTCTATGACTCAAGATTATAATAATTGATATGCATGGTTTGGGTTTCAAATTTTTCCTCATGTAATCATACCCTTATTTTCATATTATTCTTATGTATCTCCATTATTTACCCTTAATGAGAACCTGAGGTAACCTTTTCTTATTTTTAATTTCCCCATGATTTTAATAAAATATCATAAGTAGAATTATTAAAGGGGAATATATGTGGGAGAAATTGAATATCGATCATGAATTAAAAATATTGTGTTCAATGTTTCCAAAGGAAAAAAACTATCATGGTCTACAAAAATATGTTCATGTAATATAATTCATACTCATGAAAAAATATATAATATCCATGTATAATAATCTTGGGTCTCTAGAGTTGTTATCATTGGAAATATTCAGGTAAAATTTACAAATTAGGATGAGAGAACAGTATTGGGATTCCTAGGGATATTTCTAAGGATATAACTTATGATATTAATAAGGATAAGTTTATGGATGGGTCAAAGTTTATAAACACTTACTCAAACTCTAGTTAAGGGTAGAGAGATTGGATTCCAAGAAATTACATCATTGTCTGTGTACATCAAGTGGATGTGGATCTAGAATAGAGGTACCTAGGGGTAATAACTATAAAATGGGCACATTGAGAAGGAATTTATTGTCACCTGATGCAAGACAAAGAGCCATGTTTCACTTATAATTTGACCCTCCAAGTCAATATTATTTTGAAAAAAAAATATTTACTTGCCATCATGAATAACCTAAATATATTTTTATTATGAATAACCTAGGATTAACCTGAGGTGTCAAAAATTAAAAATACAATCTCATGATTTAGACCTCCAATAAGTGATTTCTTAGGATTATGAGGTCCCCCACTATGATTATTTTTTTCCACAAAATTCATTTATGTTTTAGTCAATAGTTGGAACCAAAAGGAACAAGGTAGACATTGAATTTTCTAATTATCATCCAAATGGGATGATGATTACTGTGAAAAATTTTGTGCGTATTCCTAATCATTTATCACAAAAAATGATTTATAAGATGCACGTTAAACAATTGTTCGACTCACCAAAAAATATATTGATATAGTTCACTGAGATTTCATGTAATTGAGGACATAAAGGAAAGAATATTAAGTTTCTTATATATCGATAATGTTGGAATAAGCACCAAAGTAGAGTTATTATAGAAAGGTAAAGACGCATTTAGGGTGAAAAATGGGGACAAAACCAAGTAATTATAATTGAAAAATTAAATTTCCATTTAATTAAATGTATGAAAATAATGATCTCCCTAAGTAATAATTGATTACTGAATGTTTAAAATGTTGAATGTATTGAAATTAAGATAATTAGTGTCATTATAGGAAATATAAAGAAGAGAATCAGCATGGTAGTATGAGAAGTGGTTATTCTACGAATGCTAAGGAGACAAAAATGACTTTCAAAAATATGGGATATTTTATAGGAATGTTTTATGTTAAATGTGAGAAGTATGAATAAATTGAGTTTGAAGAAAGAAAAGATTCATATTTCCTATTATAAGAATGTGGTATTAAGTAATAAGATGATGAAGCCTAGTTAATGGTTTGAGAATGATGTATAATGATTGAGGTTTTTATGCATTGTAATTCAAGATATATATTATATGGATCGTGAAATATATATGGATTATTTAGTATTTTTTTTAGTTAATGATTTGGAAAAAAATATGTTCAATAATACTGATGACTTAGAAAAGTGATCTAATTACCGGGTTATATTTTATAGAAAACCCGATTAAGGGAAGGTAACCTTTAATATGTTCCTAATGTTGTGAAAATGGTGTTTAGTTGGGAAGAAGAGATTATTGATATGAATAAATTAAAATGTATTGTGTTAATGACCACAGAACTAATTAATGATGTATGTACAAATTGGTATATTTTTTCCTTGATGGAGTTTATAACATTGTTCAATTTATGTAATGTTTTCATTAATATGTGGTTTTATAGAAATAATGGGGAAGAGTGTATGTTTTCGATAATGTTTTATGGAAATTCATGTTATTACAATGTTTCAAGATAATTAAAGATGAAGTTACTCACTTGTTTGGTATATGACAATAAATAGATAATTTTTTATATATAGGGTATTATTGTTATGTCGATAATTTTAGTAACCTTGTTTAGAGATTTTGAATTCTGGAAGGATTATATGGTTATCCATTTAAGGATGGTTTAAGTTAAAAATTAGATTAGGTTTTAGATATTAATGTATTGATTCACCATATTATGATTTATCTATATTTGATACCAAATATTTACCTTTTTTAACAAGAGATATAAGAAATAAATTAGCATTCTACTATAGATCATTAAATCCATTAGTGATTTAGGCATAAAAAGACATCTTCATTTCCTAGAGTAAGAGATGATGTGGAAATTGATATAAGAATAACCAAAGGATTAAATTGTTCTTACAATACAAATGAATGTAAATCCCAAGGAATATTAGTACCCTTTCAATTCATAATCATATATGGATGGTATCCTATTGATTATAGCTTCCACAAAACCTCTCTCGGGTTTAAGATGTGTTCCATGTATCTCACCTGAGGAAGTACAAACATTATCCACGCATGAATGGAACTCTAGGGTTATACAACTAGAGAATAATAAAACATATGAGTACTAAAAATTTGAGATTTTGGATCAGTGAAAATTCTATTAAACAAGACCAGTAACCAAGTCAATGTTTTGCAAAGAAACCACTAGATTGTGTAATTTATATAAGAACCATAGGATAAAAGAAGGTATAAGAATCCTTTGTTTTTAGAACCATTGTGATTAATTTAGAGGGTTATATTCATTTTAATGGGGGTATTATATAACATATTGAGTGTTTGTGAAATATTGTTTTCAAATTATGTTAATATTTCTGACATTTTTCATTAAACATAACATTGAGTTTCTCTTATGTTAAATGAAACATTTTGTTTAAAAGAAACATTCCATATTATAAAAATATTATTATATAATATTTATCACCTATCCATTATAAAATAGGGTTTTAATAGGATAAACTAAATTATGAAAATTTATGGTATACACATGTATATAAATTCACTTATTTTGTGACAAATTAAATATAAATGAAAATAAAAACTATTTGGAAATAATGGTAAACATTTTCTAAAAAATAATATTTATTAAAAAAACATTTCTTATCAGAATAAATTAAAAAACCACTTTTTTGAATGATTTAAATGAAATTCACATAGTATAATTTCTATCAACTATTTATCATTCATCTTTTGTGTTTTCAAGATAAAAGAAAATAATAAATCTAGTTCCACAATAAAAAAATGATTATGTATAAAAAACATTATGGCCTCCTTTTTGTGCACATATTTTAAAACTAATTTTCTAAATCAAAATATAAAAAATATTTTTTGGTGAATTTTGGGAAAATTTAAGAAAAGATTAATTTTTTATAAATTGTGAATAATTCTGAATTTCAATTGAAAACTGTATTATCATTTCAATTATTTAAATAGTATGACTATATATTAAGTTATTTTAAATTAAATTAGTTAAATTATATATCAATAAATTAAATTTATGAAATTTGATGTTTTTTTATGTTTATTTTTTGATATAAAAACATTATAAACTTTTGATCATTTTCTCTTTGAGGACCTACTTACTCATCACATCAACGAGATATATTTTAAATCATTGTTTTGCAATTATTTGAATTTAATTTGGGAAAATAGAATATAAAATTTTAAGTATAATAACATATATTATATTATAAGTTTAAATTAATTTTACCCCAACATGAATAGTGAAAATAGTAAAAACTAATTACTATAGTTATGGTAAAAATGGGTTTACTAGGGGTAAAGCTAAAAATATAAGTGTTAAAATGACCTCAAAAATTATCTCAAATCTATTTTTGGGAAATATTTATAACCTATAATCTCTAATTATAGATAATTTTCCATTAATTTTCCATTTTGTTCTGAGAAAAACATGTGTATACTTTATCATTTCAAAAATTACAATTTTGTCACTCGCATCACATATTAGAGGCCACCCACTCTCCTCTCTTCGTCACACCAGAAACCCATTATGTTTTATAAAATACCTGAAAAAATAACATAAAAACATACCTCCTCCCATATTAGAATCCCTAATTTTTTCACAAACCCATCCACGAAGGATTTTGGTGAATTCATAAGGAGGGTGTTAGAAGAAAATGTAACATTCTTCAACGAGTATTTTTTTATTTCTTCCTCCACCTCCTTAAATTGTTATGAAAACATATTTATATAATGATCATATTATATTACATATAATCGGATTTTTTTATGTTTATGTAATGACCTAAAATCGTCTCCGCATCCATCAAAAGAGTTACAAAATCATCATTCTTGTGTATGGAGGACTACCACGTTGTAAACAAATATCATTCTCTTTTCCATTACCACCTATAAATGTTGGGCATGATTATGGATGTAAATTATAAACATTATATTTATAAAATAACTATATCTATAAATTAATTATATCATATATAAAATTTTAATTTCCATTTCACAGGGGATACAATAACGTCTCTCTTGTCTACAGCAGACTACCATCCTATGAAGCAATGTGATTCTTTTTTCAATAACACTTTAAATATAAGATAATAATAATAATTTTATTAGATAAATGTGTTGAAAATTAAATAATTATGATATTAATTAAATATTTTCACATCTAAAAATATTATATATAATTTTATTTCTCATCTTTTCACACAAAAAAATATTATGTCATTCATGTACGTGTGAGCTACCGCCTTCACCAAGCGTTATAACTCTATTTTCATCATCAAACCAAATATATAATATGTATAAGTATATTTAAAGGAATTATATCTTATTTTTGATATTATTTTAATTATATAAAAATAAAATATTACATATCTTCTTTCCATAATGATCATTGAAACAAGGAAATGATACCAATGCAAATGTATGACATATTGTCTCCATAATTGTAACCTACTTCATTTCTCGAAACAATATTTCATGATTTATATAAAAATTATAATTTATTTATAAATATTATAATAATTTCATTATTATTTTACGAATATTATGGAACAATGATAAAATAATAGGCTAAAAATTACAAATTAAAACATATACAAAAAACATAGCACTTATTACCAAAAAGAATATTATAGAAATAAATTGTTAATAAAAATGTAATAAATGGTCATGTGTAAATAATAAATGATATGATATATATAAATATGATTCTATAATATATTTATAACAAATATTTATTTATTATACAGTATGTTTGAATGTGTATGAAGGAATTTAATACTTAAGGTATGGTATTCTTAGTCTCTCTTTTATTTTTGGGAGACATAAGAAACATCAATGCCCATTTATTTTTTGTGTTGTGTATACTTCCCATTTAACATGTTATATAATGAATATCATTATTTTACTAATATTTAATTTTTCATTGACGTTTTTATTTATTGGGGATTATGATTTAGAATATTACTAAAGATGGAGGGGATTTTTGTATCACGTTTTAAGTCTACAAGACTGGCTAAATAAAAATTAATTTTTTATTGAGGATAAAACTCTTTTAAGGGATTGAGTGAGTATACTACACTAAAAAACCACACAAAAGGAGTAAATAATCAAAATAGATCACTACATTCTTCTATAAGAGATAAAATAAAAATCAACTTTCATCCTATGAAGTAGACATTCATACCTTTGTTGAAGCCACAAATCATGATTCGATCTTGGGAAAAATTAAATCACACAATTTAATTAACCTCTCGTTCGACTCCTCATGTAAATAGGTAAGGTTTTTTTGTCTCAATTATCCTTATTTAGGACATATGTTTTGATATGAAACTATCTTGTTTTATAAGGTGTATATATAGACCCTTATACATGTAATGTCATGAATTTATTTATCCTAATGAGTTTCATTAAATCGTAATCTAGAGTGGTTCTTAAATTTCTAAATTACTAAAATTGAAAATATTTTTAAGTAAAAATAAAATTAATTATCAATATTGTTTATAATCATGTTTCTACAGATAAAATCATAGTATCTATCTATTAAGAAACTCATGAATTTAATTCTCCTCTTGTTATTTTACTAGAATATATGTTTTACATTAATTTTCCTCTATATATATAACAAATATTATTAAATAATTTGTTGAATACAATTTTATTTATTACTCCTTTATCTCAAAAAATCCTTTTCTTCAAAAACCATGTTTTCTAAAAATGTTTTCAAAACAAAAATTAACAATTTGTCAAATGAATTTTTTCATATGAGGTATTTATAGAATAATTATTGTTCATATATATTAATATTTATGAATAAAATAATAATTTTACATTAAAGAGGGTGCATTGTTAAATAGATTACCCCACATGCAAAAATAGTCTTATTTGAAATCTTACATTGCACACAACATTGAGTTACCAAAACTAATATAATAATATTAATATTATTTTAAATGTTATTTAATTCATGGATGTTGTATTGGTAGGAATAAAAAAAATTAACAAAAATATAATCACATTCAATTCATAAATATATTTACATTTATTCAATAAATATTAGGGGCTTAAAATGAGAATGAATCCAATTTTAATCCTAAAATTCTCTAACATTTTTAAAAGCTCATCTTACTACCTTTGATCGAGAACCCTTTTTAAATATAGTTTTTGTCACATGTATATATTCTATTTGAAAAAAAGAACTTATTTTATATATGTGGAATATCAATGTTTACTTAGGATAAATTTTTGGTAATTTTACGATAAAGTTCATTTTTAATGAATAGTGAAAAAAACAGCATTTTAATTCAAAGCTGCCTTTTAATCTAATTTATTTATATAGTTAGATTATCATTTTAATTATTTTTCAAGTTAAATTGGATTATATTTTTATAATTTAATATATTTTTGGTATTTTTAAGTAATTTCACATTTAAATTGGACAAAAACACATGTCAATACTTTAATTGTTTTTACTTCTTAAAATCCCTCTTTTTGGTTTGGAAAACTGGAATTAATTTTAAATTAATTTTTACATTTTTATTTCTTGATTTGGGGAATGTTTATTACATATTTGGAATCACAAGGTCCTTATTTTTTAAATATTTATCTTCTATTTTTTAACATAACGAATAGAAACTTGGTTAATTATTTTTATTTAGCATGGTTAAAGGGTAAATCTAGTAAATAAGGGTAAAAAATATTATAACAATATTAAACTACCCTAACAGATGTCCTGATCCAATTGTATTATATATGTCTTACCATGTACATCCTTGGGTTGATTTTGGGAACCTATGAAGCCTCTTGGTTATGATAATTACATTTTATAAGAATTAATTTAAAGTAATGAGAAATATATCATAAACATGTATATTTTACTAAAAAAATTAACATAGGATTATATAATTGATATCTTTGACTATAAATATTAATTAGAAAATTATAATGATTTCATACATCATGGTATTTTATTTATAATTTTTTGACATTAAATTAATATATTTCTTTATGCACAATGATGATTGAGTGATTTCATTATTAATGAATGATTAAATTAATGAATTTATAAATTTTTAAATAAATTTTATCTGATCATTTTTATGCTAATGATGAATTTCTTGGATGATATTGACATATTTTATTTTATTTTATGCCTTTGGTTCTATGTAATCATGTTTTTATGACTTTAACAAAACTCAATTACTAAACAGTGTCCAAATTGACATAAATGAGTTTTTAAAAAAGATACTATTTTATTAAATGATATAATAGTCATAAATGTATAATATTCTTAAAACTAACTTATAAAATTTTATAAATGTCATTAATTAATCACTTCTGGTTCTATTGAAATTTTATGATAAATATAGTTACCATATATTATGAAAATACAAGAATATGTGGTAAGAGTTAATATTCTTACCAAAGGGTAAAATCAAAAAGATAAGGTTAATTTTGTGACGTAAACATGTCTAAAACCTATTGGTTGAAAGGATTTCGACCCATTATTTTCTTATACTCGAAATATTTCTCTTTGGAACTACAATAATTAGAAAATCATTTTAAAATAAAACAATATTTCAAGAAATTCTTAAAGGACCCCTCCAACCTCTTATAAAAGGCCACCAACTCTACCCACATACTCAGACCTCTAAACCCCCTTGGATCATCAAAATTATGATCAAATAATCTCTCAACATTACTCCCTTCCTCTTATAATATTTATCTTGGGGAGAAGGAAATTCATTGAAGCCTTTTGGCTGAAATCAAAATAAGTTACCAAATTTAAGGGAATATAAAGATTGAATGAGACAAGTGAGACTCAAGGTAAGGGACTTCATCTAACTCTCATATAATTGAGGCCTATTTTGATGTTATAGACAAAAAACATTATATGGTTTATAATAAATTTCATTGAATTTTAATTTTATTCACAGATAATATTTTTTTATAAATCATTTTACTAAATGATAACAGTAATGTTTTTAACGTATGTGCCAACAACGAACTCTCCACCACTGAAACCGTTATTTGATATTTGGATTGCTCTACAAGAATTAATTTTTTTAAAAATTAAAGTAAATGTTTTATTACATTTTTGGGGGTTTGTAAATTAAAATTATTTTTAAAGTGGATTTATGACTTTAATATCTTGAAATGATTTCAAGTGATTGAAAATGAAATTTTATGAGTGAAATGTTGATAATTGGAATCATTTATGATTTATGACTATATAATGGTACTTGGACATTTCATGGGTGGTTATGTTATAAACCAATGATTTTTGGTTACGTGATAATCCAACTATGGGTTGTTGAGTGATAAACCAAGGATGGGTGGTCACGTTATAACCTCCAATTAATTTGGTATGGAAGTCAGTCATATGGATATTATATTTAGTGATATGTGTGGAAGTAGACCATAAGGTTATTCCATTTATTGTGTTTATGTCCCAAGTTACATTTATATGTTATATGTTTCTATATATGGGCAATATATGAAACCTTTGGTTACAAAAATGGTAAGTAGTGAGTTTATATTTAGTGAAGTATATTTACTACTTCTAAGTAGTGAAAAGTAATACTTTATGATAAAGTATTCATTGTTTTCATGTTTTCCCATGACTAATTGTTTTCTTTTTTTTTGTGTCCCGTACTGATATTTTTATTCTCATCCCATTATTTGAAAAAAATTTCACAAGACATAAATAATAATAGAGTCAACGATAGGATAAAGTAAAAGATATGATGTTAAAACATGAAACAACACCATATTTCTTTTTAAAGAGTTTTTTTTGAAAAAATAGATAGTGAGTATAAGTGTATAATTGTAATATTAATGTTTCTATATAAGAGTTATGACCTAATTCTCTAAAATAGTAAACCTAAAAAATCATTAATGTACATTAAATTCAATTATAGACTTATCTCAAGACTAAGTAATGTTTAAGTTTGTGGCCATATAGTTGGTATCTGAGGTCAGTTTAGATAACTTTATGAGTCATGATGTTGTTAATAGAATATCCATAAAATATTTTTACATTATAATTAAAATGATATAGTATTTGTATATTACCATGTTACTTCATCTAAGATATGTTTTTTTGGAATGGTTTTCTATAGAGGAAACAGGAAAGTTCTATTGGGAGGGTATAAAGATGGAAATAACCTTCCAAATAGATATCCTAAGATGATCAGAATTGAATCTGAACAGTTTTTTGTAGTTAGGGATTAGTTGACTCAGGTGATAAATGGTGGTGGTATCCAAGCACTAGATCAACCAGACCAACTGCAAAGGAATATGTCGATTACAGAGCATTTCCCGAGGCAACGTCCCATATCATTCAGAGGATCATCAGACCCTGTGAAAAATGTAGGGTGGATTAAGGCATGGGAAAATAGTTTTTATGTACTAGGGGTTTCATTCAATCAAAAGGTTAGTCATTATTTTTATCATTTCGAAGGTGAATCCAGTCAATAGTGGTTATTGATTAAACATATCAGAGGTAGTAAAGAGATTGAAGCCATGGAATGGGATGAAGTTAGGAATATATTCCATGAAAAATATTTTCCTAAGGTTGTTTAAATTAGGATGAAAAATCAGTTCATGGAATTAAGACAAAATGAAGAAGATTCAGTGACTTCCTATGAAGGAAATTTCATATATTTTTCATGGTATGTCCCTAATTTTTTCTGAGAAATTGATAGTAAGATGAATTGGTTTTAATCATGGTTGAAGCTGGAATATCAATTGGTGTTAGCTTCTCATGAGTTCAAAATCTTGGAGAAAATTTTCTGATGCTATGAGAAGGTATAAATATATTTTTTTGATATTTATGTGTATTATGATAGGAAACACAATTAGAGATCCGGTTGGTGGGAAATGAGGAATATTTCATGTAAGAATATTGGAGGTAAGAAAACTAAATTTTCAACTTTTGATATGTGTGGTAAAAAGGATCCAAGAGAATACCTCTCAATATCCAATAATTTCTTTTTATGATGTTATAATTGTCTTATTTTCCGTAACTATACTGAACATGATCAGACATGCAAATAAAAACCAGTGGTAAGATTCTTTAGTTGTAGTTACACGGGAAATTAGGTAAATGTGTGTCTAAAGCTGATAACCCAGTGTGGAAAATAGAAAGATCAAAATAAAATGGGCATGGAAAAATATTTTGATACTACTATGGTTGATGTGGGAATGTCAAATGAATTGTTGATAGTTATGTTATAGATTTTTTCAAAATATCGAAATAATCTATTTGACCTCAGATTATCACATTCCTTAATTTCCAAGATATTTTCATGTAAATTGAAAATAGAACCTCATGAATGTGACATAGAACATTTCGTAAATACTCCAAGTGGAAGCATTAAAGTAACCAGGATTTATTGGAACATTCATACTGTCATTAGTGAGATAGTCTTTCTAGAAAATCTTGTTGAACTTTCCATTGTGAAAATTGATATCATATTGGGTATGGATATGATTTCTATTTATCATGCTAAAATTTTTTTCAAAAGCAATATGGTTTTATTCAATGATTTCATACATTTGATAACATACCAAAAATCTGAAATATTGGTTAAATATAGAAGTGAATGTTATCTTGTTCTTTTTGTTTTAAAGAAACAAATAGTTTTGATTAGTGACATTCTCATAGTGAATAATTCATAGATGTTTTTCCTGTAGAATTTCTTAGTATTGTTCCCAATCAGGTGGTTGAATTAACTATTTATTTAGTTCTGGATGAAGATCCTATTTCTAAACCCTATTATCGAATGGATCTAGTAGAAATGGTATAATTGAAAAAACGGTTGCAAGAATTACTTGATAAAGGTTTCATTCATCCTAGAACATCACCATGGGGTGCTCTAATTTTATTTTTGAAAAATAAATATGGTTCTATGATACTGTGTACCGATTAAATATCCTTGAATAACATCACTATTAAGACAAAGTATATGTTTCCTCAAATTGTTGAGTTGTTTGATCAGTACCATGGAAAACTGTATTTTTCAAAGATTAATTTGAGGTCCGGGTACCATAAACTGAAGATGAAGGAGGACGACATTCCAAATACAGCATTCCAAATAAGATATGACCATTATGAGTTTTTGGATATTCCTTTTTGGTTATCTAATGCACCAGATGTATTTATGAATCTTTGGGATGGATTCTTTCATCAATATTTCGATTAGTTTGTGGTTGTGTGTATAGATGATATTTTGGTATATTCTCAATGCTAGTAGGAACATGAAAGTCAGCTGAGGTTTGTTTTGTAATCCTTAAAAGAAAAATAAACAATATATAATGTTTTGTAGGAGTTAATTTTAGATGAAAAAAATTCCATTCTCTAGTGATATTGTTTATAATGATGGCCTAACGATTTACCCTTCTAAAACAAATGTTATTAAAGAGTGTCCAAGACCTACAGATAACCTATAGATTCATAGTTTTCATGGCATAGTGGGTTATTACTGATGGATTGTTATAAACTTTTATCGGTTTTATAGTCCACTAAATAGCATAACACATAAGAGATTTATGTTAATATAGAAAAAAGAATTTAATGGGAAGAAAAAAAAGATTGGTAAATTCTCCAGTTTTAGCCCCGCCTCCCATGAATGGTGAATTTGTTATCTATAGTGATGCATCTTTGAATGGACTTGGTTGTTTCCTAATAAAGAACAATTAGGTAATTTCTTATGCTTCACATCAATTGAAACCTCATGATTTGTATTACTCTACACCTGATTTGGAGTTTGTGTGTGTTGTTTTTTCATTAAAAATGTCAAGGAATCATTTGTATGGAGTAAAGTGTGATATATATCCTGATCAAAAATTTCTAAAGTATATATTCACTTGAAAATAAATAAGCATGCAACAAAAGAGCTGGATGAAATTAATAAAGGATTTGGATTTCATGATTCATTACCATCCAGGAAAAGAATATAAGGTGGATAATTCCATGAGTCGAAATAGTAATATTATATTAAATGTGCTATGTTTGGAATGAGTTTATTTGAATATTTATTTGATGAATTTTGGATTGGATGTTATTGGTTCTTGGAATTCCTCAATTTTGTTTCAGGTGACAATGAAATAATCTCTATCAGATATATTTATGTACATAGAAAAAGAAGACAGTGAGTTGTAGAAAAAGGTAGAACTGGTTCAGAAGCGTAAGTTACCTAAATTTTACATTGATAAATATTTTTTTGAGGATTGGAATGAGATTCGGTGTGCCTTGTGATTCACAGTTGAAGAAAGAGTTGTTCTATAAAGCTCATTGTTCTCTGTTTTCACTTTATCCAGGAAGAACTCAGATGTATAGAGAACTTTAAGAGTATTGCTGGTGGGATGGAATGAAAACAGGTATTGTTGACTTTTCTGTGAAATGATTGATTTGGCATCATGTTATATCAATATCAAAGTTATCAAAAGGGTTACTTCAACATTTTCTAATGTGGGTGTGGAAATGGGAAAATGGTTCTATGGACTTCGTAGTAGGATTACCAAATACATCTTGAAGTAACAATGAAATATGGGTTACTACTATTTGAATGACTAAATATAATCATTTATATCCTATTCATGATAATATGTCTCTAGAAAAACATTATCAATTGTATATTAAATAGATAGCCATGTTACATGGAGTTCCTCTCTTCATTGTATCTATTTATGATACCAGGTTCAATTCTAACTTTTGTAAAGGCCTTCATAAGTCATTTGGAACTGAATTAAATTTTAGTACATCTTTTCATCCTCAATCATATGGAATGTTAGAGTGAACAATTCAAATCATGGAGGATATTCTATATGCATGTTTAATGGATTACCAGGGAAGTTGGGATCATCTTTTTTCTTTTTCTTTTTTTGAGTTTTCTTATAATAAAAGTTTTCATTCCAGTATACATATGGAACCATTTGAAGCATTATATAGAAATCAGTGTCGAAATCTAGTATTTTGGAATGAAGTATGTGAAAAGTAGTTGATGGGACTAGAATTGGTTAATGAGAAGATAAATAAAGTTTATCATATTCAGAAGCACATGAGGATAGCTCAGAGATGGTGGTAACGTTATGCGGATAACATGAGGAAGTATCTTTCTTTTGAGGTAGGTGATAATGTCTTTCTCAAAGTTTCTCCATGGAAAAGTGTGATGTGTTTTGGTAAGAAGGGATAGCTGAGTATACTATTTACTCAATCCAATGAAATCCTAGAGAAAGTTGGATCAATTTCTTATATGGTGTCTTTACCTCCAAGTTTATCCTAGGTTCATAATGTTTTTAATTTATTAAGGTTGACGAAGTATATATTGTATCCATCTCATGTTTTGAGTCCATAGGTAGTCCAGTTAAAATATAATCTTTCTTATGAGGAACAACTAGTCCAGATTCTTGACCGCAGAGAGCCAGTGTTGCGGAATAAGGTAACTTTTTCGTTAATGGTTTTGTGAAAAAACCATATTGTGGAAGAGGAAATGTGGGAATTTGAAAATTCTATGTGTTTGTTGACACCGAAAAAAGTCTGTAACTCCCGGAGGAAGTTTTGGAATGATGAAGCGAAGTCATATTCCGAATCAGAGGCCCGATCTGGAGGCCTGGGATGTGCTGCGTGAAATAAAGGAGGATCCGCGCGAAAAATTGTTATGTGCGCGTAGAATCACCGGGTTTCACAGAATTGAGCCGATGAGGCGTGCAATCTTTGGGCGCCCCGGTTCAGTGCAGTGTGTTTTTACGCGCCGGCTGCGATCGGCGCGAAGAATTTTGCGTGCCGCCTGGTTTTCGCGCCGGAGGTCGCCTATAAATAGAAGGTGTCCTCCAACGGTTTGGGGGTTGAGGAATCCGAAGCGACTCCCGTGCACGCAATTCGGCTCCCCCCACGTGCAAGATGACTTCTAGGTAATCCCTCGTTTTGCGCAACCTTTCCCTGGAGTTCGCCTTTGTGCGCAACTCCACCGGCTTCAGTGAATTGGCCCCCTCCCCCGAGTTCTGGCCTTGCGCGCAATCCGTATCTCGTGCGCGCAATACCCTGTCGTGCGCGCAAAACCCTGCCCGTAGTTCCATCTCTGCGCACAATTCTTTTGGTCTAATTGCGCGCCATCCCGGTGTTTTGCGTGGAAACCTTCCCTTTTACGCGCAGGCCCAGGACCCCTCACCTTGAAGCTCCTTGGATGCCCCCTGCACCGGCACCTGATGTCTCCCCTACTGGGCATGCGTGCCATGCGGTGTTTTCCCGTATGGCCTTCCAGGCTCGTGCGAAGTAACCTCAAGGTCCCTTGGGCCATGTTTCCCATTGCATTGCTTTTCCTTATGCTTCTCCACATAGGCACGCTAATGGCTATTGCTTCTTCGCATAACCACGCTAACATGGACCCCCCGGTGGTTTGCCCTACATCCCCCCTTCACCACGGCCTTGCTGATGCCTTCCCTCCCACAATGGGTATAGGGCATTGGGCATGTAAGCCCTAGGGGTGTGGAGAAAACCCACCACGTCCAAGCTACAGGACGTTAAACTGCTAAGCATCCCGTCTTTAACACAAGACGTTAAATTGTGGTCTGATCCCGTGCTTCGCACGCAGGGTCCCCCTAGCTCGGACATTCTTTACGCCACTCGTCTCCACGGGAATGGACTCTTCCTCACATGTAATGAGATCCCCCTTGTCGGAGCGGCGTTTGTCCGCGGGGGAAGGGCTGCCTCAGAGCATAAGCCCCTAGCCTTTCTTGCGGATGACTGCACCGATGCATCTCGGTACTTCCCCCCTGCCAAGGCCAGTGGAGTCCTTTTCCCACTGCGCTTTGTCGCACCACAGGCCTCCACCCTGGAGTAAGCCCCATCACGAAGGGCCGCTAACCATGTGTAAGACCATATTTCCTCTTTGGACCGCTCAACGTGTAAGCCCCATTCCGCTTCTCATGGATGCACCCTTCGCGACGTGATCATCTGGTCCCTGTTGCCTCTTGTTCCCCACACTGAGCATGACTCACGTGGGCTTAGAGCGCGAATCGACCATGACATCCTCTTATGGGCCGCCCCAGAGCGTAAGCCCTATCCCAACGAACTACGTGGACTTTGATCCGTGTTAACGCACGGTACGTAGTAAGCCTCCACGAGGTTCAAGCCCACCACCCGGTCGTCCCGACCTATCCATGTCAGTTCCCTGACCACCTTGGGTCGCCTCAGAGAGTAATCCCTGAACCCCTCGTCCTGTATGACGTGAAACTGTATCTCGTCCCGCATGACGTTAAACAGTATCTTGTCCCGCATGACGTTAAACTGTATTCCCCCTATTGGTCCGTCTCAGAACGTAAGCCCCATGTCTCACTCCACCATCTATCCTGATCCTTAACCGGGCCACCACATTCCGGTGAGATCCTGCCACCCCATCCCACTCCATGGCATCCGAAAAGCTACCCACGTGCTGGCCCCAATATTGGTGTTCCCCCCTAGGGGCCCTTCAACCCGATCCGTCTACGCAAGATGTTAAACTCGCGGCATACCCCGTGTTAAACATGGGAAGCTGTGGAAAACCTCAGATGGTACACATTCCCCGCGTTCGATGTGGGATGCCTCAGGCTTCCGCACCCTCGATAAGCCCTGTGATGAGGGACCCAAGACAGACATGCCAACGACGCCCCAACGTGACCGTTATCCTCACCGAAGGTTGCTGCCCCGACAAGACCCCTTGGAGCTTCTTGATGGAAGCAGTGTAATTAATCAGCGTCCATGTAGATATGGCACTGGGAATGGGATTCACGAACCCGTCTTAAATCTATGAGGGAGACCCGGACTAGGTGATGAGCTCTGAGGAGGAATCCACGGAAGGAAGAACCGACATCCCATCATCCCAGTTTCGATCAAGGAGAAGACGTCCCTGAACAAGGAATGGATGCCGCCCGCCTTTGGAAAGTGGGAATGCGGGGTAACAAGCAGCGCGTCCTCCCCACAGACGGATGCGTGCGTGCCCCGGCGAAAGCATCGGAGCAACAAAAATGGTGAAACCGACATGAAGCTCTTCTCCTCCATATGGGGAATGGTAGCCATCGGGGCATTGGATCCACAAAAATGGTGAACCCGACGTGAAGCTCTTCTCCTCCATACGGGGAACGGTAGCCGTCGAGGCGTCAGATCCACAAAAATGGTGAACCCAACGTGAAGCTCTTCTCCACCATACGGGGAATGGTAGCTGTCGGGGCGTCGGATCACACAAAAATGGTGAACCCGACGTGAATCTTTTCTCCTCCATACAGGGAATTGCAGCCGTCTGGGCGTCGGATCCCACAAAAATGGTGAACCCGATGTGAATGCTCTTCTCCTCAATACGGGGAATGGTAGCCATCGGGGCGTCGGAAGAATAGCATGTCACCAGGTCCGGGTAACCCACACCGGGACATGAACCCGTCAGGGGTAGAGGCCGTCAGGACGTTGACTACTCTGTTCTGTGACATCGTCAGCATGGATCCCTCTCGCCGACCATTGAAGACGGAATAACGCTAGGCCTTGGTTGTTGATCTCATTTCATGTTGATACCAATGGGTTCATCTCCCTGCTTCCAGGAATCATATCATTACATTCAGAACTCGGCTGCTACCTGCCCACCGGCGTAGGGGCAGGGGAAGTACCGAAGTGGATACCCCGCGCTGTCCCGGCCATTTCATGGCCACTCCGACTTCGACCTTCGTAGCAGCCTGGCGCTTTTGCCCCCTCTCCCAGTCAGAAACCATCCAGTAGAGGGTGACCAATGACCTGGTTCGTAGGTATGATGAGGAAGGGGTTATCCCCACTAGGGGCATGGCCCGTTTGGATCTAGAGGCGACTGCGCCTGACCACCATCACCACCCTTGAGGGCTACGCAGGGAGCCGCCACTCCCCATGCCGATGTTCGACCACTTCGGGAGTCTATCCCCGAAGCGCCTTGACACATCCCTCCCCTATGCCAATGACGTGGGGGATGTCCGGGCCCACCCGATCGGTGATCCATCCTAGGGGTTAACGGAAAGAAGCCCCGCCAGGCTGGGTCGACACCGCCGCCCAACTCCCCGAGCTGAGGAGCAGGCAATCTTCATGCCCTCACCGCCGGTTCCAGCCCATCTAACTCGACGCCAGCATCGGGCACGAGTGGGAGAGAATGCCTGTCCTGGGGAACCAACATCAGCAACCACTGTGGCCCGAGCCACTGCTGACTCCTATTACTAGAACCCCGCACACGTTGAGCAGGGGCACCCACGTGCCCAACTGAGATCCAAACCCCGACCACCCTGCAGGCAAGTTGGGTCGAATCTCCTGGTCGCGGACACCGTAAATGGCCACTGCGGACCAACCTGCGGTAGTGTCGCTCACCATGAAGGCTCATTCTGTGCCTCCAATATGGAAAGCAGTAAGCTTCTTCAGGGAGGCTATGCTCCGGGTATGACGCTTTCCAGCGCCTGCTGCATGGGGTATTAGGTCACTCCCCCTACTGCTGGCTGCGAGCATGGATTCGTTGTGTATCCAGTAGCTCACTCACATGGAGGTCCTCCCCATGTCCCTTTCGACATCTGTCCTGGTGGTTCTTGCACCCCGGCCTTCGGTCCCCACTGCCCCAGCTCTATTGTGGCCGGGGAACCCTATGACGAAAATCGTACATACCCTGAGGAGCTACCCAGGGGCAGGAAGGTCGGGCATCATCACCGTAGGAGGAATTTCAGGGGAGCCCGGACGGAAATTAGACCAGTCCGTTTCTTGGATTTTGAGGTAGAGTACGACTCAACAATAGAACCTTCCCCCCAACCCATCGAGTTGAGGGCAGGGATGGGGATGCCGCGCGTCAGTCTCGTAATCCCCAAATGCGAGATCCGTATGATTCCCTCCTGCCTTCGAAGGTATATCTAGGAGGACAAGGACTTGGCGTATCGCCAAGGATCAAGCCCGCAGTTGCCACTGGCCTCCTCGGAAGCACCTCCCACCCGTGTTAGGGAGGGTGTGGAACTTTTTTGGGGACTGGTGGAAGAATTGCGAGGAGATACACCCTCGGCGAGCACCGATGCTGTGACAGGAGGCCCATTCGCTGTCCTGTCCTATCGTGACGAGGCAGCCAGGGCACTGCAACCCCTAGAGGATGACCCAGGGATCGGTGACCAATCGGCATGTTCACCGTATTCCCCGCCGGCCAGCCCACCTCCCCGGTGGCCTACCATGGCGCCATTTCCAATTCCCCAACTTTCTTTGATGGACAAGCAGGGGTGGAAGGTTCTGGACCCCGAACCAGAGCCGTGGAGCTTCTGGACCGTTCTTGCAGTGGGCCACTTCCCTGAGAAGTTTTGGTCGGTCGCAGAATCGGAGTTTGATGTGTCGGAGTCACTCACCCTGGGAGAGTTTGAATGCATCTGCCATATTCTTCGGGTGACTCACTCCCGCCTCCGCCATCAACTAGCGCTATATCCCGGGAGCCAAGCGCATCTCAAGGAGATTGGTGAGCAGTGTCATCGGGTCGACCTAGCAGCACTCCCCACGGTCTGGCACCCCAAGTCGTTGGACCACCACGAGGCCCTCCAGCAACAATGCGTCCAGAGTTTTCAAGTACTCCGCAGAGTTATTGAGGAACCCACCCCCCACATGCACGTCCGCGGATGGGGGAAGTACGCTGCTCTCCTCTTCTGTGCGATCTGACGACAGCCCGATCCAATGGGAGGCCCTGAGGGAATGTCGCCAAGGGCAGTCGCAGTCAACATGGATGACCTTTCAGATGAGGGAAACATTGTGGAGCCCCTCGATGGGGACTCACCCCCCGAAGACAGGCCGCTACTGGACCCATCTGGGAGGATTACTCGCCAACAGAGTAGCCTCCTAGGTCTTCCTGTACCCACAGAGGCACTGACACTAGGCCGAAACATCGGCAAGGGTTAAGAGCCCGTTGGGTCTGTCAAACTCACCGACCCATCTGCCTCAGTGCATAAGGTAGAGGAAGATCCCGAGAAGGCCACGCTGCGCCAACAGCTAGCTGACCAAAAGAGGCTGGTTGATGAGCTCTTGGACGAATGCATTGCAGAGAGGCGGCCTGACTATGGTGCTCCTAGACCAGGACAGCAGGGGAAGGAGCATATACCCCTTGTTGAGATCCCCCCGTGAAACCGTGACCGTGACGTGTTCTCCGACAGGGGAGATACTGGAACCCATGGAAAGAGGGTTCCATATGTTTCGTCGAACCCTCCAGAGCGGAGAGACAACATGGGGGACCCTGCTCAGTTTCCTCCCGCCGCTCTAAGAGTCGCTCCGCTAGCTACCCCACGAGCCGCTGATCGTGGATACCGTATCGAAGATCCTGACAACGCACTAGTGGTTAGAGATCCCCATCAGGATAGGAATCTGCATCCGGATGATCTGATGGAAGTACTCATCGCCCTCTTGGAGGCCCTGGAATCTCGGTAGGTGGAAATCCCGCCAGATGGCAAGCCGTACCCAGCGTGGGTGGATGACATGCCGGCTCCACCAGGATTCGGGAACCCCACATTTTCCTCCTTTAACGAGACCGGAGACCCGCCAAAACACTTGGGCCACTTCAACTCGAGGTGTGGGCCTATGTTAGGGGCTCCGGCGCAGCAGGAGGCTGCCATGCTCCGGTGCTTCGTTCAGACACCAGAAGGACCGGCATTCATCTGGTACAGCCAGCTCCCTATTGGATCAGTGACTAGCTGGGAGGACCTTCGCCGAAAATTCCTCTACCAGTTCAGTTCCACAACCCGGAAGACGAACATTGCAGACCTCTTTAGGTGCAAGAAAAGGCCCGACGAGCGAGTCGCAGACTTCGTCGCCCGGTGGAAGGGGCTCACGTACTCCTTTGACATGCCGCTGACTCAGGATCAATTACTGACAATGTGTGTAGGGAACGTCAAGGTAGAGTTGTTTCCTTCTCTGGTCATGCAGAATTACCCTGGAGGGTTCCGGTACTTCTTAGACAAGGCTCAGCGCCTCGAAGAAGCCCTGCAATAGGCCAGTCAGGCACGCCCGCTGCCTCCTGTAATATCTGCAAGGAGAGCCGCCAGAGCCGAGCCCGCTACTGTGGCCCAGATAGAGGCCCCCAGATAGCTAGAGTTGCTACCAGTGAGGCTAGCTCAGCATGATCATAGGGGTCCACCCCCACAGCCTCCGGCCCAGCAGCGACAGCCTCAAAATCGGCAGGCGCCTCCGCATAACGCACCACCACCACCTAGTCAAGGTAATCCAGCTCGACCTCCTCGGCCTGCTCCTCCGGCTCCTGGGCATGGTTGGCCCCCAAGGGTCCCCTTTCCAGACAGAAGGAATCGGACTTACTCGTTTGGTGAGGCCCAGATTCCCGGTTATTTCCGTAATGCCTTGGAGTAGAGGATCATGCAGCTGCCTGAGTGCCGGAAGCCAGGAGAGGCATTTCTTACCGATCACCCTAACTACTTACCTTATCACCGGATCCTGGGACACACCATCCAGCAATGCTATGTGTTCAAGGACTGGATCCAAGACCAGATTGACAACAACATAGTTAGGTTGGGCCCAGCCCCGACACAGGTGGCAGGTGCCTTCGTAGGATCAGACGGCAGTAGTGATGATGGGATGAGTGGGAACAGGTTTCCGACCAGGGGTCCCGGAAGTATAATGATTGGATGGCCCGTAGTACGGTCGCATGTGCCCATGGCATCATTTGTTCCCGCCTGAATCATCCAGAGCCCTCGGAGTCTATGAGCACCGCTTTGGCTTCTTCGTCCTAGCCTACGTCTTCCCAGAAGAGTAGGCGGCGACGCAAGAAGAAAGAATGCGCCCTGCCATTGCCGTCATCTTCTCGCACGCTTGGCAATTTCATGCCCCTGGAGATGGGGATCCCGCCGAGACCCCGTCCGATAGAGGATGAATCCTCGAGTGAGAGCTCGAGGTACGCTTCGGTTAACACCGTAGAGTTGGTAAATCCCTTTTTGTCTCCCGACGATGAGGAGCGCCTGGTGGACCTCCCCGAGAGCCCGGGGTACGCTTCGGTTAACACCGTAGAGTTGGAAAATCCCTTTTTGGCTTCCGATGATGAGGAGCACCAGGTGGACCTCCCCGAGATCTCGGGGTATGCTTCGGTTTACACCGTTGAGTTGGTAAATCCATTTTTGGCTTTTGAAGATGAGGAGTTCCAGGTGGACCTCCCCGAGAGCCCGGGGTACGCTTCGGTTAACACCGTAGAGTCGGTAAATCCATTTTTGGCTCCCGATGATGAGGAGCGCCAGGTGGACCTCCCCGAGTGCCTAGGGTAATCTTCGGTTAACACCGTAGAGTTCGTAAATCCCTTTTTGGCTCCCGACGATGAGGACCTCTAGTTGGACCTCCCCGAGAGCCCGGGGTACGCTTCAGTTAACACCGTAGAGTTGATAAAATCCCTTTTTGGCTCTCGACGACGAGGAGCGCCAGGTGGATCTCCCCAATGTCCCCAGCCAACGCCAATGTCGACAGAGCCGTGGCTACGTGAATTGTAGGGGAACAACAGTCGTCACCTCCAGTCAGGCCGTGCACGCTACTGAGACAAGGCAGCAAGCCCGGTACAGAGAGTAGCACTCACGGCTCCCTCACCCGGTGACAACAGGTTCGCTTCCACCACCTTTTGTGTTGTTGGATCGGGCGGAACTTCTTTGCCCGTGTCGCGACTATCCCAGCCCTGCCACTGGCCGACTATGGCCTTCTGATCCTAGCATGAAAATCAACTCCCGGGCTTCAGCTAGTGAACAGCAGGACGTGCCTAGTACCAGTCAGTCACCGGCCTCGACAGCAGGGCCCGTCATGCCCCCAATCATAGAGCGACCTCCTGTAAGCAGAAGCTCGTGTTTGGTGTGAATGTATGATGTCCTGAAGCATCTGGCTGGCATTCCGTCAAGGCTTTCCATCCTTGAGGCCCTTCTCCTGTCGTCTGAAATGCATGTGGTGCTCGCTGAGGCTCTAAGGAGCCCCCTCCAGTTTGAAACGGAGGTAGAGACCGCAGAAGCCTTCCACACCGAGGTGATTGAGGACGCCGAATGTCAGGCGGTTATCTCGTTTTCCGATGAAGATGAAGACCCTACCATTAAGGTCCACATCCGCCCGTTGTAAATCACCGGCTAGTTCAATGGCATGGAAGTCCATCGTTGTCTTGTCGACAAGGGTTCCAGGATTAACTTGATCCCAACTTGGACACTATGAAAACTAGGGTTGTCCGAGGATGATTTAACTCCCTCCGACCTCAGAATCCAGGGGTATGAAAGGACCGAACAAACTCCACTCAACAAGATTCGTCTGAATACCCAGTTTGGCGGCTTATTTTCCATTACTGAATTGATGGTTGTCTCTCAGGACACTGCCTACAACGCATTGATGGGCAGTTCGTGGCTCCATCTTCATGCAGCGGTTCCCTCATCATACAATCAGTGCCTCAAATACTCCCTTAAGGGTCCAGTGGGTGTGCTCCAAGGAGATTCGTCTCTATTTTCCTCTTGTTAAGCTCTTTACCTGGATGCTTGCTATTACAAGAGAAAGGACAAGAAAATCATGGCAGGTGAGGTTGAGCCCGCTGCTGTCATGAGTAATCCCTAGGCAGGTCTGGATGATGCATATGTCTTCCCAATCCATCGGTTGGAGGCCACGACTCCTGATATGGGAGAGTGCTTTGTTGTCTCGGGTAATAGAGGAAGCCATATTTCTGGGTCTAAGCGACGGCGGGAAATCACCTCGTACTCTTATACCAACCAGGCTCGGGTGATCCCCAGGCCTCCTACCCCTGTATGATATCGGGATGTTGCGCTCATGGCAACGGCAGTACGTCATACGTGTCTGTTTCGCCATGCCGGAATCGACCGGCTCAAGCCAACGCGTCACCACTTCTTTGATGTCGTAAAGCGTGGCCCCTTGGGCCAAAGGCTGGATGGGATTAGATCGACCGCCTTCGTCGCCATGATCTCCGCGATGCATGAGTCTCCCGTCGTGACGACCTTTGCCGCCCAAGCCGGTGCCAGCTCCCCATCAAGGTCGAGCAGCCCCGAAACGGCACCCCCCATGGGCGATCCTTCCACAAGAAGAGAAGAAGACATGGAAGATGCTCCTCCTGCCTTTGAGGAGGGATTCTCCACGATGGTTGAAGAGCTAGTACAAGTGATCCTCAGTAGTGAGGCGGACCTGAGACCCACATTGGTCAGCGCCGATATGCCTCTTGAGGAATGATAAGAGTACATATACTTCCTCAGACAGCACTGTGGTGTGTTTTCCTGGAGTTATGAAGAGATGCCGGGACTAGATCCACAGGTAGTCGTCCACCGCCTTGGCCTCCCAGCAAACCATCGCGGATTCAAGAAGCCTCCCAAGAAAATTCACCCCTTTCATGGTGCCATGGTTGAGGCTGAAGTTGATAAGATCATTAAAGCCAACTTCGTCAAGGAAGTCCAGTACCCCAGGTGACTAGCCAACATTGTTCCCATCAGGAAGAGGAATGGGCATATCAGGGTCTGCATCGACTTCCGTGATCTTAATCGCCGATGTCCGAAGGATGACTTTCCCCTTCCCGTGATAGAGCTGTTGATCGATGCAACGACCGGGTTCCAAGCCCTCTCCTTCATGGAAGGATACTCCGGGTACAACCAGATCCAGATGGCCCCCGAGGATGAAGAGTTCACTACCTTCTGGGCCCCCCAGGGCACTTTCTGCTAAAGGGTTATGCCCTTCGGCCTAAATAATGCGGGTGCCACCTATCAACAGGCTATGCACCGCATATTCAAGCCAATCCACGGGACACTGGTGGAGTGCTACGTAGATGACTTGGTGGTTAAATCTCGTCAGCACCGGGACTATCTCAAAGACCTTGAGAAAGTGTTCGGTTTCCTCCGTTCTCGCCGCTTGAAGATGAACCCGTTGAAGTGTGCCTTCGGGGTCACCTCCGGAATGTTTCTTGGCTTCATTTTTAGGCATCGAGGTATCGAGATCAACCCCAAGAAGATCAAGGCCATCAGTCTGATGCCTCCCCCGAGTAATATTCGGGAGCTTCAAGTCATCCAAGGCCACTTAGCCTATATACGCCGATTCATTGCGAGTATGGCAGGAAAGTGTAAGCCCTTCTCCCGGCTCATGAAGAAAGGCGCCGACTATGGGTGGGACGAAGAGTGTCAGACCGCTTTTGAGGAAATCAAGAAGTATCTTCTTCAACCTCTGGTCCTGATGCCACCTGTTCCCGGAAAGTCGCTGGTCCTTTACATGACAGCCCTGGAGCGATCCCTTGGTACCCTTCTCGCCCAGAAGAACAACGAGGGAACAAAGAATAGCCTCTACTACCTCAGCCGGATGCTCCTCGACGCAGAAATTAGATATTATCCCATCGAGAAGAGCTTCCTGGTGCTCGTATTCTCCATACAGAAATTGTGGTACTACTTGCAGCACCACGAGGTATAGCTGGTCTCTCGGGTAGACCCGTTGAAATACATCCTAAGCCGGCCTATGTTGACCGGCCTATTGGCACGCTGGGCGGTGATCCTCCAGCAAGTCGACATTAGGTTCATACCTCAGAAGGCTGTCAAAGGACAGGCGTTTTCAGACTTCTTCGCTGGCCACCCAACCTCTGCGGACCAGCCACAGGATTTGGGCTTTCCTGATGAGGTGATCCTTTCAGTCGATCACGCCACCTCATGCTGGAAGATGCACATTGACGGCGCCTCCCAAAGCCCTATCGGCAGAAGGCTCAACGATCCTAGGCTTAATAGAGTGGGAATGGGTATCGTCTTCATCACCCTAGAGCAAGCTGTTCTGCCATATTCATTCTTGTTGTCAGAAGGCTGCACCAACAATGAGGCAGAATATCATGCCCTCATCACTGGCCTAGAGTTGGCTCTGGAGGTTAACGTACCCCACCTATATGTAAAAGGGGACTCTGAGCTAGTCATCAAGAAGGTTAGCGGTTACTATGCTGTCAGGAAGCCGAAACTCATGGCGTTGCTGGAGTTCACCCTCCATCTAATGGCTAAGTTCCCCTCCCGACCAGATGTCGTTCACGTTCCCCGGTCGCAGAACAGTCGAGCAGATGCTTTGGCCAGCCTGGCCGCATCACTCACGGAGCCCGAACAGGATGACCTAATCATCCATGTGGCGCACCGGAGATTCATTGCTCCTGTTATCCCAAAGGACAATTGTGGCCAACGAGTGAACCATCTCACTGCTGGTGCCCCTGCGTTAGGACCCCCCAGGGCTTTAGGCATGGTGATCGAGACAGTTCCTGACTGGAGGACACCTTTGGTTGAATATCTCTGTCACGAAAATCTTCCGATGGACCAAGTAGAGCGAGAATGAATCCGGGGCCGCGCACCGCAGTTCACCCTTCAAAGTGGTCCCAGCCGTGAGTAGATCCTTTACAGGCATGGGTTTGACGGTGTTCTCCTCCGTTGTCTTCAAGGAGTTGAGATCACATAGGTCATGCAGGAAGTGCACGCTGGTTCCTCTGGCGCCCACCTGGCCGGGTCGAAGTTGTCCCACTAGATTCGGAGGCTGGGATACTTCTGGCCCTCCCTGATCGACGACTGCATCGAGTACTCCAAGAGGTGTCATGCATGCCAAGTTCATGCTAACTTTGTGCATCAGCCACCGGAGCCTCTCCATACTACTAAGTATTCTTGGCCCTTTGCAGTCTGTGGGTTGGATGTCGTAGGGCCTTACCCGCCGGCGACGGCCCGCCAGTGCCAGTTCATCTTGACTACTACGTATTTCTTCTCAAAGTGGGCAGAGGCATCCCTGCTCAGGGAAGTCAAGGCTGGTTCTATCGCCAATTTTGTGAGCTCCAATATCATATACCGGTTTGGAATACCTCATGCTATCCTCACGGATAACGGAACCAAATTCCGAGCGGCCAAGCTGAAAGGATTGTATGCCAAGTACAACATTCACTCTAACCACACCTCCCACTATCATGCACAGGCGAATTGGCAGATTGAGGCGTTTAACAAAACCCTCTCTAACATTCTTCAAAAAATGGTTGGTCAGAACAAGAAAAGATGGCCGGAAAATCTCCCCAATGCCCTTTAGGCTTATAGGATGACGACTTGCAACCACCCAGGTGACTCCATATTCCCTGGTATATGGAGCTGAGGCCGTCCTTCCCATCGAGGTCCAGCTGCCCTCATTGTGCCCAGCGGTCTACGACCAGAAAGCGCCGGATAGAGTTGCAGAGATCCGTCTAGCTGAATTGGAAGTTCTGGACAGAAGTAGGCTTCGCGCTTTACATAACGTGGAAAGGCATCAGAGTAGGATGGCTCAAGCATTCGATAAGAAGGTTCGCCTCCGCTCCTTCATGCAAGGTGACTTGGTGTTGGCTCTCAGAGCACCAATTATTCCCGGCAGTAAACCACCCAAGTTGGAGCCCAAGTGGGAGGGGCCTTTTGTTGTCCACAAGGTCTATCCCAATGGCGCGTATTCCCTGGTGACTATGGATGGTGAGCGTATCACTCCTCCCACCAACGCCAGGTTCCTCAAGAAGTAATTTTCCTAGCCAAAGTGGTCCTGCAAGACCTTAAACTGCACAGGGTCCCGCAAGACCTTAAACTGCACATGGTCCCGTAAGACCTTAAACTGCACATGGTCCGAGATTTAAGACCTAAAACTAAGATCCCCTTTTGGTTCTACCATTTCCTGTGGTCCGAGTTCTAAGACCTAAAACAATGATCCGTATTTCGTCCAACATGACGTTAAACTGTATTTCTAGAACTACGTGCGGCTTTATTCCCATTCTTATGGGATACGTAGGACCGCCCGAACGTTTCGTTTCGGGTCCAGCCCCAGGAGTTACCAAACTCCACCCTTTCCTGTGGTCCGAGTTCTAAGACCTAAAACTAAGATCCATATTTTGTCCAACATGACATTAATCTGTATTTCTAGAACTACGTCTTGCTTGATTCCCATCCTATTGGGATACGTAGGAATGCCCAGACCTTTCATCTTTGGGTCTAGCTTGAGGTCCGATGTCGTGTCTGTTTCACCTTTGGGACCTTGACCACAGGATCGCGTGGCGTGGTGTGGGATTATGTCCCCATTCACGTCTGGTTTGCAATAGCTGCACCACGTGCACCCTGTCCTCAGGATTTATCCCTACTATGTCCAATGGAATTTAAAGATGCTTTTCAGAACTATGTATGGCTTGATTCCCATCCTTATGGGATACGTAGGGCCTCTTGAACACCTAGATGTCAGGTCCGGACCCATCTCTTAGGAGATCCCACGATCTCCTGGTTCCCAGAGTGTTTGGCATTACGCCCCCTCTTTTGCCCGGGGATCCACCATCTTTTGGCCGCTCCCGGACTGAGCCCTCTGACCCTTTCTAGTGGTCTGCTGATGTGCTCAGGGTACTCTTGTCTAGGACTTGGAGTGCCAAATGCGACTTAGGAAAGTTCCATCCACTTGCCAAGCTTCGTGTTCCACATCATTCGGGGCCCCGTCATCCTTCACACCTGGAGGGACCCCCAAGAACGACCTAGATACAACGCCCAAGGGTTCTCCTACTGTCATGGGCCAACACCCCTGAGGGTTTCAGACAAAAAATTGATATGAATCCTGCGTTGCGAACATGGTCAGCAGTTGATGCTCATTTGTTTGTCCCCATGGCTAATACGACAGGATGTTGCGTTGTGAACGTGGTCAGCAGTAATCCTCAGTCGTCACGCTGGCTTCCCTGGGCCCTGAATGTTGGTGGCATGGTTCATGTCATGTTCTTCCCCACTATGTCAAGGTGGAATTTCGACACTCCTAGTACTAACCCTCAGTACACCCCCACACGTCAGACAGATCGAGCTGCGTAACGGTGTATCTCGGGGCTCCCGCGATCTGAGCACTAGAGTATGTGCTTGGGTCTCTTCTTTATGGGTTGCATGCAGCTTGACCCTCATCCCCATGGAGAATGAGGAGTCGCCCAGACATTGCGTTTCGGGCCCAGCACAGCTGGGTGCTATCATCTCCTGCCCCCTGATTGTTGAACCCTTGTAGGCCTCTTTGGCCCGAGGCTCCTCTCTCGGCTGGTCCAAACCATACAACCTTAAACTATGTTGTCGGTCCAAACCATACGACCTTAAACTGTGTTGTCGGTCCAAACCATACGACCTTAAACTGTGTTGTCGGTCCAAACCATACGACCTTAAACTGTGTTGTCGGTCCAAACCATACGACCTTAAACTGTGTTGTTGGTCCAAACCATACGACCTTAAACTGTGTGTTGGTCCAAACCATATGACCTTAAGCTATGTTGTTGGTCCAAACCATACAACCTTAAACTGTGTGTCGTTCCAAACCATATGACCTTAAACTATGTTGCTGGTCCTATCACACGACCCTAAAATGTGACATTATCGTCCTGGTCGCAAGACGGAAAAAACAGCACTGCATTGTGATAACCTCGTTGTAGAGGAAATCACGTTGGGTATTGGGCTCGTGCCATTCCGTTTGTCAATTCCTATCACGGCTTGATAATGGTGGCGACACCACGACCTACTACTCTAGGACTGTCGCCTCACAAAAAAAACCACTCACCTTAATGGACAAACAAGATTTATCAAATTCCACCTCTTTCAGTGCAAGGGCCACGCTCGCACTCCCCTTTTCCCCTGGCACTGGTATCTTACCATGTCACCTTCCAGAACAACGTATGGATTGATTCTCATCCTTATGAGATACGTAGGAGCACATAGGGAACTACCCTATGGGCCCAACCTACCTTTGTGTTCAGTCCCTCGACTCGAGCATTTCCCTGGAGAGCACATGGTAAGTAGGGCTTAGGTCCTCATTCACGTCGGGTTTTGTAACCGCCTTGCCATGTGTCTATTTATCCACCTTCCCATTCACGGTCCGAGCTCTAAGACCTAAAACTAAGATCTGTATTTCGTCCCGCGTGATGTTAAACTGTATTGCATCCCGCATGACGTTAAACTGTGTTTCTTCCAACATGACGTTAAACTGTGCTTCAAGAACTACGTGTGGCTTGATTCTCATCCTAATGAGATACGTAGGACCGCCCGGACATTTCGTCTTGTGTCCATCCCCAGGGATTGTTGAACCCCATCCTTCTTTATTGTCGGCCCCTCGGACCGACTTCATGGGAAGTGGTGTAATCGGTACATCTACCCCGAGCAGGTTCGGGATGCCCCATGGTAATGATGGGAAGCGGCAGTTCTCTCGCTAAAGTGGTCCTACCTAGAAATTGGGACGACCTGTGATCAGGTCGGTATATCCGCCTATTGTGCCTCCGCCATGGTGGCATAATAACAAGAGTGTTGGACTCTGTTCGAACAAACCACCACTCCACCTACCACGCTTTGTGTCCCCCTTTATGCAGATCCTCATTTCCTTTCATGTTTGATGGGACCCCCTAACAGTATGGATGCTCGACCTATGGTCCACCTACTGTCCTGGGCCAACGTTCCGGAGGACTGGTCATGTTTGACGGGACCCACTAACAGTATGGATGATCGACCTATGGTCCGCCTACTATCCTGGGCCAACGTTCCAGAGGATTGGTCATGTTTGACGGGACCCCCTAATAGTATGGATGACAGACCTATGGTCCACCTATTGTCCTGGGCCAACATTCTGAAAAAACTGAACGATGATATTTGATTTAGGCCCCGTGTTGCGAACATGGTCAGCAGTCATCCCTCATTTATTGTCCCCATTCCAGGCCAACATGATATAGATGTTGTGTTTCCACCACGGATGACAGTTATCCTCCATGTTTGCGCCCCATTGGGTTCCGAATTTGGGAAGCGTGATTCACCCTTCCTTTCCATCCCCCTGTGTTCGGATGGATTTCAATGCCCCCGACATCACTCCGCTCATGTGTTAGAGAACATTGAGAAGTAGACACATCAATCGGACCGGGGTCTCCTCAGAAGTCCAGGCCCAATTTTGGACGCCTGAAGCTTGGTCAATGCCCCACAGTTGAACGAAATGATGGTATGAGCATCTCCTGTTTCTCGCGTTGGGCACAACCCATAGGAGCCCAGGGACGAGTTGTTATTCGTTTCGAAACTATGGTTGAGCGCATTAAACCAAGAGTAAAAATGAGTGGATTTGGCCATATATTGGATTGAGATGATGAGAAGTACAAGCAAAAAAGTTCATGAGATGGAAAAAACAAATCCCTTAGGGATTAGCATGCGGAAGCGATCTTTCCAGTGCTGCTACCCTCTGGCTGGTAGCCTCCAGGGCTGCTTCTCGCTCTTTGAAGACTCTCTCCTCATCGGCCACCACAGAGCGTAGCTCGCCAGCCCTAGCTTGTACTTGCGCTCGCTCGGTTCGAAGTACGGTCATCTGGTGACTCGCCTCCACCAGTTGTTCCTGTGCATCAGCCAGTTGGGCCATCAGTTGCTCCACGAGCTCAGAGCATGTTGCGATGAAGACCTCCTTATCTGCTGCCTGCCCTTTGAGGTGCCAGACTTCCTGCTCCGCCCTCAGCAGTGCTTGAGCACTCACCGATCCTTCCCGGCACGGGGAAATGTCGGTGCGCTGGATGCTCTCGTGTATCTTCTCGGCCATGTAATCACGGACCGTCAGATGAAGATGCTGAGCGTCAACCCCTCCAGCGCACAGGAAGCGTAGCCAGGTCTGAAGTGATCCCATCCGCCTTAGCTAATCCAACTGGGGCTACCTGAGGAAGCACTGGATACACTTCCACCCTTTGTGTCGTGTCATCCGGATCTCCTCGGCTGCCTCTGAGTCTGAGTCATCTATCTCCTCAGTGTCAGCGGGTCGTTATATGGGGAAGGCCGCCAGCAGATCGGTAGCAGGATCCGCCCCAGGGATGTATTCGTGATGGATAGAATCCTCGACGTCTAGGAGACCTTCTTCTCTCGCCCCAGTAGTAATGATCCCTCCACCAGCTTCCAACCTCGTCTCCGAAACAGCGCCGCTAATGTCCGTCGCCCCCTGTTCATCAATTGTCGGGGCCGACTCAGTGCAGAGAGCATGTTCCGAACGAGGTGGTATTTCCGCCGCTGGTCAACTCACGGATGGCCCGGGCTCCGCATCCAGACGTGCCTCCAGTGTTGAGATCACTGCACAAGGAATATGCTGTTTAGATTGGATATTTTTCCACCAAATGCCAGTAGTGAAGTGTGAGACTTATAGGAATCCAGAGCGTCGGTCCCCAGTGTTTCGGCCACTGCAGGAGTCGTCGTAAGGGGAGCCCCCTTCGCGCTTGTTAATTCAATGATGGGTGTCTGATCCCCATCATGTCGCACTGGTTCCTCTCCTCCCTCCTCTGGTGGGGACGCTCGTCCAACTCTCAACTGCTCCTGAGTGGGATGGGGAAGTGAGTTAGAAGTTGTAAAGGAGAGTGGATGAATAAGGGAAATGAATGAAGACAGAGACAAACCTCGAGAATCATGGTTATGTCGAGATCAGAGTCGGAAATCTCGCCGCTCTCTCGGAGACTCCCTTGGTAGGTCGCCCCTTGCGACCCCTCACCTTTGGGCTCTTCTTCTTCGTCTTCTCCCTCGCCTTCGTCCTCTCCGATTTCCTCCTCCCCCTACGGCTCCTCGTCACTGTCGCCTTCTCCCGGTGGCATCGCTTCCGGATCATGCTCCTGGTCGAGCATCACTTTCACTAGGAAATTTGGCTCTGCATGCCACCCTCGTTGGCGTGCATATGCATCCATGGCCGTTAGACAAGCATGTCGTCGATGGAAGTTTACTCAGTCGGTAATTCGAACGAGCCCAACCTCTGGAAGTTGGATCCTGTTTTGCATTATCTTCTTCCAGATGGCTTCAATGCTCAGCGATTGCTGCAGGGTCATCCAGGATGACCACAGTGCTGGGAGAATTGCGTATTGGGAAGGTTCAAGCAGATATCTTATCTGCTTCCCGGGCAGTTCCCTGGCCGCCTCATGTGACCCCCCCCTACGGGGAACGAGGATGTGGCAGCACCATGTGATGTGCCCACTTCCGAAGTCTCGGCCTGCGTAGGCCTCGCTGCCTAACGCGCCCTTGGTTCCCCCCTTCCGACAGCATCGTGCCTTCTTTCCCGTCGCCCGGTTTCCACACGAGTGACCTCGAGTTTCCAGACGCGCTTTCGTAATAGCCCCTCAGGGTACGCAATGGTCCAGTGTTCGGCGTATTTGATTGCTAGGCCAACATCGACCCCGGTGGGAGGAAGAGTAACGACATCGCCAGAGATGAAAGTGGTAAACATCAACCACATCTGGCACAGGACGCATGGATTCTTCTCCTACCAGACAGCCGTGAATATCTTCTTTGTCATTCGTTGGAGGCGCCTGAACTGCCTGGCGAATCGGGATGGCACGTACGGCTCACAGATCACCTTCCCGTCGATCCGAGCCACGAGCACCCCGCCCCGAATGCTCTAGAAGTATTCATGCTATTCTAGAGAGCCTCGACAGTTTTCCACCAGCTGGCCGACCGGGGTGGGGAACGAGCTGAAGTTGAAGTTGGCATGGTTTCTGATGCGGATCCTCACACCCTCCTCATTGAGCGTCATCGGCGCCACCCCTGCGATATTTAGCAATGACGGTCGCAGACCATTTTCTGGAGGACAGACGGCGTTTGGGAAAGTATACCCACCGAGATGTGCCGCCACCCAACCATGGATGATCTGGAAGGGACCACATACTCTCCGAGGCGACCCCCCTTGTGAGATGCGCCCCAGGATGGTATACAGCTTGGCCAGTATTGGAATGCCCAAGTTGAACCGTTTGTTGGCGGACATGGAGCCCACCATCACCAATATTGCTGGACGGACGCCCATCCTCGCGTCCCACACCGGCATGATCCACTCACTCAAGAAGGAGGCAAGGAACCCGACATACCATACGTTCGGGTCCCGGGCCTCAATGATGCGGTAGCCCCATGATTGGTATCGCCCCGCCTCCAGGGTCCTCTAGTATGACCCATTCCTGCTCCTCTGATTCGCGGTTGGGCACCGTTTTCCCTGTCCCGACATCTTGATGGTCGGATCCTTCTCGAGGAACAGGCTGAACTAGCTCTTGAAGGCAATGTCCTTCAGGAAGTCCTTAACCCCCAGCCTCTCTTTGGCCAGCTCCAATAGGTTCCATGTCAGCATAGGCGTCCGTGACCTGTCTCCTCAGGTGTTCTTTGGAGGAACGAACTCAACGTATTGGTAACCCTACAGTGGGATACCTCCGATGAATTAAACATCCCAGAGACTGATGTCGACTTCCCCATGGTGGAGGCGGAATGTGTTGGTGTCAGGAGACCACCGGTTGAATAGCTCCGGTCCGAGGTCAGGCTGGCAGTGGAAATGGAACTATGATGTCCATACAACCACGAACAGGCCGATATACCGCAGTTCTTCCCCAAACTGGTCATAGGTATGGCGAACCCAGAATGCCCAGGCCCATTCGTTGGTAAAGTTGCCCCCGGACCGCAGGTCCCAGTCCTTCAGCCAGCCCTTCGTGTCATCCGTGATGCTCTGACGGAACGTGCTCGTGTAGAGGGCTGGAGAATCCTCTGCCACAGGCTCGTCCCCAGTAATGGTCATAGTCCTCGGGTTCAGGACATATACATACATATGTCTAGTTTCCCTGGTAGTATGGCCATTGTTAGTGATGTTGTAGCAAGGAAGTTCATCCTCCCGGGACACCCAAGACCGCGGTGTGTCCACTTCGAAGCCCGGTAGTGGAACCTCCTCCAGGATGCCAAAATTCCATAGCGGGTGGTTGTCCGACAAGGGATATATCTTCTGGGCCAGAGTCAATAGATTGAACAAGGTCAGATTGTTGGAGACAATCACCTTGGTGCCATAAACCTCCTTATTTTCTGCCATTTCTGTCCTATGGGCAGCGGATTCCCCCTCATCAACATGGTTTGCAGCCATCTCGAATCTTTCGGGAGTTGGGCGAAATCAGGATGCAATGCGCGGAATCGGGGAGTTTGGCGTGAAATCTAAATAAGTTGCATGAAATCCAGGAGATGAGCGCGCAATCGGCACGCAAAGCGCGGAAATCTTGAACAGGTGTGAAATCATGGCTAAATTTCGGATAGAATTCCGCGCTGCCAGAGCGTTTTCACGCGCAGCCGCGGAAGCAATTTCGCACATGAGAGCGATGAGCTTGTCGTGCGGAAAAAGTGGAGGTACGGATTTGGGACCCAGCGCCCCTTTTTATAGGCGAGGCCAGGGTTCCGTGTCGCGCCGAAAAAAGATTCCCCATGTATCCGTAAGTTGTGTGCGCCCCATCGAACTTTTGCGCGCAACTTAACCAGGGGATTCAGCATTTCGGTGTTTCGGCGTTTCCCTTGAATCCGATCGTTGCAACCTCTCGCCGATCCAATTCCAAGGGGGGGCCTTTGTTAACGCCAAAAAAAGTACTTAACTCCCGGAGGAAGTTTCGGAATGATGAAGTGAAGTCATATTCAGAATCAGAGGCCCGATCCGGAGGCCCGGGATGTGGTGTGCGAAATAAAGGTGGATCCGCACAAAAAATTGTTTTGTGCCCGTAGAATCACCGGGTTTCGCAGAATTGAGTCGATGAGGCGTGAAATCTTTGCGCGCCCGATTCGCCGCAGCAAGTTTTTACGCGCCGGCTGCGATCGGCACGAAGAATTTCGCGCGCCGCCTGGTTTCCGTGCTGGAGGTCGCCTATGAATAGAAGGTGACTTCGAACGGTTTGGGGGTTGAGGAATCCGAAGCGACTCCCACGCGCGCAATTTGGTTCCCCCCACACGCAAGATGACTTCCAGGTAATCCCTCGTTTCGTGCAAACATACCCCGACGTTCACCTTTGCGCGCAACTCTACCAGCTTCAGTGAATTGGCCCCCTCCCCCGGGTTTCGACCTTGCGTACAATCCGTGTCTCGCGCACGCAATACCCTTCCGTGTGCGCTAAACCCTGAGCGTAGTTCCCTCTCTGCGCGCAATTCCTTTGATCCAATTGCACACCGTCTCGGTGTTTTGCATGCAAACCTTCACTTTTGCACGCAAGCCCAGGACCCATCACCTTGATGCTCCTTGGCTTCCCCCTGCACCGACACCTGATGTCTCCCCTGCCGGGCATGCGCGCCATGCATTTTTTTCCCGTACGGCCTTCCAGGCTCGTGCAAAGTAACATCGAGGTCCCTTGGGCCATGATTCCCATTGCATTGCTTTGCCTTATGCTTCTCCGCTTAGGCACGCTAACGGTTATTACTTCTGCGCATAGACACGCTAACGTGGACCCCCCGATGGTTTTCCCTACGCCCCCCCCCCCCTTCACCACGGCCTTGCTGATGCCTTCCCTACCACAAGGGGTAGAGGGCGTTGGGCATGTAATCCCTAGGGGTGTGGAGCAAACCCACCTCGTCCAAGTTGCAGTACGTTAAACTACTAAGCATCTCGTCCTTAACACAAGACGTTAAACTGTGGTCTGATCCCATGCTTCGCACGCAGGGTCCCCCCAGCTCGGACATTCTTTACGCCACTCGTCTCCACAGAAATGGACTGTTCCTCACATGGAATGAGATCCTCCTTTTCGGGGCGGCATTTGTCCGCGGGGGAAGTGCTACCTCAGAGTGTAAGCCCCTAGCCTTTCTTGCGGATGACTGCACCCATGAATCTCCGTACTTCCCCCCTGCCAAGGCCAGTGGAGTCCTTTTCCCACCGTGCTTTGTCGCACCACAGGCCTCCACCCTGGAGTAAGCCCTGGCACCAAAGGCCGCTAACCACGCGTAAGCCCCTATTTCCTCTTTGGGCTGCTCAATGCGTAAGCCCCATTCCGCTTCTCACGGAGGCACCCTTCGCGACGTGATCATCTGGTCCCTTCTGCCTCTTGTTTTCCACACCGATCATGACTCACATGGGCTTAGAGTGCGCATCGTCCATGAAATCCTCTTATGGGCCGCCCCAGAGTGTAAGCTCCATCCCAGTGAACTACGTGGACTTTGATCCGTGCTAAAGCACGGTATGTAGGAAGCCTCCACGAGGTTCAAGCCCACCACCCGGTAATCCCGACCTCTCCATGTCGGTTGCCTGACCACCTTGGGCCGCCTCAGAGCATATGCATCGATCCCCTCGTCCCGCATGATGTGAAACTGTATCCCGTCTCACATGACGTTAAACTGTATCTTGTCCCACATGACATTAAACTGTATTCCCCCTCTTGGGCCATCTCAGAACGTAAGACCCTTGTCTCACTCCACCTTCCATCCTGATCCTTACCCGGGCCGCCACATCCCGGTGAGATCATGCCACCCCATCCCACTCCATGGCATCCGGGAAGCTGCCCACGTGCTGGCCCCAACATCGGTGTTCCCCCCCTAGGGGCCCGTCAACCCGATCCATCTACGCAAGACGCTAAACTCGTGGCATAACCCGTGTTAAACATGGGAAGGTGAGGAAAACCTCAGATAGTACACATTCCCCGCGTTCGATGTGGGATGCCTCGGGATTCCTCGCCCTCGAGAAGCCCTATGATGAGGGACCGAAGACAGACATGCCAACGACGCCCCAATGTGACCGTTCTCCTCACCGGAGGTTGCTACCCCGACAAGACCCCTTATAGCGTCTTGATGGAAGTAGCGTAATTAACAGGCATCCATATAGATATGGAACCGGGAATGGGCTTCACGAACCCATCTTAAATCTATGAGTGAGACCCAGACTAGGTGATGAGCTCCAAGGAGGAATCCACGGAAGGAAGAACCGACATCCCATCATCCCGGTTTCGATCAAGGAGCAGACGTCCCTGAACAAGGAACGGATGCCTCCCGCCTTTGGAAAGTGGGATTGCGGGGTAACAAGCAGCGCGTCCTCCCCACAGACGGATGCGCGCGCGCCCCGGCGAAAGCATGGGAGAAAAAGTGTTATAAATACGCACAATTTTTTTATTAGTATATAAAATTTTGGAGATGCAACTTCTATATATGGGGAATGATATAGCATCCCAATACATATAGAATAATATTTTTTCATATCTATTAATATTTATGAACAAGATAATAATTTTATATTAAAGGGGAAGCTTTTTCTGATAGCGTACCCGACACCCAACAATAGTTTTCACTAAAATCTGACGTTGTACACAAATTCAAGTTATACAGAAAAATAATATAATAATATAATTATTATATAAAATGTTAGCTAACGCCTCGATGTTGAATTGGAGGGAATGAATAGAACGAACATAAATATTATTAAACATGTTTGTTAAAAAGTTTTACATTTTTTTCAATTAAAATTAGTGTCTTAAAATGAGAATGAATCAAATTTTAAGCATAAAATACACTAATATTTTTAATATATTGGTTTTGTTCATTTGATAGAAAACCATTTTTAAATCTTCTTTTGAAAACTTTTATATATTCTATTTGAAAACATAAACTTATTCTTTTGAAGCATAATATAAAAATTTACTTTGGTTAAATTTTTGGTAATTTTATGATAATGATCATTTTTCATGAATTGTGAAAAATACTAAATTTTAATTCAAAACTGCCTTTTCATTTAATTTATTTATATAGCTAGATTATCAATTTAATTGTTTTTATAGAGTAATTGGATTATTTTTATGTCATTTAATTCAACTATTTTCTTTGTAAGTAATTTTACATTTAAATTGGACATTAGCACAAGTCAATCTTTTGATATTTTTATTTCTTCAAACTCATCTTTTTGGTTTTTACAACAGGAATTAATTTTAAATAAATTTCTTCTATTATCTATTTTGAATATATAAAAATGGAATATTTATTTGTAATTAGAAGGTCCAAATTTTGTAAATAGGTACCTTTTATTTCTAGACATTATGAATATTAACTTCGGTGATTATTTTTATATACCATGGTTAAAGGGGTAAATCTTGTAAATAAGGATAAAAAATAATATAATAATAATAATCTACCGTAACATATTTCTTGATCCTATTGGATGGGATATTTCTGACCATGGGAACCATTGGTCAGTTTTTGGACCCCATGGAGCCACATGGGTGTGATAATGACAAGTTATAATAATTTATTTAATATAAAGAGAAATATAACAAAAACATGTTTCTTTTACTAAAAAAATTAGAATATAGGGTTATATAACTTCTCTCTTTGACTATAAATATTTATTAGAAACCCAAAATTATTTCCTACATCATGGTATTTTATTTATAATTTATTTACATTAAATAAATAAATTTATTTATGAAACAATGATGATAAAGTGATTAACTTATTAATGAAATTTTTAAAAAAATGATGTTAAAAATATTAAAATAAATATAATTTGAATATTTTGTTTTGATACAGGAATTTTATGGATTATATGGAAATATAATCTATAATTTAATTCATTTTATTCAAAGTAATGAAGTGGCTATGACTTTAACAAAAACCAATTACTAAATAGTCTAAAAATTGAAATAATTGAGTTTTTAAAACAAATGGTATTTTATTAAATGATATACAAGTCAAAAATATATAATATTCAGCCAACTAACATATATAATGTGAAAAAAATCATTAGTAATCCACTTTTGGTTATATTGGCGTTTTATGGTAAATATAGTAACCATATATTAGGAAAATTTAAGTGTACATAGTAAGAGTAAATGTTTTTAACTAAGTGTTAAAGCTAAAAGATAAGGTTAATTTTGTGACGTAAACATGTTTAAAACATTTTGGTTGAGAGGTCTTAGACACATTATAATCATATCATAAAAATATATTACTTTTTAACTATTATTATTCTGAAATAATTTAATAATAAAATAATATTTCAAGACATTCCTAAAGTTTCCCTCCTCCCTCTTATAAAAGGACACCTCCTCTACCCACTTACTCACAACTCTCAAGCCCCTTGGCTCATCCAAATTTTTCTTAAATAATCTCCAAACACTTCTCCCTTCAACATTAAAGACATAATTTTGTATAAAAAAAAATCAATAAGTCTTTTTGGCTCAAATCAATATAAGTTACCCGATTTAGAGGAATATAAAGACTTAACGAGACAAGTCAGACTCAAGGTAAGAGAATTCATCTCAATTTCCTTTTGATGATAAATATTTTTATTTTTTACACCTCCTTATTTTATACATGTTATAATAAACCCCATTTAATTTTAATTTCATTGAACGGTAATCTTTTTTCGATGAAGTGTTTTACTAAACCATAAAAATAATGTTTTTAACGTACCTATCGACATGGAACTCTCCTCCGCATAAACTGTTATGTGATATTTAGATTAATCTATAATAATTAATGCTTTTTAAAGTAAAATAAATCTTATATTCCTTTTTTGGGTGTTTTGGTTCTGAAAATTAATTTTAAAGTGGATATTCTATTTTAATATCTTGAAATGATGTCTTGTGATTAAAAATGAAATTTTATGAATGAAATATTGATAATTGCAGTCATTTATGTTTTATGATTATATAATGGTACATGGTAATTTCAAGAGTGGTTACATGATAAACCAAATATGGGAGGTTTCATGATAAACCAAATATTGGTGGTTCTACGATAAACCAGGGATGGATGGTTACATTATAACCACCAATGAATTGGGTATGGAATTCGATCATACGGTTATTCTATTTAGTGATATGTGTGGAATTAAACCGTATTGTTATTCCATTTAAGTATGTTTGTGTCCAAACTTACCTTTATATGTTATATGTCACTTTCTATGGGATTTATGGTAATATGTTGGTAACAAAAAAGGAAAGATATTTGATTATATTTAGTGAAGTATATTGACTACTTCTTAATGGTGAAAAGTATTACTTTATGATAATGTATTCTTGGTGTTTAGGTTTTCCCCAGACTGAAAGTTTTTTTTCATTGGGTATCTCTTACTGATCTTTTTATTCTCAACCCAAGATTTGAAATGTTTTATATATGAATTAAAGAAGAATATATTCAAGGATGCGATCAAGGAAAAGTTATGATATTAAAATATGAAACGATAAAATGTTTATTTTTAATGAGATTGTGTTTTATGAATAAAATGGATAGTGAGTATAAGTTTCTACTTATAATATTGAAGTTTCTATGTATGTGTTATGACCTATTTCTATAATTATCTAAACCTGAAAAGATTCTCAAAGTGTATTAATGTCAACTGTTTTCATATCTCAATATTAAGTAGTGTTTAAAGTGGGGGTCCTATAGAATTAGTAAATACCTTTTAAAACATTTTTTTTACATTATAGAGGACATTTTGGATAGAATATTTATGTAAATATTTAGAAAATACAAGTTTTTATTTAACAAAAATATGAAAATATATATTTTTTTAACATACATGCCACAAAAAGTATTTACCAAAATCATGAAAACAAAATGATTTAAATCATAACTTATAAATATTCTATGCTAATTTCAAATAAAATTTTATCTATAATAATAGGGAATATTCTAGGTTATAAATAAATTATTTAAAAATAAAAAAGAATTTAAAAAATATTTTATGATTCAAAAAGTTTTTATGAAGGTGGAAAAGATATTTTCCTCATGAAATATTTTAAATGTTTTATTAACCATTATTTTATATGTTTTCAAAGTTTTTTTCCAAGAAAATTACTTATAAAATATTTTATAATTTATAGTTTTAAAAATTGATTTTGAATGAAATTTTATTTTCATCTAAAAAAATTTCATGTGATTATTCTTTCAAAATAAACTTCCATCAAAGATGACATCCTTTGATTTAATTTTACTTTATCGAAGATATGATACTATAATACCATTCTTATTATTTATTGAATTTATTATTTTAATGTAAATTAGAGGATTATGGAACCCATTTATTTTTAAGGGGTTATAAAAAGATAGAGTTCTTATGAAACCCGATTCACTTCCACATGTTACACTATGATGAAATTATTAAATGATCCTGAAACCTGTCTCATTTCCATATATTCTAATATCTTGAAATGTTTAGGAAACCCATTTCATTTCATGGGTTATGATATGATGAATATTTTTTGATATTTTGGAATATATATAGATATTCAGAATGTGATACGTTGAAAATATATCTCTATCCATTTCATTGGATAAAGATTTATATCTCATGAAATAAAAAAAGAATAGGATGGGAAGTAACCCAATTTAGTAAGGGACTTTTTCCACTATAATGTTCTTGGGAGTGAAACATGACTAATGTGATAGTGTGGTGAGTGATATCATTCCACTATGATAGCCTTTTAAATTATCCTTGTCTGATATGGAAATGATTTTTATGGTTATTTTTATGCCACGGCTCTATGTATTATGCCATTTTTATGCTCTATGGACTCATGTTCTGTGATTACTTTATGATTAATGTCTTAAGAACTTCCAATATTTATGTAGTGACTCATGATTACAATATTTGACATGAATGGTAAGGGTTTCAAATTTTATTATCATACTGTCATACCCTTATGCTCAGGTTATTCTTATATATCTCCCTTATTTAACCATAAAAAGCATTTAAACTCACCCTTTCTTATGTTTCCATTCCTCGGGTTATGAAGAAATACTTTTATGTTGAAATACTAAAGATGATTATATTTATGGGATCCATTATATTTCATCAAAGAAATTATGAATATTTTATTATATATTTCCAAAGAAACGTAACTATTGTGGTCTTTGGGTGTGTGTTCATGTAATGTAATGAATATTCATCTAAAAAGATGTAATTTCCATGTATGAGATACCCATTCAAAATAATAGAAATGTAAATGGTAATGATACATAAAAATTATAGTAATAGATAGAATATAATAAAATAGAAGGGGTTTAAGGGATAAGATCCATAAAATTCCAATAAATGTAAATTTATCACACACAATCTCAAAAAGAAATGGGATTATAACATAAACCCAAACCACATTGATATATTATGAACCATGACCTCCAAGAATGAAATAAAATTATATGAAACTTGAAATGACCTTAATATATTGTGATTAATTATTTATCAAATCAAAATAAAATATACACACCACAAGAAAAAAACAAAGTGGTGAATATGGCATATGAATCACTGAGAATATATTGAATTGAGAATACCCTACATAAAGTCATATCTTACTTTTTACATTTTCAAATATCCTCCTCTTCAAAGAGCATCCTTTGGATCTCTTCATAATCACCCAAATGTTAGTGTTTTAAGAATACCATAATCTCTAAAATGTATAATAGGAAGTTTTGAAGATGTTTTTTCATGTATTAATAGGGATAAGTGGTTCAAACATTATCAAAAGGGAATAGAAGAGGTTAACATTTATAATTGATGGGAGGGGAACTAATGGAATTATGTAAATTATTACATTAATATAAAATATATTTTAGGATCAAATTGTATGAAATTTATATATTTTGAATCCCGGATGTGGATGAGATATAATACTCTCATCTGATATAATTTAGAAAATTTTAGGAGTTATATTAACCCTTATCTCTTAGTTTTTAACCCCTAATAAACCTTTTGAAGACTACCATAATTAGATTTTTTTACAATTTAGTGGTCAATATTATTACTATGCACACACTTTTGTTCCGTAAGTGAAAAATGGTCAACATGGTTGACCATATCCCATTAAATTGGCCAATGATAATGTTTAAATAATTTTAAATCATTTAACAAAAATATTATAAAACATATGATGCCAAATAAGTCATTTTTAAAACTATTCAAATATTTTCAAAATAAATATATAATGATAGAAATGAAATTTGAATATAAAATTTTAACACATCACTAATTTTTTATATTTACCATAAAAATTCATGAAACATGATTACTCATCTAAATTTTATTATATTTAAATTTTTAAAATCATTTATTTTATTTTTCTTCTACTAGAACAAGCATTATGTTAGTGTTGCAAAAGAATTTAAGGTAAATAGTACATCAATAATAATTAAAAAATAAATGATAAAACTAATTAATTTATATTTATAATAACCATTTATAATATAACATACCCACTATATATCCCAATGGAAATGTATTACAAATATTAAAATATAGAGGCTAACATTTTGTATTTATTCATTCCATAAAATAATAAAAATGTAATTATCAAAAGAAGAATAGAAAAATGTTTCTTTGTCATTGAATATTGGATGATTATGTTCAAATTAAACTCGTCAAATAAAAAAATGACCCTTTTAGAATTATTTTTAAATTTATAACACAATATATTTAATATTAATTTCCCAATTCATAATTAGTGTGGTGACAAATTTTTAACATATTAAATATTTATTTTGATAAAAAAAATTGAACAATTTAATATATTTTCATAAATTTATTTAAAATATCCAATCCATTTTATCAGATTCATTCCCTATAAGTGGCAGAAATATATTTTAATATATTCCTTAAAAAAATGATGAAATCACTTTTCCAGAAAAAATGAATCTTTAAGTATAAAAATGTGTTTATACTAAAATTCAAAATAATTTTTATTCCTATTAATTAATTATATTTTTTAATAAAAATGAAATATTTTATTCATAATTAAATAAAAATGTTACTTTTTAAATATATGAAAATAAATTATTGTTTTTTATAATAATATTATTTTTCATTATTCATTGAAAAACACCCTTTTTGAAAAAAATAAAAAAACTTCCACCCCAATTATAATTCTGATATTATAATTTTAAAAATAACATTAATTTATAAAAATTAGCATTTTTAATATTATAGAAATAAATTATATTATCATCCCATGAAATTCAATAAAATCTATTTTTAATTAACAGGTATTCTTGAACCATAAAATGGCTTTATTCTCATTCCATTCCAAATAAAAAAAATTATATAAAATCCAATTCATAAAACTGATTTTATACTCTAATATTTTCATTATAATCAATTATTAATAATTATTAATAGAATCTATTATGATGAAATTATATTTCAAACATTAAATCATTTTTATAAAAAATATTCATTTTACCTTCAAAAGTTATTTGATTCATTCTAAACTGACTGAATTTGAAAATACCTGAGGAGTATTTATTTAAAAGCTATATATACAAGGGTTATGTTTCCATTAAACATATATGTAATGGTAATATTACATTTATATATATATTATTAAATGCTTCACTTAGATTTTGTAATTTACAATTCATTTATCATGTCTATTATATTCATAATTATTTAAATTATTCTATAGTTTAATTTAGGGTCATATTCTTCATGGAGATCCATGGGGATCAAGATTTTATATTAGTTATAAATATATAAATATATTCATTTATGCCACTTTTATATTTATTCATGTTGTTTCATATTAAAACCTCAAAATCCATTATTGTTAATTGTAATATTTTATTTCAAGAAAGGTTTAGTGTTTTATATTAGTTTCATGTTGCATCTATCACAATATATGAATCCAAATAATCATTTAATGGATAGATACATATTTAAAAATAAATTTTTTAAATGGAGTGATAAATTCTTGAGCAAAAAAATAAGGATCAATCTACTATCACATTTGATGAAAACATAAAAAAAACACCCAAATTATACCTATAACTGTATCTCTCATTCTAAAAGCAACATGTATTACTTATTAAGTTCCTTTAATCATATTATTTAAAGTTAATTAGTTATAAGAGACATTATACTAAATGAATATATTTTATTATCTTCATCGAATGTGTAGATATAAAATAGGATTTTTAATTCTTCCAAATACATGAAAATAAAGGTAGAGTGTCAAGGAAACTTTGACGATAATCTAATAGTGGAAAAGAACATCCAAAACCAAACATTCAAAAATGTTGGAGGAATAACCTATGTCATTCTATCCAGGGGTCTATAATATATTTTAAGAGTGGTAAATTGGGCCACTATGATTTGAAATATCAATTTAATGCTAATTGGATGAGAAATAGAACACTCTAAATAAAGGATTCAACTGACATGTTGCATAAACTCCAATGCTTCAAGTGAACCTAGTTTGGAAATTATTAAAATATATACCCTAAACCTAGGGATATTGAACAAAATAGACACTAGATATATCCTAAAACTATTATAGTGGAAGGATGATAGATTTTTGTTTTGAATAAATAAAGGAATTATCTTCACCCATGGCCAACAAAAATCTAAAACAGATATGGACAGCATATTATCCAAGGTTTGTGTAGTCCACTCTATTAGATAATCCGAAAAAGGATCTAATATAGTGGTAAGTTGTAACTAAGAGTAAAAACAATTGTAAGACCTCCCAAGATACACAAGAAAAAATAATGATCTTGATAGGAGATGATTTTTTTTATAACCCCAATGAATAAAAATAACATCCACTGATAACCTCACAAAAACACTCATGATCATAAATTTCTTTATTATAATGAAATTAGCCAACATCCTTAACAAATCCACAAGCACCCAATTTTCATCACATACGCTTTGAGTAGATAGAATATCGATGATGAAATCCATATAAATTTAATCATATTTCTACTTAATGGTATCTTATGGTTTCAAAAATGCACAAGAAATAGAATTCTTGATGTTCATTTACTAGAAAACCATAACAAACAAAAAAAAATACAGATTTGATATCTTAAATCCAGGACAATAGAACTAACCCTTCATGTTATGATAAATAGTGTATATACTAGGATTAATATCCAAGTGTGTGATATAAAACTAATAATGAAACACAACTTATGTCACAAAAAAAATTAACAATCTACCTTGAAGTGAAACACTTTATTTTCCATCATTGGACCACCTCTCGGAAGTGTCTACATAGATGATGTGATTATGAATCACCACCACCTCTATGTCTCCCGATTGTCACTAGTCTACCTATTATAATAATAAATATAATATAATGTATGGTATAAGAATCCCACGCCACCATTCACCTCCACATCAAGATATATAACCACAAATTCCTCCATCACTCTACAGGCATCTCTAGAATGTCTAACATAACCTCCTCTAGACTTTATATTCATCTCATTAGTTACAACATTCCCTTTCCAAAGTGTGAAATAGATCCCATTGTTATCGTCCCCAAATAACTAAATATACTATTGTTGAATATAGATTTAAATTTTTATTAGATAAACAAACACATGGGTCTCTTGTGATCTATAAATACCATGAAGTATTCACTAATAAGGTAATATTTCCATAGATTATAATAAAAACACCACTATAACCTATATGATATAATGGGTTGAATAGTTATGCTTGTAATGACTCAAATTTTTAATGATGTTAGGAATTTTTAGTTACTATTCAAAAACTATTGTTCAAGTTATGATGGGATCTAATGTCTTAGGAAGCATTGGGGAGAGTCTGGTATACATTCAAAGCCCGTCGCTCTAGAAATGGGAAGGGTAAGATCAGTTATATGGTTAGTGCACAATTAGTGCTAGCCATGTAAACTAAATATCTAGGCACTCAATGTGCATGTGGAGGCTTCAAGGTTTCTCTAAAACAGCTCGGGACAGGGTTCACGACTATGTGACCTATCTCAGATAAGTCACCAGGACATTTTATACAGGTTGTGCATGGTTAGTCAAACCATGCAGGAAAATAATGAGAGTGGGTTCAATGTGATGTAGATGTTGCATGGTTGGGACATAATTTTTCTAACCATTAGGCCAAACTGTGCAGCCCAAAATAGAAAGGAAAGTTTACCCTCTCCCCTTATTTTTTTTAAAGCCTCAATACTTTTTTTCCATATTTATTATAGTGGACCTCATGGGGGGGATCATCTTCCCCTCTTGGAAGGTATTTTGATTCCTCCTTTATTATTCATCTGTTTCCATCACTTTAGGATATGTTGTAAAGCTAATAATATTATCTTTAATACTCATTCCTCTATTGGAAGATTATCATCCCTACAATTTGCCTACTTTGGTGAGAAATGATTTTCACAATTTTCCAAAAATTTGACAATTCTATGAATTTCTACCATTCTAAATCAATTCAAGGGAAGACACTAGATGAGTAGAGTAATACGAACCTAAGGTAGGTGTTTTAGCGTATTTCCCACATGTATGCATTTTGGAATTTTTTGACTTCCATCCACACACCGTACCTTTCCAATGTTTCCCCTTAAATAAATAATAAATAAATTTGAATGATTTTTCATGACCAATGTGATCCTAGTTATCACAGATTTACATCTTCCTTGACATGGGCCACCCATGTAATGACCTCAACTACAGTTGCTTAGAGTTGTTTCTTTACATTAATACATTTGAATAATATATAGGAAATATCATCCCAATTCACTGAATAGTTTAGTAGTATTTGTAAACTAGATACAAACTTGTAATCCACAGAGCATTTTGAAAAATAGAATACATTAATAATTTAATTCACCCTCCCAGTTTTTTCCATTTTTATATCCCTGGATATCTTTTATAACATACGACTTGAAATCCTACGAAAAAATGAAACATATGATAGTGGTAAGATCAAATTCAAGGTAATGGTAAGTGTACAGAGGAAAATCCGAGTAAATATGAAGTGAATAATATTGAAAGGGAGATAACTGATACACATTCCATTTAAATAATCATACGACCTAGGAAAAATAACCATCGATATTATAACTAATCAAATTATCACATGGAATAATAATAATGATGGAATGCATAATATTTGACGTCTGAACTATCAAGATCTATATTTTTTAAAAGGTTGGGGTCGAATCCTCATTTATTATTAAATCAAAGAAAAGACCTCTTTTAACTGGGTAGAGGGAGACCCATTACATATCATGAAGGCTCAGTGGGCATTTAGCCCATTACATGGCCCATAGGCCCAAATTTTTTTCTCAAAGCCCATTCTTGGAATAGTACTACTATAGTACTCGCCTGCTATAGTACCACACAGTACCCAGCCGCCGCTACAGTACCCCTGCCATTGCTAGAGTGACATGACACCGCTACAATGACATGCAGCTGCTACAGTGAACTACCCCAGCTACTGTGCCCGTAGTTGCTACAGTGTCACCACTTCTATAGTACTCTACTGTACTACTACAGTACCTTGTGGCCAATGGGTTTTGAATCCCCATTTTTCATATAGGATTATGGGGTGCTTATCACTAATCCAAACCCCAACTACATCAAGATCTATCCTCAAGAAAGTTAATTTCAACATTTAACCTCATGATAGTATACATTTGTGGGTAGAAACCCATGTTATTTGTTTCTATATCTATCCCCCATACAATTTAAATTTTTTTTGAACCAAATGTGAAGGGTTTGTTGCCAACTAATTTCATCTCATGAGAACTGCGGATGCATCGATGGGATATAGTGGTACACATCCATCACATACTTAGTATAATAAATTCCTCATATGAAACATAGTCTGTATATACATTCATATAGAATTAATGATACGAAATGTTAATAACATTCTCCAAACAAAAGACATAATCATTAACCATCCAGAGTAATATAGTGAATGGTATCAAGATAGTACAATAACAAAAATAACCATAAAACATAAATAAAATTATAGTATATGGTAAAATATGAGATCATTACAAATTAAGAATAATATTATACATAGGGTATCTAAATATATTCATATACTCTAATAAAATCATTTATATATTCATAAGAGAAATACCCATTTACTTTGGAAAGAAGTGTTCTTCTGGAAAATAATTTTTATTTTTCATAAAATCAGATTATAAACATAAATATCTAATAAAATAAAGGATATTTAAAATGAAATTATTTTTAAGTCATACATGATGTAAAAATAAAGTGGGAATGTGTAAAAAGTGTTTTTAGGGAACTTCAGAAATGGGCCTCTTTAGTATGTTTAAGGGAAAATATAAAAGAGTCTTTAAAGAAGACATGGGGTTAATTAATTACATTAAACAAGAAAATAGATAAGATATATCTTCATTATAAAATAGTGATTATAGAAAAATATTTGGGTCTTAAAAAATATTATGTAGTGTACTTGAAAATGGGTAACAAATTGTGAAGTACCCTTTAATCGAGGTTGCTTATCGAGTGGAATTATACAGGGGAACCTTGTAAAAGATGTATTTCACCATAAAAGATATATAAACTGATCTGGATAGTTGATTTTGGAACATATAAAAAGAATTATGAAAATCACATAAAAATAATAAAGAATTACATTGGGGTAAAGAGAGAGAAAGTACAACAATAATGAAAAATGTAGGTTCTGGGAGAATCTATTACAACTTTGTAATCAGTCAAATCATAATCCATATAAAATTAATTAGCCTAAAAATAAAAATTTAATGATAATAATATAAATATATTCATGATTTTATACATAAAAAGGTATTACTCATAATCCACACACAATAAATAATAGTGAATAAGGCATATCTCACAAAAATAAAGGTGAGATTAGGAAACCCATACCTTATGTCTTAAAGTGTTTTGTATTTGTACATAATGCCATTGATAATTAAATTATATACATTAATAATATAATTCCAAACCTCTTCAAAATTTATATAATTTATTATAATTTTATAAGTTCATTTATGGTCTTTTTGATGAGTTATATGATTCATTTTTTTCATTCGGGACAGCTTGTTTCCTTCCTTTTCATGATTGATTCAAACGTATACAAGTACGAATTATCATGTGAAATGAAAATAGATATAAAAAATTAAAACTATATGTTATTAATGAAGTTATAAGTTATTTAATGGTCTTATAAATCATTAATTTAATGATATAATATGGATTTGTTTGATAAAGTGTTAATGATATCCATTAAGATTATTTTGGTGTTGCCTCAATCATTACGAAATAGTTTTGTTTTATTACATAATATTATGTATATATATTGGTTATAGAAAATTAAATAACTTTAATACATATATTATAATCTATTTAAACCATAAAAATGGTTTTATGAACATCCTTTAAGGTTTAATTTAAAAACAAAAACATGTCGTCCATGAAGGTGGTAAATCAGCACCTCATGGACGATATTCTCATAGTTAAAATAAAAGGATGAGGATAACAAGAATTTATAATGTATTATTACATAAACATAATAAATTTCCATTATATGAAATATAATGTATTTATCATGTCACTTTGGGATGTGGATATTAGGATAAGATAAGAAAAGAACGTAAAAAGAAATTATGAAAAGGGAAGAGAGTTTTACCACTTGAACATCTTCAACTTGGGAACCTCTATAGGGAAATGGAATTTGAATGTTATTAATAAAAATGATCTTGGGTGTTGTGTGACTATTTTGGGAGATTTTTTGGGATCATTTTTATAATATTCATGGTTTTTAGGTGTGTGGAGAAGAGGTGGTGAGGGTTGTTTTTATAATGGAGGTGAGGGTTGTTTTCTCATTATTATATTCATTAGATTATTATTCTAGTTCAATACTATGATGGTTTTATAATTATAAATAAATATATTAAAATAATAAATTATGTTTTTAGATTATGGGAATACATCATCCATACATCATCTATGGATCAATGAATAAAGTATTTGTTAAATATCAAAAATTACTATATTTCACAATTAACAAAAAATTCAAATATTTTAGAAAAATCCAAATAATTCACCGGAATTTTTTTTATTAGAAAATGGAATCTATATATTAAAAATAAATTTATAATTATTATATATTTAATTTTTAAATAAATTCATCATTATTTTGAGAAATATGGATTTTAATATAATAACAGTTTTATGACACTTTGTTAATTAATTTTGGTATCATAAAATTATCATAAAATAATAAGAAATCAAAATATTAAATTAATAATATTTTTTATTAAAATATTTTTCATATATATTATTATACTAATTATAAAATTGTAAATAAACATTTATGCCTCATAAAAATTTGGTCACATAATTTATCATTTTTGAGACATTTATTCACTTATTCCATGATATAAATATATTATATTATCATTCATAGGATACCAAAATTTTATTTATACATTGATATGTGAGTTTAATATTTAAATCATCAATGGAATATTAATATAATAATTATGATAGTATTATAAAATATATATTTTATACTAACCAATAGAAAACAAACATTTTCATAAAAAATCAAAATTTCACCCAAGGATAATTTTGACATTTTGATTTTAAAAAATAAGTTTATTTTGTTCCAAAAAAATTTGAACAAGTGTCAAATATTAGTTTTAAATCATGTTATCTATTAAAAGGTGGTAAAAACCTTTATATAATATAGTCATTTAATGCGTAAAGTTGGATTTATTCTTTTCTTATTCATATAAAATAATTTGGATAAATGTAAAAATTATTATTAAATATATAATATATAAAAGTAATTAATACTAATCATTCCATCAAATTTAATGGCTACGTTATAATTATCTTTTAAAAATAAATATATTTAATTGTATATCATTATTCATTTAATTTTGGTGTTGTGTAAATCCCATGGTGTCGATGAAATTAAATTCAAAATGATACATACAATAAAATATCGGTGTGTGAAATTCTCCCCACCATTTATAAATTACATCCTCACAACTTTAAATTTTACTACACAAATTATCGTGTTATATTTAAAAAAATTCTTTGTGGGAAACCGACATTTGAAATAGGGTTAACAATATATCGTTTTAATAAGAGGGTAGGAAAAAGAGAGGGTCACCATAAATACAAGTATTTTGGGTAGGAAATAATCAGTGTAATTTGATAACCTGGAAATGGAAAAAAAATATAAATATCATTTTCTGATGGAAAGTGGTATTGGGAATGGTCATTTGAAATTTAACAATCAGAAAACAATAAATATTATGATTGGTTGAAGGAACATTGATTTCTGAGAAATAAAAGTAAACAGATAACATTTTATTCCAAAATAGTTTTCCTATATTTTAGGTGTTATTTTAATATTTAGAAAAGTAATCAATAAATTAAACATTCATGACTACTTTCTATATAATAATCATAATATAATCCCTTATTTTTTATTTTATATATTTCCACATCACCCCCTACACATGGAAATGGATTTTCAAGTTGATATTTTCACACATAAAGCACTTTTAATGAATCATATGGTCCTTAAGTCATTCCTTAAACCATTAAATGTTTTCTCAAAAATAGAAGGAGAGAACAAGTAATCACCAAACAATAATTTCAAAAATTAAAATTTATCCATTGCAGAATTACTTAATCTTAAGAATCATATAAAACATGTATGCCCACATCCAATAAAAAATAGAAGGAAGGTCACTAAACATCCAAAATAAAATTAACATAATATTCTCCAAATAATGTATCATTAATCCCACAAACCAAATATGTGAATACATTGATCACATTAAAACCTTAATGAAAACATGCATTCTTAAAAATCCATAAAAAAGAAGTACTGATGTATAATCCTTAAATATCTCATTATTCATATAACTAGAATAACATAACATAATTCTTAAATCCCAAAAATTTAATTATTCCACTACAACTATAGTAACAACATTACCTTGAACTTGATCCCTTTTTTTCCAAGCTATATTTACTTGACACTTGGGTCATTTATTAGCTTATTTCCCCATATCGTAATAATTTTTTTATTAGAAATCATCTTTCTTTACATTTAAATTAAAATCCTCGTGTCCTTTGTCTCTACACTTTTGGTAAATTCCCATTCCCTTTAATAATGTACCGTGATATTTCCATCCAGAATTATCATATTTTGGAAATCCATTCTTTTATTTCTTCCCATTATCAATGTTTTTCTATATTATCCACTTATTCTATTTCTTCCATTTGAATCTATAAGACTATGATAACTTGTTCTATGTCTTTTTAAAACATGATATTATGTCCTCATATGATGATAATATTTTGGAGACTACTTCCATTCATAAGAATAGCTCAAACCCATCAAAGAAAACGTCATTCATACACTTTGTATTATGTGAATTGATGTTCTTCACATTCCTTACACAAGGAACCATTTCTATATAATAGAATATAGTATATTAGATCATAACATTATGAAACGTAATGTATAATCTCAAAACTAGTGAAATATTTAACATAAATTGATAAATTTTTATGTAGATAATCTCATAATAATTAACATGGATTCTTTGGGGACATATTTATTATTAAATCCATCATAATTATTTGTAATGAATATTTGAATTATCCTAGGAATATATCCCAAAAGTGTCAAATCAGGTTCATAGTAAGGCCCATAGTAGTGTACCAGGTTACGATGATCCAGGCCTGACGCACATTGTTGGAGTTGTTACCACTATATACATCTGTTCCAGAACCACATCCAATTTTAGTGTCCAAAAAGTGATGTATTGTAAGGAAGACCCACATAATCTCTATATTAATATAATTCAATTATTTTCTTCTATTATTATCCATAGAGTATATCTTAGGGTTATGTTTCTTTATCTATGTTTCCAAAACATAGGTTTCAGGGTTTCTACTAAGATTTATCTAAAACCAACTGTAAATAACTTATCACCAGTAACATAGAGTCTCTAATTTACTTTAATACATTGGCATAAGATACCTGGAATCTTATACCAAGTGACCAAATAGTTTATTATTCTTGGTAAACTGGATATATACTTTTAACCCATAATAAATTTTAAAACCTAAAATAACCAATGAATTTAATTAATTCTTCCATTATTCCCCTTTTGTTTAACCCTACATATCAGTCATAACATACTTCTTATAATAATAGTAAAAAATGAAACATATGAATGAAGTGAGAAAAAATTCTCAGTGAGGGTAAGAATTCAGTGGAAGATATGAGTAAATATGGAGTAAATAATATATAAAGGTAAATAACTAATACACATTACATTTAAATAATCACATGAGCTAGGAAACATAACCATGGTTATTCAAACTAATAAACTAATAAAAATGAATAGTAATAATGATGTAGTGCATAATGTTGGATGTCTACACTATAAAAATCTATCCCCAAAATAGTTACTATCCTAATCTATCATGATGACAGTTCAAGTTTGTGGGTAGAAACATGTCTGGTTTTTTTCAAGATCAATCCTACTAATAATTTAAAACTTCTTGGAAGCAAAAACAAAGGGTTTCTCACCTATACCGATGCATCGAAAGAATATAGAGGGCCCCACCCATCAGATATTATGGCTAATGTATTCCATATATGAAACCTAATCAATATCTAAATTCATATTGATACTAGAATATTAAATTTTAATAACATTCCCCAAATAATAAACACAATCATAGACCATTCAAAGTAATATAGTGAATTAAATCAAGATAGTACATCCCTATAAATAATCATAAAACATTCAATAAAATATGGTAGATTTTAACATAATATATCAATCACAATTAATTATATTATTCAATATAGGGTTTTTAAGTATATGAAAAAACTCTTATAAAATCATTGTGAAATTATTGAAAGAAATACCCTTTTACTTTGGAAATAATAGTTATTATGTAAAATCATTTGTATTTGTCATAAAATCTTATTACCAACATGTATATCCAAAAAAATAAAATATTATTCCAATAAAATTACGTTTGAGACATAAATTATTTCCTACTAAAGTGAAAAAAATGTAAACATGTTTATAAAATTTTTAGAAATGACCCACTTTAGTGCGGTTTAATGGAAAACAAAACGATACTATAAAGAAGATAAAATATTAATTGTATACCTAAAAATAGAAAAGAGATAATATATATTTCCATGATAAAAAGTGTTTTTTTCTAATAATATTGGTATCCTAAAATATATTTTGTTTTGTACCTCAAAATTTCTAATAAATTGGAAAGTACCCAATAGTTGGGTGGGCAAATAAGGAGGAATTGAAAATGTAACCAAGTAAAACATGCATTTGTCCATAAAATAAATATTAATTGGTATGAATACATAGTTTGGAACATATATTAAAAATTTATAACTAATGTGTAATTTAATGAATAATTAAATTAGAGTAAGGAGAAAGAAAGTTTACTCTGAATGAACAATGGAGGTTTGGATAGAATAACATAACATTTTGTAATCAATCAAAACGTATGCCCCAAAAAATTAATGATCATGAAATAAAACATTGAATATCGTGAAGATAAATAGTTTCAATATATTATACATTAATGGAAATTATACATACACCAAACACATGAAATAGTGGTCAATAAGGCATATCTCACATAAATAAAGGTGCCATGAAAAAACCTTTACCTTATGTCTAAAAGTGTTCTTCACTTGTATTTAATGTATTGGGAAATGAAATTTGACAAATTAGTAATTTCTTTTAGAACCTAATCATCATGTATTTGATTTATCATAATTTTATTAATTTCATTTATGTAATTTTTGATGATTTCTAAAATTCTATTTTTTTCATTTAGAAGTGATCATTTCCGTTTTTTTCATGATTGATTCACGTGTATACATGTACGAAAGATCATGTACAATAGAAAGAATTATCTAGAATTTTGGTTATATGTTATTAATGAACATAAAATTTATTTAATGTTATTATATATCCTTTTTTTATATATATTTGTATGATTCATTATATAAAGCATTAATGATAACCATTTAGATTATTTTGGTGTTTTTTCGATCATCACGAACTAGTTTGGTTTCATTAATTAATATTATTTATATATAATGTCCCAGAAAAAATAAATAAGAATTAATAAATATATTATATTTTATTAACCATAAAAACGATTCTATCTACATCCTTGAAGGAGAAATTCAAAAATGAAAATGTGTTGTCTACAAAAGTGGTAAATTGGAACCTCACAGATGGTGTTTTCATCATTAGAATAAAAGGAATAGGAGAAGAGAATTGATGTTGGATAATTTCATCAACACAAAAAATTAAAATACATAAAATATAAAGGATTTTTCATTTTACTTTGGGATAGGGATTTGAGAATAATATAAGATTAGAAAATAACATGAAATGAAATTAAAATAAAATATTAGAGTGTTTTTCCAATTGAACTTCTTCTCCTTGAGAATCTCTAAAGGGAAATGTGATTTCTATTTGGTAGAAACAAAAGTCTCATGTAAAGGGGGTTAGGTTTAGGAGATTATTTGGAAAAAATTTGACACTATTCAAGGCTTTTGATGTGTTTGGAGAATAGGTGGTTAGGGGTGGAATTTATAGTAGAGGAGATGGGTGTTTGTTCATTGTTATATTCATTACTTTATTATTTTTTCTCAAGAGTATGAATAATATGATAATTATAACAACATATATTAAAATAATGAGGTATAATGTCGGAATATGTTCTCACATCATTCATACATCATCTACGACTCAATGAGTCATGTATTTGTTAAATACTATAAATTAGAGTATTTCACTATTCCCCCCAAATTCAACTATTTATGAAAAATATAAAAAAATTGAACACAACCATTTTTTGTTGTGTCTAATTAAAAAATAGAATCGTTTTTATGAAAAAGTTTTTCTAATTATGAGAAATTAAATTTTTTTATGAAATCATCACTTACTCGAAAAACACTGATTTTAATATTATAACTATTTTAATGACACATTCAAAAATTAATTAAGTTATCATAAAAGTATCATACAATCATAAGAAAGAAATTATTATATTTTTAATCTATTTTATGAAAATAAATTTTCTTTTAAATAATTATATTAATTATAAAATTGTAAATAAACATTTATGTTTCAGAAAAATACCAACAGAATATTATTCATTTCTAAAACATTTAATTACATATTCCGTGATATAAATATATTTTATTCTCATTAAGAGAATAGATAAATTTTATTTATACCTTCATAAATGATTTTTATATTCCAATAATAAATAGACAATTAATATAGATGAAATGATAGTTTTAAAAAATAATATTTTTTTCTATTCAATGAAAAATAAACAACTTCAGAAAAATATAACAAATCCACCCTAGGATAATTTGGAATTTTATCTTCTAAACATAAATTTTAGTGTTTTTCAGAAGAATATATAAAGATTAAAAATGTAGTTTAAAACAAGTTCTCCATTAAAAGGTGGTAAAATTACCTATAAAAAAATATTGCCTTTTAATGCGTAAAAATTGATTTATTCATATCTTATTCCAATAGAATAATCTGAAATAATGTAAAAAAATTTATTAAAATTTATAATATATAAATTACATTAATACTATTTCTTCCCACCAATTTAAAATCTATTTTAAAAATGTCATTTTAAAATAATGATATTTAATTTTATATCATTATTTTTTTAAGCATGGTGTTGTGTGAAACCTATACTTTCAGAGAAATTTAATTAAAAAATATAAATTCTATAAAATATCAGGACATTACAACCAATATGGGTAATCCCTTCCTTGATATCCAATTTTCCCACAACATAAATTTTTTAAATCACCCTCAAGGGGTGTGTTTTGATGTAAACTTTTTTTATGTATGAGTTGAATCAAGAGAAAAGGATAAGCCATGACATTGGCCCCAAACCCCCTTTCCATAGTTGAATTTATTTACTAAATTTCATGTGAAATGTGTTTAAAATATATCATTCCCATTCCATTATAAATGATGTTAATTTTGGTATCTAATACTTATCTCACACCAAAGGTGAGAGTGATACATGGATCCTTATGGGGTTTCTTCGATGGTATCATATTGCTTTGTAATTAGTATTGTATATAGATTGTACACATGCTGGTAGAGTTACCAGTTATGCTTTGGGCGGGCCCAATAATCATTTTCATAACTTCATGTGAGTGATACCGGTTCCCTAGGGGTGACACCTTGGAAGGGATAATGGCTATATGGTTACATCCGGACAAGAGTGATACTCGGTCCCCTACATGAGATACCTTAGATGGGTTTGAAGGGTTGTTTCCCTTCCATTACTAGAGTGATACTTGGGATTCCATTTAGGTATCACATTTGGAAGACTCTAATAATATTGATAATTTATATTCCCCTTGGATAAATACTTAGGATTCCTTTTGGATCTCCGTGGATGGGCTTAGGTTTTTCTCTATAAAATTATAAAGGAAACCTTAAACTAAATCTTAAGAATATGGAATTAAAATTCTATGGATGCATCCAACAAGCCAAACTAGATGCTTGGGGATGGTCCACCCCTTGATTGTTATTTATTATGAACCACTTTACTATATTTCTTACTGGTATAGTTTACCTCATTCAGTGGAATTCATCTTAGGATGAAGCTGGTAGACTCAAATAGGTATCTAAAGAGGAACCTAATATGATGAATTTAATTATTTATTCATTGATTTGAAATTATATTCTTGGGAACACTGATCATTTTATATGCACTGACTAGATTGATCTAGATAGTTGGTGGTGGCCTACTGAGTATATTTGACACCTGGATTTGGCCACACCTGGTACCCAATAAAATATCAAGATTATAGGTGTAGATAAAGGAAATTATTCATCTTTAAATGTCTCATTTTGATTCTAGTGACAATACCCTTGGGAAAAGAATGGAACCTACACTCATGATGCTAGTATTATATTCTATTTATCATTTGTATTTTTTTCATTTGATATATGATTCTTTCCCCAATAATCTATGTATATATTATGGTATATCTACATGACATCATTATTTTTGTATCTATTTGTTATATGGATTTATCTTATTCATTATCTTTGATGAATTATTATTCATATTCGGCTTCTTATATTTATAAGTTATTATTGTTATACACTTTGACTAATGAGGGAATAGTCTCCCCAAAGATAAATCTGAGGCCCTCTCTACTAGTCGAAAGCATCTAGATTATAGGGGGTGTGCTTGAGGTCATGTGCCCGGCCATCATGGGGAACCACTAACTAGATTCTGTGACTGGATGCTACAAAGTTGTATCAGTGCCTCCTTTTCCTTTCATCTTACTTTATGGGTCTTATACATGAGACAAGGATATAGGGGAATTTGTAAATGATAATGTTCTTGGGATTAGCTAATTCACATATAGTAGAAACCCAAATTTCCTGGGATAGGCTAATATAGTTATTGATTTTTCTAGCTACAGTTTTATAGATTTCACCATTGGGCCACACACTTGTTTTGTATCATTATTATTGATTATATTATTTTAATGATAATTATTCAACCTTTTTATGATAAAATTAGTGCATATAAATTGATGCATCATAATAGGGACCATGTTTTTTAAGTGTCATGCATCTAGCCATTCCATATCTATATACCTATTTGCATTTCCTATTCTGCATGTGTTTGTTGCATGTGCCTTGATGGATATATATGTGTTTTTAAATGTGATATAACTTCTTATAGGGCTAACATAATTATATTAATTAAATTTACTACATCAAATAAAAGAGTATTTTTGTAATGGCCCGGACCTCTCCGGTCCATTACATTGTGAAAAAGTGGTGTTGGAGGTGTTCCGGGAGGTCAAGGTGACTTATCCCCAACACTTTGCCAAATTTCCAGTTATGTGAACTATATTTACAGTTTTATGAATTGTATCGGTAGGTGAACAGTGTTTCTATAAGTGAGGTTCAGTGAATAGTGTTTCTATCGGTGAGGTTCAGTGAATAGTGTTTCTATTAGTGAGGTTCAATGAACAGTGTGTCTATCAGTGAGGTTCAGTTAATAGTGTTTCTATCAGTGAGGTTCTATCAGTGGACTTCTATCGGTAGGCTTGAACAGTGTTTCCAGAACGGTAGCCTTCTAAAGGTGACCATCTATCGGTAGGCTTGAACAGTGTTTCAAGAACGGTAACCTTCTAACGGTGACCTTCTATCGGTAGGCTTGAACAGTGTTTCCAGAAAGGTAACCTTCTAACGGTGACCTTCTATCGGTATGCTTGAACAGTGTTTCCAGAATGGTAACCTTCTAATGGTGACCTTCTATCGGTATGCTTGAACAGTGTTTCCAGAACGGTAACCTTCTAACGGTGACCTGCTATCGGTACGCTTGAACAGTGTTTCCAGAACGGTAACCTTCTAACGGTGACCTTCTATCGGTAAGCTTGAACAGTGTTTCCAGAATGATAACCTTCTAATGGTGACCTTCTATCGGTAGGCTTGAACAGTGTTTCCAAAATGGTAACCTTCTAACGGTGACCTTCTATCGGTAGGCTTGAACAGTTTTTCCAGAATAGTGAGGTCTAATGGTGGCCTTTTCTTTCCTTTTCCAAATTTTGAGTATGTGAATAGTGTTTCATCTTCCTACAGTTTTTCCCCATTTGACGTTTCCTTTGACGTAAAATAAATTTAAAGCCTTGTTTTAAGAACTCTTAAGGCTGATTCAAATTCCATAAATCCTATATTAATTATTCCTAAGGCTGGGATGTATTTACTTGGTCAAACCGCATGGGTTAATGCGATCCGTTTTTAATGGAGAATTAACTGGATCTTAAACCGTCGCCCCATTAAATATTCAAAAAGGGACGAGATATCATTCTCCCTTGTTATTTCCCTTTGTTCTCAGCTAATAGACGCTAGAAACTTTCAGTCATTCCCATAGGATTTGCACAATCAATCTTTACTCCTAGGATTGGTTCTTCTTTGTTTTGGATACAACTGAGATATGTCGGTCAATCATCCCCATAAGGTATGTTTTATCGTCATTCTTTTGGGGATCATCTTCTCTTGTTTCTCCCTTCTATATTATACCATGTAATTTCCAATATTCTAATGGGTTTTTCTTGCAGTTGGTTGGTACTGTCATACCGTGGCATCCTCTGGTGGATGCAGCTGTCGTGAGAGGAGGATTTTGACCCATTGTGTGGATAAAGGACGTCATGAACTCTTCCAGGTACGGGATTCATGGCTTCTCTAATTATATATGTGCAATCGTAGAATTAGCATGATTTAGTCCTTTGGATCACAATGAAATTGACCTAATTAAATACTTCAACTGGATTAAAAGAATTGGTGGATCACATGTTTTTTCTTTATACCGTGATAACGGTTTGCCACATGTATTTCTAGATAGAGTGATATCTATGACTTCTTTGATTTTTTGTTCGATCATGATGGAAATTGATAATGAACGTAAAGCCGGAATTAATTGTTAATTAATTGGCTAATGATAAAGAGGCATGTAAATTAATCTTGTTATTGTCATTGTTGTAGTTGTTCTAATTTGAGGTTAATAAAATTAGGGAAGTAAGAATGGCTATTTAATTGTGATAGCTTACAGATTAGGTATCCCATAATTGGAACCTATGAATAAAAAATCTGCTAATTCAATATGGATTAAAGAATAGATTTTGTGGGAATTTCTAAAAGGGTTCTATGATACCCTCTTGTTTTTTAAAGTTTCAAAAGCCCATGGTTGTGATTTTTGTTTTCTTGCTGCTTGTTCTGTGATGTGAGATTGGATTAGTGTTGTTATATGTGGAGGCATGGAGGCCTTGTGGTAGTGGGAGAAGATGACGCCTAGAGTGGCGAGATGCATTGGTTTATGCATGTGGGTGTCGGGGAGGATACCAGGGGTGATGGGATAGGATGGATGTGGTTGTTGGATGTTTGTGGATTATTTTAATGTTTATCTGCTTTGCTTTACCCCACTACTCAAGGCAGCTGGTCTTTCTTACCCTTCTTCCGAAGGAGGTAAATACGCGTGGGGTATGCCACGTGCTTTCCGTGTTTACCCTCTCGAGGTAGAATGGGTCTATGCTCTTTATATAGGTGGAAAAGACTCGACGGGTAGTATATCTACTCACCGTGTTGAGCCTCCTTTGTGTTTAGTAGCATAGGATTCTTTTCTAGGATGCTTGAGAATATGGGAAAGTAATTATGTAATGAAAGTTTGATTAGATGGTGAAAATCCACGGGGATGGAGATGCTGGAATTTAAAGGTGATGTGAATCTAAAAAGGAGCTGTTGATTTTGAATGTGATGCCAATTCAGTTTAATGTGGAATTGTTCATGGTTAATTAATTAATTATGTATAGTGGAACTGCTAAAATTAGAATATAGTAATCTAATAAATCTCTTCAAATGTTTGTGTGCTTATAGGACACATAGTCTTAGAAGTAGCAGCCTAGAGTCTGAGAGATGTTGGCTGCAGTTGTATCTAAGACTAGGTAATGCCCATAGTGTCGATGTGAGTTATATATATATATTCTATAGTTTTTTCTTTCTATACGCCACTCCACCCTGTCGGTAAGGGCAACTCACACGCTAGGGATTCTGAGCCCTGGGGGGTGTTTTCCCCAACATTCTTATGGGAGGTCGAATGGCTAACTACCCCCTTTGGCCCCGCTCTCTTCTCTTGGTAGATACATTTGCCAACATGCACAATAGTTAGTTTCCCCATATATGTGTGTAGAGGGCTGTAATGTCTTGTGGTTATTTCACACACATATATTCTAGATATAGTATCCTATGGACTACTATAGTTGTAACGTGTGTAGGTTGTGATGAATTGTGGATCCCTACTCGGTGTATGGGATATAATGGCATGAGGTATAATACCTGATGTATGATACACGTTATGTGGGCTGTGGTGGCTCCTGAAACTTACCTGGTAACTTTTGGTTGGGAGGATGGTGTGGTTCTTCGCCTAGGTGTCTGCGGGCAAGCATTTGTGGTGCATGAGGTGCAGATTGTGGAGCTTAGCCTAGGTGTCTACGGGCAAGCCTTTGGAGAGAGATGCACAAGACGTATGTTGTTGGGGAAAAGTGGAAAACCAGTGGGGAAGTAGTAGCATGGTACCCTTGATATTCTTTACAATATGCTATATTCTTTTATGCGTTACTTGTTGAGAGTATCCATGGTGAGTTTGGGAACTTAGTATACCTGTTTAGGTGATGAGCCAGTTTCACATGTTGTTCACTGGGCATTAACATGCTTTCTTTACTTTTGCACAAGAGGCTTGGGGAGTATCCTACTGAGTATACTGTTATACTCACCCTATGTTTATATAAACTGTTTTTTAGGTCACCTGGAGCAGGTTAGAGACCAAGCTGGTTACTACTAGCTTGTGGTTGGAGGAGGAGCTGTTCGGGCTTGTGGTCGTTGTCATTTTACTTTCTTTTGGGTACATTTAGTTTTCCCATTCAGTTATAGTACTTTTGCATGACATTTCATATATGTACTTGGGTTTTATGTATATTTCAGTTATGAGATGGAGTTGATTGGTGTCTGTCTTATCTCTCTTTTCCGCATGTGTTCTCTTAGAGGGTAATGCCTCCCATTTTTGTGTTTACTGTACCATCGGTACTAGTCGCCAACCCGGGGCCTACTGGAGGCGGGACTCGGGAGTCATTATCTTCCTTCTGACATTTCCGGCCCAGGAGGGGTACACTCTTTGGGGAGGGGGTCATGACATAGTGGTATCAGAGGTATGGTTGAGGGATATGATGGAGTTTGGAGTTAGGCACAGGTGAAGATGCATGGGATGGTAGGGAAACAATGTCATTCATGTTTACCAAGTGGGGTTAACACTGGAGACCGGTAGAGACATAAGCTTTTAGGCCCCCCTATGATCTGTTGCACGGACCTTTAAGTTTATGATGGCTACTTAAAAAAGTGATACTGGTTGCATGGTAGAGACCTAGGAAAGGATCATGCATCATTCTTCTTTGTGCGTGTTTTTGAATGGGTAGACCTTGGGATAGGTAACCTAAAATTAATAAAACAAAAAAATTAATTAATTAATGTTGAGTCTTCCATATTCCAGGCTTAGCAGGTCTAACAGTTGTCATTTTACAGGTATGGCTCCAGGTCGACGTCTTCATCAGGTTTGCGCAGAAGATTCCAAACAGGCTATTCCAGAAGATCGCCATTGGGTAGAGGTTGACGAATATGACACTTGGAGGAAGGAACTCTGAGAGTTTCAGTGCTAGAGTCTACAGAAGTACGAGGGCTCCGTTTCGGATGCAGTCACAGAAGACTGGTTGGAGGAGGTCGAGATAGGCTTCAGTTCAATTCGTGCTCGGAAGAAACACTGTGTGTCTTTGGTTGTGACGATGCTGCGTGGATCAGCGAGGCAGTGGTGGTTCATGTTCCTCGGGGATTGTGAGGAGTCAACGATCCCATGGGATGAGTTTCGAGAGAGGTTTAGAGTCGAGTTTCTTTCTTCAACTGAGAAGGCGTCCAATCGTTAGGAGATTCATACCCTTTGACAGGGGAGCTCCAGTGTTCGAGAGTTTGGAATCTGTTTCAGGACCCTTCTACGATATGCTTCAGACCTATTACTAGATGAGGAGGCCATGGCGAGGCATTTCGAGGAGGATTTGCGTCCAGAGATTCAGTGTCAGGTCACCTCATTTATGCTAAAGACATGTCTTGAGGTGCTCGTGAGGGCAGAGGTTGTTGAGAGGACTTTGGCTAGGACCATATCGTTACGAGAGGGGAATCGTTATGATTCCTCATGAAGAAAATCTGTTGTCCGGGGATCCCAGTTTTTAGGGAAGAAGAGTTTTCGTTCACTTGGGGGTAGGTCCCAGCCCTTCCCATCTCGTTTCTCTGGAGGCAGCAACTCTCAGGCATATGCCAATGGATCATGCGCTTTTATTCTTGTGGTGGTCGTGGTCATCAATAGCGAGAGTGCCCGACTTTTCATAGCATTCATCATGCACCGGGTGCTCCGCTCTAGGTTCCTCCATTGAGGCAGTTTCAGTCGAGGCAGCAGCAGCAGGTTGCACCAGCTTTAGACCACCAGAGGGTAGATGGAGCAGGAAGAGGACAACCCCATGAGGCTCTCTGTCCTCAGATAGCAGAGCGCGGCCATGGTGGTGGTCATCATCAGGGTCAAAGAGGTCGTGGAGGAGGTCGTGGTCAGCTTCACGCTCTAGCGTTGCCAGCCCCAGGCAAGCCAGATATCGTTCGAGGTACCCTTTGCTTGTTTTATACCTTGGTGTATGCCTTGTTTGATTCAGAAGCAACACACTCCTTCATATCACCTACCCTTGTCCATGCTTTGGGACTTGAGGTAGAGAGGCTTCCAGTGCCCTTGGTGTTGACTACACCAATTGGAGGTCGAGCCGACTTGTTTGAAGTATGTAGATATTGTGAGCTAGTGTTGGGGCAACACCACTCTTGGGGAGATTTCCTATGTTTACGATTACAACCATATGATTTCATACTCATCATGGATTGGTTGTATTCGGTGCAGGATATTGTGGATTGCTACAGGAAAAGGTCGTTTTCTTTTATGCAGATGGAGAGAAAGTGGTGTTTTTTGGTGAGCGAGATCCTCAGATGAGTCATAGATGAGTTCCATCCTTATCAACCATGATGGCTGGGATGATGCTGATTTCATCAGAGGTTAAGCAGTTGGCGTTTCCTAGGGTCATAGAGGAGTACCCTGACGTCTTTCTAGAAGAGGTTGTATCCTTACCCCCTCGACGAGAGATCGAGTTTGGGATCGAGCTATAGTCAGGAGTGTCTACTATCTCTATGTCTCTGTATAGGATGTCCCCTTCTGAGTTACGAGAGCTACGTATTCATCTTGATGGTCTGTTGCAGTGTTGTTTTGTTCGGCCAAGTGTGTCACCATGGGGAGCGCCGGTTTTGTTTGTGAAAAAAGCTGACAGTAGTTTGCGGTTGTGTGTCGATTATCGTCGATTTAACAAAGTGACAATAAAGAACCGCTATCCTCTTCTGTGAATTGATGACCTATTCGATCAATTGAAGGGTGCAAGTTGGTTCTCAAAGATCGAATTGCGGTCAGGATATCATCAGATGCGTGTAAAGGATGAGGATATCCCGAAGACTTCATTCCTTTGTCATCATGGGAATTATGAGTTTGTTGTAATGCCATTCGGCATGAAGAATGCTCCAGAAGTTTTCATGGGGTTGATGAATTCTGTGTTCCGTGAATTCCTGGACAAGTTTGTTGTGGTTTTAATCGACGACATCCTTGTATACTCTACATATGAAGAGGAGCATGCAGAGCATCTACGAGCTGTTTTGGGTGTTCTTCACAAACATCAATTTTTTGGGAAGATGTCCAAGTGTGAGTTTTGGGCTCGAGAAGTTCATTTCTTGGGGCATGTTGTGTCCTAATAGGGAGTATCTGTGGATCCGTCGAAGCTAGAAGTAGTGGTTTCTTGGGTAGCCCCCAAGACCGTGTCAGTGGTGCGAAGTTTCCTTGGTCTCGTATGCTATTATAAGAGGTTTGTAGCCAATTTCTCCCGAGTTGTGAATCCTCTGACAGCTTTGACTAGGAAGGATCAAGCGTTCATATGGACTGATCAGTGTCAGAAAGCATTCGAGTATCTAAAGGAGAAGTTGGTAAGTGCTCCAGTCCTTTGTCTTCCAGTGGAGGGAGTCCAGTTTGATGTTTTCTGTGATGCTTTACATCTGGGGCTAGGCTGTGTTCTCATGCAGCAGAGGTCAGTTGTTTCTTATGGGTCTCGGCATTTGCATCCCCATGAATGCAACTATGCCACCCATGATCTTGAGTTGGTAGTCGTGGTGTTTTCTCTGAAGTTGTAGAGACATTACCTCATTGGTGAGCACTTTTTGGTTTTCACCGGTCATAAGAGTTTGAGGTATGTTTTCTCCCAACGTGACTTGAGCTTGAGGCAGCGTCGGTGGATGGAGTTCTTGCAGGAATACGACTTTGAAATATCCTATACACCTGGAAAAGGGAATGTTTTAGCTGATGCACTAAGCCGAAAGTCACGTAATGAAGTTGTACATGAATCTGGTGATTCCTAGAGAGTGATGGAAGGGCTATCAGCTTTGCATCTTGATATGGGAGAAGTTGGGGGTAGAGGTTGTCATTTCTAGATGACGGTGCAGTCATCCCTGATGCATAAGGTGGAAGAGTCTCAGTTGGACGATCTAGAGGTGGAAGTTTGGAGAGACAGTGATGTTTTTGTTGAGGCCCCTGATGGTTGGTCGGAGGATGAACAACACCGAGTGTTGTATCATGGAAGGATTTTTGTTCCCTTGGCGATGCGTGAGACAGTTCTCCGAGAGTTCCATAGTTCTTCCTTGGTAGTACATCCTGGTGTGACAAAGATGTACCGATCCTTGAAGAGTAAGTTTTGGTGGCCTGGGCTGAAGCATGCGGTTGCAGAGTGTGTGTCTCGGTGTTTAGTCTGCCAGAAGGTGAAGGTCGAACACCGTGTTCTTGGTGGTCTTCTACAACAATTAGATATTCCTAAGTGGAACTGGGAGGATATCTCAATGGACTTTGTTACAGGTTTACCATGAGCTCTGGGAGGACATGATGCTATATGGGGGGTTGTGGATCATTTATCAAAATCTTCCCACATTATAGCGATCAAGGAGTCGAGCTCAGTGGAAGTTTTGTCGATTCAGTGTCTAGAGGAGGTGGGGAGACTTCATGGAGTACCTAGGACGATAATTTCTGATCGAGATCCTCATTTTACCTCCAGGGTGTGGAGAGGTCTCCAGCATTCTTTTGGCTCTCAACTGTGCCTTAGAAGTGCTTTTCATCCTCAAACGGATGGTCATACAGAGCAAACCATCCAGACTCTTGAAGACATGTTGCGCTCTTGTGTTCTTGATTTTGGAGGTTCATGGATAAATCACTTACCCATGGCAGAGTTCCCTTACAATAATAGTTTTCACTCTACCATCGGTATGGAGCCGTTTGAATCCTTGTATGGCCGGCCATGCCGTTCTCCATTGTGCTGGACTGGGGTTGGAGAGTCAGCAATTCTCGGACCAGAACTAGTGCAGAATACAACATAGATGGTTCAGGTGATTCGTGAGAAGATGAAGACAATGAAAGATCGTCATAAATCATATGTTGATCAAAGAAGGAGAACCTTAGAGTTTAATGTTGGGGATCATGTGTTTCTAAAGGCGACTCCCTGTCGTGGGTAGTAAAGGTTTGGTTGTGGAAGTAAGCTTTCTCCCCAATTTGTTGGGCCTTTAGAGGTGTTAGCTCATGTTGGAGTTGTGGCGTATCGAGTAGCACTTCCCCCTCAGATGAGTTGGATACATGATTTTTTCCATGTATCACAGCTCCTTCGTTATCTTCATGATGAATCTCATGTTATCGATTTGGGAGAGATCGATATTGATGATGATGCAACCTTCGAGGAGCGACCTATGGAGATCCAAGACTGCAATGAGAAGGTGTTGCGGGGGCATTCTATCCCCTTAGTTCATGTCTCGTGGCGACACGGTGGCCTGGAGGAGAATAAATGGGAGCATGAGTCACAGATACGTGCTCAGTACCCAGAGTTGTTTAATGTTTAACTCCTTTCATGTATTGATTTTTTCTTTGTGGTTAGACCTTTCATGTTTTATTTATGTTCTTTTCATGTGATGTTATGTTTGAATTGTTTGGATATGGATTGTTTGTTCCCATACTCTCAGATGTCGTAGTTTTGTTCCAGCTTTCGAACAACTCATGGTGGTTTCCCCCTGAGAGGTATCTTATGGGGTGGTTGTTCGGACCCCTCTTTTCATCTGGGTTGGGTTTTAATTATCGAAGATGAGAATGTTTTGAGAGGTATCTAATGTAATGGCCCGGACCCCTCCGGTCCATTCCTTTGTGAAAATGTGGTGTTGGAGGTGTTCCGGGAGGTCAAGGTGAATTATCCCCATCAATTTGCCAAATTTCTAGTTTTGTGAACTATGTTTCCAGTTTTATGAACAATATCGGTAGGTGAGCAGTGTTTTTATCATTGAGATTTAGTGAACAATGTTTCTATCAGTGTGGTTCAGTGAACAATGTTTCTATCGGTGAGGTTCAGTGAACATTGTTTCTATCAGTGAGGTTCAGTGAACAGTGTTTCTATCGGTGAGGTTCTATCGGTGGACTTCTATCGGTAGGATTGAACATTGTTTCCAAAACAGTAACCTTTTAACGGTGACCTTCTATCATTAGGCTTGAACAGTGTTTCCAGAATGGTAACCTTCTAATGGTGACCTTCTATCAGTAGGCTTGAACAGTGTTTCCAGAATAGTAACCTTCTAACGGTGACCTTCTATCGGTAGGCTTGAACAGTGTTTCCAGAACGGTAACCTTCTAACAGTGATCTTCTATCGGTAGGCTTGAATAGTGTTTCGAGAATGGTAACCTTCTAACGGTGACCTTCTATCGGTAGGCTTGAACAGTGTTTCCAGAACGGTAACCTTCTAACGGTGACCTTCTATCAGTAGGCTTGAACATTGTTTCCAGAACGGTAACCTTCTAATGATGACCTTCTATCAGTAGGCTTGAACAGTGTTTCTAGAATGGTAACCTTCTAACGGTGACTTCTATCGGTAGTCTTGAACAGTGTTTCCAGAACGGTGAGGTTTAACGGTGACCTTTTCATTCCTTTTCAAAATTTTGAGTATGTGAAGATTGTTTCCAGCTTCTTACAGTTTTGTCCCATTAGACGTTTCCTTTGACGTAAAATACATTTAAATCCTTGTTTTAAGGACTCTTAAGGACTATTCAAATTCCATAAATGATATATTAATTATTCCTATGGCCGAGATGTATTTACTTGGTCAAACAGTGTGGGTTAATGTGATCCATTGTTAATGGAGAATTAACCGGATCTTAAATCGTCACACCATTAAATCTTAAAAAAGGGATGAGTTATCATTATCCCTTGTTCTTTCCCTTTGTTCTCATCTAAGAGATGCATGAACCTTTCAATCATTCCCATAGGAGTTTCAAAATCAATCTTTACTCCTAGGATTGGTTCTACTCTATTTTGGATGCAACCGAGCTGTATCGGTCAATCTTCCCAATAAGGTATGTTTTATCGTCGTTGTTTTTGGGATCATCTTCTCTTGTTTAACCCTTCCATATTATACCATGTAATTTCTAATATTCTAATGGGTTTTTCTTTGGGTTAGTTGGTACTGTCGTAACATGGCATCCTCTGGTAGATGCAGTTGTCGTGAGAGGAGGATTTTGACCCGTTGTGTGGATAAACAACGTCAAGAACTCTTCCAGGTAGGGGATTCATGGATTCTCTAATTGTATATGTGCAATCATATAATTAAAATGATTTAGTCCTTCGGATCACAATGAAATTAACCTTATTAAATACTTGAACCAGATTAAATGAATTCATTGATAACATGTTGTTGCTTTATACCATGATAATGGTTTGCTTCATGTTTTTCTAGATAGAGTGATATCTATGACTTCTTTGATTTGTTGTTCGTTCATGATGGAAATTGATAATGAACGTAAATCTGGAATTAATTGTTAATTAATTGGCTAATGATAAAGAGGCATGTAAATTAATCTGGTTATTTCCATTGTTGTAGTTGTTCTAATTTTAGGTTAATCAAATTAGCGAAGTAATCATGGTTATTTAATTGTGATAGCTTACTGATTAGGTATCCCATAATTGGATCCTACGAATAAAAAATCTGCTAATTCAATATGGATTACAGAACAGATTGTGTGGGAATTTCTAAAAGGGTTCTGAGTTACCCTCTTGTTTGTTAAAGGGTCAAGAGCCCATGGTAGTGATTATTGTTTTCTTGCTGCTTGTGCTGTGATGTGAGCCTGGATGGCTATTGTGATATGTGGAGGCATGGAAGCCTTGTGGTTGTGGCAGCGGATGACGCCTAGAGTGGCGAGATGCATTAGTTTATGCATGTGGGTGTCTGGGAGGACACCAGGGGTGATGGAATGGGATGGATGTGGTTGTTGGATGCTTGGGGATTCTTTTAATGTTTATCTACTTTGCTTTACCCCACCGCTCAAGGCAGCTGGTCTTGCTTACCCTTCTTTTGAAGGAGGCGAAGATGCGTGGGGTATGCCACATGCTTTTCGTGTTTAGCCTCTTGAGGGAGAATGGGTATATGCTCTTTATATAGGCGGAAAAGACTCGACGGGTAGTATATCTACTCACGGTGTTGAGCCTCCTTTTTGTTTAGTAGCATAGGATGCTTTTCAAGGATGCCTGGGAATATGGGAAAGTAATTGTGTAATAAAAGTTTTATTAGATGGTGAAAATCCACGAGGATGGAGATGCTGGAATTTAAAGGTGATGTGAATCTAAAAAGGAGCTGTTGATTTTGAATGTGATGCCAATTCAGTTTAATGTGGAATTGTTCGGGGTTAAATAATTAATTACATACAGTGGGACTGATAAAATGGGAATGGAGTAATCTAATAAAGCTCTTCAAATGTTTGTGTGCTTATAGGACAAATAGTCTTAGAAGTAGCATCCTAGAGTATGAGAGATGTTAGCTGTAGTTGTATCTAAGACTAGGTAATGCCCATAGTGTGGATGTGAGTTATATATATATTCTTTACTTCTTGTGTTTCTATATGCTACTCCACCCTGTAGGTAAGGGAAACTGACACCCTGTGGATTCTAATCCCTGGGGGTGTTTCCCCCAACATTTTGATGGGAGGTCGAATGGCTGACTACCCCCTTTGGCCCCGCTCTCTTCTCTTGGTAGATACATTTGCCAACAGGCACAACAGTTAGTTTCCTCATATATGTGTGTAGAGGGTTGTACTGGCTTGTGGTTATTTCACACACATATATTCTGGATATAGTATCCTATGGACTACTATAGGTGTAACGTGTATAGGATGTGATGGCTTGAGGATCCCTACTCAGTGTATGGGCTATAATGGCATGAGGTATAATACCTGATGTATGATACACGTTATGCGGGCTGTGGTGGCTCCCAGAACTCAACTGGTTACTTCTGGTTGGGAGGATGGTGTGGTGATTTTCCTAGGTGTATGTGGGCAAGCCTTTGTGGTGCACGAGGTGTAGATTCTAGAGCTTAGCCCAGGTGTCTGTGGGCAAGCCTTTGGAGCGAGATGCATAGGACGTATATCGTTGGGGAAAGCGGAAACCACTGGGGAAGTAGTAGCTGGGTACCCGTGATATTCTTTACTATATGCGATATTCTTGTATGCGTTACTTGCTGAGAGTAGCCATTGTGAGGTTGGGAACTTAGTATACCTGTTTAGGTGACGAGTCTATTTCACTTGTCGTTCACTGGGCTTTAGCATGCTTTCTTTACTTTTGCACGAGAGGCTTGGGGAGGATCCTACTGAGTATACTGTTATACTCACCCTATGTATATATAAACTATTTTTCAGCTCACATGGAGTAGGTTGGAGATCAAGCTGGTTACTACTAGCTTGTGGTTGGAGGAGGAGTTATTCGGGCTTGTGGTCGCAGCCATTTTTATTTCTTTTGGGTACTTTTAGTTTTCCCTTTCAGTTGTAGTACTTTTTCATAACATTTCATATATGTACTTGGGTTTCTTTTATATTTCAGTTCTGAGATGGAGTTGATTGGTGTCCATCTTATCTCTCTTTTCCGCGTGTGTTCGCTTAGAGGGTAATGCCTCCCATTTGTGTGATTATTATACACTCGGTGCTAGTCGCCAACCCGGGGCCTAATGGAGGCGGGACTCGAGATTCATTATCTTCCTTCTCACATTACCGGCCCAGGAGGGGTATACTTTGTGGGGAGGGGGTCATGATAATTTTCTTACATTGGTTGGGGATGAAACGATAATTAACCAATTGTGCAACATTTTATCCATGAACCATTGGTTCTAAGGGATGAGACAATAGTTTATTTGATTTATGAATCCCAAAGGAAAGTTGTTAATCATGTACTTACATAAATTTAGAATGGTAATCCATTCAATAAAATTTCCATGCATGCCATGTTACATCCCAATACCAAATTTATAAGCTAAGTCATAGTTACTTGATGTGCCAATTCCAGTTTATGAACAGTTGGGACTTTATAAATTTGGGATTTTTGACCCAATTAACTAGATTAAAATACTTATAAGGATACAAATAAGAATGATCATAAATAAATTAATGTTTTTAAATGAAATGGTTACCACCAAATGGGGATTTAAATTGTAATGTAAAGGGTCTTTTTCTCAATACACTACTAAAAAAGTCGATTTTATTAGTGCTAAATAAACCCCTTTATCAGTGCTTTTATGAGCATTGTAAAGAGCGAAGATAATAAAGGGGGGGTCCCTTTTATCAGCACTGATAAAGGGTACTTTTATCAGTGCTAAAAATTGCCCTGATAAAAGTCCCCTTTATCAGTGCTTTTTTAGCACTGATAAAAGGGGTCTTTTATCAGAACTATTTGTTTAGCGCTGATAAAAGGGTTATTTTATCAGCGCTATAAAAATAGCGCAGATAAATGTCAAAAAATTGACAAAAATAATAAAAAATATATATTTCGTGGGCGGTTCACATGGTGCACACTGCTTTGTTGCGCCAGCGCCCCCCTCAACCCGTACACTACACCCTGCTTCGTTGCGCCTGTGTGACCCTGATGCCACTAGAATTCAAACACAGGACCTCCCCCCTAGCGCGCTGCAACTTTACCACTTAGCCATTTTGTTTTGTTCTCCATTCAATGATATATCATGTTATATATATAGTTATATATATTCGTATATTAATACAGATCCATATTAATATAAATTTATTTAGTTTTATTAATATATATATATTTGTATATTAATATATATATAGATATAGTTATAATTTTTTATCCGTATATTTATTTGTATATTAATATATATATATTTATACGATTAATTTCAAATACATTTATTGATTATGTGTTTTTACGTGTGTTTATAAATAAATAAATACTTACATACATATATACAATACACACACACACAAACAGAGATATATATATATATATGTATATGTATATAGTTATGAATGAATACATAGAAATGTGGATGTGGAAAGTCATCGAGAATGTAAAAACAGCTATAACTTATAATCCAGAAGTCCATTTCAACTCCAAAACCAGTCGAATCGATAAACATGAAACGATATTCGATATGATATGTCGTACAAGAAAAACGGACATCCAGATCAGATGTTAGAGGAATTTGAATGTTAAAACGATCATAACATCTAATCCAGGAGTCTGTTTCATCTCCACAATTAGTCAAATAGAAGAAAATGAAATGATCTTCGATAAGATATTTGGTACACATTTATTAGACATTGGTATCAGATGTTATAGCTATTTGAATGGTAAAACATTGGGGTAACCCAACTAAAAACACAGTTTTGGAGGTCTTCTGGGCCTTTTTTGGACTCAAAAAAACCTTTTATAGGTTACACCCGTCAATAGGGCTGTAGAGCTCATTGCAGGATTCAATTTTATATGCCGTAGAGCTCAAACAGAGTCCCAGATCAAAAGTTATGACTGTTTGAAGTTTGAGTTGTGTTTTCAACATATTTTTGATATTTTTTTATTTTTTTATTTTTTTTATACTCAAAGTATTTTTACATGACTGTTGGTGGATAAAATTTACATAATTATTAATTAAACATATTTTTTAAATTATTCTATAAGCCTTTTTTACTAAATATCATATACATTCATATTTATTTTCCATTCATCATTTCTAAAACATATTTAAAAAGTAAATATTATATTTATATCAATATAAATAGATTTATAGCTTTATATATTGATGAAAAATTTTAATTTTTTTGGAATTTTACCCTTTATCAGTGCATTTTATAAAAGCGCTGATAAAGGGGGGTCTTTATCAGCGCTTTTCCACAAGCACTGATAAAGGGGGGTCTTTATCAGCGCTTTTCCACAAGCACTGATATGGGGGGTCTTTATCAGCACTTATATAAAAGCGCCGATAAATACCCCCCCCCTTATAAGCACTTTTTTACGTGTACTGATAAAGGGGGTCTTTATGAGCGCTTTTTTTTGCACTGATAAAGACCGCCTTTATTAACGTTTTTAGAAAGCACTGATAAATGTGTAGCGCTTTTCTTTCCCCATTCTGTAGTAGTGATACCATGAAATTTAGACTCCATATTCCTAAACCTCATCTATATTTGATAGGACCTTCACTCTAACCCAACCATAGAAGTAGGGAGTAAGATGTGTATCTTTTTTTCCGTTATAACATCTTCTGTCACCCAAACCAAGATTTATGAGGAGGAAGATGGTTTTAATAAGTTATAGGAATTATGTATACCTATCAATTTCTTATTTTGATTTTCATATCAATTAGAAACATTATCTGAGGCATGATCTTGGTAATTATAGACCTACGTACCTTGGTGTCCTCATGTTGTACACTAGGATGGTGAGGCAATCGTGGTCTGTAGGTGGTTGATGAAGCTCACATTTTCATATATTTTATACTGTAAAACATTTTTTATAATCCCAGAAAAGTGTTATTGAATGGGTAATTATCATGTTTTTAGGTTTTAGTGCTATTTTGAACCCAAATGTGAAAAAAAGACTAATTCTGGATTTTTGACAGAATTTTACGCCAGGGGTATTTTGGTCATTTCAGGAAAAATAAAATTCCAAATTTTCTGATTAAAATTTTGTTAGAATCATTATTTTATTTCCTTCAACTTTGTCTTCTGGACCAGGATCTGATTCTACCATCTTGAGGTCCAAACAATTCAATGAAGTTGAAGATTATTGAGGAACACCAAGGAAGCTTCCAGGAAATTTCTTCCAGAAAAACAAAGGTTCAGTGAAATATCCATAACTCGCTCAAAACGACTTTCATGGAGATGAAATTTTGTGGATAGACGGTTAAGAATATTTTGAACAAGTTTCATTAAGGAGGCCACGCCTGAAATGGCCGTGTTCAGGGACATTAATTCAGTACAAAATGGTGTTTTTCGGTTTGATGATTCTGACTGGACAGAATAAATTGTCAGAGGAAATTGGCCATACCTCTCGGAATACCTATCCAAATCCGCTGAGAGTTTGAGGAGACACGGCCAAGACAATTATGAACAACATTTAAGAAGGCCGCAACGCGTGAGGAGGTCATTTATGGGGTCCAAAACGCGACAACTTTCTGGGGTCGAATTCTGCCTATAAAAGGAGGAGAGCTCCTCCCCCTCAAACCAACCCATTCTCCATCCATTTCTTCAAGGCACCAAGGAGGAGATCTCCACCGAGGGAGGCTGGCCGCAAATCTTCCACCTTTCTTTTTATTTTATTTATTTTCTTTATTTTTAGTTTTTAATTGTAATTTAGATTTCTAATAAAATTCATGCATTGTTTTTATTTTTGTGTCCACCCATCCTCCCTGTTTTCTTCTTCATCTTTTCTCCTTCTTTGCTTATTTTATTATTCTCATATTATCCACCGTGACCTCTTACCCTCAAATATGAGGGGTTAACCCGAGACTTGGCCCGGGGGAGGTTTGTGGAAATTTCATTAATTCAGTGCTTAAATTCCTATATTTTATTAAGTTTGTGATGAGTAAGAGTGATGTGCACGGGTGTGGCGATCGTCCACCACAACACTGATCTCAAACTCATTTCTATTATTTTATTAAATATTTTCCCTCCCTTCTACTGGATACAAGCTCTTCATACGATGGAGTTGAACCATTCTGTGGTTGAAATGGCATACGATTGAGCCAGGTCTTGGAAGATGACACACTCTCGATCGAGGTGTGCCATCAACCTTGATTATAGGAGGAGGTGAAGTTAAGATTGCAAAATGCATTCAAGATTTCACACCAATAAATAAAAGAATAGTAATTCATGAATGAGATCTCATAATTTAATTATCAAACTTAATTTAAATATCAACAAGGAGAATGATGAAACCCACATACCAACCCATAAAGGCCAAGTTCTTTCTCAATTAATTGCATTTTTTCATTGCATGTTAGTTTTATCTTTTATTAAATTGCATTACATTCATAAATAAAAACAACCAAAAAGAAATAGTTTAGTTAAATTAGATTAAGTAAGTAAACGATTGAGAAATCTCCTTAAGTGAGACGACCCTGGTCAGCTTCTATGCTACACTAGGAAAATTAAATTACTTTTGCCACGCCCTACGACAGGCGTGCGTCAAAACTGGCGATGTTGCCGGGGAGCTAATCGGTTGTTTACTTTACATTTTCTAATTTCAAATTTTATATTTTTTTTCCATTTAAAAAAAAATTGAAAAAAAAAACTTTTTTCCATGATCGATTCAAATTCAAATTATTCTGCATGGAACAATTACTCACAGGTGCAGGAGGAAGAAACAGACTATACCGAGGAGGCCCTCCAACGAAGAGCCGATGCACTAATGATAAGGCTCAAACAAAAGGAAAAAGGATTAGCAACATGGATCTCACTGGAAGATTTGATGGTCTTGGCCGATGAACTCCAAAAAGACATTCAAAGATTCAAGGCCAACAAGGATGTTCCACTGGTCTTCCCAAATTTCATTGAAGACATCCATGATGTTGAAGGCAAACTCAAGGTGGAGGAGTCTGACTATCAATCTTCATATATCGAAGATCAACTCCAAGTGGCATTTTCTATTGAAGAAGATATTCAAGCCGAACCGAATCAGGGAGATGATACAATCTTAAACTCAAACTCTTTTAATTTTATTGAAAATGATTTGATTATCACCCCTAATAGTTTTGAATTTTCAGATTCGGCCATCTCACATTATGCCATGGAGGATGATGAAGGAAAAGAAATTTCACCTGTTGGGGAACATTTAAAGCTCCCTGAACACACTGAATATTTACTAGGCAGAGCACAAGAAGGGAAAGGGAATGTTGCACAAGTAGCAACAAATGAAGAGGAGGTTCCCTACTTTTTCCAACCCCCGCCATGCAAGCTGTACCAAATTGCGAAGGGGGAGGATCTTGTATACTCTATCTATGGAGTCCTCCTCAACAAGAACAATGATCTTCAAGCTGGGAAGAACCACATGTGGTGGTTCAAATCAAAGAAACTTAATCCACCAACAGATTATGGATAAAAGCTGGTACTGCCCTCTGGAGGTAGTAAAAGATTCCAGGGCCCACTTGGGGGATCATACCAAGATTTATCCTTTACTTTCTTTATAGTAATTTAATTTTCAATATTAGGAATTTAGATTTCAAATTTAGCATTATGAAATAGTCTACCATGTGGCCCCCTCCCTCTTTTCATTTTGAGCTTAAATAAAATGATCCTTGTGATTAATTTAGTAATTTTTCTTTTGTAGGATCATGAAGGCAGAAGGAAGCCCTGAGAATTAGAGGAAGAGGACTGAATCATTATTTCAAAAGGGAGTTAACTTTTTACGATTATCCTTTAAACTCCTTTATTTTTTTGGTCCAAAACATATTTTGAGATTTTAATGAATATTCTTATCACTTTTCACACAACAATTTATTTTGAAAGAGTTGAAATGATTTTTGAAATAATGGATTTTAAATGATTGTTGATGTGAAAACATTTTCTTGAATTGGATTATCAATCATTTGTATGAGTTTAACTGATTTTTGAAATCAATGACCATGAAACAACTGACTCAAAATATTTTTTTTTTCCAATCCTGTGAGGTATTCTAAACCACTTTTACATATTCTTCTCTAATACCCACACTTTCTTGAGGGAAACTTGAATTTTGTGTGAGAACCAGAATTTGTGAATATTCTCTTTCGAAGCTTTGGATTTCATGGAATGTATTTAAAATGATTGAGGCATCTCCTTGGCTAGCCACATTTTATCTTGAGACCCACCTTTACATTTATCCTTCGTAAGCCCTTAGATTCCATGAATTGCCTTATAGGTTTAAGCCACATTACAAGCCAATTTTTCCATACCTACCCGCACTTTTAGTATTTTTGCATGGATATTTCAAGTTTGAGTGTGGGGGAAGGGCCTTTCGTGTGTGTTCATTGGGATGTGTATCATTTATCGGTAGTGTGAAGTGTGTGTCAATATTTTGGGCAGTAGATAACAAGAGAATTGGGCATGTGTCATCCTTTCATTGTGCTTTATTTGGTTCATCCATTTCTCCTAAAAAATAAGAGAAGAAAAAAATGGAGATGAGCTTGAATATTCATTGTACATTCTTTTATGACTCATGTCCCTCCCAAAAATCAAGGGCATGAATTGTCATTCATTCATTGTATTCAAATTTTCAGCTCATCCTCTATGAAAAAAAAAAGAAAAAAAAAAGAAAATAAAGCTATGCCTTTCTGGAGCTTTAAAAAAAAGAGGAGAAATTAGATGATATCATTCATTATAATCACTTATTGGCTCATGTACCATGTCATCAAAAGGGGTCGGGTTGTTTTTCACATTTAAAAGTAGTATTGAGTGAGGAATTTCCTGTGTTTTCACTTGATTTAATCATGCATTGTACTTAAAAGTTCAGCCTCCTCTTTCTAGCTTGGAACATTTTTCAATCATTTTACCACCGACCCTAAGCCACAGAATCATTTGAACCTTTAATTAAAGCCCTCATGATTAAATTCATTTTCATGTTTCACGCTTTGGAGAAATGATAATTTTCACAAACCTATGGTGATACATGTGATTTTCAAGTATGAGCATAACTCCAGAATCAATTTCTCTTGAGTGAAGAGTGACATAAAAATCAATGTGAGGTAGGTTGTGATTGGGCCATGGATTGATTTTTGAGGTTGAACAAATTGTAATGATTGAAATGAAAATGAGAGAATTATTATTCATAAATGAGACATGATGGAATTCTATTTTGGATAAAATCATTGATATTTTCTCATTTTTGATTGTTGTGTGGATTTTGATTTGGATGTAAGATGATTGCCCAGGAGTGCAATGTTTAAGTGTGGGGGAGTGATGAAGCTCACATTTTCATATATTTTATACTGTAAAACATTGTTTATAATCCCACAAAAGTGTTATTGAATGGGTAATTATCATGTTTTTAGGTTTTAGTGCTATTTTGAACCCAAATGTGAAAAAAAGACTAATTCTGGATTTTTGACAGAATTTTACGTCAGGGGTATTTTGGTCATTTCAGGAAAAATAAAATTCCAAATTTTCTGATTAAAATTTTGTTAGAATCATTATTTTATTTCCTTCAACTTTGTCTTCTGGACCAGGATCTGATTCTACCATCTTGAGGTCCAAACAATTCAATGAAGTTGAAGATTATTGAGGAACACCAAGGAAGCTTCCAGGAAATTTCTTCCAGAAAAACAAAGGTTCAGTGAAATATCCATACCTCGCTCAAAACGACTTTAATGGAGATGAAATTTGGTAGATAGACGGTTAAGAAGATTTTGAACAAGTTTCATTAAGGAGGCCACGCCTTAAATGGCCGTGTTCAGGGACATTAATTCAGTACAAAATGGTGTTTTTCGGTTTGATGATTCTGACTGAACAGAATAAATTGTCAGAGAAAATTGGCCATAACTCTCGGAATACCTATCCAAATCCGCTGAGATTTTGAGGAGACACGGACAAGACAATTATGAACAACCTTTAAGAAGGCCTCAACGCGTGAAGAGGTCATTTAGGGGGTCCAAAACGCGACAACGTTCTAGGGTCTAATTCTGCCTATAAAAGGAGGAGAGCTCCTCCCCCTCAAACCAACCCATTCTGCATCCATTTCTTCAAGGCACCAAGGAGGAGATCTCCACCGAGGGAGGCTGGCCGCAAATCTTCCACCTTTATTTTTATTTTATTTATTTTCTTTATTTTTAGTTTTTAATTGTAATTTAGATTTCTAATAAAATTCATGCATTGTTTTTATTTTTGTGTCCACCCATCCTCCCTGTTTTCTTCTTCATCTTTTCTCCTTCTTTGCTTCTTTTATTATTCTCATATTATCCACCGTGACCTCTTACCCTCAAATATGAGGGGTTAACCCGAGACTTGGCCCGGGGGAGGTATGTGGAAATTTCATTAATTCAGTGCTTAAATTCCTATATTTTATTAAGTTTGTGATGAGTAAGAGTGATGTGCACGGGTGTGGCGATCGTCCACCACGACACTGATCTCAAACTCATTTCTGTTCTTTTATTAAATATTTTCCCTCCCTTCTACTGGATACAAGCTCTTCATATGATGGAGTTGAGCCATTCAGTGGTTGAAATGACATACGATGGAGCCAGGTCTTGGAAGATGACACACTCTCGATCGAGGTGTGCCATCAACCTTGATTATAGGAGGAGGTGAAGTTAAGATTGCAAAATGCATTCAAGATTTCACACCAATAAATAAAAGAATAGTAATTCATGAATGAGATCTCATAATTGAATTATCAAACTTAATTTAAATATCAACAAGGAGAATGATGAAACCCACATACCAACCCATAAAGGCCAAGTTCTTTCTCAATTAATTGCATTTTGTCATTGCATGTTAGTTTTATCTTTTATTAAATTGCATTACATTCATAAATAAAAACAACCAAAAAGAAATAGTTTAGTTAAATTAGATTAAGTAAGTAAACGATTGAGAAAGCTCCTTAAGTGAGACGACCCTGGTCAGCTTCTATGCTACACTAGGAAAATTAAATTACTTTTGCCACGCCCTACGACAGGCGTGCGTCAGGGGTGGTCCTTAAGTCACTGGTAGTACCTTCTATAGTTCCACCTAAGTATCCTCATTCTAATCATCCACTGGGTGTCGATGCATAATTTTGTGATAGTTTATATCGCATCATACTATATGTACAGAGTGCTCCCAATATTGACCCTATAATGTAAAAGTTATCCCATGAGTTCTAGAGGACAATATTTCAATCTAAGATCATATAGATATTTCTCTAGAGGAGGGGAATCTCCCAACCAATATGTTATGTGATTATGTAAAGCATTGGTGGGATGTAATTACTGAGGAGAGATGTAATTAGTTTATAGTATTCGTAAGCTTCTAGAAATCCTTCTATAATAAATTCTTCCCCCCGACATTACGATAAGACCATGATAGAGAGTTTATGAACCTGTGGAAGGGTGTTATATCAGAGATGGAGTACTCGAATCATTTTACAGAGTTCCATCATCTCACACTAACACATACCACTGACGAGATAACCAATATGATATGTTAAGAGAATCGGGTTGTGTACACCATTTGATCCCAAGTGAACATTTTTTTGTTGACCACTATTTCTGATATAGTGAATAAGGCCCTCATCAAATAGCGTAACATGAGGGAAGGTTGCAATTTGAGCTAGGGTGTTTCAGTTTAAAGGTTGGGATATGGTTTATATATTAGTATGAGGTCACATTTAGAGGTTTCACATGGGGTTAATTTAATCCAGATGACATGTACTAATAAATATGCAGTGTGTCACTAGTTGGGTATGAGAGGCCACATGGAACCCTTGTGTATGGGGAACTAAAACGAGTGTCGAGCACGTGGAAGGATTGGTCACATTTAGTGTTTCTACTAAAAGTTACCTTGTTTATCTAGTGAGAAGTGATATATGCCAATAGTTTTCTCAGGTATTGGATCATTAGCTCCACATTAGTCTGAGAGCAAGCATACAACTTGTAAATTAGGCAGAGGGGGTGATTGTCTTTGAGATAGTCATACATATGTGGGTCAACACCAACATAGTATACCTACACAGTTCAATTGGGATGAATATTAGGGTTTCTATTAAATCTATATATATCCATTACATCCCACACCTGAGGATAAGAGTCTAGAGCCTTCTACTATATTGGGTACTATGCTGGTTTCCTCTACTTCAGTTTATTCCCTATTTGACAGTGGCGCATCACACTCATTCTTATCAGATGTCATTATGGATATTTTGGGCCTAGTGATTGAGTAATTTAGTGAAGTTATGACTCTTGAAATACCATTATGTGCCATCTCATAGGGTATATTCTAGTGCAAGGAGCCCTCTCCTCCTCGAGATAGGCCAGTACCATTTGCTGTAGAATTTCTTCATCCTTGAGATAAAATATTCAACGCCATTATCATTATAGATTTACTAGTGACTTTCCATTATCATATTGATTTCTACCACTAAAAGGTGTTTTTTATATAACACCCCAAGATTTTATGGTATGTCTATTTTTAAATTTAACATCTTTGACAGATTACGTCACATAGAACATCAAGCTTAAATAAACAATTATATATTATAATTTAATTGTGAAATAACCTTCTAACTATTGGAGTGGTTGGAATAAATTATATTAAATAAATTATAAAAATATTTATTACACATATTTATAAAATAAATTCATTTGTTAGTAATTAATTATAAATAAACTAGAGAACTACTTGAATATAATGGATGTGTTTTTATAAAGAAACTACTTTTATGTCCATATTGACATTATTCCTTAATAAATTTAATTAATAAATATTAGTTAAATATCATAATAAAATTTATATTTTATATATTCAATAAAATGTTCTTGAAATCATCTTATATGTTTAAAAGGTATAAGACAATAATAAATCCAATTTTGAGAATAAAAAGCTATCTATTTCTAAAGGGGGTTATCTGCCATTTTATGGTACACCTATTTTAAATATAATGTATGAATATTATATAAGTTTTATGTGAAAAAATATATTTAATTTTTTAAAGTAGTATATCAAAAATATTTTTGGGTACAATTTGGGTATTTTTCTTCTAAAATTCAATATTTGACTAATAGTGAAAAATATTTCATTTTATATGAAAACCATGTTTACGTTAAATTTACATATATAGTTAAATTATATTTTAAATCATTTTAAAATTTTAATTAGTTCAATTATACATCAATAAAACCAATTTATTTCATTATAATAAATTTTACATTAAAATTTACTAATAAACATTTCAATATTTTGAACTTTTCACTTAAAAAACCTTTTTTTCATCATGTCTTCATGACTGATTTTAGAAATAATTTCTCTAATTATATGAATTTTATCAGATAAAATGAATTCTATATTTGTATTCATAAGTTAAAAGTCATTTTTTAAGTTCAATTTCATTTTTAGTTATAAAAAACATTACCATGGAAAAAAATTATTTACAGTGGTATAGGTAACAAAAAAATGGGAAAAATTTAAAAAGGTAAAGGCTTCAAATACATAATAAATACAAATTTTAACAATTTTTTGAGGTGTGTATAATTCATAAATATCCTCTAAAATATTAATTTACATCTATATTGATGTTATTTATTTCCACCTTAATGAGGATGGCTTTGAATATAAAATAATCATTAATCACTTACACCCACCTCTCTATAAGTATAAATATCACCCCTCACAACTCCATTTTGACTATAAATCCTTGAATATACACAAAGATCATACCATAAACTCTTCTTATAACTCTATGAATGTATATTTACTTTTTTTCTCACCAAAAGACCAAATCCATGGTCCTTAAGGGTCTCTCTAGGAGGTTATTTTCAAGATATAATTTTCTCAGAGAACCTCTCTTAATTTATTTTCATCTTCTTATTTATTTTTGTATATTCAATACATAAATTATTAATAAGACATGAAACATGTACATAATATAATTATATTTTTATAATTTAATATCTTATATCCATCCCATTTTTCACCTCCTCTTATTCAAAGAAGTGAAGTTGTTGTCCAATTTATGTCGATTAACCATCTCTAAGAATAATGTTTTTTTTATTTATCTATTACCACGTTCATGGATGGTCATAAAACTATTATAATAGATAAATAACATTTTAATATCTATATTATGACATATTTAATATTATATAACTAATATAGACACATAATATTAAATAAAATGAAAATTATTCTTGATTTCAGAAATATTTCCCAAATATATTTAACATTTATCATTAACATTTAATCTAATGAATCATCATTATTTAATAAATAAAAATGATATATATGATAGTTAATAATTATTCATTTTCTTTTATTATATTCCATTCCAATTATGGATTTTTAATTCCATTTTATAAAAACATCCATAATTTTACCTAAATGAACCTATAAGGAAACAATGAAATAAATGCACCTGAAACCATGAAAATAATGAAATATTATTAATTAGTCAGTCATAATATTTTATAGATTCATCATATAAGGAATTATAAATATGAATATAGATATTTAATTAGTTAATAACATTATTTAAAACATTATACATGAAGTTAAAGAAAACTACACTAAAGGGAAGTGTGTGGTAAGGATATCTCATCTCACTTTTACATCTGTGAGATATATTCCTTATTCGTCAAATATATCCTATATTTGGAGTATATATGCAACCCTTTGATATATTATATCCTTAATATCATCATATTTATTTTATTCAATGTTTCATCTGATAATTATTACATTTATGGTGTATATTATTCCACTAATTACAAGTTGTAATAGATTTCTTAAATCAATTTTCAATCATTGGGTTAAAATTCTATATCATTGATTTTTTTCATTCTAGGGTTATGTGTGAAATGAATTTTTATCATCTCATGTTTTATTTCTTCCTTTTTTGTGGATTTCTGTTGAATTAACATAACAGATTCATATGCATGGGACTTTGTCACGATCTCCATTCATTGAGGCATATTTTGATGTCATACACCCACCATCTTTTATGATGTGCATATAGATCCCCATTTAAATACCATATAATGAATTTATTTTTTTTAAGGTATTTAATTTTTTTTAAAATTTATGTCGTTCATGGGGCTTATGATTCAAATGTTTCAAAGTCGTATGGGACACTTTTATTTAAAAGTATATTTTCAAATATATTATTTGTTATATGAAGAATGATTTGGTAATGAAATGCACGGGTTGTTGAACGGTTAATGAAATCCCCTAGATATATCGAGGGTATCAGGGGAAAACTTATTTTCTATAAAACCCTTTGTGTTTGATTCCAATAAGTACCAGATGGTTTTCTACCCACATACATAAGCTTTCTTTAGAATATTTCTTGTTAATATAGTGAATCATGTTTCAAATACATGATGCCCAATAATTAGGCATTGCCTTTATTCTGCATTTAGTTATTATTATCAAGAATTTTTTCAATATAAAAAACGAATAGATTAATTTATTTATCATTTTATTAATTAAATGGAATGTGTTCTTAGTTATTTATCTTCCCATGATAACTGTGGTCATTTATTCATTACTTCATCCATTGTACTTAACACTTTTTTAGAATTTAAGATCAACCCTTTCTTATGTTTTTTTCCTAGGATTTGAATACATTTCATATGATTGATATATATGGTTATATTAAGGGGAATAATGGTGTTATAAAAGAACATTAAATTTGAATTTTATGTCCAAAATGTAATTTTAATTTCAAATATTTATCTAGTTTAATAATACTACTAATCTATTCAATCAATTGAGATGTGATTTCATGTATATTATTCCAATGTAATAAATTAAGGCACTGGATCTAGGATACCGGGGTTAGAGTAATTATAGTTGATATCAGAGCATGTTTAGTAGAAACCATGAGAACTATATTTAGGAAAACATAGATTATATAGAGAAACCCTATAACAATCTTTTGAAATTCTCATAATAAAAACATGTGATTTAGATATTAGTTTATGTCAAGTAGTTTTGAGATTATTAATTCCTCTTGATACTATTATGATCTAATATAGTGTATTCCACTATTTAGAAATTGATCCTAGAGGATGGAATGGGTTCCTCACTAGTGAACATGATAAATAGAGTAAGAATTATCATTTCTTGTATACATTTAAGATAATACTTTGAAGGATACGAGTCTCCCAAATATTAACAACATATATAAAAATATTATCATGTAATGATGAGATAGACACATTATTCCCTATATATTTTGGATTCAGATGGAAGTATTAGTACATGAGTAGAACAGGGAAAAATATGGATAAAGGAATGAAGAGAAATATGTATTTTATAATGTATGATAATTGTGAAAAGAAACAATCGGGTACTTTCCTAAAAGGAATGGTAGATTTCATTAAGTGTGGAGATAAATTCCAAAATTATTTCAATGGAATAGATAAAAAAGGAATCCAATGTAAAATTATTCAAATTCAAGGTGATGGGACACTATGAAAATAAATTTCTCTTGCATAAAAGGAATATACCCCAAAAATAATAATGGATCATGGTCAATATTATGAAACTACCATAGATGAAGTGAAATGATTAAAATGCCAATTTTTGGATTCAAGAATTGTTTTATTTGATTTTATTAAAAGTGATGTAATGGTTGTAAAAAGTATGAAACATAAAAGTATTGAAATGAATTACATCTTCTTTAAAGTTTTTAGAGAACATATTGAACGGTTCTGATATCCATGAAATCGATTTTTGGAATTTTGACATTTTTTGAAGAACATGATTAAGGTAAGATAACCCTTAAGACATGCTTTGTGTTGATATAATAGTGACACAGATATATATATATATATATATATATATGGGATATTATTAGTAACCATGAATGTAATTTGTGATTTTATGGTTTATGTTATCTTTATTGAGTTTATTATATGTATGGATTTAAGGAACATATTCAACAACCTATGATTTTATTTTCGGAAGCATTATTGTTTTCATTAAGTTTTTATGTTGATCAAGGTATTTATAAAGTTGGTATGAGACTATGATAGTTACATTATATTATTTGTAAAATCTAATATTGATTTGGGAAATCTTGTAGCTTTCCTTCTAAATTTTTCGATTGTGAATTTTGATTGATATGTTATTAATCATTAATAGGGTTAACTATGTATTGAATGGATTAACTAATATGTAGGATATTATTCTTTGCTATTAATGTTTGATTTATTTTATTTGATGTCATGTTATAACCATTTCATTCAGTAAAATTTCAATGGCTGAAGGAATGACTTGTGGATCTTATGATCCAATAATGAGATTCATGAATTAAAAAAATCATTGTGAACATTCATTTCCTAGTTTAAGTGATGAAGTGAAAGCAAATATATTCTCAAAAAAAGGATGATATTATGTTTATGAAATGGAATGAAACCATGTAAGTTTATTTTTTTAAAATTATTATCTGAATATTAAAATAATCCCCCATCTCTTGGAAATTAATTTGAAACAAAAAAATGTTATTCATTTAATTTTCATACTGAGTAATCAATGGATGCTTTAACCCATAACTGATTGACGGTTTTGTATTGTAGACTTTTTGATGACCATGTTATATATCATTATCTATCAGAAAATTATAGTAATATTTCCCTTATATGTCCTTGTTTTTACCTCTTTGTATGTTTATCCTATTATGAATATTAATGTTTGTGGTGACCATCGCATTTCTCGTTCCATCTTTTTAAGTGGGGGTTTTATTAACCTTATTTATAATGTAGGTTTTCATAAAATAAATTATAAAGTATAAACAATAATTTTTTAATGTGAAATTTAAAATTATGAGAATTAACTTAATTGAAGTAGGGGATAATGAAACACCCCAAAATTTTATTATATTTTATTTTTAAATTTAATCCCTCCAATAGCTTATGTTATATAGAACAACAAGATTAAACAAATAATTAAATATTATAATTTTATTTTGATAGAAATCAATTAATATTTGGAATGGTGTAAATAAATGATATTAACTAAATTGTGAAAATTTAGTTTATACATGTTAACAAAATTAACTCATTTATTACCAAATAATTATGAATGAAAATGATAACCACTTGAACATACTCGATGTATTATTATAAAAAAACTTTTTTTGAGACCACAATGAAATTTTTAAATAATAAATATAATAAATAAATTTTAGTGAAATATTTAAATGAAAATTATATTTCATATATTCAATAATTTTTCAAATTCATTTAATATGTTTTGAAGGTTTAAGAAAAGAATAAATCCAATTTTACTCCCAAAAAAGCTATATTTTTCTATATATAGTTTTGACATGTAGTGGTGAATCACCTAATTTAAATATAATTTTTATAAATTTTATAAGGTATATATAAAAATATAAACCTTATTTTTTTAATTTTATAATAAAAATTGACTTAGGGTGAATTTTTTGTATTTTTTTGATACGTTTTATTTTTTGAGGAAAAGTGAAAAATACTGCATTTTATTTAAAAACTACGTTCTCTTCTAATTTATTTATATAATTAAATAATATTTTATAATTATTATAATGTAAAATTAGTTAAATTATGGATACATAAAACTAATATATTTAATTTAAATCAATTTCACAATGAAATTGGATATAAAAAAGCATTTCAACCTTTTTCATTTTTCACGTTAAAACCAAAATTTTTCATTGTGTTTGCGGTATTAATTTTTAATCTAATATTCCAATTATTTTAAATAAATTAGGTAAAATTGATTAAATATTTTTAATAATTAAGTAAAAATTATGTTTTATGTTCAATTTAATTTTTATTTATAAAAAATTTATTACCATGGTAAAAAAATATTTACCGCGGTATAGGTAAAAAATTAAAGAGGTTAAATTTAAAAAGTAAAAGATTAAAATAACTAAAAAATAATAAATTTAACGTTTGATTGACATGTCTAATGACACTAATAATAATATAAAATATTAATTTCTTTTAAAATTCATGTAATTTAATTCCACATAAATGTGGTTTGATTTAAATATAAAAGAATAACTATTTAAATCATTTAAACTCACATGTACTCAAGTATAATTACCACCCATCACCACCACATTTCTACTCAAAATCCTAAAAGATCCTAAAATATATTCCCAAAACCTCTCCTAATCACTATACCCATGTTCAAGTACTTTTGGACTCACCAAAATACCAAGTCCAAGGTCCTCAAAGGTCTCTCAAGGTGGTGATATACAAGTGGTAATTTTATCAATGCACCTCTCATAATTTATTTTCTTCTTATAATTTATCCTCATATAATTCATAAATAATATAATAATATTTATAAATCCTTAAAATTATATAATTTTACATTTCTAATTGAATATATTCAATCAATCCCATTTATTACATCTTCTTATTCAAATAATCAAAACTATTGTCCAAATTATTGTGATTAACCATCTCTGTGAATAATGTTTTTTTTATATTTCCTTTACCACATTTATGGAATTATGAAAACTGTTTTTATGGTTAAACATTATTTTAATATAAATATTATAATAAATTCAATGTTATGGAACTAATATACATTAATTAATTTTATATAAGATTAAACTAATCCATTATGTTTGATTGAACCACCCAAACAAATTAAAAGTTTATCATTGACATTTTATCTACTGAATCATTAATATATATGAATTAAAAATTATATATTGGACCATTAATAATTTTATAATTTCATTGATTCTACACCATTACATTTCTATAGTTATAATCCCATTTTACAAGAACATCCATAATTTTAAACAAATGAACTAGTCATGAATCCATCAAACAAACATTCCCAAAACCATGAAGATAATGAAATTTATTGATGAATATGTTATAAGATGTTATGAATAATCCTATAAGTAATTAAAAATATTAATATATATCTACAATTAGTTAATATAATTATTTAAACCATTATACATTAAGTTAAATAATGCAACACTAAATGGAAGCGGTAGGTGATGATTTCTCATCTCACTTTATATTTTATGAGATATATGCCTTATTCACCACATATTTCTTATATGTGGTGTATTTATTGCTGAATTTTATATTTCATATCATTAATATCATCCACTTCATGTTATTAAATGTTTTATTTTATAATTATTACTTTTATGGGGTATATTATTCGACCGATTACAAGTGGTAAGATATTTCATAATTTAAATTTCATTCAATGGGTTAAACTTCTATTTCATTGACTATTTCATGAAATGGTTATTTGTGAAAAGTCTTTATATTATCTCATGTTTTATTTAAAACTGTTTTATGTTGATTTAAAAAGAATACACATAATTGATTCAATTGGAAGCTACTTTTTCTCAATCTCTTTTCATTGAGGCATATTTTGACGTTATACACCCACGTTGTTTTATGAATTGTTTATATAGCCCCTTTGACAAATAATATCATGAATTTCTTTTTTTATGATTTATAATGTTTTGTTAAATTCTATTCATTCATGGAGATTATTATTCAAATGTTTCAAAGTGGTATGGTACACTTTGATTTAAAAATATCTTTATAAATTTATTATTTGATATACAAGGAATGCTTGGGACATGAAAAAAACATATTGTGGATTGATTAATGAAAGCCTTCGATGAATCTGTTGTCTCATGGGATAAATCTATTATCGATAAAAGCTTCACGTTTTTTTACAAGTTTAATGAGTTGGGGTTCCACCCCATGAATAAAAATTTCTTGAGATTATGTCTCGATGGTGTAGTGGTTCATGTGACAGATAGATAAAGTCTAATAATTAAGAATTTCCTTTATTAAGAATTCAGTTTTTATTAACCAAAATGATTTCACATTGAAAAAAATTTCAATGGATTCATTTCATTCAAAAAAATTTAATTAAATGTAATTTGTGCTTTGTTATGTACCATTCTATGTTAACTATTATCATTTATTCATTACTTTTTTAAATGTACTTAAACCTTACTAAGCATTTGAACTCGCCCTTTTCTTATGTTTTATTTAACCCAGGTTGCCAAAATGTTTCTTATAGTTGATATTTAAGGTTATTTTAAGGGTGATAATGGTGTTCTCCAGGAATATAACTTTTGAATATTATATCCAAAATGTAATTTGAATTTCAAATATATATCTAGTTTACCAATACTATAAAATTATATAGAACTTTTGGATGTGATTTAGTGTATACTATGTTAATGTAAAAATGTAAGGAAATGATTTTGAGCTACTGGGGTCATGTTCATTATTATTTACACCACCCGAAGGTATTTCATATGTTTATAATGGATAATGGAATATCTGGGATAGTCGATATGGACCTGAGAATACAAAGATAGGTAAAGTGAAATCCAAATGGATGGTCTCTTCATGAGTGATTAGGGAATGCAGCTTGTGGATTCCCCTCCTGTTTTGGATCATTTCTAGGATGTCATCCCTAGTGATTTATCCAATTTACCTCTTGTGAGAGTGGTGGACTTCACTATAGAGAATTTTATAGGTGGGGTACCCATTTACATTCCTCCTTACAGAATTCCACCTAACATGCTCTATAAACTCTTGATCAAGTTGGAAGAACTTGAGTTATAGGGTTTTATCTAACCCCACTTATTGCTTGGGGTTCACCTATCCTTTTTTTCAATAATGAGGATGGTACCCTCAGGTTATGGGTATATTACAGATGGTTGAACTAGATTATGGTAAAAAACTGGTACCCACTGCCTCGTGTAGAAGAAATATTTGACCAACTCTGAGGAGCGATTATTTTCTCTAATATTGATTTGATATAGGGATACCACCAGGTTCATGTGTGTCAATTAGACATACCATGTACAACTTTATAAAGCATTTATGGCTTGTACAAGTATTTGGTTTTGTTTTCTGGCCATACAAAGGCACTTTCAGTCATTATGGATCTGATAAATTAGGTTTTCCTCTAATTACTAGATTCATTTTTCATAGTCATCATTAATGACATATTAGATTATTTTAGCACCAAAAACAACCATGCCACCCAACTTGAGAATGTATTGAACACACTGACAGTGCTCCAGTGATATGCAAAGAACATAAAATTACACTTATTTATCATTAAGGTTCCCTTATTGGGAAATTTCATTTTAGATACACGAGTATATATTGACCTAGAAAATGAGAGCACCATGGTTTCATAGGATAATACCAAGAATGTTTGTAATATATGTAATTTCTAGGGGCTGCCTGGCTATTAAGGGTGACTAATTTAGGACTTCTTATACCTAGATGAGCATCATATTAACTAGAATAAGAATGGTGGGATGTTTATATGGTATTAATCTTGTGAGATATCCTTATATGAGTTAAAAGGGATACTGATTTCAGTGCTAATACTAATTCTTCAAGATACATGCCAAAGCTATATTATATACTATGATGCTTCAGGAATCGAGATATGTGTTCTATTGATTCATGGCTATTAGTTTTTATTTTATGGGTCGAACAAAATGAGACCTCATAAGTGCAATTAACCAACATACAACCTTGAGCTAGCTATCATGGTCCATTTCTTATGATGTTGGAGACATTATCTATTGGGTTAGCAGTTTATTGTCTATAATGATAATAAAATCCACAAATACATATCCACATAGTACGACTTCAGTCTAAGGAAGAATAAATTTGTAGATTGCTTATTGTAATTTGACATTGATCTTTCTTATACACTCTTGAAGGGTAATACAATTGGTAACACCCAGAGCTAAAAGAGTCAGACACCAAAATTTCATAGGCCAGTCGTGAGTAGTAGTTGATGGATATGTTTTCTAAGATGCACATGGAGGGTCATGAATGTCATGGGAAATGTATTCTAGCTGATTTAGAAGTGAAATGTGTAATTATGGAGTAGGTGTGGATGATAAAGTTATCAGATATCAAGGGCCTCATCCTAAGGAAGCATTTCTGAGGTGTTAACCCACCACCTAGAGGGGTTGTTGATGAGAATGAGATCTTACTCTTCTGTGGTCATATTTGGGTCCTTTGGACCTACGATAAGAGTTGATTTGGGATTCTCACACCTCTATATTAATATTACACCATAATATTACCATGATTTATCAATGCATACATCGTCAATATTGGTGTCTAATTAGGTGGAAGAATATTGCAGGTTTAATCCCAATGGGTTCCACCTATCAACATGTGAAAGTGGAGCACCAATGACATGTTAGACTATCACAGAATCTATCCATTCCTATGTGGTAATGGAATTACTTCACCTGGTATTTCAATATATTCTTTCTAAAATCCAATCGAGTTAGTTATGCTGCATGGGTGATCATTGGAAGGTTGACCAAGGTTTCACATTTCTTACCGATCTGAGAGACCTTCTCAATTGATGAGTTTGATAGGCTGTATATTCATGGGATCGTGTGCCTTTATTGAGTTCCATGTTCCATAATATTAGAACATGATAACTAATTTACATAATGTTAATCGAAGGGGATACATAAATCACTAACTTCATAGGTTATCTTCAGTAAAACATATCACCCTCAGACAGACGTACAGTCCAATCAGATGATACGAGTGTTAGAGAACATGCTCCAGTCAAGTGTAATTTATTATGAAGATTCATTGGAGAAACGTATACCACCTTTTGAGTTTTCCTATAAGAAAATATTTCAGGAAATGTATTTGATGGATCAGTATGAATCCTTTTATAATACACCATGTCATTCCCCTCTTTTATAATTATAGGAATGTGAGGTAGCACAACTATACAATCATCTCGTTCCGGTGACTTCAGAAAAAATAAAAGTGATTCTGAAATATAGGGCTATAGATCAGACTTAGAATAAGTTTTATACTAATCATCATCATTGGTGATTGGAGTTCAAGGTGGTATATAGGTTCTTTCTATGAGTTTGACATAGATTGTGACATAGATAAATTCAGAGATAGGGAAATCTATCACAACATTACATTAGGTGTTTCGAGATCATGGAGTGAGTCATTCTGATAGCCTATCATTTTTAGCTACCTCATAGGTACCATGACATACAAAATTTCTTCCATGTATCACATCTTCACCAATATCATACTAACCCATAGTATTCGTTTCGCCCCAAGGACATTGAGATGGATATGCATGATCCCTTGAGGTGCATCTGATACATATCATTTATTAGAGTATGAATTCTCTCTAAGGTAGGTCATTTCCACTAATCTGAGTCTTATCGTATCATGCAATTATTTAAGATGAGACCTAGGAATGGTAGGTTGATGTACATGTATAGTCATAATTTTTCTAAGATGATGGTTTACCACCATTGGAAGAGAAACTCAAGGACAAGTTGTCTTAAGGAGGGGAGGTTGTAAACCCTCGGCTATTAGGAGGGTGTTGACATTTTCGTTATAGGTAAAATCCGCAATTTTTATGTTATTTGGGGGTTAATATCTAATAACTGTCTTAGGATATTGCCAAGATAATTTGTAGCTAGGATTTCTGAAAATTGGAAGGACTGGATGAGAAAAATAGTTAGCACAAAGTTAGTTATAACCATGCGACATAATTTTACGAGCACTCAGTGAGAAGGAGGAGGAAGTTCAGTTTCTCTACAACCATGAACATCAGGGAACATGACTTTGAATATTTTATTATACAATTCATGGATCCATTTCACACAATCTATTCATGGTTTTTCAAACATTGTGGAAAGCCCAAGTGAGGGGTTTCCTTGGGCAGTAGATGATGCAAATTTGGCGTATATTTTGTCAAACAGTGAATCCAAACCATGCAACTCCAAAATTTAAGTGGAATCGATCATTTTTACTTTTTATATTTTTAATCCCACAATCCATTCTATCCTTGTTGTTTCTAGTGGAATCACTTAGGGGCCTCTTATTCTCCTCATTGTTAGGGATTTTGATTCCACGTTCGTTGGTCATCTATTTCCTTTACCATTGGATGCATTGTAAATCTAAGAGTTATCATTATAATAATCTTCTGTATATTAATTGTTTATCTTTCCTCCAATTACAATATTTTTTTGAGCTCTTTTTCTCCATTTTCAAGGCATCTGAAAACAATTCTAATTTCCCTCATTCTAGCTATATTCAAGGACCGATATTGGATGATGATGATATAATAAACCTAAGGTAGGTGGTCTAGCTTTTTTCATCATGTTTTCTTGATTTTACATTTTGTTTCATTGTACCTTTTTTCATACATTCCCGGCAACACCCCTTAAAAGTATAAAAAATTAAATTAAATTTATTTCTTTGCTCAATGTGATCCTTGCTAGTGGAAAATTAAATCCTACGTCATTCTCTTTGACATAGGAACCCCTATAGGTGTTCCCTTCGATGATAGATTATTTTTCCACTAACTTAATTCATTAAATCAACCTTGAGGGGAGTGATTTTATGTAATAAATGATTTTGAAGTACGAATTGAATTAAGAGAAAATGGTAGGCCCGGAAATAGGCCCATGTAACAATTACTATAGTTCAATAGCTTAATTAAATTTCATTGGAAACTTGATTGAAATGTATAAAATCCATTCCTTGATAAATGAAGTGATTTTTTATAGTTAGGGACTATCTCATACCCACGATGATAGAGACACATAGATCCTTAAGGGAACCTATGGACGAGCTCATCATTCTTTATAATTTGTATTGTTTATGGACTATATAAACACCAGGAGTGATACTGGTTATGCCTAGAGAGGGCACACCGTGATTTTTCTAACCACCATGTGAGTGGTGGTGGTTATCTAAGGGACACACCTTAGATAGGATTGTGGCTATATGGTTACAGAAAATCATCTTTGATGCTCAATCCTCTACATGTGACACCAATGATGGGCTAAGAGAGGGGGTTTAACGATATGCCAAGAGTGATGCTAGGGATTCCATTTATAGATCACATTACAAGGACTTATATGGTATTGGGTATTTAGAGTACCCCTAGAGTAATACCTGAGACTCCTTCTAGATATTCTTGGATGGACTTAGGATACCAATTCTTAACATTTTAATGATGACCTTAGACTCAAGATAATGTATCCTCCCCCATTGACACACCTTAGGCCCTCACTCCTTTTAAGTGAAAATTTTTGGATTCATATTGAATTGTTTTAAAATATTATTACACTAAATAAATGAATTTTTTATGAATAAAATGGTTCATTATTTTTTATTTAATTTTCACTTATTAATTATATCATAATAATATTAGTACTCCTAAAATGGTAATTTACACTTATTTAAAAATAAAATCAACTTTGTCAATAAATTTTAAAAAATTCACCGAAATATAATTTTGATGTGTGGAGGAAAAAAATTATAATTAATTAATATAATTATCCAAAGAGTATTATTTTTAATTTGATATAAAAATCCTCATTTTTTTTTAAATTAATAGTTATTTTGAAATAATCAAATTTCAAACCCCTATAAAAATTTCTTAGGAATAAATTATATTATATTATCATTTTTAGTTTAAAAGGCTGTGTAATAATATTTCATGAACATAAATTTTTTTAAAACTTATAAATTTATCATAAAAAGAATTTTATTGGAAATTAGAAATATTTATAGTTTCTAAAAATATAATTTTTTTCATTTGTTTCATAAAACCATCCAAAGAGTCACCCTTTGAAGACTACATTGATTGTTGTTAACGCAATGGAAGTGTTTACCCGAGATGATCCTGACTCAACAGTTGTCAAATTTAATAGATCGTTTTCATATCGTACAAGACATAAACATTATGACTAATGGATTTTTTTTATAAGAATATATTTAAGAAAAAATATTTATAACTATGTGAATATCTTCTCAAATAAAATTTATAATTAATTTAAAGAAATCTAAAGAAATAATAATTCATTCTCAAGATCTTTCTTCAAGGAAGATTTTGTTCAGAAAAAAATAAATTTAGATCAATCATTTGTTCACATATTGGATTTAATAATTATATCCATCTTGTGGTGCTCCACACATTCTCCTTTAATATACAGACAACACTGAAGGATTGTCAGGTTATTATTATTATTATTATTATTATTGTTATTATTCATAGTGTGTCCAAACAAGTGCAATGATAAATATTATTTTACTATATTTAAAATTAATATTTATCTCTACACATAATCTTGGTCAGAACATCCACTACAGAATTAATCTAATAATGGAATAAATATTTAATTAAATATTTATTCAAAAATAAAAATAAATATTATATTCACAATCTATTGAATAAATATACCTTTATAATGTAATAAATAAAATATAATAAATATTTTATTCACAATCTACTAAATTAATATTAATTAAATATTTATATAATTATATAAATTAATTACTAATGAATAAATAATTATTTATTACCATGAAAATAACAATAAAAAAATTAATATTATATTTTCATGTAATTAAACAAAAACCTATATAATAAATAATTATTTAATATTAGTGATCAAGAAAAATTGAATAATGTTATTCCACTTTCATGATAATAAAATTGATTCCAATAATTAAATTAAAAAAATTAATATCAATGAAAACACCTACTGTGTGACCCTCTACACTGATTTCTAATTTCCATTAAGTGATCTTTCCTAAACTCCAATATTATTTTATATAAATGTGCCAATGTACTAAAGGTAATAATATATTACGCCACAACGTATACTATTAAACATCAGTCCTCACTATATAATATTACCCTTTTATCATAATATATCATCATGAAAGTTACACACTCATGTCATCAACCTATATTATTGATATTTCAATCTTTGACTGTCTAAAATTAGCTCATTGTTTCATTATTTCCATTGATTTTACTATGATAGTTAAATCTTGATCAAAGTGACGAGATGAAAACCTCCATGATTATGGAAGGGAAAATTCTTCCTATACTTATTCATTAATAGAATTTTATTCATCTTGAAACCAATTTACCCTACTTCCCATGAAAATATGCAGTCATAGTTTGAGTTAGTTGTTCTAAGTTTTTAATTCATGAAATTCATTAATCTTAACTACATTGTTGAAATACCATTACACACACTCATAAATACGAATATCTGATGAAACATTAAGATGTTGATTTCCTACATATCGGTATGTTCCCATAATCTCTCATCTTAATGATTTCCAAGAGAAACAATCAAGTGATGAAGTCTCATCTTCTAACGAGTACTTTCACCAAGAACTCAACATATAATGTTCCACATCATAAAACGTTATCCAATAGTAGAACAAAGTTTAGGAATATTGTCCTGGAATTTCAAGGTTATCATCAAAAAAAGGATCTATATTGACATGTTTATATAATAGATAAACTATGAAAATATCACAATATTTTTATGAAGAAGAATAATTAGTATTCCATAAGATATTTGTTAATATTAAAATTCATGAATTTACATGAAATATAATTTAAAAAAATAATGGTAAACCAACGATTCCCATATTCTGTAGAGCCAACACTAAATGAATGGTTAGATCTTACATGTTAAACATTATTCTTCTATGTGTGGATTTAGATATTGGGACTACCATTTTTCTATTGACAGGTTTGGTAATGTCACATTTCTGTAAAAATAATCCAATTGTTACAACATTACTACCTTGACAAAATCACAAAAGTAGTGATATAGAAGAGTATCCAACTCTTATTCCCCTGTTATAATTCTTATATCCTAAAAAATTCTGTAGACATATATTAGTATAATAATTATAAAAAAAAATATTTTGTATAACCAAATATCATAATAAGGCAATTCTAAACTGATCATTAAACTATATCAAAATCAATATCATTATATTATATTATAGATACGTACACTTCTATTAGAAATAATTATTTGTTTTATATTACTTTATCTTTATATGTGACATAGGATCAAATTGAACTATATGAATACAAATTTCAATTCCCTTGATCACTAGTATTCCCAGTTCCCCAAACACTATGAACTCATCCAGTTCTACTTTTTTCAAGTACTTTTGTATAATTCTAACTGCAATTCAATGTGGTTATGTTGGATCAGTTTGATATTCTCATATTATTCATTATGAAAATTTAATATCAAACCACAGTACATTTCAAATAATATGAGATGAATTATTAGCACTTAATCATGTGAAATTATTTTAATCTCAACAAGGTACTTATATTCCCTTTCATGTTCTACTAGAATGAGTTTTTTTCAACAAAAACAAAATTGGGAATTGCTTCCAATAATATATTTCAATATATTATTAATTTTTGTTATCCGACATGATTTACCAATCTGATTGATCTATTTTTTAGATATTATTTTCAGGAACACAGACTCTGATTTCAACCATAATTAATGAAATTTCATTCATTTGTCTTAACACACTTGTACGATATAACAAATTTTATCAATATGTTATCAACATATCAATCTCTAAATTTTATAGCACTCCCAATAAGAAGTTAGAGACACATGTCAGCCATTCTATTCCAAATGAATTTTCTATGATCACTATAAAGAATTTATTGATAAATCAATTTATGTAATTTCTATATCTCATTGGAATTTACGGATGACATAAACCATTTATAGTTATTCCTTATATGAAAAAACAATGGGGTATCCTTTCAGAAGATTTATATCGATATCTTCCAGAAGTATTCATCTAAATGATGGGTCATTGACTATCAATAGACCAATATTATTTTCATAGAAATATTCTTTTAAATTTATAATTAAAAAGGATTTTAGTTATGAAAATTAGTCTATATTTTTTTCCTAAACAATAACTTTTAATAATTAATAATTATTTTTTGGTATCATCTTTTACCATTCATGCATAGTATCTCTTTAATACTAACTATTAGTGTCAAGCCTTTAACACATTCAAGGTATAACATCCTCAAATCATGATACATAGTGTCCATTCATTTAATTAATACAAACATTTCAACCATACCATCTTTCAATTTAATATATATTTGAAGGAATCATTATTATAAAAGAATAATATATGTATCACCCACCACAGTGAATATAAACCAAATTTTAGATTATGAATTATTATGTGGTATGTGACTTTAGACCAAATCCTTCGACAATTATTAGTGGATTCAAGCATTCCTATACCAACCCATCTACATCAAGATCCTTAACTAAAAGAAGTTAAATATTTTCCCACTATCTTAAAACAAATAGGATTCATTTATATAAATATTTTCAGTCTTTACTATACATTAATATCCTTAGAGTCCATATGACAATTAACTGAGATGAACATTACAATTTTATGCTTGTTCGAATCTAAAGACAGTTTTTAATAGAAAATTTTTCAGTAAAAATTTAGTGCATTTTATTTATTAATTATTTTTATATTATAATTGAAAATATATTCACTAGACAATATATCTAGAAATTAGTTAGTTTTTTCACTTATATTTTTAAAATATTTCTTAGAATAAATTACTAAATATTTTAAATATATACAACACTCCTCATAGATCTTATATTTTCTTAAATATTGATATTTATGTTTATAATGAAAATATTGTTTGGGAATAACATTACTTTACATTTATAATCCATGATTACATGCATAAGATATTCTCTGATAAGGTAGCTCAGAGATTCCTAAATCTTTACTAAGTGAACTCATTTACTACACTGATCATTTAAAAACATTTTTAATGGAATATCAAGAAGTATATGATGATTAATTTAGATTTAGAATAGTTCATGTTTCCATGTTGAAATAAAACTTGAAATATTTGTGGTGTACCTTTAATTATCTAAAATATACTAAGTAGTTTTTTTATAACTTTTATTTGTTCAACTGAAACTAAAACACTTTTATGGGTATCAATAAGTCAACAACTAACAATTTTGTATGAAAAATAATTATCATTCCATAATCGAGTAAGAATATTATATTATATATTAATCATTCACTATTATACATATCTATGATCCAAGAGTTTCTAAACCATTAGTATATTATTGATGTACCATAAAAATATTTATTTCAAATGTGAAACAATGTTTCATTTTATCTAGTTGGAAACCAAGATAAATTATTTGGTATCAATTATTACAGACTTGAATCAGTCCATTTTGGTAATGAGAAGTATTAAGATACCCTTGTCTGATGAACGGATATCCTTTTCTCATCTCCTTTGGAGTTCACTCTATAACCTTTTTATTCATTATCATTTCTGTTATTCAAATGCCTACATGTTGTAAGGATATTTTATTTTAATACAAAACTGGTGAATAGATATAGGATGATTAAACATTGAGTGTATGCATATACTCGTTTCATAAATTCACAAAAATTTATTATCAAGTGTCCACTACTTCAACATTATATTAAAAAAATTATATTCTTCACCTGCTATTTATGACGCTTTCAATGGGTCACATGTGTCTGTTTTGTTGGGGGATGGTGGCACTATTTGTTGCCCCAAATTCCCACTTTCCAAAGGCAGGTGGCATCCATTCCTTGTTTAGGGACATTTTCTCCTCAATCGAAATGGGATGATGGGATGTTGGCTCTTCCTTATGTGTATTCCTCCTCAGAACTCGTCACCTAGTCTAGTTCTCCCTTAATTATTATGTTTTGGTTCATTAATCTCATTCTCTATGCCATATCTTTATGGACACCAATTAATTACACTAATTCCTTCAGGACATTCCATGCGGTCTTGACATGGTAGCAACCTTCGGTCAGAGTAGATGATAACATTAGGCATGTCGAGGATTGTATGGATGCATGGACATTGGGGAACCTATATTCTTCCTCATAAGAGGGAATCTCAAGGGTACACAACCCAAGGAATCCCACGTCAAATGCGGGGAATCATTTTCCATAGGCATGTATCTAAGGTTTTCCTCAACTTCCCATTTTTAACAGAGGGTATGTTACATATTTAAACTCTTGAGGAAATGGAATGAGTGTGGTCAGAATGCCCCATAGAGACAGATCTGATTGGTACATCCCTAAGAGGGGAAACATAGAAGGTTTACCAGGTGGATGGACCAAAACACTCAATAAGAGCCGACTAAAGATGGCGTGTCCCATAAAACTAATATGTCACACCGTGAAGGCTGATCTGAACACCATTGAGGATGGATCAGGAAGTGTGCACCCCAGAATGGGGGAACACCAAGGATTACCATTGACTGGGATTGACCCTCATGGAGGTTTCCTATGTACCCGGTGTAGGAAACAGGGATCAAAACCCGCGTAGTTTAGAGGGGGGATGAATCGGGGAGTACACAAAGGACAACAACCTGGAGACATACTGAGGCTTACGTGTGAATTACGACACAAGTACTACTTGGAGAAGTGAGGAGGTGGATGACATGATCCCACCAGGATGTGGTGGCCCAGGTGAGAATCGGGATGGATGATAGAGATTTTAATGGAGTGGTGGGGGGATGAGATGGGACTGTCGTGAACGTGATGGTAGTTTTGGTCTTGAGCCTCGAAGAGACATCCTCTATATCCTCGTGGTAGGGAATCAAAGTCTGCGTAGTTTGGTGGGATGATGGGACACCTGAGGAGGCGGCCCATGGGAATGGACACATAGATGGGACCCGGAGGAAGTAGAACCTCCAGGTTGGGGCATGATCTTCTCGGAACACATGGGATCGAGGGAGAGATCATGATGAGACATTGGTGATGGGATTGAATCTCATGGAGGCATCCAGCATTTCCCTATGGAAGGGAATCAAAGTCTGTATAGTTCATCTGATGAAGACTTAATGTCGATTGGGGACATCAATGTCTTACCATCGAATGAGGTTGACAATAGATTACCACTGAAGGGGGGAACAACAGCTTACCACTGATTGAGGTCCACAGTTTAACATCATGCAAGATGGGGGTGAACTGACATGAAAGTGGACATGAGGCCCATATAGATGGTGGGCTTGATCCTCAGGGAGGCTTCCTATGTACCTCGACTTGGAAAATATCAATGACCATGTAGTTCAGGTGGTGGGAACCGACGTGAAGGTGTTCGAAACCAATGGGGTTTTTGGATTGAACCTCAGGGATGCTTCCTATGTACCTTGCCTTGGAAAGGATCAAAGGCCACATAGTTCATGTGGTGGGAACTGACATGAAGGTGGTCAAAACCAATGTGGTGTCAAGCTTGAACCTCAGGGAGGCTACCTATGTACCTTATCTTGGAAATGATCAAAGACCACGTAGTTCATATTAGGTGTGAGGCTTACACTCTAGGCTACCCATAGAGGATGTCCTGGTCGATTCTTACTACTCTAAGCCCACGTGAATCATGATCGGTGTGAGAAACAATTGGTATCAAGGACCTGTCGATCACAGCATAAAGGTGCACCCATGAAAGTTGGTGAATGGGGCTTATGCAGGTAAGTTGCCCGGGTGCCGCTATGGAGCGACAATGGTGCGTGGGGCTTATGAAAGGCTACTACCTGGGTGTCGTTATGGAGCGGTAATGGTGGATAGGGCTTATGAAATGAAGCTTCCTGGTGCCGCTATAGAGCGGCAATAGTGAATGGGTCTTACGCAAGGATGCTGCCAGGGTGCCGCTATGTGGCAGCAATGGCAGATGGGGCTTACGCAGGGAAGCTGCCCGGGTGCCGCTATGGAGCGCCAATGGCGGAAGGGGCTTACATATGGAAGATGTCCGGGTGTCGTTATAAAGCGGCAATGGTGGATGGGGCTTACGCAAGGAAGCTCCCTGGGTGCCACTGTGGAGGGGAAATGGTGGATGGGGCATATATAAGGAAGCTACCCGGGTGCCTCTATAGGGCAGCAAAAGTAGATGGGGCTTACATAAGGAAGCTGCCTGGGTTCTGCAATGGAGCAACAATTGTGCATGGGTCTTACACATGGAAGCTGCCCGTGTGCCACTATGGAAAGAAAATGGTGAATGGGGCTTATGTAAGAATGCTTCCTGAGTGTATTTCTCATGTCTGGCCAAAGGAGCATCCCAACCCACAGGTTGGTTGAGGCATACAATTTTGGTCCACACCTATGTGCTAGTTCACATGCGGTACAACGCCAAGGGGTATTGGAATCAGTCTGAACAAAGTGAGATGAAAAGTGTGAATTACATGCCTGACATTCAGAATGCAATGAGGGTGGCATACCGATGGAGGATAAATTTTTATCGTGTTCAAAACATAGCATCCATGTCACTTTATCCTGAAATGGGGACAAACAAATGAGAGTCAACTACTGACTATGTTCGAAACACTAGACATGGCTAGAAGTGTTGTCTAAAGTCTTACGGGGCATTGGCCGTAGATGGTAGGTGAGCCGATGCGGCATGGGACCAGGCCATTAGGGGGTCCCGTCATACATGGAAGAGGATGATGATCCGAATGAAGGACATGTAAAGAGTGATGTGGTGTGAGGGAATGTTTGAAAATATTCCAATACTCCTGAAATTACGCCACTGTAATCATAGCATTAGGCATCTTATTCTTGGAGCATATGGCATATCTTGCTTTGAGAAAGAGGAATCCTATGTTTGGCACATAGCGTGTACAACAGTTTACAGTCATGTAGATATGACTATTGGCATCCTATGCTTGGATCATATGGCATATCATGTTTGGAGAAAGTGGCATCCTATGTTTGGAACATAGGATGCACTACAGTTTATAGTCATGTTGTTAGGACTGTTGGCATCCTATGTTTGGAGCATAATGCATCTCTTGTTTGGAGTATGAGGCATCTTATATTTTTTGTATAGGGTCCCCAACAGTTTACATTCCTATAGATAAGACTGTTAACATCCCATGCATGGATCATAAGGAATCTCTTATATAGAGAAAGAGACATCCTATAATTTTTTAGATAAGGATTTCTACAGTTTAAAGTCATGTAGATATGACTACATTTCCTATGGAGACTAGCAATAGTTGGTGTTGGGACATACGCAAGGGCGGCCCTTTCTGGTTCAACCTAGCATAAAAGCCTTGTGATAGGGTTTTTATGAGTTTCTTGAAGAATTGTTCGACTCATGGTACTCAGGGAATTGATGAGGTGAATCTCAACTCACGACATGAAAATTGAACCATGAGGTATATGTCAACTCAAGGTGTTAAATGGTGTGCGGAGGAGTATCTCAAATCAAGGTATTCCATAGCTGGAAGGTGGCTGCGCATAAGGGTAATGGAAAATGCCGACATCCTGGCCCGAAAAGTTCACAGTGTGACTCTCCATTTTTCATGGGGGTCAGTAAGGGGAGCGAAGGGACCGGCCTGGAGGGCAGGGGATGTATCCCAAAAGCGAGGCTGAGTGGGGGTGCGGGGGCACAACCCCCGCGGTACAGACTGGTGGGCACGAAAGAATGATCATTACAGAGGATAGGTCTTCACAATGTAGCATCATGGAGAAAAGGGGCTCATGGAGCATGGGATCTCATGGAGGATGGCCTCGCATAGCATGGACACATGGAGCTTGGACTCGCGGAGCATGGACTCAAGGAGAATGGACTCATGGAGCAGCATCACGAAGGAAGCAACTCGCGGATCACTGTCTCCCGAAGCATCATCACGAAGGAAGATACTCGTGAAGCATAGACTCATGGAGCAGCATCGCGTAGGAAGCTACTCAAGTAGCATAGACTCACGGAGCAGTATTTCCAAGGATGCTACTCGTGGAGCATGGACTCACAGAGCAGCTTCGCGAAGGAAGCTACTCGCAGAGCATGGGCTTGCAGAGCTGCTTCATGGAGGAAAGCGGAGCTCCATGAACTGGGAGATCGGCCACCCAAGGTGTAGCGTGAACGTCAACATGAATGGGGGTGATCAATGTATTTATAGGCAAGAGGTGCCACAAAGCTGAGCTCTCTCGGCATAAAGACGGAGCATGCTCCGTGGCAGGTTCGCGAACATCAATGGGGTTTGAGGAGCATCCTGCCTCCTTGCGTCATGGCGGATCGTGAATGTCAAATGGGGTTCATGGAGAATCTTTCCTCCTCACTCCACGATGGGTTCACGAATTTAAAAGGTGTTTGTAGAGCATCCCGACTCCTTGCTCCACGGAAGAGGGAGCTTTGTGAATAGGCTCTGTGGACATGTTCTCCATCCCAACTTCAAATGTCCATAACTCCTAATATGTAACTCTGTTTTGGCTCCACAACCTATCAAATTGAGTCTTATGAAATGATCCACGCTCTTGGAAAATTTATGGGAGCATTTAGGAAATTTTGGGGATGGGTTTTCGAGTGTCAACATTTGCGAATCTAGATTCCCTTCTTTCAGTTTACACTGATATAGTGAATTGAAAATCATATTTATTTTAATCGTTTCCTACATTTTCTCCAGAAGTAGATGATAAAATATAATATTTTAATAAACCATTTATTTATTTTTTATCATCAATTATTTAGAAATAGTTAATAATAATATACAAGGGACATTGGAAGCATCCTCTGTATATCACTGGAAAAAATACTTTTCACTTTTTATCACCTGTAGTAGTAAGGGAACATGAGTAGGGGATTCAAGTAAAAATTACAATTTATATGATTAAAATGGATACCATAAAATATTATACCATATTCATAAATTGTTATTTTTTTTGGAAATGCCTGTATTTAAGAAATTGTTGTACATTTTTCATGGTATTTATTTCTATATTTCTCTAATAATTAAAACTAATGATTATTACATTCCATGATTTAAAATTATTTGAAAAATGAAAAATTTAATTTCATCAAGTCTCCCACTATTTTATCTTGCCTCAATGGCCCTCACCATTAAACACAAAATGTCATGTTTCATAGAAATTATTGTAGGAAGAATACATTTTACCCATATTATAACCCAAGTGAGGTCTTGGTTAATTATTCTACGATGTTTAGGTAGGAAGTTATTTCCCAAATGTAGGCATGCATCTCCTTGATCTATTGACTAGACATCCTAATATAGAAACCCTTACCCGTATTTCCTCAACACATTCTCATGTCTATAAAGGGATACTTATTTTTTAAAATAGTTTAATTCAAATAAAAACTATCACTATAACTCCTCGATAAGTATGTTTCCCTACGAGGTTTTTTTAGACACATAGTTCTATGGTTTCATTCATAGCCAATTAATAGAAGGCATGGTTTGAATTAATATTAAGATGGGGTATTTTTATTATTATGCATAAATATATCATGGTATATCCTTTACATGACTTGTTGATATAAATTTGAATTTATGTAATTGATTAACCAAGTTATAATTCACAATTTATACATAATCCATCTATTTTAATTTTATCTATGCATAATACAGCATCTATTTATGGGATAAAGATCTTAAATCCCTAAAATAAATCTTCCATAAGATAGAAATAAAATAAATAAATAAATATTGTTGTCCAGAGAATATCTAATGGTTTATTAATTTAAAAGAAAGTAAATCAACATAAACCTAGTGGAAAACTCATCTTCTAGTCTTAGAAAACCTCGTATCATTCCACCTATCCAACTAGGTATTATTTAGGTTGGTTTTATCTCTATTTAGAATTGCACCACCTCTAGGATCCTTAGGATAATCCATTTATTAAATATTTTATAACTAATACATAGTTTAAAAGAAAAAAAAGGCTTGGTTAAGAGTAATTACATAAAATAACCTTAGACATTAAGGTCTTACATATTAAAAGAGGGACATATGAAACACTGGCCTTCATATTTAATTTAATAACTTATAATTGAAACACGTGAATTAAAATTCAATTTAATTAAACTGATACATACATAGGAAAATTCAAATCTCATTATGATTCATATGCATGAATTGAATTTGAAAAGGTATATTGGATAGAACTGACTTCAATTTATTCATTAATATTAAGATAAACACACTATTATTGATTAAATTATTTAAGTAATTAATCATTAAATTACCATTATTGTATTGAAAATTTTAATTCCCGTGGAGATACCCAACATATATGTATTTATGGAAAATAAACCACATGACCAATAATTATTAATAATTAACTTGAATTAATTGATAATTTATTAATTCTTTAAGTATTTTTTATGTAGTTAACACATCTAGTTCTAATATTGTCATTAGGATTTTAATGCTGCAATTAATTATTTGAAGAATTTTTTAGGAATCATTGAAGCATTTTTGAGGTGATTGTGTTTGTTGAAAAAGTTGACAACAGTGCTGTGATTGTTGACAAATAAAACCATGACATACAAACTTGTTGAAAAAGGGTATTTCATGGTGGAATTTCTAGTTCAAGAGCTGTGGTCAATGATACGTGTTTGAAAAGGGACATGCATGCCATGTTCTTGAAGGTGATGATACATGCATGCCATATCTTTTTTCAAGATCAGATCATCAAAATATTTGAAAGGGATAAGGGTCTCGCATGTATTGGGTTGGTCATACAGGTGACTTGTGCACCGAGAAAGGACTTGTGCACCGGTGCTTAGGAGGATTCGAAACTTGCACACCTATTGTTTTTCAAGATCAGAAGATCAAAATATGGAAAAGGAAAGAGGGTTGCCTAGGTATTTGGTTTGGTCGTGCAAGTGACTTGCAAGGGAAGAGACCTGTGCACCAAGACCAGCACATTGAGGGGTGACTTGTGCGTTTCCGTGTAGGTTTACCAAATTCAAACAAATATAGGACCACCGCTCCTCATTTTTAACGAAGTTCAACACTTAGAAAAATCAGAGCTCCCGTCGTGCAGGTGTGTTTTTCGCACAAGTGGTGGTGTGTCCTGCAAGTAGGAGTTTCTCGCCAGATTTGAAGAAGGGAGATTATTGTTTTTTGTGGGACAATATTGGTTTGGGCATAAAGGGAAGTGTGTTGCGCAAGTTTGGAGTTGAAGAAGCCTGTGATGCGCAAGTTTATGAGGTGGACTTGCGCACTAGTTGTGACTTGGGCACCGAGACTTGGGCGCCAAGACTTGGGCGCCGGATTAGACTTGCGCGCCAAGTAAGGTTGATTCCTTGGCAGTGTTTTCAGGCTGCGTGGATGCTGGAAGTTTGCCTGATATCTTCGGGGAAAATCAAAATTCATCTATGGGTGGAAGTTGTACTTCAATAGAGCATCCACATACAATAGAGGATGTATTCATTAGAGATAATTAAGAGACCTACAATTCTATAAACTCTGAGTGGATACTTTTCAGAGTAGTGAGAAAAGGAAGAGGAATAAGGTGATCCTCTCCACCGGGAGTGATCCAGAAAGAGATAAAAAGGGTGTGACCCTTGGGAAAGCAGTGAGATTACCCTAAAACATGTAAAAGAAATGATCCTGGGACAAAGTGACTGTGCTCGAACCATGTAATCCATAGGTAGTGATGTTTAGTGGAATTTGGTACGACCGAAAAACTGTCGGTGTATGCTCATTGGATGTATCCCTTAGCAGTGAACCAAGTAAAAATTACAGTGTCCTATACTTGCTTTACTTTCTATTTTTATTATGAAACAGGAAAGAGAGAGAAGTGTGTTTTTCTTAATAGTGAAACAAGATCAGAACGAGATTTAATTTTAAATTAGTCCTACCCTGATTCACCCCCCCCCCCCCCTCTCAGGGTATTCAACCTTGTGGACCTATCAATTGGTATCAGAAGGAAAGGTAGATATTTGTTCTGCTCTCAATGGAGGTCACTAATCATAAAGGGATTCTGATCTTCAATAGATGTAATTTTCTGATATGGAAGAATCAAATGAAACACTATTTTAGATTTTTGGGAATTGATGTGTTTTAAGCAGCTATGCATGGTATCACAACTGATATTAATAGTGGTGAATTATCATAAGCTAAGCATAGATACATGGATTCTGATTCCAAGTTAATCAATACCTTAGGGGGAGCCCTTTCCAATCCCATCTATACAAAGGTGATGTCTTGGAAAACATCACATTCAATGAGGGAAAAGCTTCACAATATATAAGAAGCGGATACAAAGGTCATAGAGTCAAAGCTGCAAGTGTTGTTGAACAAGTATGAAGATCTGAGAATGAACACGAATGAGTCTATTGATGCATTATTTGGTAGGGTAAATGTTGTGGTAGAATACATTCGAGTTCATGGTGAAACTATCGAAGACATAAAAATTGTGAAGCTCATCTTCAGAAAACTTCCAACTCGGTTCAATCAGAAAGTTTCTATTTTGTAAGATAAAGACTGGAAATAATTGACATTGGATAACCTGCACAGCACCCTTGATGCATATTAAATGAGAAATGATGATAATGATTCTATGGAAAAGGGGAAATCTAAAGAGGTGTAATTTAAGGCCATGAAGAATCTCACCATGGAAGATTATGTGGTGGAAGAAGAGACAGATGAGGTAATGTCATTCCTCTCCTCAGACCATCAAAGAGTAAAAGGAAAGTTCAAAGGAAAACTTCATCTTGCATGCTTTAGATGTGGAAAGTATGGACATCTCACAGCAAGATGTGCCAAAAAGTTTCAAGAAGAAAATCATGAAGATGATGTTGAAATTCCCACAAAGAGATCTTCATCCTATGTGAAAGGGAAGAAGAACTTCAAGATAAATTTCTTCATGAAGAAGAATCTTGTTTCACAAGAAATAGATAGTTCAGATGAGTATGAGGAAGAAGAGATTGAGGAGATTGGAAACTGAAAAGATCGTGGAGAAAATGCTATGGTGGCGGTCTTCGGTAGTTCTCATGTAAAGGAAGAAACTAAAGTTGGAGAAGATGAAGAAGAAGTTGAAGGAAGATTTGATATGGAAGCCGAATTGGAAGAAACTCTTGAGTAGAGAGATATTTGGAGAGCCAAAAAGAATAAATCCAATAAAGTGGTTCATGTTTCTAAACTCTATATGAAACAACAGGATGAAGAATATTCTGAGCTGTTAGAAGAAATTGAAATACTAAAATCCTCAACAATAGAGAGCTCAGAAAATATTGTTGAATATAATCTTAAAATTGAGGAACAAAAGAAGGAAATTTATTGTTTGAATAACACAGAAAAGGAGCCGGTTAAGGCTGATTCGGGGCTTGATAACAAGCAAAAATATGTGGCAATTGAAGTCAGAACGCAAGCACCCATACTGAAATTAAAGGTTGTTTTGGGCACAAAGCAGAATCAAAAAATTCATAGATCCCAAGGGGAAACTCGTAGTGTTGAAGAAGCATGAAGTAATTCACCTTATATCATGTGTTATTGTTGTGGGAGTATTATACATTCATAGTATGTGTATTCCATAGCCAAGAGATATCGAAGGGAATAAGAACAGAGGTTGCATCCAAACAGAGAACAGTTTTCCAGAACATATTTCGAAGGACACTATTTTTGGTGCGGTGGATTTGGGCACATGGTTGGGTACTGCACTTCGACCATATAAAGAAATGTGCCAAAGCAGAATCCAAATTTTCACAAGTATTAGATACATAAAATAACATGTGAGTTAAAAATGCAGAACATATTTTCGGCTTTGAAAGATGAATCTGGTCCATCATGCTCTGAGAAAGAACAGAAGTCTCAATCTATGCTGAGTGTGATGGGAAAATTATGGACCAAGAAGAAGAAAAATGAGGTGGTTGTGGTGGAATAAATTTACTTTAAGGCATTATATCTCTCTAGTGTATGGATCATTGATAGTGGTTGCACTTCCCACATGATAGGTAATAAGGATCTTGTTACAGGCATAAAATATGACAAAGAAGGAGTTGTCAAATTTGGAAACAATGAAGGATTGAAGATTGTTGGCTAAAAAAAGACAAGTTTGGGGGAAAAATAAATGAGACGTGCTGATGTCTTGGTTTTATATGATCTTAGTCATAACTTGCTCAGTGTCAGTCAACTATGTGACTCTGGGCACTCTATCCGATTTACCAAGAAGGTGTGTGTTGTTAAAGGAAAAGATAGAGCAGTTGTTCTACAGGGAAAAAGGACAAAGGGAAGTATTTACCTTGTAGGTGGGGAAGAAGAAATGTGTCTTTTATCTGGAGAATAAGAAAACCAATTGTTCCATAAGCGACTTTGTCATCTATTCCAACCATCCATAGAAGATCTTGTAAAGTATGATGCTACTAGAGACCGTCCCAAACTATCACATGATCTCACTCATACGTGTGATGCTTTCCAATAAGGGAAGATCATAAAAAAGACATACAGGAAAAAGGAACATAAATCAACTAAAGTACTCAAATTGGTGCATTCTGATGTTTGTGGACCTATCTCACAACGAGAAATAAATGGGAAAATGTACTATGTTCTTTTCATTGATGATTATAGTAGAATGGTCTGGGTATTTGTTGTTACCCATAAGACATAGGTGTTCAGTTTCATAAAGTTGTATAGGAGGGAATTAAAAAGGATGCTTGGGAAGAAAATTATAATGTTTTTTACTGATAACAGTACGGAATTCACAAACAGTCAGGTCGAAAACTATATCGAGAAACAAGTTATAAGGCATCAAGTTTCATCACTAAGAACTCCCTAATATAATGGAGTGGTTGAGAGGAGGAATCGGATCATAAACAACATGTCTAGAATGATGATTATTGAAAAGGACCTACCAGAGAAATTTTGGAAGGAAGCAGTTTTGACATCGGTTTATATATCGAGCAGGTCTCTATTGTGTCCGAAGAAAGGGAAGACTCTGTATGAAATGTGGTATGGAAAGAATCCAACGCTGAAATACTTTCGAATCTTTGGGAGTAAGTTCTTCATTCTCAACAAAGAAAATCACAGGAAGTTTGAATCACGAGGAGATGAGGAGATATTCCTTGGCTACTCCGGGAAAAACAAATCATATAAATGTTTCAACAAAAGGCTTCGAAAAATTGTTGAGAGCAATGATGCCACTATAGTTGAAAATGAATAGAATACTCAATGACCTAGGGAACAGTTTCTGGATGAATGTGATGATGAGTTAAGCGACACAGGGGAAGAAGAAGTGGAAGAGGCTGAATCAGAAGAAGATAATGATGATGAACAAGAAAGTTTCAAGTCTGTGTCTACAAGGAAGCCAAAGAGTAGAGATGAAATTGATAGGCAGAATTTCATTGTTTATCAGACAGCTCCAGTTCAGACTCGAAGAATGAAATCATTACAGCTAACATTGTTTTTATCTCATGTGGAGCTGAAATGTTTTTATGATGCACCTGAAGATGAAAATTGGGTTCAGGCTATGAATGAAGAGCTTTATCAGATTGAGAAGAACAAGACATGGGAGATTGTTTTGAGGCCAGCAGACAAGAATGTCATTGAGACAAAATGGGTCTATCACAACAAGATGAATGAAGATGGAATAGTGATTCAGAATAAAGAATGGCTAGTGTGCAAGGGATACTCCCATATGGAGGGAATATATGTTGATGAGACATTTGCAACAGTTGCAAGGCTCGAGACAATCAAATTATTTTTGGCCATAGCAGTGCAAAGAAAGATCAAAGTGTTACATATGAATGTCAAATCCTCATTCTTGAATGGAGTTCAGAAAAAGAGGTTTATATTGAGCATCCAGATGGTTTTCTCATTCATGAGGTTGATAAAAAAATTCAGGTAGAAGAAGGTGTTGTATGGGATGAAACAAGCACCAAGGGCATTGTACTCAAGGCTTGATAAGTACTTGAAGAAGCATGGTTTCCAGCGTGGAGGAGTTGATTACAATCTCTATTTTAGCAATGATAGCAATCAATGATGATGGTGCTGGTGTATGTCGATGACATAATTTTTGTCGGATCATTTGAAGCTCAATGAAGATAGCTTTCTGAATTCATGAAAAATGTGTTTGCAATGTCAATGACTGGAGATCTGGCATTTTTCCTTTGGCCTACAGGTGATACAAGGAAGGAATAGAACATTTATTTCTCAATCTAAATATGCCAAGGTGGTTCTGAGAAGGTTTGGAATGGATAATTCCAAGGAAATGAAGACTCTGATTTCTACCCAGATGAAATTATCAAAATATGAGAATGGAAAGGCATTTAATATCATAGAATACAAGCAAATTATTGGAAGTTTATTGTACATGACCGCAACAAGGCCTGATATTGTTTTCACCACATTCCAAGTAGTGAGATATCAGAGTAATCCCAAGGAAATCCACATTCTTGTAGTGAAAATAATACTTTGGTATATCAAAGGAACCGTGGATTTTGGTCGGATGTATAATGACAAATCTCAACCAGTGCTATTGGGTTACATAGATGTAGATTGGGCCAGATCAGAAGATGACAGAAACTCATTGTCAGGAGATGCATTCTATCTTGGTGGATTTTGTATTTCTTGGCATAGCAAGAAGCAAGATTGCATTTCATTAAGCACCACATAAGCTGAGTATATTGTGGCCACTCAAGTGTAAATGAAGTTTTTGTGGATGAAGCAGCAGCTTGACGATATGGGAGTTGAAGTGAAGTCTCTGATAAGAATGTAGTGTGATAACTCAAGTGCTATCAATCTTAGCAAAAATCCAGTTCATCACTCAAGAACAAAGCACATTGTGATCAAATATCATTCATCAATGAGAAAACGGAGAAAGGGATTGTGAAGTTCGAGTATGTGCCTACAGAGCTATAGGTTGTAGATATTTTGACAAAGGACTTACCCAAAGAAGCATTTGAGAGGCATCGACAAGCTCTGGGAGTTTAGTTGACTCGCTGGACTTGAAAGATTATGGATGTGGAACCCCCCCCCCTCCCTGAGGTATGATGTGTTTTTCCCTAATGTGCTGATATGTGTTCTCTACTCTGTTATAGACTGCAAAGGAGTGACCTTTGGGTTTGTTTACAATGGGGGAGAAAATAGTGATTTTTCAAGGGGGAGACAGTGTGGCTATTTGAGAAATCATGACAGATACGGGGAGAAGCTGACAGCTGCAACAGCCAGATGGAGGGAGTTAAAGCTGGTTCAAAGTGCTTATCCAAATCTTAGCTTAGACAACACAGGCAATAGTGCTGGAGAGGATTTGCAGCTGACAAGAGTTAAAGTTGTGAGCAGATAGGGGGAGAATTTTAAATCTAACGATGCTAGAATTGATCGATCCAAGAATAGATATCATGATAGCTAAGGATCGTGATGAAAGTAGAAGAGTGATGTTGGAATGTCATAAGAATATTTCCAAAAGTTGGTATCTGTTTGGTAAAAATTGGTATCAATTTGGTATCAACAGTGGATGTCAGAGTTGAAGTGATTAATTAATGAACTTTTCAATTACTCTTGTTTCTCATGTCGTGCATTGCTCATGTGGGATTAGAGTATGTTTTGTGTAAATCCTTGATCACTATCGGAATAACAATAGGAAAATTGTGGCTGAAAAATTAAGGAGGTATCGTTTAATGGAAGAGTTTTCAACAAACCCAAAGGGGGATATTGTTGGGAAAAAATCCCTCAAGGCATCATTGAAGCATTTTTGAGGTGATTGTGTTTGTTAACAAAGTGGACAACGGTGTTGTGATTGTTGAAAACGAAAACCATGACATACAAACTTGTTGAAAAAGGGGATTTCATGGTGGAATGTCGAGTTCAAGAGCTGTGGTAAATGATCCGTGTTTTATTCAAGAACGTCGACAAAGGAATGGATGATCTGGAGGCAGTACAAAAAGAACAGATACAAGGTGGCAACATTTTCCATTGTTTGCCAAATTTTTGGGCCTGAAAATTGACAAATGAAGAAAAGTGGTTTTTGGAAAAGGAACATGCAATCCATGTTCTTGAAGGTGAGGATACATGTGTTCCATATGTTTTTCAAGATCAGATCATCAAAATATGTCAAAGGGATAATGGTCACGCTAGTATTGGGTTGCTCGTGCAGGTGACTTGTGCACCGAGAAAGGACTTGCGTGTCGGGGCCCACGAGGATTGGAAACTTGTGGCCTATTGTTTTTCAAGATCAGAAGATAAAAATATGGAAAAGTAAAGAGGGTAACGCGGGTATTTGTTTTGGTCGCACAAGTGACTTGTAGGGGAAGAGGCCTTCAAGCTGATACTTGCGTTCCGAGGGGTGACTTGCGTGCCGCCGCGTAGGTTTACCAAATGCCTATAAATACAGGACCACCCCTCCTCATTTTTAACGGAGTTCAACACATAGAAAAATTAGAGCTCTCGTCGCACAGGTGTGGTGGTCGTGCAAGTGGTGGTGTGTCGCGCAAGTAAGACTTGCACACTATATTTGAAGAAGGGCGATTATTGTTTGTTGCGCACCAATATTGGTTTGGGCATAATGGGAAGTGTGTCGCGCATGTTTTGAGTTGAAGAATCTTTTGTCGTGCAAGTTTCTGAGGTGGACTTGCTCACCAGTTGTGACTTGGGAACTGAGACTTGCACGCCGGATTAGACTTGCACACAAAGTAAGTTTGATTCCGCAGCAGTGCTTTCAAGCTGCGTGGAATCTGGATGTTTTCCTGATAGCTTCAGTGCAAAGATAAATTCATCTACGAGTGAAAGTTGGACTTCAACAAAGAATCCACATACAACAGAGGATGTATTCATTAGAGATAATGAAGAGACCAACATGTCTATAAACTCTGAGGGGATACTTTCCAGAGCAGTGAGCAAAGGAAGAGGAAGATGGCGATCCTCTCCACTGGAAGTGAGCCAGAGAGAGAGAAATAGGGAGTGACCCTTTGGAAAGCAGTGATCTGACCCTAAAACTTGTAAAGGAAGTGAGCATGGGATAGAGTGACTGTGCCCGAACCATATAATCCATAGCTAGTGAAGTTTAGTGAAATTTGGTATGACCAACAACTTGTCGGCATATGCTCCTTGGACGTAGCCCTTAGCAGTGAACCAAGTAAAAATTGTTGTGTCTTGTGGTTGCTTTACTTTTTGTTTTTATTGTACAACAGGAAAGAGAGAGAAGAGTGTTTTTCTTAATAGTTAAACAAGATTAGAATAGGATTTAATTTTAAATTAGTCATAACCTTAGGTTATTCATCCATACAGACCTATCAATAATTATTAATAATTACATTGAATTAATTGATTATTTATTAATTCTTTAAGTCTTTTTTATGTAGTTAACACATCTTGTTCAAATATTGTAATTAGGATTTTAATGCTGCAATTAATTATTTGTAAATGTAGTTTAATTCTATTATTTTTTTGGAGACTACATGATATGTATAAAAGAAATATAGTTTTTATTCCTCACTTGTCGAGTATTTGGGATAAACACCTATGGAGTCACTTTAAATCTCATCCAAATTACGTTGTTTGTAATTTTAATCTACACATCATGTTTTCCATATTTCATGTTTTTGTATAACTCCCTAATTGACTTGGTAGGTTCTTCAGAATCAAGAATTTGTGGGTAACATGATATATAGGCTATCTACTTGTATTGGATCTCATTAAATATATAGTCTATTATTATCAAGAAGTATAAACAGTGTATTCAACCACATTATTATCATTACATTTCCACTAGACTTTATAGACTACACAACTTATACACCAGCTATATGTATTTTTGTTTAAAAAACCATGTGTGAGGCTGGCCCGATCAACACATAGGGTAAACTAAAGGTATTTTTTCTTACTAATACATGGAATACTTTCTATCCCACAACACATATATGTATAGTTCACCTAGGTACATTACATATACTATAGTCACACACCGTGTAACCTTATCTAACATCCATAAATCTTACTACATCCCAATGGAATAACTAGTCCTTCTTCATTAATGACAATAGATCTTTCAGAAAATATAAAACTAAAACGAAGAAAATTAATATGTTGAAAACATGTTAATTAAAAAACATATTAATGAAAAAATAAATTGTAAGTGAAAAACGAACCGGAATTGCATATAATAGGACAATAATCAAATAATTATAAATTAAAACATGAACAACCTAATACTACTTGACGGTTTCAATCACAAAGGAAGCACATATTGGGGATGATCTTGAATCAACAATTGTAATATTTTATAGATCATTTTCATATTGTACAAGACATAAAAATAATGACCAACCAAATTGTCTCTATAGAATATTCACAAGAAAGGGTATCAGATCCAAGTGAAGATATTTTCATGTTAAATTTATAATTAACTTAAATAGATTCTATGAAATAACTCCTTGGTCATGATATCTTTCTTTTAGTAATATATTTATCTTCTAAAACTTTTTTTTGATCTACGAACATTTTGTTTGTATTATCTAAGTGTAGAATCCCTCTAGAGGTGATCCACACATTCTTCGCTTATATACTAAAAAACTCAATGGATTTTAGAGTGCAATAATAGAATATCAATTATCTTGTTGTCTACTTTTGGATCCCTCTAAATATCCTTTCAGGCTTCATGTTCCCTCCTGACACTCATTCTTGTAATAGTGGAGGAGGGAGGAGAATCTCTTGACTATTCTTGAGTTATGAGAGAGGGATCTCAAATTTTTTTGAATAATGATTCTCAATCCCGACTTATCTTGATCAAACTCTATACAATATACATAGACATAAATTTATATAGATATGGTTAGGTTTGAAATATTATTTAATTTAACAATGACCATTAAATAAGTATGAAGACTCATCTAACTTAATTACATATAATAATAATAATAATAATAATTTTATTGTCATTATAAAAATTATTACTTTTATTTTCAAGGTGTGTGTCAACTAGAGCAATGATAAAAATAATTTTACCAGATTATGAATTAATATTTATCATTGAATTAAATCTTATTCTACTCATACTCCTCCCCATTAATCAAATACCCAAATAACTATTTAATTAAATATTTATTCATAAATAAAACAATACTCTATCTATAGTCTGGTGAATAAATTTTTATTACATATTGAATGCATAAAATTAAATAAATATTATCTTGATAGTCCGGAAAAGAAGTATTTCATAAATATTAATATATTTGAATAAAATATTTAGTAATTAATAAATAATTATCTATTTCCTTACAAATAAAAAATAAAAAAATATTATATATTCACGCAATTGAAAAAATACATTACGAATAAATATTTATTTAATATTTAAGAAAAATAAATCATGAATAAAATTATTCATCAGTCTATATATTAGTATTTATTCTAATAATTATATTTATACAGAATTTAATTGAAATGAGTAGAAACATTTAGTGTGTAACCCCGTAGGATTATTTCTCATCACTATTAAGAAATATTTCTTATAGTTTAATATTAATGTATAGAAATGGGTCAAGGAACCCAAGAGAAATAAATTAATGTCGCAACATAAACAGGCACACATGAGTGATCACTGTAATATAATCTTTTTGTTGCAATATCTCATCAACCATGTCACACACTTATGTCATTAACCAATATTCTTGATACACCATTCATATTCTATTTGAAATAAACTCATCATTTCACCTAGGATATTGAATTTATTATTATGGTTTAATTTAAATCAAATTGATGATATATATACTTCCTTGAAAATGGATGGTACTAATCGTTCCTTGGCATAAAGATTAGTAACATTCCATTCAAGAAACACCAACATACCCTACCTCCCATGAACATAATGAATCATGGTTTTTGTTAGTAAATATAAGTGTTTGAGTCATTATATTAATTAATAATAATAATAAAGGCTATGCACCATTACATATCGATGAAGATATGAATATCTGATGATAAGTAAACATGTGTAATTCTTAAAGATGGGCGTGTTCTCATAATCACCCAGATTATAGATTAACAAAATAAAACATTATGAGATGAAGTCTCATATAATAATGAGTTGTCAAACATACTTTTAAAAAACCTTTTTCCCCATCATAAAATGATATCCAATCGTAGGAAAATTTTTAAGAATATTTTCAAGGAATTTCATAGTTCTCATCATAGCAGGGATCTTCAATGGCTTTTTTATATAACATTTACCCAAGGAAATTATCAAATTAATATCATATTGAATAATAATCAATATATGAAAAGATATTTATTAATATTTAAATACGTAGATATACTTGAAATTTAATGTAAAAATTAGTTGGTACTAGGGAACTAACACTATCATACATATCCAATAGTCAAATTCTGAATCAACTGTAATATTTACTAGTCATAATAATGCCAAATTTTCATATTGACCAACATTCTTAATGATAAAAACTATATTACAATATAATTACATAATATCTCTCATAAATCATCATTCACTATATCACTTAATAAGGTTCTTAGTATCCCTTGATAATTTCAATCACATCTTATATATATATTCTTTATAGCCATCATAGAAGGAATGATCGTCATGTAATAATTCAAGACATTAGATTTTCCCTTAGTTATTTCACTATTATATGGTGTTTATAAACATTTATTATTCCAAAAAGTAAAATATTAATACTAATTTATAATTTCTAACGAAATGAAATAGTATTTATCTGCTCTTCTATAATAAAATTTAACGACAAAATATTGAGAAATAAGGGTTATTTTATTAATAGAAAAAAAATTAATGTCTTCACAATCTCCCCCATTAAAAAAATTAACCGACAAAATTTTTATCTTATAGAAAAATAAATGAATGTATTTTTAAATCATCGCTTCTTCAATATCCTATTTTTTTTCTTCAAACATTTTATTTGTCCACTTGTCTTCCATGGTATGGTTTCCCATATTCCTCAACAGTTTTTTACTTAAAAAAAGAATCTATATTTCTTCTTATTCATAAGAAGGGTTATATTTCAAATAGACACCATGTAAATGAATTATATGTGTTGGTTTTAACATATAAATCCATAATATAGAAACATTAATGATATCCTAGACATTATAAAAATTCTGATGTAGAGCCAACCGATATGAAACTACTCCAACAAGCTCTAGAATTATAAATATTATATTATAACTCATACTCAATTTAATATTATTTCTAACCAACATGCCACCTTTCTAATGTAGTATTTTTAAAAAAACATGCTCCCAAACTAAAAATTCTAATTTCTTCCTTTGATTATGAACATAACTCTTTTATACACTCTAATCACACTTAATATGTCTATGAATTAATTATATATTCTTTGTTGCTTCATTTTAATGGTCTAGTCCCAATAATTTTTCACCCCCAACATCATCCCAAATTTTTTTAGATCTTTACCTTTCCATATAAAGGGATTCTTAGGGATCCATTTAAATACTTGAGTATAAACTATTATTATACAATAATCAATTAAGTGGTTTATTTTGGTCCCAACTTCCTTGAGAATAAAGTGAGCTAGACCTTAAAATGTATTTTAATATTTGAAAAGTCCTCTAAAAAGACCCAATAGTATGGTTAGGATAGATTATTCATATTTTTACAAATATATTAAAAATATTTTGAACGAAGCCGCCGAACATAGTTGTAAATCATGGATCACAATTAGAATCAATTGATAGTGTTTCATCATTAAGTCTCATAACTTTGTAAATATAAATATGAGAAAACAATTCAAGTGTGGAACCCACTTATGTTGTAATGAAATCAACACACATTGTTAACCTATCAATAATTACCCATAGATTTTTTTTCTTTTGGATGTCTTTGAACGGCTAGTAATAAATTCAATAGTGATGTTTTCTCACTTCCAAAAATGAATTATTGGTGGTTTCATGAAACCTTGGGAATTTTTCATTCTACCTTCACTTGTTAACATACCAAACATCTTACAGTATAATCATAAATATCCCTTTTCATGTTATACATCCAATAATGTCATGTAGATCTCTACAAATTTTGGTGCTTCTAGGATGTATACAAAATCCATAGTTGTGGGATTTATATATAAAATCTTTCTTTAGCTTTAGAATATAAATGATAAATAGACTTATTTTAAAACAAATTACTCCACATTGATCCTCACAAAACTCATGATACTTTCAATTCATCATCGATATTATCTTTCATTGAGTCATATGTTCATCACACTACTCCCTATTCTTCTAGAAAAATGATTGTTGGGATATCATCTGAGAAAATATTAATGAAATCACATCCCATAAAAATTTTATGTCCACCTTTTTCATGACCTTGATCAATGGATCTCTATAAATACATATCATTGAAATAAATCTAAGTTATTTTCTACTCAGTGAATATGTGACCTTATTTTTTTTCTTCCAGGTGATAATGTATAGACAATTCATAGTATTTTAAAATCTCAATCCATGTCCTTTGTCTCATGTTTAGTTACATTTTTGGGGGTATGTACATAAGAATTTATGATATGTATATATATCATACCTATCAGCATAAATTTAGTTTCTTTATATCATTAAATAACATATTAATCTAGGTAACTACAAACCAAGGGTTAGATAATTTTTACCTGAGACACCATCTATCTAAATGTGTAAGTAATCACATTTCAATTCTATATTAAAAACCATCAATTTCCTTTCAATGATTCATTATGAAAAATGAAAAATCCTATTATATTATATGATTATGCTAATTTTAGTGAACTAACCAATATTTATATCATCCCTTGTTAACATTTTTCATACTCATTAATCCATCTAATCTTAGCTCCCATTTGAGTTGTGTGTTTAATGGGTTATAAATTCCTGAATAGTTTTTTATAATCCTTTAATATTATCCATATAAAGCATGGAATTTATGAATCTCAGTAATTATTGTTGTACAAGTACACTTCTCTACTATCTTAATATTAGCTAGAAAAAATGGATTCATTATAAGATAAATTGTCTCCCAATAATTCCCTTAATTGTAACCACGACTCACATTTAATGAATTTAGAAAAGTTGTTTATTTAATTATAGTTAATTATATTATCCTTAGGTGTTCTTTGTTTTTCATAGTACATTTTTAGTACATAAGTATATCTCCAATAATGACATATAGATATTTTTTGAGGTAGACCCTAATTATTTTATTCATCATATACATAAATAATATAATAGAATGAATCAAACAAAATAGTATAACAACATACTCATAATATACATACATTATTTGAAAGTTACCCTTTAGGATATCCTCTTTCCTCTCACTTGGACAATCATGTCTTAATAAGAGAACAATTCAATTTATTAATTGAGCCCCATGAAGCTAGTTGAATAAGACAACAAATATTTCATGTGTGTATTTATTCTTTAATATAATCGTATTAATATCTATATAATCAATACATAGTAATATTGGTCCATAATTATTTTTCACAAAGGAAAATGGGTGATCCCCAAGTTTACACGCTTTGATAGTTAAAATCATTTTATAATAGATCATATAGGTTGTTGTTAAATTATTCAAAATTTTTGAATTTTATTTTCTAAATGTGATTTTATATCGGTTTGAATCTAAGTATGACTTAACATGATTATTATACCTCTATTTATATATGTAATCTATAAATTTATTCCCAAAATAAATCAATTTATTCTTGAACAGTGGGTTCAAATTTTTTCTTTTTTTACATTCACATTCATCCCCTTCTTTACTAACCATTCTGATAAAGAATACCATAAAAGGTTTTTTATGAAAAAACATAGGTTGTGATGTATCTTATTTGAAAATAATTTTGGTTTTAACAAATGGATAACTAAAATTATCTTTTCTCTACATTTGATCATGACCTTATACATTGATAGTCAATCCATCCATACTATTATGTTAAATTTGACCATTGAAATGACTATATTATTTGGATGAGATTTTTATCCCCAGCTTTATAGGAGAATCCTTATATAATATTTGGAAATTCTTAACCCATCAAAAAAAAATTGTTGATAACTACACATCTAAAAAATCAGTGTTCAATTTGATTTAATTTATAAACATTAATTAAATAAATGAATGAGTTAAACCAGAATGAAATTTTAGACTATACATCCTTGTGTGTAAATCCATCATACCTACAACCACATCACACAAGGCCTTGATATCAGCCATTGTGAAAGAAATTTTTTGAAATGTATCCTTTGGCCTCTTTTAGGGTTGATGGAAATTTAGGTTTATAATTATTAGGATAGGTCCCTAATTAGTCAATTTTCTATGTTCTCCACACATAAGTAAAGACACCTCAGGGTTTACTTTCACCATCTTCTATTTTACATTAGCATTGGGATGTTGAGGATTTATTTCTCCTTAATATTTTTAATCACTATTTCCAACATTTTCACATTTTCATCACTTAGGAAAACCTTGAAGATAATTCTATGAGTTATTTATACAACTTTTATTACCTATGATAGGTTTTAGTTTCTTCCATTCCATTTCATTTCTATGTTTCATCCTTATTTTTTTCTCTAACAAACCTTTTTTATAATTATATCCATGAGACAGCTATGAATATCCAAATTTTATCTCAACATTAAGAGAACATAAAATTATTATCTCATAGATAAAAAATTATTGGATCTCCAATGCATTATTTAGATGAGGTATCAATCCAGCAAAGAAATAATAGATCTTTCGAAAATAATTGACTAGAAAGCATGAAATATATCTTAAAACCCAATAATTTTAATCATATAACATCCCACAAGATTCCTTCAAATTTTTATTAATATCATGGAAACCCTTTTCTATTTTTTTATTTTATGATGAAAAACATGAGAATAATTATTTGTTTGACTTCTCCACACTCCATAGCACTAAATTCATCACTAGGATTCATTTTTTTTTTATAAATTGAACCCATAATTAACATATCAATCTATTCAACATATATCCAATGTGGCCTTTAATTTTTCATATCATTTAAGAAAAATAAATTTCATTTTTATAGTGTTATTCCATTATTCTATGATCAATTAGTCAAAGGGTCCCCTAATAGTTAGTGTTCATTGTTGCATAAATATTTCAATGGATAGTTTTTCCCACATAGGTAAAGTTGAATTATATAAATGGTTCACTTTATTATTGGTAACATATGATATCATATTTAACATTATCATGATGTTTTTAACTCCAACATTCATCATATTAAGAATAGCATCGATAGATTTCCCATATTGTCTATGGATCACACAGGACCTTCTATTTTCATCCATTTTTCTAATGGGAGAACACGTAATTTAAAGAACATCGACTATTAAGAATAAAATTGTTAATAAATTATAAATGATGATATAATACTAAAGTTTCTATAAAATTGATCTTATAGGATATTATAATTAAGTAAATCCTAACATTATTGAATAATTACTATATATATAAATCATTTTATAATGGTTCATAATAAGAACATGAAATCCAGAACAAAACCCTAAACAGTGTAAATCTAGGTGTGCAATGTTATCCCCACTAGTCATGAACTAGAGGGATACATGAGTCAACATTGAACCAACCTTTTTATTGTGATTACGCCTAGGTTCATCTGTGTCATAGTGATATCAATATTATAAAATCCATTCAATGATGTAATTTTTAAGAATCCGTAGACTCTATAATTTATAAACATTTAATAATATTTTACTACATTTAAATATACTCATAGGGTTTTCATAATTGTTTTATAGTGCTAATATCAATGAATAATAAAATGATTCATTAATATCAACTATAATACAACACATATTTGATATAAGATTCTTTGAATGTTTTAAAAAATAAAAAAATAACAAATGAAATAAATAAAATATTTTGTGGTCTAGTTTCTTGAAAACTAGGAACATAATACATTAATTGCATTAAAATTATTTATCCCACATGAAATTATATTTTATTATTCCACCCTATATAACTTCACTAAATGGGATTTTATAGGAATATTAATAAAAAAATGGGTGAGCATAAATTCCAGTAAAGTATAAAAAATTAAATATGAATTGAATTGAATATCATAAATAAAACATTATCAATTAAATAATAGCATGGATACATCTATATGGGTCATATTATAATAATATTTACATTATAAATAACAAGAAAATGTTTTTATGTCATAAAGGTGTGACATTCATAATAATATTAACAATTTTACTCATGAAGGTGTAATAAAATCATTTTACTAAGGGTTTTCACCATGTTAGTGTAAAAAATATACCAATGAATGTTTATGTGGAATCAGCATCATTTAGCCTCTAGAGATTTGTTCATTCCTCAACACAATTCAGTAATATTAGGAGGCATTGCATATTTATCTGTACACATGCACACTTCTCCGGGAGCACAAAATGCTTAAATGTAAAAACCACTATGTATCAAATGAATGAATACAATTATATCCCACAACTGTGTTACGACATGATATAATGTATAAAAAGTCCAAATACCAGCCTGCTACAAAGATTCTATAACAAAATTCCAACATGAATTCAAAGGTACTGGGATTTCTATGTGAACTCTACAAAAACACACCTTAGTTTTCCCAATCTCACTAAGAATCACATGGTTCAGAAGTTCAATCACCTACCAAAGACACAACACGTGTGGGGAAGCCCATGAAGGGGTGTGTATAACAATACTCAGTAGGAAAACTCGAAACCACAAAGTAATACAACAAAGGAGATATAGTTAATTCATCATGGTTATATGTATACCTCCCATATAAAAAGAAAATTCAAATATACTAAGTCCATGAAACACAGTCTTGAGGTAAACCACGATCATGATCTACCACCCCTAGGATTCAAGATCAGATATTTTACAAAGTGATCATCTAGGAGAACACACTCTTAAGTATGATAGCGTTGATGAAATATGTTTGATAGGTGATTATCATTGGAAACTATCATGAGAGATATACACTAACAGATATGAAGAGAATATGATACAACATATGTGGATCACTACCAACACTATTGGTTGATACCAACAACTCTGTCTAGATTAACCCTCTATGATACGGATTGAAACCCAGTGGCATTGGTCGCATTAATGCAAAGAACACCACCTAGGTCACAAATATGAATAGAGTATTCTAAATCAGGCCTCTTGGCGGGATCCAATAACTCAATCTAGATATTCATGCAGAAGGGATGTTATTTTTAGGAGTAGGAGATTATTCACACTTTCCTTCAGGGAAACGATAAGGGGAATGATCCCTAATGAATCTTGTCCATGATCCATAGTATGAGAGATCTAAGTCATGTAGAAAGGGGTACAGGTAATGTAGTAAGGGTACATGTTGATTCCTTGGACCCTGGGTATTTCCCATGAAAATGGCCCATGTAGAGTAAGAAGAGTATACACTGTGTGGAACCATTACACATCAATTCTTTATATATGAGTTCCACCTGTGTACTCTATCCATGTGCCAGTACACGAATTCAGCCCGCGTATCTAGTCTCATGCACCAATACATGGGTTAACCTATGTACACGGTCCATGTCATGTTGTTTTGGGAATTATATGCCATGTATGTAACCTGTGTACTCCTTCAGGTATATGCCATGTTCATCCTAGTATACTACACAACATGTAGTCAAGGAATATACACAGTGTGTATTGGGTTTTCCCTTCACCCATATTCTTCCACCTGCACGATCTGGTTGATCTTATGACTTCTGTTTCAGTGGTCAGTTCAGGTCGAAACACAATATCCAATGTTGATGATTTATCCCATCACAAAATTGATGTGTTCCATCTTTCAATTTTTTTCAAAATAGATTAAATTTTCATTCTTCATCCCACACCTATTAATGTTAAATAATGTGAATTCGGGGATCCACCATCATTTGAATTATTACATTACTTTCATTGCATCTCCTTTATGTCATGCCAATCCCAGATCTATGATATCATACTATTTCTCCAAGAATTAGGTGCATAATGATTGATTGATCTAGTTGTGTCGAGTAACAGGCCAAGTGAAGAATGCTTGTGATGAATGATGAATGGGGGGAGCATAATTACCAAAATGATGAATGAAATTTGATATATGGTTGTGTTGATCTCATTCTTTCACCATTATAATGACAATAAAAATTAGAAAAAATCATAAATATTAATCTCCTATTAAAACCGCGCAATAATAAGCCATCCCTCAAATATGATCAAACCACAAATCAATTTGTTTGTGGATTGGTCTGTATTCATCATGGAATTAATGAATGGTAAAAATAAAATAAAAAACATGTTCTACCTCAATTTTTAGGTTTATGTGGAGAACCCTAGAATTATTGAATAATGATTTATTTAAATAAATTTAAATTGTTGTATACATAGAATAGATTAAAATTATTTTATTAAATTATTTTATTCATTTTATGCCTATGATAACTATTTCACAAAAACCCTACGGCGACCAATGTAAGGTCACTCCTAGGGTGAACCCTTTATTTTAAACTCAACAGTTCCCTAAGATTTGTAATTTGATTACCTATTTACATGATTTTCTTATTTTTTAGGAAAACCTTGGGTGTGTGTTATTTTTAATGTATTTAATATATTCTGAACATTTATTCCAGGCACACTGCATTTCAGTGATTGGTCTCAAAATTAATCCATATAATATTTAAAAATAATACCTGTAAAATTTGATACATTATATACTATCCACTATGGGGCATTACAACCCTATAAATCTAAACAAAATACTACTCAAATATATGAGGGTACTGTGAATGAATATTTTCCTTCCACTCCCATGTGTTATCCTGATGATTTTCAAGTTTCCACCAGACATGAACCAATGAAATGCATCACCCAAGAAATATCCCCTCCTAACGATCCTCAACATCCATCTGGTACTCAAGAAAAGTATATCCATAATCTATGTCCATCTCACCCTAGACAATAATGTGTGATGGGTCATGAAAGTACTTCATCTACTATGACACATGGAAGACGTCATGTACCCCATCTAACTATGGAAGTAGAGCTAAGTTGTACACTATATCTCCAACTCTATGTAGTATCCAGAATGGTCCGATGAACCTCATAGATGACCATTTTCCCCATCCAATCCTATGTAATCCACATAGTGGTGAAAACCATAAGAAAACATGGTCCCCTTTATAAAACTTCAAGGACTTCACCCCCTTTCCTCATAAGACTTCTGATGGATATGTGAATTTTTCATCCAATCCTAGATGGTATGAACCTTCTATGTTATATATCTCGCAAACTCTAGACCCATGAGGCCCAAATTTCCTAGGGTAGTCCAGCAAAGTGGTGACCTACAAGGTTTCCTATACAAAGCATCGAATGGTTCCATACCGATGGTGAAATTGAAGCTTTTGTTGTTTGAAAACCCAACCAGTGTTAGGTGATCTGTAAAGACCTGTAAATTTCAAGGACATTTTTTTCTTAATTTTCTTTGGAATTTTACAAGAGCGCAGTTTCTGACGGCACCTGATTCCGAGGCCCGGTGTGCCAGGAATCATTTTCCGATGTTTGGCTCGGGTACGTTCAGTGAACGGACGAGCGGGTTTTTCTAACTTTTGAACCGGTGCTCGGAATCGAATTCTGAGGGCACCGATGGAATCGCAGTGCTGGTACTTGCTTAGAAACGCCTCTTCCGGAGTTGCTTTTGCTCGGGTGTGGTTTTTAATTTTCAGGCTTAAAGTTAAGAAATAAAATAATTGTATGACAAACTTTATTTTATTTCACTTAAGCCACTTGAAGCCACTTAAAGCGGCTTAAGCTGAGTTGATCCGGATAGAGGTCTATCCAAAATATCCTACCCTCTTGGTAGGATATTTGTGGGGTGGGGCCCGCACGAGCCCCGCCGTTTCTTTTCCGCTAAGTAACGCACCCACGAAAACCCGTCATTATGAATGTCAACTGAAGCATTTTCTTAATTTCTTAATGCACCAATTATTTGGGCGGGTTTCTTCGTTGAATTAATTGGGCGGTTTATTTCATTGAATTAATTCTACGAATTAATGGGTCGTTACTTATCTCTTTTTCGTTTCTTAACCGGTTTGAAATCCGTTGGCGTAGTAATAAAATAAGACCAACGCCACATCTTGATGATTACATGTTGGGAGGCTTTTGATAGAGTTCTTGTGCCTTCACCCTTCTCCGCGAAGAACGCGAAGAATGCGAAGAACGCGAAGAACGCCGGCCTCCGACGAAGAATGCCGAAACTGCGGAAATCAACGATGTGACGTCGTACGCCGCGACGCCGATGTTTCCGTTCCTGCAACTTTCTTCTACGACGTCTCTTCCTCCGCAACGAAATCTTCGATCTGCTGTTTGAGGTAAGAGACTTCGGGTTTCTTTAAAATCTCCTTTGTGGTTTTTAACAAAACATGGATTTAATTATTTATAATTAAATTTGTTGTTTCTTGGTCCGTTGAGTTCATCGACGCAATGCCGGATTCCGCGACAACGCGATGCCCTTATGCGACGACGCGACACCTTCCGCGACACGACGATCGCCTCCTACCGCGGCGATCAATTTCCGCGAAGAACGCGCGTGCGACGACTTGACGAGGTAGGGATTTGATTTTGGAATTTCCTTTTTATTCCTGTGATCATCCCTTTTAAAATAAAGAACCCGGATTCTTATGAACAATTTTATTTTTATTAAAATTGTTTTCGGATACGTTGTTTTATCCTCCCAATTGATAACGTCTAACGCGGAGGGTGCGGGCCAAACGAACACGGCCCGACAACCCTCCGCCGTTTTTCGTTGTTGTGCGGATTTGGTGGGCGACGGCAAAACATGACGCAAGGGCGTTTTGATGATCCCGCAGTGAAGAATGGAACCCAGGAGGAACAGCGGCACAGACAAGAAGGAAAACGGACCACCAGAGCAACTCCGGTGGCCTGTGGAAGCTACCGGATGCGCGGGTCGCCGGTACGGCAGCGCCCCGGAGCGCCGCCGGACAGGGCCGCCGTAGCTTCAGATGCGGCGGCGGTGGCCAGCGGACCCGCGGCCGCGCGGGTCCGGCTCGTCAGCACGGGACGCGGCAGAAGCCGTGTCCGTTGATCCATCGCGGCCCCGCGCGGGGCCGCGGCACCTCCAACCCGCGGGGGCAGTGCCCCGCGGCTTCTGCCGCGCTCGGCCGCTCGGCCGAGCCGCGCCCTTTCCGGACTGGGCCGGGTCGGGTCGACCCAGTTCGGCCGACCCAGGGGGGTCGGCCCGGGCCCGTACCCCCCGTCTTCGGGCCGTTTTCGGTCTTTTGCCCGTAACATGAGCTACGGGCCTCCGCACGACGCGTTGTCAGTGGCAATGTGATCCTTGGATCGAGACAGTCATTTCAGTATATCGCACTCAAGGTTTCGGAATACGATGTGTTCGGCCGGGTTGGTTCGTACACGAAACCAACCGGGCCCTCGGAGCGGAAACACCCATATCTTGAGCTCCGGACGTCCGATCGACGTGCCGTCGACTTAGTTGAATTTCTCTAAGTGAGACGGATCTTTTGGCTCACTACACCCGAGGTTTGGACGTAGGTGGAGTACGGTCGGGTTGGTTTTGCCTTAAAAACCAATCGGGCCCCTAGAACGAAAAAGCCAATAACTCTCAGATCGGGCGTCCGATTGACGCGCCGTCTGCGATGTTGAGTTCCTGTTGACGATACGTAAATTTTGAATACATCAAGTTCTGACTTTGTGTCAATTGATGTATCAGCCTCTCGGCTCGTGGAGCAGATCCTCCCGAACGAGCTTGCTATGTGCGGGAACCCTAGAGCTGGCTGCAACTACTGCTGTGACATCGATGACTGTACAGAGATCCTCAGGGGATTCGATTGCGACGATGATGAAAAATGGTACAGGAATCCTCCATGTTTTCGGCAGTGATCTCTACGGTACATCTTAGGATACGTCAACTCCGGACTACATGTCAGTTGATGCATCGACCTCTTAGCTCATGGAGTGGACCCTCCCGGAATGAGCATGCCATGGGCGGAAACCCTAGAGACGATTGAGACTTGACGACTATTGATCGAACGACGGAGGTACGCTTGGTTGTAGCGGAACATGGGAGCGCTTGGTTACAGCGGCAGACCCACGATGGAGGTGCTCTTGGTTGTAGAGGCACATGGGAGCGCTTGGTTGTAGCGGCAGACCCAGAACGGAGGTGCGCTTGGTTGTAGTGGCATATGGGAGTGCTTGGTTGTAGCGGAAGACCCACGAAGGAGGTGCGCTTGGTTGTAGCAGCACAGGGGAGCGCTTGGTTGTAGTGGCAGACCCACGACGGTGGTGCGCTTGGTTGTAGCGGCACAGGGGAGTGCTTGGTTGTAGCGGCAGACCCACGACGGAGGAGCGCTTGGTTGTAGCGGCTCAGGGGAGCACTTGGTTGTAGCAGCAGGCCCAAGGTACCCGATAGGTGGAGAACTACAGCAGTCCAAGGTAAGAGGGAACCGCTTGGTTGTTGCGGCATAACCACTGTACTTGATGGAGAAGGAGTTTCCCAATAGCTTTGGGTTCAACTTCCTGATCGGTCCTATGTAGGTCATTGCGGGGGTTAGTACCTACCGATCCTTTGTGGGTCTGACGGCTTAGAGGAATCAGTGGCTACATCTAATCATCCCTATCGTCATTTGAAGAGGTATACCTATGTGAGCTGAATCTTGTGTTACTCTCCTTTGTGGATTGTGTTGAGCTATCCTGTGTGGATTTACTGTTTACTCTCCTTTGTGGATTTTGTTGAGATATCCTGTGTGGATTTACTATTTACTCTCCTTTGTGGATTGTGTTGATCTATCCTGTGTGGATTTACTATTTACTCTCCTTTGTGGATTGTGTTGAGCTATCCTGTGTGGATTTACTGTTTACTCTCTTTGTGGATCGTGTTGAGCTATCCTGTGTGGGTATATGTTTTCTTTCCTGTGTGGACTGGGTTGTGCTTGGGCTCGGATGTTGGAGCCGAACGGGGATTGATGACTTAGGTATATGCATGGGAATACACCTAAGCCGTGTCGGATGTTACTTCGTGATTGTATCTTTCCTTTTTGGATTATCCTTGTGGATTCTGGGAGTCCTTCGGGGGGTCTCGCGGTCCCTACTGAGTAGCTAATACTCACCCCTGCACGGGCTATGCCCGCACTACATTGTGTTGGTTGCAGACGACGTACAGCACTGATCGTGGTGGAGGCTTGCGGAGCAGGACGGTACCTGGAGGTGGACCACTGGGCGGGACGTGCTTGGAGCGGACGGCGGGACCCGAGGAGCAGTGGAGCTATCTGTACCCACCCTTCAGGTGGGATTTCCAGTGGACAGCTCGGTGTAGCGGCTTTTACTTTTCAGTTGCAGTTTTTCCCTTTCAGTTGTACTTTACAGTTGGGCTTGTATTTCCGGCCCCTTTTACTTTCAGCACAGCTTGTTACAGTTTTTACTTAGTGTTTACTTTTCCGCTTGCTTACTCTGTGGTGCTTGTTTACATTTCAAAGGCAATGCCTTCTCTTTTGTTGGGATTTACACCTTGGTGATAGTCGCCATCCCCTGGCCTATGGAAGGCGGGCTTGGGGTAGTCACGGCACGGGTCCCGAGGATAGGTCATGACAAACTGGTATCAGAGGTGGTCGGTTCTACCACAGACTCTGATCTTTCTTCTATGTGAAGCAATAGTGTTTAGCGTATTGAGTGTGGTTATCAGTCCAGGGAGTCCAGTGTTGGTGCGGCGGCCGACGTATCCGTACACTGGGACCCTGACTTCTGATTTCCGACTTAATGCACAGAAACATTGATTGCATGTGTGTTTCAAGTTTACTTTGTGATTACTTTGTGTCAGCTCACCAGGGACACTGTTCTGACCATGGCACACCTGTTTCCTTTTCAGGATGGCCCCACGACGGCAGCCAGCTAGGGTTCCGAGCGTTGTGCGTGGTGAGAGACCACCGAGCGATGAGGACTCGGTACATGTCCCTTTGACAGCTGAGGCACCGGCGGTACCTATACCCGCCGAGCCACCGATGCTACCAGCCCCAGCCATTGACGATGCACACACTACTGGAAATCTGACCTTTCCCAACGCTTCTATAACAACGGTTCATAAAAACCGTTGGTATAGGTTCCCTTTCCCAACAGTTTGGCGAAACGATTAGGAAATCCCACTTTGAGGCCACCTTTCCCAACGGTTTGGGCAAACCGTTGGGAAAGCCCACATTGTGGGGACCTTTCCCAACGGTTTTGGCCAAACTGTTGGGAAAGCCCACATTGTGGGGACCTTTCCCAACGGTTTTGGCAAACCGTTGGGAAAGGTCCCCCAGGGATCAACCTTCACCCAGAATCTCAAAATCTATTCCAACGGTTGTCAAAACCGTTGGTATAGACCTATACCAACGGTTTTGACAACCGTTGGAATATATCCTTTGATTTTTTATCATTTCTTCTTACCCAGAACATTATATAAATCAAAATTTAATATAATTATGAGAATACATATATATATTTATGTAATTATATACACAAAAGTCATGTTAGGTTAGTGGTTAAGTCGTTCAATAATAAACTAGGGGTGCTGGGATCAAATCCCAGCGAATTTTTTTTTTTGAAATACATATACCAACGGTTCCACAACCGTTGGTAAAGATTTTCATATTAATTATACCAACGGTTTCCAAAACCGTTGGAATAGGTCTATACCAACGGTTTTGGGAAAACTGTTGGTATAGACCTATCCCAACGACTTACTTGGCCACGGTTCTCCAAACCGTTGGTATATGTTAGTTTTCCAGTAGTGACGTCACCTTAGTGCACTGCATGAGTTCCAGCGCTAGCGACCGCCCAGGTTCCGCGGGGAGACGGACCCTCAGGCCACCGAGGACTGGCTGGAGGAAGTTGTATGGGGTTTCAGATTAGTGAGGACACCAGCAGACCTAATGGTGATCCTCACAGCGAGCCTCCTGCACGTGGCAGCAGGAAGATGGTAGATCTTGATACTCCAGGTGCACGATGAGACATCTCTCCTCTGTACAGACTTTGAGAGCATCTTCTGCTCCAAGTTTGTCCCAGCCACCCTCCGAGCGGTGCGCATTCAGGAGCTACTACAGCTGCGGCAGGGCAGCATGATAGTGGCCCAGTACTCGGCGAGATTTACTAATCTCTCGCACTACTCCATAGATATGGTACGAGACCCGTTCTTCCGGGACCGGACCTTCGAGCAGGGACTGACGCAAGTGATCAGGGCTTCGATGATCTCCCTCAACATTCCGACACAGGAAGAGGTGTTGGAGAGATCCCTCTTAGTGGATAGTTTCCTTGCCGAGCAGTCTCTAGTAGCAGGACCCACCACTAGCCAGCATGCGGCAGAGTCTTCTACGGTGGGTAGTAGACAGATGACACAGGGGTCCAAGAGGAATAGACCTACCGGTGGTCGACAGCATGACTCTGGATCGTTTGTACGAGGCACTCGGGGTGGACAACGACTTGCCATGAGCGGACAGTGTTACTTCTACGGCGGGGTTGGTCACTTGTCTCGTGACTGTCCGATCCTCTATACGGATGACTAGCTGATGAACGAAGGACCCCCCAGGCAGAGGCAGAGGTTCGATCAGGGCGGGTCGTAAGGAGCATGCGGCCATGGCAGGGGAGATGCCCGTGCAGCTGGAGGTGGACGATGCTTCGGGGTGTTGCCACCACCACCACCTGGAGGTCCACCCCGACCACAGGGAGTTGGTGGACATGCGAGAGCTCAGCTTCAGGTAGCCGAGGCCTTCGATCATGGATCTCTGGGAGCAGATGGACAGGAGCGGGACTAGTGGATACATCTTTTGTACTTCTAGTTCCTTGTTGATATGGTGTAGTGTCTTTGTATTATGAGCTGCAATAATAAAAGACGAATACCCTTGTGATGTTTTTATTCCTGTCCTCTTTTGTGTTGTTACTAAGAGGTTCCGGTTTAGACTGTTGACTTGACCCTCACTTGTGAGACATCTACTGGAGGAGACCTAATTACCACACACTGATGCCGACAGTGTGACTCAACCCTTGGAGGTGAGAGTAACGGTTGGATCTCTTGGTAGTAGCGTTGAGGCCTTACGACGTCATACTTGGTATGGATTAGTAACATCCATGTCGGAATTGACTGTATTAGGCAAAGGAAGTGGTTCAGCCAGGGGATGAGACCAGATTTCTCTTTTCGGCAAAGAAAAAATCTTAGCAGCTCTTGTGGGACCGAAGATGGTCCAGGCCACGACAGAGAAGGTACAGGTCATCCAGGAGTGGATGAGGATAGCTCAGAGCCGGCAGAAGTCTTTTTCTGATAGGAGGCGGAGGCCAGTTGAGTTCGAGGATGGAGATCACGTCTTCTTGCGTGTCTCACCTCAACGTGGATTACGGAAATTTGGCCGAGGCGGCAAGTTGTCTCCACGCTTCATCGGACCCTTCCAGGTCCTCAGCAGGATTGGCGAGGTGGCTTATTGCATGACTCTACCACCTCAGTTGCCCCGGGTGCATGACGTCTTCCACGTATCTCAGCTAAGGAGATACGTGCACGACCCAAAACACACCTTTGACCATGGGGCGACTTTTGCGGAGGTCCCAGTGGAGATCGAGGATCGACAGGATCGGGTCCTACGTGGACGATCAATTCCTCTAGTGCGCATCAGATGGCAGCACGGGAACCTCCAGGAGAGAACTTGGGAGCGGGAGGCTCATATGCGTGCTCAGTACCGCCTTTGTATCCCTATGTTTGTGGTGAATCATTACGGGGACGTAAATCCCTGTGGTGGGAGTAAGGTAAAGACCCGTAAATTTCAAGGAAATTTTTTTCTTAATTTTTTTTGGAATTTTACAAGAGCGCAGTTTCTGACGGCACCTGATTCCGAGGCCCGGTGTGCCCAGAATCATTTTCTGAAGTTTGGCTCGTGTACGTTCAATGAACGGACGAGCGAGTTTTTCTAACTTTTGAACCAGTGCTCGGAATCAAATTCTGAGGGCACCGATGGAATCGCAGCGCCAACACTTGCTTAGAAACGCCTCTTCCAGAGTTGCGTTTTCTCGGGTGTGGTTTTTAATTTTCGGGCTTAAAATTAAGAAATAAAATAATTGTATGACAAACTTTATTTTATTTCACTTAAGCCACTTGGAAGCCACTTGAAGCCACTTAAAGCGGCTTAAGCTGAGTTGATCCGGATAGGGTTCTATCCAAAATATCCTACCCTCTTGGTAGGATATTTGTGGGGTGGGGCCCGCACGAGCCCCGCCGTTTCTTTTCCGCTAAGTAACGCACCCGCGAAAACCCGTAATTATGAAAGTCAACTGACATATTTTCTTAATTTCTTAATGCACCAATTAATTGGGCGGTTTTCTTCGTTGAATTAATTGGGCGGTTTTTTTCGTTGAATTAATTCTACGAATTAATGGGTCGTTACTTATCTCTTTTTCGTTTCTTAACCGGTTTGAAATCCGTTGGCGTAGTAATAAAATAAGACCAATGCCACATCTTGAAGATTACACGTTGGGAGGCTTTTGACAGAATTCTTGTGCCTTCACCCTTCTTCGCGAAGAACGTGAAGAACGCCGGCCTCCGACGAAGAACGCCGAAACTGCGGAAATCAACGACGCAACGCTGCATGTCGTGACGCCGACATTTCCTTTCCTGCAACGTTCTTCTGTGACGTCTCTTCCTCCGCAACGAAATCTTCGATCAGCTGTTTGAGGTAAGAGAATTCGGGTTTCTTTAAAATATCCTTTGTGGTTTTTAACAAAACACAGATTTAATTATTTATAATTAAATCTGTTGTTTCTTGGTCCATTGAGTTTGTCGATGCAACACCGGATTCCGCGACGATGCGACGCTCTTCCACGACAATGCGATGCCTTCCGCAACATGGCGATCGCCTCCTTCCGCAGCGATCAATTTCCGCGAAGAACGTGCGTGCGACGACTTGACGAGGTAGGGATTTGATTTTGGAATTACCTTTTTATTCCCATGATCGTCCCTTTTAAAATAAAGAACCCGTATTCTTATGAAAAAATTTATTTTTATTAAAATTGTTTTCAGATACATTGTTTTATCCTACCGATTGATACCGTCTAACGCGGAGGGTGCATGCCAAACGAACATGGAACAACAACCCTTCGCCATTCTTCGTTGTTGTGAGGATTTGGCGGGCGACGGCAAAACATGACGCATGGGCGTTTTGATGATACTTTAGTGAAGAACGGAACCCAGGAGGAATAGTGGTGCAGACGGGAAGGAAAACCAACCACCAGGGCAACTCTGGTGACCTAGGGAAGCTACGGGCGGCGCGGCGGCGCCGGCTACGGCCAGTGGACCCGCGGCCGCGTGGGTCAGGCTCGCCAGCACGGGACGCGGCAGAAGCCGCGTCCGTTGATCCATCGCAGCCCCGCGTGGGGCCGCGACACCTCCAACCCGCGGGGGCAGCGCCCCGCGGCTTCTGCCGCGCTCGGCCGCTCGGCCGAGCCGAGCCAGCCGGGTCGGACCGGCCGGGCCGCGCCCTGGCCGGACCGGACCGGGTCCAGCCGGGTCGGACCGGTTCAGGGTGACCCGGTTCGGCCGACCCGGGGGGGGGGGGGGGGTCGGGCCGGGTCGCCCCGGGCCCGGACCCCCCATCTTTGGGCCGTTTTCGGTCTTTTGCCAGTAACATCAGCTACGGGACTCCGAACGATGCGCCGTCAGTGGAAACACGATCCTTGGATCGAGACGGTCGTTTCGGTATATCGCACTCAAGGTTTCGAAATACTTTGGGTTTGGCTGGGTTGGTTCGTACACGAAACCAACCGGGCCCTCGGAGCGGAAACGCCCATATCTTGAGCTCCGGACGTCCTATCGACGTGCCGTCGACTTCGTTGAATTCCTCTAAGTGAGACGGATCTTTTGGCTCACTCCGCCTGAGGTTTGGACGCATGTGGAGTATGGTTGGGTTGGTTTTTCCTTAAAAACCAACCGGGCCCTTAGGACGAAAAAGCCAATAACTCTCAGACCGGGTGTCTGATTGACGCGCTGTCTGCGACGTTGAGTTCCTGTTGACGATACGGAACTTTTTAATACATCAAGTTCAGACTTTGTGTCAGTTGATGTATCAGCCTCTCGGCTCGTGGAGCGGATCCTCCCAAACGAGCTTGCTGTGTGTGGGAACCCTAGAGCTGGCTGCAACTGCTGTTGTGACATCGACGACTGTACAGAGATCCTCAGTGGATTCGACTGCGACGATGACGAAAAATGGTATGGGAATCCTCCGTGTTTTCGGCGGTGATCTCTACGGTACATCTTGGGATACGTCAACTCCAGACTACATGTCAGTTGATTCATCGACCTCTTAGCTCATGGAGTAGACCCTCCCGGAACGAGCATGCCATGGGCGGAAACCCTAGAGACGGTTGAGACTTGACGACTGCTGATCGAACGACGGAGGTGCGCTTGGTTGTAGCAGCACAGGGGAGCGCTTGGTTGGAGCGACAGACCCATGACGGAGGTGTGCTTGGTTGTAGCGGCACAGGGGAGCGTTTGGTTGTAGCGGCAGGCCCATGACGGAGGTGCGCTTGGTTGTAGCGGCACAGGGGAGCACTTGGTTGTAGCGGCAGACCCACGACGGAGGTGCACTTGGTTGTAGCGGCACAGGGGAGCGCTTGGTTGTAGAGGCAGACCCACGACAGAGGTGCGCTTGGTTGTAGCAGCACATGGGAGCGCTTGGTTGTAGTGGCAGACCCACGACGGAGGAGCGCTTGGTTGTAGTGGCTCAGGGGAGCGCTTAGTTGTAGCAGCAAGCCCACGGTACCCGATAGGTGGAGAACTACAGCAGTCAAAGGTAAGAGGGAAGCTCTTGGTTGTAGAGGCATAACCAATGTACTTGATGGAGAAGGAGTTTCCCAATAGCTTTGGGTTCAACTTCCCACTACTAGAAATGGGGGCATTGAAGCCCCCCAGAATTGGGCGACCGCCATTGGAGGTCGCTATAGATATCTAATAATGACCGCCAATGGCGGTCGCTGGCCTTGATAAAAAAAATCCGGGCCTTTTTGCGCTCCCCCCCCCCCCCCCGCACCCCCCTCTCGATCAAACCCTGCCCCCCCCCCCCCCGTCGCCCCGACGCCGCCCTCCCCCCCGCCTCCCGGCCTCCCCCACCGCCCAGCCTCCCCCGCTCCCCCACCCCGTCGTCGCCCCCCCGACGCCGCCCTCCCCCCAGCCTCCCCCCCGCCTTCGCCCCCCCCCCCCCCCCGACGCCGCCCCCCCGCCTCCCAGCCTCCCCCGCCGCACGCCCTCCGCCCTCCGGCCTCCGCCATCCGCCATCCGCCCCCTCATCCCTCCCCCCCACCTCGGACGGCTCCGGCACACCAGAGAGCCACCCGACCCCGGACAGCCCCCCCCCCCTCGCTGCCCGTCCCCCGTCCCCTCACCGCCTCCTCTCCTCCAGCTCCCCGCTGCACCCCGGACCGCTCCCCGCACCCTGGACCGCTCCCCGCACCCCGGACACCCCCCGCACCTCAAACATCCCCCCCCCCGACCCCGGACAGCCCCCCCCCCCTCGCTGCCCGTCCCCCGTCCCCTCACAGCCTCCTCTCCTCCAGCACCCCGCCATCGCCGCCGCTCATCCCCTCCCTTTCTGCACCGCCTTTGGCTCCGGCTCCCCTTCGCTACCTCCTCTCTCTCGCTGCACCGCCTTCGGCTCCCCTCCCTTTCAGGTTTGTAGCTCAATCAGGTAACATGGGCTTTTAGTTACATTATTATTTTATCAATGGTTCATAAACAAATGATTAATATTTATTTTAAATATAGTTGATTTGAAAAATGTAAATGAAATAAGTATTGTGTAAATGTTTGTTATACAGATATAATTATGAATAAGAATTGGATTGATCTTCCAAATCGAACATCTAGAGAATATTTCAATGGCATTATGTAGTTTATTGACTTCACGAGAGGATTTGGAAGTGACTATATTAGTTGTCCATGTAGAAAATGTGCTAACAGATATCAATTCACACGAGATACTGTGAGGGAGAACCTTTCCTTTAATGGATTTCTGAAAAATTATAAGAGTTGGAGTCGTCATGGAGAAGAATATGTTCGTTGTCAAAATACAGATGCAGCTCAGATGGATGTTGATGCAAGGATGACTGATCCAATGCATGAAATGCTTACTGAAATGGTACGTGGGTTTGATCCTGAAGGCACTGACATCCAGAATCTTGAGACCGGTGAGATAAATCTTCACTCTGGTGAAGATCATAATTCGAGGAGGTTTTATGAAGCACTTGATGATGCGAAAACAGAATTATATCCTGGATGTACTTCTTACAATAAACTGTCGTTTATTGTGGAGTTGTTGCATTTGAAGACTTTGAATAATTGGTCAGACACATCATTCGACATGCTTTTGGTTTTATTGAAAAAAGTTCTTCCTGTCAATGCTAAGATTCATGAGTCGTATTACTATGCTCGTAAGTTGACAGAGAACTTAGGTTTTACATATGAGACCATAGATGCATGTGCAAACAATTGTATGTTGTTTAGAAAAGAAACTGCCCATTTGGATATTTGTACGGTTTGTGGTGCTTCCAGGTGGAAAGAGAAAAGGGGAAATAGTACTCGTCAAAGTCAGATTGCGATACAGGGGAAACCGATTGCCGTAAAGCAAATGCATTACATTCCCCTTAAACTGAGGTTGAAAAGATTTTTTATGTCATCTAAAGTTTCTAATTTAATGAGATGGCATGCAGAAAGAGTTCATGAAAGTGATATGTTAACCCACCCGACAAACTCTCATGCATGGAAGGATTTTGATAAGAGACATCCCGACTTTGCTAAAGATGTTCGTAATGTCCGATTGGGATTGACAGCAGATGGTTTCAATCCATTCAAGTCTATCGTTGGTGCAACTCATATCACATGGCCCGTGGTGTTGGTTCCATATAATCTTCCTCCGTGGCTTTGTATGAAGCAACAATTTATATTACATTCCACTCTTATTGATGGACCTAAAATTCTGGGGGATAAGATTGATGTTTACCTTCAGCCATTGATTGATGAGTTGAATGAATTTTGGGGCGATGGTGTGATGACTTTTGACTGCGAAACGAATGAAATGTTCAAACTGCATGCTGCTTTATTATGGACAATCAATGACTTCCCAGCTTATGAAAATTTATCAGGCTGGAGTACGAAAGGTGAATTTTCTTTCCCTTGTTGCAATAAAAGTAAAAAATCTGTATGGCTTAAACATTCCAAAAAATGGGCATACATGGGTCACAGGCATTTTATCCCTCCTCAGCACAGATTCAGAAAGGACAGAGTGGCATTTGATGGTTCTAGAGAGTTCAGCCCAGCACCAAAGATCATGAAAGGAGTTGAAATTTTATCACAGATTGAGGAAGAAAACATCTGCACAGTATATTAAATTCAGGATTTGGTGGCTCCTCCAGTACGTAATATTCGTGATATGGGAAGGTAGCACAGTCACAATTGGAAAAATAAAAGTATTTTTTTATAGTCTTCCGTATTGGAAAACTAACATGTTGAGGCATAATTTGGATGTCATGCACATTGAAAAAAAATGTTTGTGATAACATATTGTGGACCATTTTAGGTGTCAGTGGAAACTCAAAGGACAATGTTAGTGCACGCCGTGATTTGGAAGAAATTGGTTTAAGGAAACAGTTGCATTTACAGTTAGCTGAGGGAAACAAGGCATATATGCCTGCTGCACAGTATACGATGACTACAGAGGAGAAAGAAACATTTCTTTCCATTTTGAAGATGGTCAAGGTGCCTGATGGTTATTCTTCTAATATTTCAAAGTGTGTGAATCGGAAGAGCAAGACATTGCAAGGGTTGAAAAGTCATGACAATCACATATTACTTTAGCAGTTGATTCCAATCGCAATTTGTGATTGTTTATCCCCCAATGTTGTTCATCCCTTGATTGAGATGAGTAATTTTTTAGACAGCTTTGTTTAAGAAATCAACGAATGAGTGATTTAAAAAGTTTGCAGGACCGAATTGTACTTACACTTTGTCACTTTGAGAAACTTCCCCCCCCCCTCATGTTTTGATGTTATGGTCCACCTGACAGTGCACCTAACTGATGAAGTAATGGCTGCTGGTCTAGTGCAATTCAGGTGGATGTGTCCTATTGAACGGTATTTGAGTACATTGAAAAGATTTGTACGCAACAGAGCTCGTCCAGAGGCTTCAATAGCCAATGGTTATTTGATAGATGAGTGTACTACCTTTTGTGCAGAATATCTTACGGATGTTGAAACAAAATTAGATAAGCCCTCTCGGATTCATGATGGTCCAGTTGGAGAAGGAACCACATTTGATATGGACAACATCGAGTGGATACAAGCACATCGATATATCTTGTTCAATACTCCATCAGTTTCACCATTAAAGCAGTAAGTATCTTATCAATGTGCTTGTATAACTTTTACATGTTTTGTTTGCATAAGATGATATTTTAAACATCTCGTTATCATTTGCAGGAAATAGATTAATGAGTTAAAAGAAGAGATGCATCGTGCGACTGAGTTGCAAATTCAACAATCTCATTATGCGTCATTTCATGATTGGTTCAAGGATTATGTATGTATAAATTGATTTTCATTATAAGTGAATTATCATACTAATTTTTTCTACATATATCAGTATTGATTTTTATAAATTATGTAGGTTCGTAAGCTGAGGGAGTTAGGGGACCCCATGCTACATGAAGTATTTATCCAACTGTTTGAGGGTCCATCTATAACGGCTCGTCGTTATAAAGCTATTGATGCTAATGGTTTTCAATTTCACATTAAAGATGTTGACGACAAACGAGAAAAACAAAACAGTGGCATCGGTTGTCCCTTTGTCGATTCTAGTTATTACTATGGTCAATTGATAGACATCACTAAAGTTGTATACACAAACGGTTCGAAGTACATATTGTTAAAGTGTAATTGGGTTGATCCAGTGCGTGGATGTAAAGTCGATCAATATCAGTTTTCATTGGTGAATTTTAACTATATGTTATACAAAAATAATGAACGAGTTGAGAATGAACCTTTCATTTTGACATCACAAGCGGAATAAGTATTCTTCATTACATTGCCTTCGGATCCAAGTTGGCAAGTTGTTGTCAAAATGCCTCGGCGAGGAGTGTTTTTATTTTAAGAAGATGAACCCGAGACTGTTCCGTTTGTTTACCAACAACTTGATCAACATACCGTAGTTCAACGTGAAGAAGATATTTATTGGGTCAGAGCGGCTGTTTAAGGAGAAACGGTCGATTTGCATTCTTAATGAAAGGTATAATTGTTTTCCCGCTATTCAGTAGAATGTCCTAGTATATCATAAATTATCTAATCATTTTATAAATCTTTATAAGTTTTAATCCTCACTTTTGTATGTTAATTAAATCATAAATATTTAGGTTGTTTTTACTTTTGATTTTTTGATGTTATGGTTGGTGTATCATCCCTTTGAGGTATTCTTCATCTGATTGATGTGCTGCTTGAATTTTTATTAGTTCTATCTGAAATTTGGCTATGCATTGACTGGTTTTGTACATAATTTGTATATCTATTTTGTTAACTTTCTGATTTTTTAAAATTCATTCACAACTAATTATTCAATCCATTTTTTGTTTGATTAACAGTTGAAAAAGTTTGATTTTTTAAGAACAATCCAATTTATCTTTTAAACACTTTGGACTCATTACTGATGTTTTCTATGACTGCAGACATGTCAGGGGAAGAGGCAGAAGATCCACATCATCCATCTGAGGCATCTACGTCTCAGGGTCGAGGTATGTTTGAATGTCATTGTATATATTTTTTATGTAATTGACATAAATATATATATATATATATAACATTTTTCAATTTATATATAAAATTGTTTTCAGCAGGATCAGACTCGGCTGCTTCTTCCTCTCGCAGGAGAGGCCCTAGTCGTGGCACATTATCATTGAATTCTGACACGATGATAGATATTGCATTTGATGAGGGTTTTCATCCTGTGGGACCGAATGCCTCGGAATTTATTCGTCAACTGGGTCATTTCATACGTGACCCACATCGATTTCCATTGACCACACGTGACTGGGCTTCTATCCCTCAGGACACATTAGATCGTCTATGGAGGGAGGTTCAGGTAAGAAAATAATTTTACTTTATTTTCTATGTATAAAGAATACTAATATGTTTGATTGTTTTCCTTATAGAAAAATTTGAAAGTATGCCCTGAAGAGTTCCGGCCCGTGTGTATGAGAAAATGTCGTAAGATGTGGAAAGATTATAAAGGCAAAGTGAAGAGGGACCACTGGGTACCAAATGTGGGTGCCCTAGACATTTTGGAAAAAGTCCCGAGAGGTGTCCTCCCGGCTCAGTGGCGTGACTTGGTTGCATATTGGTCTACTGAGGGTGTTGCGGTTTGTATATTAATTATTTTGGTGTATATATATTTTCAAGAATATGTGATTTGTTTGAAATTTGAATGAATTGAATGTAGGAGGTGTCAACACGCCATTCTGAGAATCGAGCGTTGCAGGGACCACCTCACAGGCTCGGGACTCGTCACGTGTCTTAGATCCAACATGAGGTATATATTATTCATTTTTTAATTTATTAATTAATATGGTTTTGTGTTTATATTCTTTTAATATACAGTTGCGAGAGCAAGGTGCAACAACTGATAAAATGTCGGTGTGGATGAGACTCATGATCGCAATGATCCAGAGGTTGTAGCATTGATAGTAAGTGTTTGTACTTACCAATAATTACATAAATCTATATATTAACATATATATATTTATATATATTTAAATATTTCATAGGCTCAATTTGAAGTTGAGTTAGAACATCTGCCAGAGGACCAGCGACAGCTTCCCATGCGACGTGATGAGATCTTTCATCGCATTATCGGTCGGGACGGGCATGGCTATAGTTTGACCCATGGAGCAGGGATTCCTCGTTCTGTAGTGTCACGCACTACGGTTGTCGGTCCTACTGTTGCTCATATGACACAGCAGATGTCAGATTTTGAGGCACGGCTGCGCGCTTCCGAGGAGGCAAATGCGCAATTGACAGCTGAGGTTAGAGCACTGCGGGAATATGTGGCTCAAGCTAATGGTGCAGGGGATCATATGACGCAGGTATATACTGTATTTATTTATTTAATTTAAATTATTATTTTTTAAATATTTATAATGTTTATTTGTTGTAGGCCCCTGGCCCACCAGAAGGAGGTAGCATTGATGACAACGTGTGACGCATCATATATTCACGAGATATGTTTTTTGTTTTTACTGGTGGGGTTGACATTGATGTACTGTATGCATTCATTTAATTTAAATTAGAAGGTTGTGTACTTATAATTTCTTTCTTTTCATGTTTATTATATGATGCCTAATATTATCTAAGGTGTGCATTTAAAAACTCTAACCCCGCACCCCCGAACATCCCTCCGCACAACCGTACAACCCCCCGTCCCCCCCCCGTACAACCCCCCCCCCCCCCCACCGCACCCCCGTATAGCCCCCCGCACCCCCGTACAGCCCCACGCACCCCCGTACATCCCCCCCGCACACCCCCCCCCCTGGCACCCCCGTACAGCCCCCCGCACCCCCGGACAGCCCCCCCGCACCCCCGGACACCCCCCCCCCTCGGCACCCCCGTACAGCCCCCCGCACCCCCGGAAACCCCCCCTGCACCCCCGTACAGCCCCCGGCACCCCCGGAGAGCCCCCTGCACCCCCGTACAACCCCCCACACCCTCGGCAGCCCCCCCCCCCCCCCCCCCCGCACGCCCGTACAGCCCCCCTCACCCCCGTACAGCCCCCCGCACCCCCGGACAGCCCCCCGCACACCCGTACAGCCCCCCCCCCCCCCCCGCACCCCCGTACAGCCCCCCCCCCCCCCACAGCCCCGTACAGCCCCCGCACCCCCGTACAGCCCCCCGCACCCCCGTACACCCTCCCCCCCCCCCGCACCCCCGTACATCCCCCCGCACCCCCGAACAGCCCCCCCCCCCCACCCCCGTACAACCCCCCGCACCCCCGTACAGCCCCCCGCACCCCCGGACAGCCCCCCCCCCCCCCCCCCGCACCCCCGTACAGCCCCCCGCACCCCCTTACAGCCCCCGCACCCCCGTACAACCCCCCCCCCCCCCCCCCCGACACCCCCGTACAGCCCCCCGCACCCCCCGGACAGCCCCCCCGCACCCCCGTACAGCCCCCCCCCCCCCCCCCCCCCCCGCACCCCCGTACAGCCCCGCCGGCACCCCCGTACATCCCCCCGCACCCACGTACAGCCCCCGCACCCCCGGACAGCCCCCCTGCTCCCCCGTACAGCCCCCCGCACCCCCGTACATCCCCCCGCACCCCCGTACAGCCCTCCGCACCCCCGGACAGCCCCCCCCCCCCCCCGCACCCCCGTACACCCCCCCACCCCGCCCCCCCCGTACAGCCCCCACCCCCCCTGCCTGCACCCCCGAACAGCTCCCTGCACCCCCGCACCACACGAACGACCTTCGAATGCCACGAAACCGTACGACAACAGCCGGTGCGTGAATTGTGAAGTGGTAGGCCAGACGACACATCATTCGGAGGTGCCGTTTGACCGCGGCGGCCAGAAACGCGTTTCCAGTGCCATAAAACACCAAAACGGCGTGCGGCGGTCCAATTCAGAGAAAACGTGCTCCGAAAAACCTGAAACCGCACGAGAAAAATAGGAATATTATTCCTGAGATGCAGGAGGAGGCGGCACGTCCATCGGACGTGCGGTGCGCGCGGCACGACCGAATGTGTCGTTTTCAGCAGCGCCGCGCGCGCTGAAATTGCGCGTCGGGGGGTCAAAACCACCCGAATGACCTCCGAATGCCACGAAACCGTACGACAACCGCCGGTGCGTGAATTGTGAAATCGTATGCAAGACGGCACATCATTCGGAGGTGCCGTTTGACCGCGGCGGCCAGAAACGCGTTTCCGGCGCAATAAAACACCAAAACGGCGTGTGGCGGTCCAATTCGGAGAAAACGTGCTCCGAACGACCTGAAACCGCACGAGAACGATATAAATATTATTCTTGAGATGCAGGAGGAGGCGGCACACCCATCGGACGTGCGGTGCGCGCGGCACGACCGAATGCGTCGTTTTCAGCAGCGCGGCGCGCGCTGAAATGGCGCGTCGGGGGGTCAAAACCACCCGAACGACCTCCGAATGCCACGAAACCGCACGACAACATCCGTTGCATGAATTGTGAAATGGTCGGCCATACGACACGTCATTCGGAGGTGCATTTTGACCGTAGCGGCCAGAAACGCATTTCCGACGCCCTAAAACACCAAAATGGCGTGCGGTGGTCCAATTCGGAGAAAACGTGCTCTGAACAACCTGAAACCGCACGAGAACGATAGAAATATTATTCCTGAGATGCAGGGGGAGGAAGAACGTCCATCGAACGTGCGGTGCGCGCCGCACGATTGAATGCGTCTTTTTCAGCAGCTCGGCGCGCGCTGAAATAGCGCGTCGGGGGGTCAAAACCACCCGAACGACCTCCGAATGGCACGAAACCGCACGACAACATCCGTTGCGTGAATTGTGAAATGGTCAGATGGATGACACGTCAATCGGAGGTGACGTTTGACCGCGGCGTCCGGATACGCGTTTCTGGCGCCATAAAACACCAAAACGGCGTGCGGCGGTCCAATTCAGAGAAAACGTGCTCCGAACGACCTGAAACCGCATTAGAACGATAGAAATATTATTACTGAGATGTAGGAGGTGGAGGCACATCCATCGGACATGCGGTGCACACGACACGACCGAATGCGTCGTTTTCAGCAGCTCGGCGCGCGCTGAAATGGCGCGTTGGGGGGTCAAAACCACCCGATCGACCTCCGAATGCCACGAAACCGTACGACAACAGCAGGTGCGTGAATTGTGAAATGGTCGGCTAGACAACACGTCATTTGGAGGCGACGTTTGACCGCGGCGGCCAGAAACGCGTTTCCGGCGCCATAAAACACCAAAACGGCGTGCGGCGGTCCAATTCGGAGCAAATGTGCTCCGAACGACCTGAAACCGCACGAGAAAGATTGGAATATTATTCCTGAGATGCAGGAAGAGGCGGTACGTCCATAAGACGTGCGGTGCGCGCGGAACGACCGAATGCGTCGTTTTCAAAACCTCAGCGCGCGCTGAAATCGCGCGTTGGTGGGTCAAAAACACCCGAATGACCTCCGAATGCCACGAAACCGTACGACAATAGCCGGTGCGTGAATTGTGAAATGGTCGGCTAGACGACACGTCATTCGGAGGTGTCTCTTGACCGCGGCGGCCGGAAACGCGTTTCCGACGCCATAAAACACCAGAACGGCGTGCGGCGGTCCAATTCGGAGCAAACGTGCTCCGAACAACCTGAAACCACACGATAATGATAGGAATATTATTCCTGAGATGTAGGAGAAGGCGACACGTCCAACGGACGTGCGGTGCGCGCGGAACGACCGAATGCATCGTTTTCAGCAGCTCGGCGCGCACTGAAATGGCGCATTGGGGGGTCAAAACCACCCGAACGACCTCTGAATGCCACAAAACCGCACGACAACATCCGTTGCGTTAATTGTAAAATGTTCGGACAGATGGAACGTCAATCAGAGGTGTCGTTTGATCGCGGAGACCGGAAACGCGTTTCCGGCGCCATAAAACACCAAAACGGCGTGCGACGGTCAAATTCGGAGCAAACGTGCTTCGAACGACCTGAAACCGCACGAGAACGATAGGAATATTATTCCTGAGATGCAGGAGGAGGCGGCACGTCCATCGGACATGCGGTGCGCGCGTCACGACCGAATGCGTATTTTTCAGCAGCTCGGCGCGCGCTGAAATTGCGCGTCGGGGGGTCAAAACCACCCGAACGACATCTGAATGCCACGAAACCGCACGACAATAGCCAATGCGTGAATTGTGAAATGGTCGGACAGACGACACATCATTCGGAGGTTCCGTTTGACCGCGACAGCCGGAAACGCGTTTCCAGCGCCACAAAACACCAAAACGGCGTGCGGTGGTCCAATTCGGAGCAAACGTGCTCCGAACAACCTGAAACCGCACGAGAACGATAGGAATATTATTCCTGAGATGCAGGAGGAGGCGTCACGTCTTTCAGACGTGCGGTGCGCGCGACACAACCGAATGCGTCGTTTTCAGCAGCGCGGCGCGCGCTGAAATGGCGCGTTGGGGGGTCAAAACTAACCGAACGACCTACGAATGCCACGAAACCGTACGACAACATCCGTTGCGTGAATTGTGAAATTTTCGGAGAGACGGCACGTCAATCGAAGGTTCCGTTTGACCGCGGCGGCCGGAAACGCGTTTCCGGAGTCATAAAACACCAAAACGGCGTGCAGCAGTTGAATTCGGAGCAAACGTGCTCCGAACGACCTGAACCCGCACGAGAATGATAGGAATATTATTCTTGAGATGCAGGAGGAGGTGTCACATCCATCGGACGTGCGGTGCGCACGACACGACCGAATGTGTCGTTTTCAGCAGCTCGGTGCGCGCTGAAATTGCGCTTCAGGGGGTCAAAACCACCCGAACGACCTCCGAATGCCACAAAACCGCACGACAACATCCGTTGCGTGAATTGTGAAATGTTCAGGCAGACGATACGTCAATCAGAGGTGCCGTTTGACCGCGGCGTCCAGAAAAGCGTTTCCGGAGCCATAAAACACCAAAACGGCGTGCGGCTGTCGAATTTGGAGCAAACGTGCTCCGAACGACCTGAAACCGCACGAGAATAATAGGAATATTATTCCTGAGATGCAGGAGGAGGCGGCACGTCCATCGGACGTGCGGTGCATGCGTCACGGCCGAATGCATCGTTTTTAGCAGCTCGACGCGCGCTGAAATGGCGCGTAGGGGGGTCAAAACCACCCGAACAACTTCTGAATGCCACGAAACCGCACGACAACATCCGTTGCGTGAATTGTGAAATGGTCGGGTAGACGGAACGTCAATCGGAGGTGTCGTTTGACCGCGGCGGCCGGAAACGCGTTTCCGGAGTTATAAAACACCAAAACGGCGTGCAACGGTCGAATTCGGAGCAAACGTGCTCCGAACGAGCTTGCTGTGTGCTAGAACGCTAGATCTGGATGCAACTGCTGCTGTGACATCGACGACTGTACAGAGATCCTCAGTGGATTTGAGTATGACGATGATAAAAAACGGTATGGGAATCCTCCATGTTTTCGGTGGTGATCTCTACAGTACATCTTGGGATACGTCAACTCCGGACTACATGTCAGTTGAGGCATCGACCTCTTAGCTCATGGAGTGGACCCTCCCGGAATGAGCATGCCATGGGCGGAAACCCTAGAGATGATTGAGACATGACGACTGCTGATCGAACGATGGAGGTGCACTTGGTTGTAGCGGCACAGGGGAGCGCTTGGATGTAGCGGCAAAACCACGACGGAGGTGCGCTTGGTTGTAGTGGCACAAGGGAGCGCTTGGTTGCAGCGGCAGACCCACGACGGAGGTGCGCTTGGTTGTAGCGGCACATGGAAGCACTTGGTTATAGCGGCAGACCCACGACGGAGGTGCGCTTGGTTGTAGCGGCACAGGGGAGCGCTTGGTTGTAGCGGTAGACCCACGACAGAGGTGCGCTTGGTTGTAGCGGCATAGGGGAGCGCTTGGTTGTAGCGGAAGACCCACGAAGGAGGAGCGCTTGGTTGTAGTGGCTCAGGGGAGCGCTTGTTTGTAGCAGCAGGCCCACGGTGCCCGATAGGTGGAGAACTACAGTAGTCCAAGGTAAGAGGGAAGCGCTTGGTTGTAGCGACATAATCACTGTACTTGATGGAGAAAGAATTTCCCAATAGCTTTGGGTTCAACTTCCTGATCGGTCCTGTGTAGGTCATTGCAGGGGTTAGTACCTACCGATCCTTTGTTGGTCTGACGGCTTAGATGAATCAGTGGCTACATCTAATCATCCCTATCATCATTTGAAGAGGTATACCTGTGTGATCTGAATCTTGTGTTACTCTCCTTTGTGGATTGTGTTGAGCTATCCTGTGTGGATTTACTGTTTAATCTCATTTGTGGATTGTGTTGAGCTATCCTGTGTCGATTTACTGTTTACTCTCCTTTGTGGATTGTGTTGATCTATCCTATGTGGATTAACTGTTTACTCTCCTTTGTGGATTGTGTTGAGCTATCCTGTGTGGATTTACTATTTACTCTCTTTGTGGATCGTGTTGAGCTATCCTGTGAGGGTATACGTTTGATTTCTTGTGTGGACTGGTTTATGCTTGGGCTCGGATGTTGGAGCCGAACGGGGATTGATGACTTAGGTATATGTATGGGCATATACCTAAGCCGTGTCAGATGTTACTTCATGATTGTATCTTTCCTTTGTGGATTATCCTTGTGGATTCTGGGAGACCTTTAGGGGTCTCGAGATCCCTACTGAGTAGCTTATACTCACCCATGCACGGGTTGTGCCCGCACTACATTGTGTTGGTTGCAGACGACGGACAGTGCGGATCGTGGTGGAGGCTTGCGGAGTAGGACAGTACCTGGAGGTGGACCACTGGGCAGGACGTGCTTGGAGCGGACGGCGGGACTCGAGGAGCAGTGGAGCTATCTGTACCCACCCTTCAGGTGGGATTTCCAGTGGACAGCTCGGTGTAGCGGCTTTTACTTTTCAGTTGATGTTTTTCCCTTTCAGTTGTACTTTACAGTTGGGATTGTATTTCTAGCCCCTTTTACTTTCAGCATAGCTTGTTACAGTTTTTACTTAGTGTTTACTTTTCTGCTTGCTTACTCTGTGGTGCTTGTTTACTTTTCAAAGGCAATGCCTTCCCTTTTGTTGGGATTTACTCCTTGGTGCTAGTCGCCAGCCGCTGGCCTATGGAAGGCGGGCTTGGGGTAGTCACAGCACGGGCCCCGAGGACGGGTCGTGACTTGATCCTCCCAGATATGGATAAAATCTAACATTAATTCTCTTTAAATGTCCTCTTGAACATGAATAATATACTCTATTCTGACATCATTCTATAGCTGAAATTTTTTAATCAAGCATAAATGGGCCCCAAATGCCTCCTTCAATCCCTTCCACGACCAACATGTATAGCGAGCATCATGATTATAAATAATCATCAATGGAACTACAATGAGTCAAAAAATCTCTTGAATGTATAGGTGTCCCAATCCCCCTACTGAACACTATTCTTGGATATCTAGGATGTGGAAATAATTGGTGAGCTAATCTATAACCATCCATGTGGAATTGTGTCCCCTATAGATAAGTTTTAATCCCGCCACAAAGTCAATAGATATTCCATCCCACTTTTATTATGACACCACAAGGGGTTGAGATAAACCCATTGGTACTTTGTTCTCGACCTTCACTTGATAACAAGTTAGGCATTAAGATATGAACTCCACAACTCATTTATTCATCCCTAGACACCTAAACTAATATCGGGGGTCCTAGTATATCTTTTCATCAACTAGATATACCGCCAACAAGAGACATATGAAACTCCAACCAAACCTCTTCCTGCATTGTCACTAGTACCATCATGTCTCCTCTAAAATGAATGACATGCTCCCCCCCCCCATTGAAAAACCATCAAGAGATTTTCCTATGGATATTTGAGCATGTAGGGTCTCATAGTTGGCATCCATAATCTATGCCTCCCTTTCTTATTGTAAGAGTGGATGGGTGAAAAACATCAACTGGAGGTAAGCTTCTCCATCTCTATCCACAAAGGATGAGTTCAACAAGGCCAACTAATTCCTCATCTAACAACTACGAACTAGATCTTCTACTAAGTGTAAATTCTACCATGTTCCCTATCCCAATAGTATATAAAATTTTGAATTCATAGTCCTGGAGGAAATAAAGTCATAACCTCTATATGAAGTTTAAATTCTTATGAGAGATGATATAATTGAGACTCTTGTGATCAGATTAGATGATAAACCACTCACCCATCAGGTAGTGTCATCACATCTTCAAAGAGAAGGCTAATGTGCTAACTCAAGATCATGTGTCGCACAGTTCTACTCATATGGTCTCAACTAGAGTGAACCAAAGGAAATAACTGCTTGCCTCTGCATCGGAACACAACCAATTCCGGTTGTTTATGCCTCATAGATCACTATTTACTTGACACCTTCCACTATAAATATCATGATTTGATCACATTTCAGACTCAAAGGTATCTCCTAAAATCACTAAACTAAGGTCAAACATTGAGAACCATTGTTCTCCTATCCCCGATCAAAGGGTGTTCATCAATCTTCGATAGTGGATACTTGTTCTTCACGGTCACCTGGATAAAGCACCAGTTGTCCATAAACAATGTCAAACTCCATCCTACCTTATTAGAAAACAAAAATGGGTCTTCCAAAGATAAGACCATGGTTCTCATGAATCCCTTCATTTGAAAGTCTTATAACTACACCCTTAGCTTGTCAATCTCTTCAAGATCCATCTGATAGGATGGAATTGATATCAATGTCATCTTGGGTGTAAGTAAATGAAAACATTTACTCATTATGGGGAGTTAAACCCAGTTAATCTTCAAAAATGACTTCCTCATATTTCACTACTACAATAGGAAATTGGAAACTCATAACATCCACTATAATAAGGGTTATGGTAGACAACTGATGAGTAATCTTCTGCACCCTCCTATGCATGAGTCCATCCTACATTGGATGGTTTCCTTTTCACTGAAAAAGGAGAACCTAATTGCATTATTGAAGACACACAACACGCTTCTCAAAAAATAGTTAATCTAGGCATGGACTATAGAACCAATACAAACAAAGAATGGCATCTTAAGGACTCAACACCACTACCAAGAAGTTACAACCAAAAATATCGCATCAAAGGGTAAGGGTACACTATCAGAATTCGTGTGTGATCACTAAGTCCTCTTTATTAGGTGTCTCCAAGCATAATGGTGGATTCAATGGTTCAACCAGGATCTCTAGGTCTCTTTCATGGTATGTGGAATGAAAGGAAAACTATAACTGATGTCTATTAGTATTGTATCTAGAGTATAAAAGCATATATTTTACCTTGAATCAATCATGGTGCACATAGGTTGTATGACTTCACCACCTACAACTATCTCCAAACCTATTCTCTAGCTCCCTGAGCTAGGTGTAGAGTACCTGGGGTGGTGTGGTGACATGTTAAAAGGTCATCCACCTCCTTCGTATCTCTTATCTCCTCTTCCATATCCACCGCCCTATAGATCATCCTTCTCATGTCTTTGTCTATTCCTTGGTGGCCCATTTATGGTCTCCTAGTAAGTTATGCGATGGGTCAGAAAATCATGGGTGAGATATCATCATTCATAACATGAGTATAACCACCTCACTGTACGATGACTAGACCCAATCTATGAGCCGTAAACTAAGGATCTTCATTTCAATGACCTCCTCCTAAAACCTATCGCATTCCCAAGTACTTGATACAGATTTTGGCTCCCTACTATTGAGGTTTCTGATCTTTCTTTACCTCTATGGATAGTCATAGACTATAACTACTTATCTAAGGAACTCTAAACTACCAAGGCCCACTCTATCAGCCTAGAATATGTATAAATTCAAAATTTGATAAAATTGGATTGAATGTCTCTATGAAGACCCCCCTTGGTGGTCTGAGACATAAATTACAAATATCAAACCATATCCATAGAGTACCTTGACAGTTTGGTATGCCTCAATGAATAATTAGACACCAACATGTTGTCCTGAAAGAGCATAGAAGTTCCTAGATATACATATCTATCCCTTTATAAGGTGATAAGTCCTCTAAATTTTTTAAAAAATATTCCCATGAAAGATTAGCCTCATCGTAAGAAAGGTTAACTAATCCCCAACATCATGATATTGATCCAAAAAGAAGGATCACCACCAGGACCACCATTTAATCTACTATTATCCTAATTAGAAAGAAATATTAGTTCACTAACACAATCTAGTCCTCAGATACCTATGCGTTGGACTCACATCAGAACCCGAGGGGTTACTACCACTGAAACATGTGAAATGTGATGGCCTGTGTACCTCATCCACTGGTACTACGGGTACCACGTGCATCTCTGAGTGTGGTGGTATGGTTGGTGTACCACCTAGATGTAACATTTCCAGAACTGGTCCCTAGGTTGAAGCCTCTTAACTAAGGGTTTCATCTTCATGATCACACGGTGGAATCCTGATAGGATGTCTCTGTGGAAACATCCTGTAATAAAACAAGATGTACCACAATTAATGAGTATATCTGGAGTGTTAACTCAAGAAGGGAATGGAACCAAAACCCATTTATATTTCATGTTTGTACCATTGTTTTTTACCTCCATCTAGCGTTATCCTGTACAGAATCGAAAAGATGCTGATTGGATTCCTGGTTTATGGATATGTGTGACACTGTACCAACACTGGAATCATTTCCCTAAAAGTTGAACTTGAAACACATAACACTATTTTCCCAAAACCAACCTCACAGAATCCTAGTACAAATGTATAACCAAATGATCTGATACCACTCTATCATGACCCATCTCATAGGGGATGTGTCGAGACTCCCCAACCCCCCAGTAATAGTCCATCGTCTAATGACTATCACTGAGTAGGCATATCAGTAACATGGGAGGATTTCCCATGTACCTACACACACACACAAACACATCTCCAAGCCCAAAAAATGATAAAATGTAAGAAACACTAACTGAACAAGGCATGAATAAATCTATATCCAACAACTAGAGTATGATAGGATGTACAGTAATGTAAAATAGGCCCAAATAAAATCCCACAAGAAAGAGTCTTTAAGACACGTCCAACCTAAAATTAATGGTATTGGGAATACTATTTGGAAGCTATAGGACCACATCATAGACTGTCCATTCTCACTAAGAATCATTTGGTTTTGGTTCCCCTATAACTCCATCAAAAGGTTGATTGTCTTCATAAGACATAAAATGTGTAGGCAAAGCCCGTACATGAGTGAGTATAACAATACTCATTAAGAAACCTCGAAACCAAAAAGTAATACAACAAAGGAAAAACAATGAGCTCTACACAAGTATGTGTCTATAGAACATATAAAAAAATATCTATATTTACTCAATCCAAGATACATAGTCTAGAGGTAAGACACAACCATGTTCTACTAGCCCTAGAATTTCAGTTTGAATATTCCATAATGTGCTCATCTAGGAGAAGACACTCCTGATTTTCATAGCACTAATGACATCTATCCGAGAGGTGCTACTCATCAGGTAATATCATTATAGAAATACACTGATATATATGAATAGAATATGATACAATAGATGAGGATCACCTCCAGGGCCATGGGGTGTTACCAAGAACTCCATCTGGATTAAACAGATATGTAGAAGATCGATGCGTGGTAGGATTAGTCATGATGATGCCAGGAACTCCACCTAGGGAATGAATATGAATAAACGATCTCACTCCAGGACTCTCTAGGGGAATAAAAACTCTATATAATATTTTCTACAAAGGGTAACATGGTCTTAGGAGTATGAAAATATTTTCACCTACCTTTATGGAATAGACCTGGGGAATGAAACCTAATGAAACATGTCCATGATACAGAGGACAAGAGATCTAAGTCATGTAGAAATAGGTACACATCGTGAAGTAAGGGTGAAATTAAATTACATTGAATCCATGTAATTTTATTGTAATTGGATCATGTCGAGTTAGATGAGTACACAGAGTGTGGAATGGTTTCACACCATGTACATGTATCTGGGGTTCGCCCGTGTACTCTAGTCGTGTGCCAGTCCACAGCTTCAGCCCATGTATGTGTGCCTGTGTATATGTTCCAGGCCATGACATGTGTGGGAGTACATGTCATGTAGGAAACCCCTTTACTCCACCCCATGTCTATGTACTTTTTTAGGTACATGCCCAGATTATCCAAGGGGACTACACATTGTGTAGTCATGGATTAAATGTCGTTTGTATCAGGTTTTCCTAGAACCCATCTTCTTCCTCCTACTCGTGTCAGTTCATCTTTTGGATTCCATACTGATGATTGGTTCAACTCAAAACTCAAGATCCAAACTCTTTAAGTCATTCCATTTCCAAATAGACGATTTTTATCTTCTAATCTGGTTGCAAAATGGATTAAATCATTGTTATTCATTTTTTGTTGAGGAACAACGAAGAAAGCGAATTTGGGGATCCCCCATAATTTGAATCACTCTGTCTTTGTTGTCGCACCTCCATCCTATAATGGTGATCCAAAATCTGTGATGTCGTATTGTTGCACCAAGATTCAGGTGTGAAGCAATTGATTGATCAGGATGTGTCAAGTCACGGACCTAACAAAAAATGTCTGTGATGAATAATGAATGTGTGAAAATGAAAAGAACCAAAGAGTGGAAGGAACCTCAATTTATGTTAATGAAAATATAGATCTTTCACCATTAGAACAAATATCAAATAATAAAATAAAATCACAATAATTAATCTCATTTCTAAACAACACTTTAAAAACCCAGGCCATAAATACAATCAAACAATGGATCAATCAGTTCATTGATTTGTCTGTGTTAATCGCAGGATTCAACAACATAGAAAATTAAAATCTGAATAAATTTTTTTTAACTCTATTTGTATTTTTCACTGATGAGTAAAGATCATTGTCACGTCATCATTAGAAGAATCTGTTCAATTGGTTGCGCGTTGATCATCGATCCATGATCTCATCGTCATTCATCTGAGATAATTCTCCAGAGGGTCTAGGGATATGAGGAGAACCCAATAATTTTGAATTAATGATGTACTTAAAGAAATTTAAATCACGGCGTCCACACGATGGATTAAATTAATTTTATGAAATAATTTTATTTATTTTATGCCCACAATAACTTTTTTAAAAAAGACCCACACCGACCAATTTTAGGTTGATGCTAGTGTAAAAACACCATTCAAAACTCAACAACACCTTAATATTTCTATTCCAAGAACCTATTTATGAGTTATTCTACTTTTTTTGGAATCCATGAGAACTCTCTTTAATTAACATATCTATTATATTTGAAACATTATTTTTGGGAACAACAAGCCTCAGAATAGCACGACTTCTTATCACATTGTATTGAAATTAATCCATATAATAATTAAAAATAATACAAGGAAAATTAAAAAAATTGAAAATACCATTGAATATAAATAGTTTTGTTCTTTCATGGTTTGAAATATATATAATGAAATATCAAGGAATAAATTGAATAGTGTGATGGGTTTTCAAATGGGATTACGGAATAGTTGAACTGACAGATAAAGGTATAAAATCATTAAAAATGGATCATATAGATAATATTGGTGTGTTTATAAACACAAGTCAACATAATACATTGAAAATAAAATGGCTTATTACAAGGGAAATGATTGAATGTAAAATAAGGGAAGAGAACCCTTACATTGTGTGCAAGATTGTAAATGCTTCAGGGTGACCTTGGAAGCCTATGAACAACTTGGAGAGACTCTTTATAAGGAAATTGATTTGGATTTTAGGAAATATTACTTTATTATGTATAGTGAGGTGATACTTGGTGGGTATTTATATATGAGTAAGGGTGGTTTTAAGGAATAAAATGTTATATTTTTTTATATTTAATCCTACCACCTGTTGGTGGAGGCAATTAAAATAATTTTTTTATAACAAAGGATAAAAGAGGTTGGGATGATGATTAAAAAAATACAAAACAATAGGGAAGATACTAATAAGAAAATTTAATTCATTGAATCCAAACCATTTTTTATAGATGAAAAATCTAATTAAGATTCCAATATTTTAAATGGAATGTATAAATAAAAATTAAAACATTTAAATTAATAATAAAATTCCATAAAATAAGTTTTTATTTTAAAATAATAATAAATTATAAGTTTATTCTCACATTATAATGATATCTTAAAAATCACAGCACTCATTAAATAGTAAGTATCTCTTTTCAATAAAAATTAAAATTGTCATAAAATTACCAAATATTCTCCTTAATCTAATTTTTATCTACAAACGCGCTGTTATATTTATTTTATCCAAATAATTCTCTATATATTATATTGTTATGTTTTTAATATCTATCATTATATAAATGACGTTAATTGTTTTTTATGGAATAATGAACTTTTTAAACCATATAAAAATTACTTGGGACATTATTAGATTATATTTTTATTTTCATATAAAATATTTATCATATGATTAATTAACGAAAAATATTTAAAATGTAAAAAGTTATAATTAAATATATTTTAATTAAACATATACATGTTTATAATTTACAAAAATAAAAATGTAGTTACCTCCTTCTACCTCATGAACTGATACAAACAGTCACTTTATTTTTGCGAGATAACCAACATTCATAATTCCAAATGGCCATATTGACCAGTATTCATAACGACAAAATAATATATTTACCATCAATCTTAATGCAAAATAACCATATTGACCAGTGGTCATAATGTTGAATGACCATATCACCTTATAGATACACCATAATTCTCCTACTTCATCATTCCCTACTCCACTTACTATGTTTCTCCCACACCCCTTAAAAATGTCGATCACATTCTTAATGTAGCTCTTTCATTTTATAACCATAATTTCTATAATGATATCCCTGTAAGAATTTAGGCCTTTGGAGTTTCTCTTAATCACCAAACTAGTCTTTAGTGTTTATATCCCTTTACTATTCCTAGTTATAGTTAATATTATTATTCATTGATGTTTAAGGAAATATAATAGAATATATGTTTTCTCTATTGTATAATATAATAATATGGATATTGAGAAATAAAAGTAATTATATTAGTAGAAATTTTTTTTGGCTGTTACAAAATAGGGTAGTGGTTTAAGAGATATTGGATATGAACCACTAATAATAGCATGTGAGGCTAAGGAAAATTTGGACCTCAACAATATTCTTGGTGTCTTTCCCAGTGGAAAATAATTATATATTTAAATGATTGAGGACATCTTGCTATTAATTCACCTCATGATCAAGGAAATATTTCTCATGCATCTTAATCAAGCTCATGGAAAACATATAATAGAGTTGATGGATTCAAATAACTTGAAAATTATCCTTAATATGCATAATTTAATCCCCATTATAATTCAAGTATTTTATAATGTCTTAACAGAGCATGACCAAGATCAGTTATAATAACTAATTAAATATGGTTTTCATTAGTTTTGATAAAATATTTTTGGATTTTATGACATTTAATAACATTAATAAAAACTAAATGTTAACACATTGGTACTGAAATAATGTTTGTTGTAAATACTCCTCTTTCACCCCATTGACTTATCCCGAGACTCGAAATCAATCCTCATAAACTGGTGGGCTCCCATTGATTGATCAAATTAATCGTCTATACTTATATAGGGAAAATGGTTCTTGAACATAACATGAGTTAGTGATTGATAAGCTACACACAACCTCATACCAAGACTCACCTTCATTTATAATAACACCAAATCACCCAACGGAGACACACTATACTGTGTTAAACCATTCTACAAAAAATCATTAATTGGAATTAGTAAATCTTGACATTCAAAAGGTTCCATCTGATGGGGATCCATCAAAATCCGAGAGGGAGCAGTATTTAACTCTTTTCTAAAAGTCGATATTTCATTAAAAGGGTAGGGTTACATCCTCATTGGATAAAAATAAGGAAACTCATCGATAATGATACGGAACCCAATCACTAACAAGTCCACTAGTCCAAATGAAAACTCTTACATCTAATGAAAGAAAAGTTTCTGAATTATTATAACTCATTCGATGATATTTCTAACCAAAGAACACATCAAACTATCCCATAAAATTATATAATGTAACCTTATCTTAGAAAAAAAATCATTGGATATATATATATATATAATGTACCAAACCTATGATAAGGATGACATCATGTGGCTATATCTGTCATAGGAATAAATCTTCGAATTACTGATTATTGTCTTACATCAGCTAACATCCCCAAAAAACCTCATGAAATATCATTTGACCTACTATTCATAATGTAAATAATAAGGGAATCAGATGCAGATTCATCTAAAGTACCAAGGCATGATGAAGGGTGGGATAAATAAAGGAATTTGATGCTCCAAAATCAAATACATCAATGATCAGGTAGACGGTAATAATATGGAAAATCAAGAAATACATCTTCAATATATAATTGATATATTCATAGAAAGGAAAACATAATTCCATTCAACTATGCCTCACTGACCATGTTGAAAAAAAACCTTCTTGGAAATGCATATCCCATGTCCCCAACATATGGATAAATCACGGGATTATCCTATTATTAATCACTCACTCTTCAACTAAACAAATTATTACCATACCTATTATTGATAAGGCCTTTGAGCCTACTACAAAAATTAATGAAATAAAAATTTATCATCCCCACCATATTGGCCTCCAAGAATATTTGGGTACTATAAATCTTGGTGAACCAATTCTCTCTATGTGAATCAAATAAAAATAATGATCCTAGTGGATGTAAATGATATTCTAGGACCAGATTGTCATATAGAAGTTGGTTGAGTCTATATCATTGTATTTCTAATAATTGAATATCCTAAGATCATAGATCCTCTATTGAAATCCATAATCCTTGAGAAGCCATAATGGAACCCATCTTGAGATGATATTTACTGAAAAATAATCCTTTTAATCACCCATGCCTTCTTATTCACCTCCATATATATAGGAAAAGCAAATGGGATAACTATATAATGGATAGTTAGTCGTAGTACCCCAAAAATTTATTTTTCACAAGCCTTATCATTTGGGAAAGAATAATATGATGATAAATAAAATCCTTAAATTTATCCCAAGCTCCCCCACAATTAGGATATACTACTAGATTGACATACATGCCTTAGTCTTCTAACCCTTCATCATTGATGATATGAATTATGCTTAAGAACTATCTTTAAAACATCATATTATAGTTATACCTTTTTTATCTCCGTTGATGGTGATCCACTATAGGTTCCAAACCCATAAAATATAACTAGTATATAATAAATATAAATAATATTTTCTAGAACATATCAAACTAAAATAAATAAAAATATCTTCCAACTATTTCCCCCAAAAAAATATGAATGGATTCCCTCCAACATTGACAATTAATGATAATAGAACTCAATCAACACCCCCACCAAGACTAAAAATCCACAGTTGGGTCAAGCCTCCTAAAGTTATCAAAATAGCTCATTAAAACCTCACAAACTTAGTGACATATATAAAATTATTAGGTGTTATATCTATATGAAATAATGGAAACTCATAATCCTGACAACATGAAATTCATGATGTTTGATTTAATTAAAATAATTTTAAATTCCCATAGTTACCTTCTTTCAGTCACAAGAAAAAAAATTCATGATTCATGTACCTATCATAAGATTCCTCGCTAAATTTACATTATCCCACCTAGATAGTATAATAAGCTTAAATTCCTTACATTAAACCATAGGTGACCCTAAACTCTTGTGTCTTTAACTTTCTTCCCTTAGTTATACTATACACTAGATATGAGTTACATTATTTACAAACCAAATACATGAAATATTTAACAGTTACAAACATTAATATAAATCCAATATCATATCTATAACAATGATAACACAATTTCACAACCAATTCAAACTGGGAATCTCTCCTGAGCCTACAGTGAAGATGCGAGTGGCCCCTGAATCCCACCACCAACTGGTAATGGGTTGGAGACTATCAATAAGTATATAAATCATGAAAATTGAGATTTATTTCCCTTATCAACGTAGTAACACATAATAATACAACAAATCAACACTATAATATAAAATAATAACTATTATCACATGATCCATGAAATTCATATATGCAAGGACATAAAAAATAAATTCCAAGAAGAATGTCATTATTGACCAAATACAACATTATCTATATGAAACGATCTGGTAATGTCTATTAAGAAAATTGAATCCCCCTATAAGCCTAGAAAAAAAAATTATATATATGGGAGATAAAATTTAAATAATTCGTATGATCCTAGTAAATATCTCTCCTAAAAACTCTAAAGAAATATAATAATGCCTTAGTGAATAAATAGTAGAACCAACATGAACCTACAATAGTACCTCTTTCACCCAACCTTACCAAGTTCCACCCACTCAACATAACATCCAAAAATAATAACATAAAATCAAATTATATGAAAAGAACATACCATGTAACCACATCCCCACTAGTTTATCACTCTCTTTCCCTGATGAAAAATTTCATGTTACTCTCATCCCTTTTATATAACCATAACTACATAGCCACTATACGTCCCATACCACAATCATAGTAATATACCAAAAAACCATATAACAACTAAATTTCACATTTCTATTATAGTATAGAATCATTATCATGAAGGATATCATCCTTATTCTATCCTCATACCATAAAGACCACCATAATGTATCATTGTAACTTATGACATCATCATCATCAACAAAAATTTCCACATCGCTACATCACATCATTCACCATCCGAAATATTTAAATAAAAGAAATGGAAATATAATATCAATATGTTATATTAAATACTATTCTCATAAGGGGGATAGGTTAGGTGTGTGTATATTTCCATGTATTCCCATGACATCTGAAATATTATTGGATACAACTAGATTAAAAAAAAGTTGTCATCAATATGGTGTTCTAGCATTATTAGGATCTGTAATATATAAAAAATAAAATATAACAAATTTAATATCCAAAAACAACACAACCAATGTGTTTCTCACAAAAAAAAATTACTATATAGCTAGTTACATAATTCATATAGAAATGGCCAGTGCAATAGCATTCACTATTTCCAATTAAAACCATCATTTAAGACTTTCATTATTTAACATTTCCAAGGACCAATGAGTGCTCTATTTCATTTGATTAAATATTTATTTATAAACTTTTATATTTACCATTAATATAATTATACAAAACATTACATTTTCATATAATATATTAATTTTTTTTTAAAAATTGTAATTCATTATATTCTAGCCCATATTCATTACCACAATCATTTTACCAGTCACTTTCTCTACTATTGGGAAAGATAACCTAGCATCCATGAAATCATAAAACAACCTAAAAAAATGGAAACATATCCCAAATACTACACAACCGTGTCCCTCCCATAGAAATAACCATTCCACAATTTTTACATCAACAAAAACATCCACCTCTTCCAATTGTGGAAGAACAAGTCAGAACTCCATTGTCATTCTCAAGTCAACACATCTAAACCATCTAAAAACTGCCAATAAATACCATAAAAAATTAATAAAATGAATCATAAAAGATAGTATCAAACTATAAAAATTATTATTGTGAGACACATCAACCAACCTTTATTTATTCATTCATTCATAAAAATTATTTATCGTCAATATCCCCATGGACACTAAAATTCTAGATTACCATGAGACTGTTTCATTACCTTTATTTTATAATTAACCATTAATGGATGTTGAATCAAAAATTTAATGAAAACTAATATATATATATATATATATATATATCATAAATGGAGAAATATTTAAATTGAAAAAATAATTATCAATCAATTAAACGCAATAATAATAAAATCATATAGAGCACATAAGATCACCTTTTCATTCAATATCATTTTCCCCATTTCATTGTATTCATTTGGTTAGTCCCCTCCATAAAAAAATGAAATATAAAACATGATACATATAAAATTTATAAAAATAAATATATTAGGATAATTCACGGATTCCCTCACTCAACTGAGGATTCAACAACTATTATGTTAGGACAAAAGGAAAGAGTTGACCACAATAAACAATTCATGTGAGGAACACCCTAATAAATATAAACCAAATTATTATCCATAAAACCACATTAAAACAAAGAAAAAACTAATTAAAAACTAAAATCATATCCTATACATGAAAATGGATTGGGATAGATCCCAAGAGATGGAGATTTAAACTCTCCTTTAGTTAAAAAATAGGTCATATATCAATGTTGAGGGATAATTAATACCTTGCAGATGTCATAAATCTCTATTAAACAATCTAAATAAACCATTAGGTTATAGATATTATTTTTATTTTTATATAATTTAATAAGACTGAATTTATAACAATATATATAATATAATATTTCTTTGTGTGAGAATTCATGGTTCTTCCATGACATGGACAAATCGAATGAATCATCAAAATCCCAGACACAATATACATACTCTTAAAAAATTTAAATCTTATTAAATTAATTATATCAATATGAAGAGGGAAACACCACACCTTCAATAATTTTGTCTTTCAATGAACCTGATCCTTGATAAGTAAGTATAACATAATTGGAACACCACAATGTGATGGTGCCAAAATTTTTTGAACTATGAAATAATCTTCCAAGGGTATCACACCACGAAAAATATTCTCACATTATAAAAAATATTATAAATTAAACATATAATAATAATAAATCTATACATCAGGTTTTTTAAAATGTATAGTTTCATTTTTTTTCTAAAAAGAACCCTTTAAAACCATTACAACATGACATGACTCCCGACACCACAAACACACAACCTACACCAAAAGTAGTGTTGTGTATAACTCTAACTTCCAATATCCCCTGTCGTTAATTCATCCACACCCAAGGAAAACCCCCCAAAAAAAATATTCAACCCTTCTATTCATATAAGAAAATATTTAATAACTCCCTTTTCTTCTAGCCATCCCTTCAAGCCACAACACCTAAGGCCATGTAATGAAACACTCCTCTCAGCTCTAATCCAACCCTCTACCATGATAACTACAACTCATAGAATATAAAAGGTAATAATCATGGATTCTTTTTCCAAATATTTTAGCATAGGGTGAATTTTTAGTATTTTTCAGAAAAACATCATTTGTTGGTGAATAGTAAAATATATTTTTTTTTATAAATATTACATGTTTTAAGATATCACCAAGATATAAATATGACCAAAAAATAATAAATATTTTTTCTTGAATTATTTTTCATTGAACGTTTAAAATAATATATTTATAAATTATATACATTATTTTTAATCCGATAAATTTTTTTCAGAAATCTGTGCTTTCATTTTAATTAACAAAAACAATATTGGATTATTTATATTTTCTAAAATATTTCCATGGAACAATTATAAAATGGGTATTTTGAACTACCAAATAAACCAATAGTTTACAATCAAACATGAATATAAAACATAGTCATAAACACAATTCATAGTCATCAATCTAAATAAATATAATAATAAATTATTTAATCAAAGGTACCCCTCCCACATTACTATATATAATTCTATACCCCACCCTAGTCACCTGAAATAAAAAACACTTTCCTTTATTTACATTCTATATAAATATACAAGTAAACTGAACAATACACATTCTTAATGACCTTTTCTAGAAAACTTTCCCTCATCCAAAAGCCTTTATTTTAATAAAAAAAGGCTCGATTCAAAGAGTAAGGAATAGGTAACAAAGAACATCATTCCTTTTTGATCTCATATGTTTTATCATAAAACAATATTTCACTTCAAATGACATTTCAAAAATTGTTAATTTTTTTTAACTTTTCATTTATCATATTATTGATTTTATTTGAAGAATTACCTATCTTGAATACGTTTATCATAACTCATTACAATGCTAAATGAATGGTCTTAGAAAATTGTTTTCTAACTTCATCTATCCTTACACCCTATATATTATATAAGGAAACCTTAATATTTTTCTAAAAAAATATCTTTTTCATACTCTGTTATTTTTATAAAACTCTAATATTTTTTATTTCATTAATTTTTTTAACCACTTTTTATGAAACATTGTCTTATTGTTGAGGTTATACGTTACATAAGTCAGTAATGATATTATATTTTTTATTTTCACCATTACTCTTGTTATTGTAATTGAATTCAAAGAATTAATATTACATCATTAATCATGTAATTTAATTTTCATGATTAGGTAATGATTAAATAATTAAGATCAAAATTGGGAAAAATGTGTAAAACGTTTCTCACCGTAAACATATAAAAAAGTTAACTGAAGGAAAATATCAAAATTATAAGTATATAATAAATTATTTAAAACCAATAATTTTAGAATGACTTCAACTATTTTATTGAATTCTATAGAAATGAACAATGTAATAAAAGTTAATTTTTAAAATGAATAATAAATTATGATAAATGAATTTAATGGGAAAATCATAATAAAATAAATAGTTAAATGATTTGAATCAATTAAATATTACATTTTTTATTATTCATGATGTGAGATGACATATAAAATGAGATAAGACATAAGATATGTGTGTTTCCCTTCCAAGTCAAATTTATTTCATATATTATCTCTATATTGTTTTAATATTTTTATTTTAGTTATCAACCATGTTTTTAAATTATATATTAATTTTTTTGTTTATTTCCTATATACTCTTTGCCTTCTAAACTCCCCCATTTATTCAATGATTACAACACACATTGTTGATATCAGTCTTTCACCACAAGTCTGCAATTTTTTTTGTTATCAATCACTAATTATATATCTCAGTTCATATTCTTCACTTTATAATATGATTTAATTATCTTAATCGATAATTCTAATAATTATGTTTTCCGTGATACACATACCATTGTCTTTCCCCAGTTTTTATTTATATAAATCAATGCATATAAATTATATTAATGAATATTTTATAATATCTATCTTAAACTATAATTTTTTTATATATTAACTACATTTATTTAAAATTTTACATTATTAATGAATTTTATTATATGAATAATTTGTAAAATAACCATTGTATCACATTTTAAAATTTATTTAAAAATTATATTTATTTCATTTTTCCAAAAAAAAATAAGAATAATGTTTTGTACCCACCCACCCAGTGGGCCGATCCTAGTGGACCAAGCCTAGTGGACTAGGATAGTTCATTCCAAACTGGGCTGGATTGAGTTGGATTGGTCGGCAGGTCGTGTCAGACTCCGAACGGACCCATGTCAGATCTTTTTAGTAAAACATCTATATCTTTCAAACAGTGTGTCCATTTGATGTTCTGTTGGTAGTGTTGGGACCATTGTGACGAGGCGTTAATTTTGAGATACTCTAAGCGAGTTGTTTTAGTAGATGGCATATGACATAATGGCTTGAGATGTAGGATCTCCTAGTATAAGTGTGCTATGATTGGAATCCTACAAATGGTTATGACTTGCTGACAGCATGAATTGGGGGTTTCATGACTTATCGACACTCCATGTGTTACCAAAAATCCATGTTTTGTCAACACTCTTTGTATTAATAACACTCCATGTATCATCAACACTCCATGTGTTACCAAAACCTAGTGTTTTATCAACACTCAAAGTGTTATCGACACCTCATGAGTTATCGACACTCCGCGTGTTATCAACACTCTGTGTGTTGTCGATACTTAGTGTGTTATCGAGACTGGGTGACATATCATATGAGAGTGGGTCCTCTATTAGAGATGGATCTCTCTTGGTGGTGGGATACAATTATGAGGAGTGGTCTTGTTCACCAGGTGTGAACGATACCTAGATAGATGTTAGTACTCCCACAATGGACTGAAGAGTAGGATACATCATTTAGGAGAGACAAATATATCATGGGTTATATAGGGGAAATTACTCCATCTACTATGGGGTAGTGGAAAGGTGTCAGTACTCCACACTATCTAGAAAGATAGGATACATGTTTTACACATTTTATGCAGTGCTCCCCCAACTGTGCATAGTAGTGAGGGGAGAGCATCTTCACTTGGGTTTCATAGCTTGTTCTAGGCATAAGGCAGTGGTGACTATACCCTTAGTACTGGGAACTAGAGATGGACCTAGTGTAATAATCCTAACATAGTGTATCTCTCTAATGGGTTCTATCTAAGATGGCTAAGATCATGAATTTTGTCCTCCTATTTTTCATGTTTCGATTCGATCCTATGATGAGAATATTATTGCTCGCTATGAGGTTATAACCTTACGATACTTAGTGTTTGAGATGAGTATATCTATATGTTCTTGATATATGTGTTTTAGAAATATATCTATGTAGAGCTTACCATAATTCCTATATTTCTATTTGGTTTAATTCATGTCATTTTTTAGTAGTATTCATTTAGGGTTTCGGGGGGTCCGATTGAGTGTTGTTTTACTCACCCTAGAATGGTTTTTTTCCCACACTTGTCATGTCTGGTACAGATGATCGATGCTTTAATGGTGTCATAGGTGGATCAGGACAATGTGGTACTTATAAATATCAGAAAGTTGAGGCGTGCTCCTACGTCTTCAGTTGTCCCTATAACTACCCTTGGGGTAGGGTTTTCTGAGAATGATTTTAAGGAACCTGTGTGTTCACTTTTATAGACTCTTAATTTTGTGTGGATTTTATTATTGTCATATTTACTTTCCATTTTTCTATTATCGTACTCTATAGTTAGTATTACTAGTTGTATGCAAACTTTATTACTTAGTATTTTTACATTTCAACATATTGTTCAAGGAGATTTGTGCATCTTTACTAGTACATAAGCCCCCCCCCCATTTTGTGATATTCCTACTCGGCACTAGTCGCCATCCCCTGGAATATTGGAGGTGGGACTGAGGTGGTCTTAGAACTAGCCCCTCATGGATGGTTCATGATATATTATGTTATATTTATTTGTTCATCATTCTAAAGGTAACAAATCTAGGTCAACACGAACAATAGACAAGGTCTATTCTTCATTTTTTTCTTTTATACATTTCTTCCTCTATTCTTTTTCATAGTCATCATTCCCAACTAAATTCACCCTTGATTCTCCTAATAACCATTATTTTATTTTTGTGTGACCATTCTTCAGCATAATGAATCAATTTCCTTTGTATGGATATAGTGGAGGCTATGATAGAGGAGACCGATGATAATTTATGATCAATTAGTTTAGATTTGGGGATACTTATTCTTCACATCTACGGAATGTGATAATGGTGTAGCTCGATAGATGATTTCTTAAAATATTGAGGAAATATTTATAGTGAGTGGAGAAATTGAGGCTCAATCATTCTAGATATATGATCTTGGGGTGAGATCAATGGTGAAACTTGATGTTATGGTGGAGCGGGTGTGTATGGATGAGTAACATCTGGTTATATGAAATCACAGGTTACATGATGTTTAATCTAGAATTTTAAAATCTATATGACCCCTTGAGCTATTTTTAGGGTTTATGTAGAGTGATAACGATGAATCATTATTTTTTACATACCACACATCGTGTGACCCATGATGAATAGCTTAACATTTAAAGGGTGTATGAACGCAGTAATCTTATTGGTGTTGAACCCTGTGTAATCATGAAAAACAGTGTGTACACCCTAGTAGGTGGATATGAATATATAGGTGGTACATACCTAGGAGTCTCTGTGTCAACACACACAGTGTGTGGAAGGCTGCACATTGTGTACTCAGACATGGACACGGGTACAAGTAGTGTTACGCAGGTTGGACTCTGGGTCTTAGGGACACACCATATACATCTAATACACATTGTGTACTTCATAAAATATGTTGTGGGTCCATTTTCTTATTCATTGTGGAAATGTTTCATTAAATTATGTTCCTTTTATCTATTCCCTGAGGGTTTAGTATGGAGTCACATGTTATTCAAAGGATGGTGATCCGCGTTGAGTAAATTTAGTCTTGGATAGAGTTCTTAGAATCTCTTCATGTGTCCTTAGTGAAATATACTATCATGATCAATTACCTGGGTGGGTTTCTTGGTATCTTTAAGACTAACACTATGTGGGCCTCAATCCCCTTATTGGGAGGTTAATCTAGATTTGGTTGTCTGTATACCCCATGGTCTTGGGTTTGATCTACATCTATTTATCAATATCTTTAGAATAATTGTGTGTAATTATTATGTTAAGACCTGATGTGAACAACATCTTGGAAAGTTTCCATCAATATTATCTGATTAATGGAGTGTGTTCTCTCAAATGAGTGTAATATAGAACATTTTATAAGAAATAAAAGGATGGATTTATAGTTGTGACCTTACCATGAGAATATGTGTCTACTACGAGTATATCATTATATTATTGTTATATATGATATTGAAATATCCCTATGATGAACTAAAAACTTTTCTTGATGTTTCGTATTACGTGTTGTGGGAGTTTCTAACTAGGAATTATTATAATAAATAATGTATTGGATCTTCCCACATGTGTCATGTCTTATAATGAGTTTGTCCCTTTCATAGTGTCTTGGTAGTATAAGGAGATGGTGGAGCATAGATTCATCTAGAAAAAAGGTGTTTTTAGGTGGTTTTATTTGACATGAGTCATCTCCTTATGAATAGGTTAGACCCTCTACTATTTTTTTGGTCATCTATTCCCACCCCCACCCCCATTATTGCTTTAGTATTTTTCTGTCATACATTGATTGTGGTATCATTGATATATGTATGAACTAGTTTCATATTTTCACATTTTGGTATTGTAAGGGTATGGATATGTGTGCATGTTCACATGTATGTTTGTAAAAATTTCCCTTGATTTTGATATGCCTACTCGATTCTAGTTTTTAGCCCAAATCCTATTGGATGCGGGCTTGGGGTAGATATAGTTCAAGCCCGGTTTGACTGATTCATGACATACACATTCATATTTCATTGATTATAAATTATATATATTATATTTTTTAAAATGGAATTATTTAGAAAATGGATACTATCTAAATAATCAACTGGCTCATTACCCATATTCTGTTGTATAGTTGGTTTTGAAGAAATAATATCTTTATTTTTTGGAAATGGAACAAAGATTCTTTTACTTTCTTAATCATTTTTTATATTAAAGGAATCAATTTACACAAATTCCTTTTCTTTATGAATACCATGTTCATAATTTACCTAATTTATTCATGTTACCCAAGATACCCAGATATTTGACTGAATAGGGATATTATTTACTTTACTTCAAATGTATCATTATATAATTAATCAAAACACAATTTTTTATCTTGGATTGTAGTATGTTTAAATTTAATGTAATTGAAATTATTTTAAATGGAAAATATTGATAATATATATTCATTTATTTTACTATGGGTAATATTTTATAAAATATCCATATTTAAATATGTAGATGCATTTGAAGTTGTATATATATTATTCATAATATATTCCATTAATATAACGAATTCATTAGACATATTATGTGAATGGTGGATGAAAAAATTATATATCCCCTTGATGATTTTGCAGGTCTCATGAGACAAGGTGTTATCGGTATTCAGTGTAATATTGAACATTTATACATTATTTATGAACACAATTAATTAAAATTATGGTCATCATAATTGAAATTATGTGTTCCTTTCATTATGAGAGTTATTATTTGTATCCTTTTGATTGTTTTATTTCCATTGATATCTCATCTCAGGAAATTTTAACACCGTGTTATTAATTAAAAGGAATATTTTGACTATTTATTCCTTTCATATTTCTTATTTCTTGATTGCTTATATTCCAAACATCCCCTTATAGAGAATCAGATAATGCACTCTAATATAGATTCCTTAATTCCCTAACACACAGTAAATAAGGTTATATATATTCTAGGGATAAATATTAGATTAATAATAAATAATTCTCTAATTGTATTGTGTATATTTCTTTACAATGTAAATTATTTTACAAATATGTATATAGACTCTTAAGAATTTTATTCTTTTGATTCTGAATGTTTCAAGCATAATAAATGGCCCCAAGAACGGGATAAATATGGTTATTGTTCTTACATTCATCACATAGTTACCAAGACAACTTTTATAAATTAGAATTAATGGTTTTCGAGAATATTTTAGAAAAGAATTTAGATTTTTATGAGTTGATAATGATTATAAAATCAACTTATCACCATTATATAGATAGAACTAATTGTTTAGTTAACCAAAAAGATAAATATGTTATTTGTTAATTTTTTTTCAATGTTAGGAGATTAATAAAGGATCACTTATCTCATTTTATGATTTTCCTTTAAAATTTGTATCAATGAAGTATTTTTATAGAAATAATTGATTTGTTATATCATCAAACATATTTATACCGATCTTATTGGTTCGATACTTGTGAAAAGCCAATTATATTATCAAATTTAATTCCAAAAACCAAAAACCAAATTAAATAAATTTTTATTTATATTATTTTTATAAATATTTAGTATAAGTATTACAAGGATCCTCATGGACATCAATTGATGTTTTTTTCATGATTTTGTGTTTTGAAAATTTTCACTATTTTAGGATATTGAATTTTTGGAAATAAATAATGTAATGGTCGATAGGGACCATTGATGTTATGGTGGGGAATGTTCTAATAGCTTATTTTAATTCATTACCATAATGTTATTTGTTAAATCCTAATGGTTTATATGTTTATAAATTAAATAAGTATATGTATGATGAGACTCTTATTTTTTTAGTGAGTGGTTGAGATATAACCCATATTATCATATATTTAATAATATATCTATATTATTTAGTTTTGAGGAATAATTTTCTAGAGTAATATACTTTTTTTATAATAATATTAAGAAACCCTAGTTAAATTTATCCTGATGCAAAAGGGAGAGAGACACTAACATACCATAAGCATTGATAGATGTTCTTAGATATTGATCTTACCCAATGTGATTATAGTATCGTAATATAATTTATTTGGGAGAAATATAACATTAGTGTTTTTTTGTTAAAGGAAATTATTTTTGAAGTTCCTTTTAATTATAGGAAATAAATTTCCACTGGTCTCATTTTAAAGAAAATTATTTAACTGTAATTTTTTATTAGATGTTATATAAGAGAATTGACATGTCTTACAGATTTAATAATGTTTTCTTAATTCATGGGAATTATGTCTTAGCATCATCAATTTTTTATTATGATAAATATATGGAAAAATTTAGGGAATTTTATTTAATAATAAATATTTTTTCCATGATATGTGTATTCTATATTACAAAAATACTGAAATCAAGATTATTAGGATTTATTATTTTCAATATAGTGGAATTGGGAAATTTGATAAATTAACTTGGTTAAATATTTTGGATTTATTTCTATTTATATTGAATATTTGAGACATAAATATGGGATTTAAAATGGATTACCTAAGAGATAAGGAGAGATAGACTTTGGAGTATTTGGATTAATGAATTAAATCAATGATATTTATGAGGTATGACACATAAGGAAACATAAAATTCTTAAAGATAAAAAGTAATCCAGTTAATCAATATAATATTCATATTTGATTCATAACTATTATCGTTAGAGTTTTTTTTATATTTTTATGGATGATAATACCTATAAGATCTTTCGATAGACCTAAAGTACACGAATAGAAGATGTTGAATTCATATGGAGTGTTAATGTAATAGAGAAAAGAAGATTGGAACATTTTTAAGGAACTATGTTATATGTAAAGCAATATTTTATATATATATTTAAATTCATTAGTCTGAAAGTGGAAGCGTTTTTTCTTTGAAAATTTATTTTTCAATTTTTATGAAAGAATGAATCAAAATAAGGTTTTATGAAATTTTCCTAGGGTCATAAAAAATCAACATGGTTTCTATGTAATTGATTAAATAATTTTGTATTTCTTTATTATCCTATAGTATTTCCTAATTATAGATTTACATGGGTCCCTTCCAAGTGGAATAGGTTTCATTCAACTCATTTGAGTTCTCTCATGTTTGGACAAGTAGTTTCCCCAGGTTATTCCAATAAGAAAAGAGTTATTCCAGAATTCTCAATATTATTGAATTATGTACTATTTTTTATAAAATTATATTTTTATGGAATTATGATGATATAATTTCATGATAAATGTTGAAATTAAAATATATTGGGCTAATTTGAAATCTCATATATGTAATTAATTACGACATTATATTTGAGTTAGACTATTTCACTTTATGCCTTATTTATGGATTAGAACGACATAATTATTTGAATATATGGGTTTCCATAAAATACCATGTTTCCTTCTAAATTTGAATTTATTATAATATTTAAAAAAATAATTCACTTAGGAATGGGATGTTTTTTAATAAAAAGCTAAAATGTATTTTATCTATTATTCATACATCATGTGAGTGGAAATGTGATAACACTATTATTTATACCTACTTTAATATACTCTATGATTTTACCATGTTATGGTTGGTTTGATAGAGATATTTAATTTTGGATAGCATTGAGAATGTGGAAAAAAATCACTCATTTCTCAATAAATATTAATTGATTATAGTTATGTCCCTGAATGAGTGAAGGCATGGTTTAAATAAGAAAAAATATCAATAAAATCTGTTATTTAAATTTCTTATTCTTTTTCATTTCATATAATTATGGAATTTCCATTGAAAATAGTGGATCATTTTATTCATAAAAATGGGAGAGTTGAAATTGTTTTAGTAAAACAAGGATTTCTCTATTAAATTATGAATATAATATGTTTTTTAAATGGTTGTTTTTAGGGAAAAACATATTTTAAATATATTTAGAATATAGGTTTTATTTTTTTATTTCAATATATCCAGTGTAGTTATTTATAAAGATATTTTTACTCATTGTATTTTAAGAACCCATTTTTAAAATGATGTTTTTAATTTAATGGTTATATATTATACTTAGTATTATATATTATTGGTTAACATCATATCCATTGAATCTTCTGAAGGATGGATATTTGATAGAGAATTTGGAAACATTTACTAAGTTCTAAATCACCTGATATGGGCATGATATGGTGGTATTATAAATATTATTTTCATGGTATTGGTAAATTAATGCTCTTATAGTTTGTAGTGGATATTTTCAAATCATCAAAAGTGATATGAAAAATTGATTTTATCACATAGACATGAGAAAAAATAATTTTTGGAGTTTTAATATTGTTATAAACCAAGTATTTGGTATGTATATCACATTTTATTTTAACCTATTAACTTTAATTGTTTTGTTAAAATATTTTCACATTCCATATTCATAGTTCCTCATTTTTATTAATGATTTTTTTAATAAAATCATTCAATAATGATTTATTTTAAACATATGTACTAGTTTATATCCTTTTGAAATTAAGGAAACTCTATTGAGGCTACATGGTTATCGTTTTTCATGTCGGGATGCTAGTATATAAGATATGTTATTGAAAATTAAGATTAAATATATGTTTTAAAATTTGAATTAAAATGTTAGAATATAATGAAATGTAAGATGCACTTAACATAAAATATATCAAAAATGAGACATAGCTAACATATGTATATATGAATTTTGGCTCATGTGGAATCAAATTTAATGGAAATTCTGATGATGACCAAGAAGGATTTTATTTTATTTCCCATATTAACCAATAATGGGTCAAAAAATTGATAGTGGTAATGATTCTTGACTAATATTGTATGGATTTTTAGAAAATGATCTTGTTTTTTATTAAGAAAGTTTTATTCATAAGAAAAGAATTTTCAATAACTAAATTATTATTATTTATAAAAATTCATTTTAAAGATAAATATATAAATAAAATTATATAAATGGAAAGGAAGGAAATTTTTTATATATAGTTGAATTCTATAGGAATGAATTATAGATTTATATTGAATAAAACTATTTTATCAATGATCATAGTAGGATGTTTTTGGTTCTGATTAATATTTTTTCATGCTTTAGAAATATGTTTCATAGAAGGATTTAGAATGGATTTAAACAAGTATAATATGAAAATTATTTTATGGATCTTTATATAGTTAGCATGATTGTGAAAATTATCCAATGTATTAGAAAAAATATAAGATATATGTATTAAGCCTTGTTTTCTCTAATGATAAATACACCATTGTTCAAAGGTTATAACATCTCAAAACCATATTTTAGGAATAAACCTTGTTTTATTCTTGGTTTTCTATGTGTTAATATTAATATATAGGTTTCCGATCAATTAATTTATATACCAGATATTTAATAGTTTTTTTCAGGGGAATAAGAATTTTTATGTAGATGAAATAACTATAAAAAACCCACCATCTCACCGTTGAGGGCCACTGGCCATTCGTTTAGAGTCTCACAGTAGGGAGTACCTACAGGACATCCACTAGCCCACTGGTGGGATCCCGACATCCCAATGGAGGATCATCTGGTGGAAAAAAGCATTATTTCTGGCTCACTATCCATTCATTTGGTCTTCTAGTGGTCCAGAAATTCTTACAGGCACCAAAATGTATCTAGTGGTGCCATTGGATAGCCAGTGATGATGAAAAAGCCATTTCTTTGTAGATAAGTATTTTAATTCTTCCCCGTTTAATCTTTGGATTATTTTCCAAAAAAACATCCATCTAACTTCCTTAGTCCCTAAACACATTACAGGATCCCTAGATAAAATTATGGTTCTCCTAGACATGATTCTTCATAGAATAAAGGTTATGTTGGTTTGTTGGATCTCTTCATATAAGTTTAATATCCATTTTATCATTGAGTGTTTATTACACAATTATCTCCCTCTTAAAGATTATTAATTCCTCAATACATTAATAAATCTATATGTTTACTTGATTATTTGGGGTTCTATGATTTTTCATAGATCATTATATCGACCGATCATTCATTAGAAGAACCCATGCAGGTCTGCATTGATTTTGGTTTATGAAGATGGTTTTTAAGGAATGCTCTATTAATTGAAACATTTAATGATTGTGTAATTTAAATTTTCCGTACAATATATTTTTAATACTTAAGCTGCGTCACATCATAAATTATTTGAAATGGCATGGTATATGTAAGGAAATATTTTACCAATAAATTTTTAAAATTAAGTATAGATTCTTGGAAAATGATTTTTATTTGGAATGAATGATATGAAGCATATTATTGATGAGAAGAAAAGATAAAAAATGTTTTATTATTTGAAATGGGTTAGTTTTTTAATAAAGAAAATGTTTTTTGATAAAAACTATTGATTTCATTATTTAAAATGAAATGGTTTGTTTAGGAACATGAACATGTGATTGATTTAAAGGATTAATTTCATGATTTTTGTTTTAATGAAATTATTGATATCTCATTATATGATTTATTGATTCCTTAAAGAAAATAATATCCTTGGAAGTTATGTGGGAAGAACAAATAATATGAATGTATTAACACTACTTGTAAATTGATTAGTGATAATAATGAAAAATAAACTATCTTGAGGGTAGGGATATTATGCTTTTGGATTCCTTCATGTTACACCTAGGCTTGGGATATAGTGAGTGTGTCCACACCTGGATCCATATTTCATTAATATGTGTAATAATAACCACAAAAACCCTACCTCGGAAAATTATTCGTGGTGTTATGATTATAAATGATTGAAATATTATAGTTTTTTATTTAAATGTTTATCCATGCCTATTTTTATATAAAATAATTTTCAAACCTATTTTGAAAAAAAATATACATTGAAAATTTAATCAAACTTCACTTTGAAACATGTTTTATATTATTCAATGCAATTATTTTAAAATAATATATGATGTGAATTGCGGAAAACATTCAACATTAGATCTTTTCTATAATGGATTTTTTTTAATTTATATATATTTATTATGATATGATTTGGTTGAATCATACTGGGATTTTTTTCTCAGAACTAACGAATACCTTTAAAAATTATTACATTTTCAAATTATAGGTCGACAGAAAGGATATGAACTTCTTTGTATAAGTGGATGTTCTTGTTTAGATAGAAAAGGATATTGGTAGTGACTATTTGATGATGTGATCAACTGGATTCATGGTGTTTTGTGGAAGATGTATCAATGGTATTATCAAATTAATTTGATTGATGTTCCATTTTAATACATGTATATTTCTACATGATGTATTTTCTCTCTAGAGGAGTGGTTGGAATACTAGCTACTTATTATTTTATATCCACTTCATTATCTTGGTGAAAATTCATGTGGTGAAATTTTTATCTCTTGGTTATTTTGATTCTCATGTTCTAGTATCCAATACATTGGAGTCAAGAATTCCATTTAGGACATTTTAAGATTGATTTAAGTACCATTTAAGTTGGATTTCTAGTTCAACTCATCACAAGTTCATTTTTAATTGAGGTTGTGTCCTTCATTGATGTTAGTATATAGTTTGGGATGTAATGTTATATTAGATATAGGATTCATGGGACAGAAGTTTAATTTATGAGTGAGTTCCCAGATATATCTCATCATATCGAGCAATATATTACCTGGGGATATTAGTAAAAATTGACTTTGAAGTTTTTCTAGACAAGATTCTACACTTTTTCCAAATATTTGATTTGACATTTTTCATTTTGAGTTGAATTCTTCAGGATGTAGTCGATGATCATGAATCTCTTGAATAATGTTAACTCTTTCTTGATATTGGGTAGTACCATTCACCCAAGAAGACATTTTAGTAGACCTCTTTTAGGAGATTATAATGAACTAGTTCATCTGAACCCTCTAGTTGATCAGAAACATATAGTAGTTGTGGTGTGTGTAGTCCAAGCTCTAAAAAAAGTAGTTGATCATTTCTTCGTTCATCACGAGGAGGTCATACATTAGGGGGGATGAGGGTAGATATTATGCCAAAGATATTATTTATATAAAGACATTATAAATTTAGGTTACTAGGGATTCTCATGAGTTAGAGTATTGGTTGAATATTGTAAAAAAACTCCTTGAGTCCTAAGAGCCACATGACTCTATTATGTTCAATTGTTTCTCTTCATTCTTTAAGGTCCTAGAAGTGGGTGGTGGGATTCTATAGTTTAGGTTGGAAAAACTATTTCCTTGGAGTATAAAGATATCAAGGATATTTTAATGGATCGTATTTATATGTAATCAATATTTTTGGCTATATTGATGGAGTATCTCAATCTTTAGAAAGATAATGCTATAGTGACCTAGTGTGCCATCCATTTTTTCTGATCATGTTTATTTCTCACCTGAAGCGGTTTCAAATGAGAAGTTTAAAGATCGAAGGGTTCTAAAGGGTCTTTAATAATATACCTATTATCATGTTTTCATTATAAATCTTAAAATGTATTTAAATGTACTAGATGGAGATCTGAAGGTGAAACTTGAAATGGATGGTAATTCAGGTTTTATTGTAGTTCCTCCTACTCTATGTGATAACTCATGTGTTCCTTTTAATGATAAGAGTAGGATGGATGAGCCCAATTGGGGAAACCATGGTTGTGTATATTAATGTTATATATCTTTTTAATTATCTATAGTATATGTAAAAAGTCTATTTCCTTTATTTAAATGTGGAAATATTGGGAACATGAAGCCTACATTCATGGAAGCACAAAATATTTATAACTTTTGTGGATGTTCAAGAAATGTACATAATTACTTTAATAATTTCACTAATCTGCATAGGGGTTCCATATCATCAGTAATGAGAGGCTCTATGGCATATTTGGATTCATCACACACAAAAATATTCCATCCTGAGGCATAAATAATAAATCTTCCTCATTAATTAAAAAATTATCCAAAATAATATTATTGGATTCATTTGAAAGTGATAGGTACCATTACCATTTATTTATATTTGTTGACAGTCTTATTTTATAATAGACCCTCGCATTTTTTTATAAACCCGAATTTTGGAATAGTTGAATAATATTTTTGAGATCATACCTTATTTAATAAAGATTTCTAGACCTCTATGAATGAAGAAATATCAGGTCTTTGATGCCCATATTATATTTTTTATATGTTTGAATTTGAGCTTGTTTTTTGATTTTTTGTTCTTTATTTGAAAACTAGGGATTCTATTATCAATATTAATTGATTAATTTCTCATAAATTCCATATTTACCATTATCTCTAATGTTTATCCATTACAATGCCTAATGGGGAGTTTCATGTCTTTTTAGAAGAATGGGTCCTGAGGTCATGTTGAGGTAAACCTCATCTTCCTATTTCTAGTAGAATGATATCAATAATTTCATTTAAACTATAGATGAGACCTTTGGGTGATGATATTCCCCATGTAGCTGCACATTCCCATGATGTGTTTTATTCTGAATTTTTGTACCAACCCTTTTCTAATTCCCTATTACCAAATGACACCATATGAACTGAAGGAGTTATAGTCTCAATCCGATTATTTGTTTCTAAAGGGAATCATTCAAAACAACTTTTCACATCGGGAAATGGTGGTTATTTTTACTAATAAGGTTGATAAGAAACATCACCTTTTTATTGAATACCTAAATATCAATCGGTTCATGGTCAATAATAAGTATCAATTTCCCCATATTAATGATTTTTGTGACCAAATCAAAGGGGAAAAGTGGGTCTCAAATATTAATATATAGATTAGTTACTACTAGCTTAGGATTAATGATTTTGATGTCCTTAGAACTGTCTTTAAGAGTATGTATAAAAATTATGAGTACCTTATTATTCATTTAGGTCTAACAAATTCTATTCTGGTGTTTATATTGTTGATGTATATGATTTTCCACCAATATCTCATTTCATTTATAATGGTTTTTATAGATAACATCCTATTTTACTCTAAAATCAAGGAGGTTTATGTGAGTCACTTGAGAGATGTACTAGACATCTTGAGAAGTCAGAGACTCTATACAAATATTATTTAATGAAACTTATTGATATGGGAAGTTAGATTATTACAAAATGTGCTGAAAAAAATGGTATTTTAGTTGATCCTTATAAGGTGAATGAAATTATAACCTGGTAGGAACCACCCAATGTCTTTGAGATTTGGATATTATTGGGTTATGTAGACTATTGCCATCAGTTTATGATGGATTTATCAAATTTACACTCTCTATTGAACAATCTCATTTGGATGAATTTAAAGGTCATATGGTAATTAAAATTTCATGACACCATTGACGATTCAACATTCCATTTGACATTAGAAACATTTTTTGACTCTTACAAAAGAATTTTAGGGCTAGGTGGTCATCAGTGATGCATCAAGTTGGTGTTTGGGGTATAATATTAAATAGGTTGATCATTTGGTTGCTTATGGTTCTCAACATCTTTGGCCTTATGAGAAGATATCTTCCATACATGAACTTGATCATACAGTCGTAATGCAGTCACTGAAGAGTGGTTTACATTAATATTTTGTAAATAGGTTTACCATATACTCTGATCAATAAAATAATTTATTAAATCATCTAAATAAAATATGAAAATTTGGATGAGGTTGTGGGTGGAGTACCATTTTCCATTTATATTTCTATTATATATACCCTTGGTTAGGGGAATGTGAAAACTAATTCTTTAACTTAGATAATTCTATCCATTTCGATGAAATAATCTTTTAAATAGTGGAATATGATGGTTCTCTTTTATTGTATAGATTTTAGGGCATGGCAGGATGAGATAGAGGTTGTCTTGATGAGTGTTCAGTTTAGATACTCATATCTCGAGTTAATTACCAAGGAATATAATCTTGATGATTAGTTTTGATGAATTAGGGATTATTTTTATAGTGGTTCAACAATGGATGAATGGAATCTATCCTCTGAAGGTATCCATTACTTTGGGAGCCTCTTGTCAGTTTTTTAACTTGAGGAAATCATTGATGGTGTATTTTTAGCATTCCTAGTGAGAAATACACCCTATCATAGTGAGGATTTTTTACAGTATGAGGTATAATTTCTAATTGCTATGAATGTTGTAAGAAATTTCATATTTAGATTATTTTTATTTTATTTTTCCTCAAATTATTATTGAACGTCAAAAAAATCATTTCTGCTTTATCCATTTCATGAACTAAGTTGGAAGTGGGAGGAGATATCAATGGAATATGTTATCGGATTGTCATGTATAATTAGATAAAAAATGTGGTATGAAATGTGATTGACTATTTAACCCACTTCCCCCATATTATTCTCATTCATGATATGATTAATGTTGAGGTCTTGAGAAATCTATATGTGTATGATATTGTCATATTTCATGGACATCCATATTTTATTTTTTTATGAAAGGTATTACCAATTCACTTATCATTTTTAGATAGGGCACAAAGAGGTTACGGGATCCCATGAAATTTTGATCATGTAATACCATCCTCATTCTGTTGGGTAGATGGAATGAGTTATGAAAATACAAGAGGACATGTTTTCATCTTGTTTCCATGAATTCATAGGAGCTTGGCATTCCCACTTGGTGAAATATTTCTTATAACAATAGTTACTAATCCTACATCAAGATGGCCCCCATTATGTCCTTGTATGACCATCCATGTAAACCATTCCATTGTTGGTTAGATATTTCTAATGATTCCATGTTTTTATATAGTTTGGTCTAATATATAGTGATAATGATTTAGTTGGATAAGAAGAGGACAGTATCAACACATAACTTTTAAAAGTAATATACTAATCATCATTAACATCATTTGGAGTTTGTGATTGGTGGCATGGTGATTTCTATAGTCTCAGAAAATTTAGGTTATAGAAAATATGTAAAATAAGAAAAATTAGCATTTAGATCTATGGAATTTTCTATGGTTGTTGATAAAAATTTTATATTGTCTTTCCATTTATCTTTTGAACCTTAGATGACATCAATTAATAATGTTTTCTTGATTCATATCTTGTAATGTATCTATATAACTCATATCATGTATTAATCTAGGATGACTATAATGTGGAACCTTATTTATCCATAATTGAACAGCTGGTTATGTTAATTGATTCATAGTTAAAGGTTATTCCTAGAAAGAAAATCCCCTTGGTCTGGGTGCTTTGGAAACATGGTTCTAATTTACACGATACTTTTGATAATAAGGATTTCAGGAGAGGGAAGTGTCCCCACCCCTTCATGGTCATGTATTTTTTATAAAAATTTTGGAGGAAGATTTTATTTGTTAGGGGTAAACTATAAGTGAACATTTCCAACTTTCGAGTATGAACCTTGTCTTTTTGTGGTTATATTTTCTTCAAGTTAATAACTTGGGTTTTCAATTTTCACTGGTTATCTAATAAATTTCCTATTTTTCACCTTTTTAGTTTTAAAAGGGGTATGATGGAGTGTTTGATCCTCATTAGAGAGGTTCATAGATGGTTGAGAGAGTTATCTTAGGAGTGTTTTTGTATTATAGATGGAATAGTTGTATGAAGCCCACCGGGAAGCTAGTTATGGCCACTAACCTGCTGGTTGGAGTGTAACACCTCACCCTTACCACATTGGCTTGAAAAGGCAGTGAGGGTTACTTGGCCTTAAGTGACATTCCCAAGGTGCCAAAGGCTGGAAATAAATGTCGATGGATTTGAGAACAAATTGGTGAACGATATTCCCTTAAGAAAAAACCAATCAAACCATCCACTAACAGCCACTATATGAAGCATGTCAATTAATCAATCAATCCTGTATTCCTAAAATACAACCAAGTTTTTTTACAATACAAACCAAAACCAATATAATCCAATACAATATCAGAGTACTATGTAGAAGGCTAAACAAGAGACCCAAAATAAACCAAGACACACTCCACAACTCCACCCTAAGCTCTAGGCTCTAAGAACTGCCACATCTCCCAAGAATCACCATAAACCACTAGCAATGAGATGTCATACCTTTACTTGTATCCCAAAATACATAATCTGCAAAATAACCAAATTTCCAAAGTAGGGGGTGAGTACTAATACTCAGTAGGGTATCCCCAAATGACTTCCCTACTCACGCCACTAGAATAGAGAGGTTATTCACATTTATATAAAACTGTTTATATAAAATTTTTTATCAAAACAGTTTATAAGTAAATATAAACATGTTTATAAACCATTTATTACCAAAATCATACCATTAAAATTGAATCCAATTTTCCCAATAAGTTATTTTTCTATAAAAATAACTAAACCAGCTTTAGAACCATTTCACAACATCCCTTTTTAGCATACCCAAACCTTCCACAAACCATTGAAATCAACCATGAAAGCTACGTTATGACAGTTATATACTCCTGAACGGTTTCTCATTGATCTACCATGACATAACAAGGTAATTATTTCCCATGTTCCATTAACCCATTGTCACCGAGCACAACTTCATATTTCAACCAAGCCTCGTGTTTGAGATTCCCATGTTCCATTAAAACTTTGGCACCAAGCACAAGGTCATATTTCAACCAAGCCCTATATATGAAACATGGACAGATGCCACAAATTCCGAAAGATCATTCGAAAAGACTCCTTTCAATAAAACAAATATTTTTGAAAACCATTTCCATCAAAACTATTTCAGTGTAAAATCATCTCATTGTTATCCCATTTCAATAAAACACCATTTATATTAAAAACCAAAGAATAAACAATTTCAATAAAAAATTTAAATTCAATAAAACTTTCCGATTTTATTGAAAACATATAATCCCAATCATGTACCACAATTCTAGAAAACTCCCATTTTAAAATCTCTATTTTAAAATTAAGAACCAAATCACTCATTCAAAATCTCCAATGTTTTCACATTTCATAACCATTACTCAAGAATGTTTTCATCAAGTGTTAAACAACAAATTCACAATAAAATCAATATGAAACATTCAATTTGAAATCATGACAATCAGTTCTACTAAGTGGAGTCAAGAAATAAGCCTCCTACCTCGAAAGTTTTGATGAAAACCACAACGAACTAAGAACGCGCAAGAAAACTGGGTTGATTCTTTATAACCCCTATTTAGATCTCTTTTCCTAGAAGGACAAAGACCAAATCTCATCATTTTTTGCATCAACATACATATATCTACGCATGACGAGCATAGATCTAAGAAACCAAAATAATGGGAGAAGTAGATCTATGAAACCGATAAAAAAATATGAATGATCACATACCACAAGAATCTGGCTTTGATTCGCTAAGGGAAGACTTTGGATCGCATCTGGAATGATGGGAGAACCTATTTGGCCTAAGGAGGAGGAAAATTCAGAGTTATGGCCTCTTAAGAGGAAAAAGGCCATTTAGAGGAAACAATTAGTGAGATCCACTTTTTTAGGATCTCATTTAAGTGTCCTCAAGGTTAGATCGTAGTGTATTACAAACCATGTGTTAACCATGCGTTAACTACTACCTCGGAAGACCCTCACACGGCCTCCTCACATGGTCTCCTGAACCATGCTCCAACCATGAGAAATCCACTACCTCAATGTCCCAACTACGCACATTTTAGACAACTCGTGTGCCGCCCGTGTGACTTCCCCATTTTCCTCAAAACATCATTCCAAGTTATCCCAACTCTCTCATTCATCACCATTAACTTTATAACCATTAAAAGCATTAAGTAAGGGTACATACCAAAAATTGGGGGTACTACAGGGAGGCTAGTAGGTAGTTCTATAGAAACTCTATATGATAGCTTTTGGGACTTCCAATACTATTGGAATTCATTCAGGTGCCACTAGGTAGTAGGGGATGCTGATGGGGCTGAAATTTGGCTGTAAAGTATCATAATTATACACAGTTTAATATATGATTTTTTTTCTAAAACACATACCTACAATTTTATCTGACCCCAAAAACAATAGAGATTATCTAAAGAAGAATTTGTAACTAACAGAATTAATTCTTAATGAATCAATATCTTAGTTAGTGGGTTAGAACTCTTCTAGTATGTCTAATCTCAATTGTATTGGGGATTCTTCTTTACTAGTTTCTCTCTCTCTATGAGAGAATTAATTTATGATATCTTTTAAGGTTCTAGATATCAATATGATGAATTGGTAATCAAGTATTATTCATCGATCATTGTATACCTACACACTATCTTGGTTCTTACCATGTGTGTGTTTATTTATCATGATTAACATATGTTGGTTTTAAGGGAAACCCTATCAATTATAACCTTTGATGCTTGTGAAAACTATATTGGTTTTCTAATTTATTTCTAAACCATGATATGAATCACTTAAAAAATGACTTTAAATTACATGGTGTACATGAGGAAATATCATGATAATGGCTTCTGAATATTAAGGGTTCATTTCCCTAAAATGATTTTTTTTGAAATGAATGACTTGAAACATCAATTTAACGAGATGAAAATGAACGAATTTATTTTATTTAAAATGGTGTTATTTTTTAAAAAATTATTTATATATTTTATAAATCATTTTTTAGTTATATTAAATGAAATGGAATATTTTGGAACTTGAAAATGGTTTCAATTTGAACTGATTGGTTGCATGATTTGATTTTGAATGAAATATTTGATATAACTTTTTATGATTGATTGATTATGTGAAGCACATAGGAACATAAGTAGTTTTCTCTGAAAAAAATGATAGGGAGATATTAGCTCTACCAATCAATATTTTGATGATGTACATTATAACTAAAAAATCTAAAGGGAGGGATGTTTATTCTTTTTGATTCGATCATACTCCCCCTATGCTTGGGATTAGGGAGTGGGCACACACCTAGAGACTTATTTCACCAATATCTATTATAATCCCAATACTAACCAAACCTTGAGACTATAAACCATGGTTTTATTATTTTAATAAATTTAATCATGTCAATTTTAATTTGAAATGTTTATCAAATATAATTTTGATAGAAATGATAACTGATGCATGTTTTGATGAAGATGGATATATCTACATGATTTGGTGGAAATTCACCTTTAGAAATGTTTCATATTTTCCATAAAATTTTCTTAAAATTATGTTTGATAAGAACTGTGTAACTCCCTAAAAATTTATGATTTATTTCATTTAAATATATTCAATCTCTTTGATAGCTTATGATTCACGCAGCATTAGGTTTAAATGAAAAAAGATACTCTATATTATTTAAAGACGATCATTATAAAATAAAAATTAAGATTGACTGTATGAATATAACTAACTATATTATGAAAATTATACTTATCATTTGATTAGATATAAAATTAGAATCATTTTAATGAAAAATAAATTTTTTCTGAGGAACTATATTTTTTAAAGAAAATAGTCTTATCACTTCTTACACATATATGATAAACATAGTTTTTGAAACATTTAGAATATGAATTTGTAAAAACTAAGTTTATTTTTAAAATAATCATATCAAAATTACCTGAGAATAATTTTTGTAATTTTTCATAAAAGAATCATTTTACGATTAACAGTAACAAACACTATTTCTTATTGAAAACTGCCTTTTGGTTTAAATTATTTATAGTTCTAAAATATATTTTAATTTTTGTTAAATTAAAATTAGTAAAATAATATCGTAATTAATATAAATTTAGATAATGTAATAAATTTCATATTGAATTTTTATGTTAAATCCTTCAGTACTTATGATAATTTTCTCCTCTGAAAATCGCTTTTTCATCATGTCTGTGGGTATAATTATAAATTGTATTATTCTTATTTTATGAATTTAATTTGAAAGAAATTGATTCCTTATTTGAAATTGTGACAATTTATATTATCTAATAATGTCAACATAATTTCATACCATTAGAACACCCAAATATTTTTATTAAATAATCCTGTTTAAATAATTTTATTTCATTGGCATATTGTTCTGGATGAAATGGTGAGTTTAAACGAATTATGTAACATTATTAAACTATTATATATCTGTAATGAAATAGCCATTATATTTTTTAATTTGAATAGTAAAAAATAAATTAATAAAAAAAATTCTCCTTATGCATCTATAAAATTAGTTCATTAGTTATGAAATTATTTGAATTTAAATCACAAATAATTCTAAAATAAAAATGACATTTTTCTAAAAAAATCTTATGGATGTAATGAATTATATGTAAATATATTAAATTAATATATATTTGTGAATAATTTAAATTAAATGTATATATTATTACTTTTTTAAACATTTAATAAATTTTTTTCTATGTATAGTATAATAATAAATCTGGTTTTATGCATAGATTTATTTGCCCAAAAAAATAAATTTTTATCACATTTTGTGAACTTAATTTAAAATTAATTTCTTTGATTTATAGTTATTTAACTAAATAACTTATTAAAAAATATATAATTAGGATCTTAAAAATTGGTAGTTAATTTCCATTTATTTTTGTTCGAAACGTACAGTAATCTTAGTAATTTTTGTTACCTTGATAAGGGTAAATTTGGTAATTTAGGAAAGAAGAATAATGATAATGACTATTAAATGAACCCTAAACCTGATAATATTTTATTTTCTGAGTTAATTTAATCCATACTCTTCCAATATTTAGTTATATGAGCTTTTGTTTAAATTTGGATGAGATTATAACCTTTATAGTATTTTAATTCAAGAAAAGTCAATAATGTTGCACCCCTATTATTAATAAGTATAATATGTTTAATAAGAGTATAACTAGATGATTTTTTATATTATAAATAGTAATCTAAAATATAATATATTTTTCTTCAAATTTATTTATTATTTTAAATTTTTATTAATAAATAATTTCCTTAAATTCTTATATAATGTTGTTGTAGTGCATATTAAATTAAAAGAAAAATCAAGTAATAGATATTAAAAAATTTAAAAATATATATAATTTGAGATAATTATAGCTATAAATAATTATAGATGACTAATAAATTTTTAGAATATTTTAAAATTATTTTTTTTATTTTTTTATTTTCGTAATATCATTAAATTCAATGTAATGAGTTGTCTCAAAATCAATGATAATGATATTTTATCAAAATAATATTATAAGGAATTATTTAAAAATAAAAAAAATTAAATAATAAAATGTGATTATGATATGGTCTAAAATTTCCTCTATTATCCATTTATGGTGTAATTTTTACTTTATAAGTAAAAATTAAAACCATTCAATGTTGAAAAAGATGTTATCATAGTAAAAAATTAAAATAGGTTAACTAAGGGTTAATTGTAATGATACTATTTAAAATTAAAAGAAAATATTTCTAAAATATAAGCATTGATGCTATTACAACCATATAAAACCTTATATTCAAATACCTTTTCATTTTGAGGTATTTATATTGAAATATAATTTATTGTAATTTAATCATTTTAGAAATTAATAAAGTGACCATCACCTCAATTATTAAAAAGGACATGCTTCCTCCCTTATTTACAATACTTGTATCCTTCTAGATCAACCATCCACTAATATTTTCTATTAAAAACTTCCCTATAATTTTTCTATTTGTATTGGTCTTCCTGAAATACTGACCCTATTTCCTATTAGAGTAGATCTAATAGAGTCGTTTCGAAGAAGATATAATCCCCTTAAATGATAATTTTTTTCTACACTTATTTACCTCCTCTAAATATATTATATATATAATAAATTCATAATATATTTATCATTAGTATAAATTTTATTAGGATTAATAATACACCATTATACACCCTATTTCACATCAAACAATAAGTGAATGTTTTGCTCATGTGCACTTACGGCTCCCCGTCTCCACATACCGATTCAATTAATTTTTCATTACCATATTTTACAAATGGGTATTATGATGGGTTTTATATTTATATATTGTATTTATTATATAATTATACTTCTTTAGTGAACATATCTTATCTACCTTCTTACCTTGTAAACAATTGGAAAATGATAATGTCGCTCGTGTGTATGTGTAGACTAATGCCTATACGATGTTTTGTGATTAATTATTCATTTATATCATACATGGATGTTAAATAGTGTGTATTGGATTAATAACTATGATATAAATGACATAATAATTGTTATATAAAATTTAATTATTAATTATTTTAATTTTTTATCATCAGTTCAATAATGAAAACAATGTTTATGCTTAATTATGGCCTACCGTCTCCTTGAATTGTGTATTCCATTTTAATATCCCTTCTTTTTTAATGATTAAAAATATGTATATAATGAATGTATATTATTTTTAAACAATATATAAAATTATAGAAATTATGATATGATGATTAAATTATAAGGATCGGGACTACCAAACTAAAACATGCCTAGAAAACATACTTATCACCAAGAAAATTTATTTTAATAACAAATTTTTAATAAAAATGTGATAAGATGTTATAAATAAGTTATATATGGTATTATAGATATATGGTTTTGTAATAAATGTATAATAAATCCAAATTTATTATACGTTATTTTTTAATATGCATAATGAAATATGAAACTTCAGTTAGGGGTTATTTCATCATCTCATCGTTATTTGGAACTGTTTATGTTTATGCCTCTATTGGGAATATATATCATTCATGTCTATGTTTTCAGAAAAGAATTTAATTTTGTTACTATTATCCTACAATTTTTTAAAGTAGTTTTTTCCTTGATATACTTTTTACAAACTTTTTTGAATGTAATTGTTTTATCATTTTCCAAATGAAGTACTTTGTGCCTTTTCTGAAAAAAAATACATAAGGAATGTTTCTATTACTAATAAGTAAGGAGAATATTTTCCCTCCATAATGATTATAAGTTTCCCTTATTGTTTTATGTGGTTATTTTTAAAAAAATTCCTTTAAAATTTCAAATCATTTAAAAATATGAAATAATATCAAAATGGAAAGGTTATTTTCCTCAATAATTACTAAGTGTGTTCATTCAAATTAATTTTACATATAAGATAACATATTTTTATTTCAATTATCATTTACTGAGGATATAATTCAAGGATACCATCCTTATTCTTCTTATGTATGATTTATTTTTATGATAGAATAATGTTTATGAATCCCATTTCTTTTCCCTATGTTATGTTATGATAAAATGATTATGAAGCTAATTAATTTTTTTGGGGTTTGATATAATAAATTATTTATTATATATTGTCACAATTATGTATGATTTATTTTATGTGATGGGTGGAACATAAATATTTCTCAAATACACTAGTTAAATATTGACATCTTATGAAATAAACAGGACATGAATGGGGAGTGAACCGAGTTCAATAAGGGACATTATCTAATATTCTTATCGTGGGAGTGAACATTGACTACTAAGATAGTTTTGGAGTGAACCAATTATAGTTTGATAGTCTTGGTGAATATTCTTCACTTATAATGAAATTATTTTATAAACTTATATATATTCCACCCTTCAATGACTTAAGCCAATGATATTCTCTCATGGATGAATTTCTTTGTTTTCTTTAGGATTTTTGTCTTATGTATTACCATGATTCATTATATGAATCAAGATTGTGATCTATGATTTATAGGATATCATTTTCACATATTAATTTCATGTGTATATGCCTTTATGCTCATTTTATTCTTATGTAATCATCAATATCTACCTTTTTTACCCTTGTTAGGAATTTTATCTCACCCATTATATATGTTTACTTCCCCCAAGTTATGAAGAAAGTTATTAAGAATGATATTCCTTAAAAAGGATCTATTTATGATGAAATAATTTTGATAATATGTAGATATTTTATTATCCAATTATTTATATTTCAATGTTTCCAAAGATAGAAGACATATACGGTTTTGGAATGGATTTATTATGTTAGGTAATGAATATTAATCTATTTATATGTAATTTATATTTATGAAATTATGGGAAGTTGTATTCGGTAACATATAAAGCGTTATTTAACCTTTGGAAACCATGATAATGAAACTTTAGTAAGAACCCTTGGGATAGGTCTATTTATAGGATAAAATCTTAAATTTTTGGTACTAATCATGAATGACCAAGGTTAAACCAATGGTTTTATAGTAGAAAGCATCATGAATTTTAAATTCTAAATATTATTTAACAAAATTATGCTGTTTTTCATTTTTATTATTGTTTCTCATAGTATTATTTTTAATGTTAGTCAATGATTGGAACCCAATGGAATCGTCCTAATAATGAATGTGATGGACTATAAAATGATTTTCCTCCGGGATAACATAATGTTATGGGAGATAGAATGTAGAATCATCATAAAATTATCACCAATATTTTATGGATATGGATCCTACCGAGTTTACAATTGATCAATAGAGGGAGAAACATATTATTGAACCATTCATGAGGATACATCCACATTATTTCAGTGGATATTCTAATCCAAATGTGATAGGATAATTGATCAACACCATTTAGAAAAAATTGTTATTTAATTCTTGATATGTAAAAATAATTTCTTAGTTATTTATTGTCTAGAATTATAAATATATCAATGGTGGGATCTTATCATGTATATGAGGAAAGAGGAATAAATTTAATCCATGTAATAGGATGAAGTTAAGGGGATATTCTTTAGTAAGTAATTACTCCATATTTTACATAAAAACAAATGAATAATTTCTTCATATAATCTAAATTATGACATATCCATTGGTAATTTTGAGTAAAATTTTATAATCCTTAGAAATTATGACTTCTGTTAAATTAATAACCTTGAAAGTAAAATTTATCAATTATTATAAGGCTTAAAACTAATTATTTGAAATTAATAAACTAAAATAGACTCCATTATCTATAAATAAATATTTAGATGTTCTCACAATATTGAGATGGAGATTTTAGTTACCCATAAATATCATGGAATTGATAAGAAATGGAAAATTAAATGCAAAAGAAATTTTAAAAAACCATAGATAAAAGATTATGAGAATTCATTTATTCTAGAAGTGTGGAAGAAAACATGGGGGAAACTATATTAATGCAATTGGTAAATGTTTCTAGTGTGGAATAGAAGTTCATTAGTGAATTGAATACTGTAGTGATGGAATTAAGTCATCTAATGATCTGAATTGATAGAATCCTCCACAGAATTCACCACCCATGCCACAATTCATCAAAAACCGATGTATGGGGTTTTTCCCAACTTGTTCATGAATCTAAAGGTTTTAATGATCATTTTCAAAAACCTCGTAATCCTACAGAAAAGAAAGTAAATCTCATATGATCATGTCTATTGAAGTGGTTTATAAGAAGGATATAGTAAAAGGTGCAATTATCATCAACTCTAGAACAACTAATGCCATATTTATTTCTAGATCCACCAAATCCTATTTTTCAAATGAATTTTATAAGGTATCATGATATCACCACAAGAATAATATGTTGGGTTATGTATTAAAAATACTAATTGTACAATGGTCACATTCCAAGTTTACAGTTTTTCTCCAATTGATGTTTGTGGGAAAGGTTCTCCTATAAATATTTTGATTCTACCTCTAGTTCAATTTGATTTGATTCTTATCATTTATTGAAATTCTTTATATAGAGATCATATCAATTTCCATGGAAGGGAATTCATATTTAATATTCAGAATGAATCTATAATCAATTATCTATCTGAGGATGAATATGAACATCCAAAGGATATTGTTTCCATCTAATGGGTCTTAATTTTTATATGAAGGTGATCTATCATAGATGTTTAGAGATACACTCAACATAAGGATAAACCTATCATATAAGTGTTTTAGGATGTATTTCTAGATTAATATTTGTGTCTTCAATTGAATATTAATTTTAAGGTTTCAATTGAATTCATGACAAGTGTTATTCTTATTTCAAAAAATTCTTATAGAACAAAACAAATTGAGTGTCAAGAATTAAAGAAAAAACTCCAAAAGAATTTTGAAAAATTAATTTATACACCCTAGTGCATCACCGTGGGGTGAACAAATTCTATTTTATAAGAATAAATATAGGTCATTACATCGTTGCATTGATTATCTGAACCATAACAAAATATCAATCAAGAAAAAGTATCCACTCCCTCGTATTGATGGATTATTTGATCAACTATGGGAGATCAATAATTTTCCAAGTTTGGCCTTTATTATGGATATAATCAATTGAGGGTCATGAAGGAGGATATAACTAAGATGACATTCTAAGTAAGTGATGGACACTATGAATTTATATTGATACATTTTGGTCTTATTAATGCCCCCAATATCTTCATGGACCTTATTAATTGTGACATTAGAGACTATCTTGATTAGTTTGTGGTAGTCTTTATAGATTCTATTATGGTAAATTCAAAGAGAAAGTAAGAGCCTGAAGATAACATGAGGATTTTTATAAATATCTAGATAAAGGATAAGATTTACTAAAAAAATTCATAGTGTAAATTTAAACATCATAGAGTTGAATTTTTTGGGTTATATAATTGCAAGTGAGAGTATATTGGTAGATCCTTTAATGATAGAAGCTATTGTGAAATGGACTAGAGAAACCACAGAATTTGAAATCTATAATTTTCATAGGGTGGTTGGATTCTAATGACATTTTCTGAAATATTTCTCTTGATTATCTAATCTGATAACCGATATGAATCTTAAAGGAGTTAATTTTATATGGATGGGAGAATGGGAAGTGAATTTCGATGAGTTTAAAAGAAAGTTGTTCAGTGAACCTGTGGTCACACTACCCTATAGTACAAAAATGTTTTGTGATCTATAGTGAATGATCAAATAAGTGATTGGAATACATCCTCAAGATGAATGATATTTTAATGGCTTATATTATATGCATTTTGAAGTTCCATGATAAAAATTACCCAACTCATGATTCATAGTTAGATGTGGTATTTTTTGTAGTAAATATATGTAGGTATTGGTTCTATGGAGAAATGTGTGACATATGTACCAAAAAAATGTTTAAAGTATATTTTCACTCAAAAAATATGAATAATCTCCAAAGAAGATGCTTGGATCTGATAAAATATTATGATCATTCAATACATTAACACCCTGGGAAGGAAAACAAAATGGAAGGTGATTTGATCCAAAAGAATCATGCTAGAATATATATTATGTTGATCAAATAAGATACAATATATATTGATTTATATATGTTGGACCAAGAAATATTAATTTAAAGGTAGAAATATTGTCTTGATGAAATTAATTTTCAACTATTTTTTAATATAAAAATGAAATAGGCATAGAAGGAAGATATAGAGCTACCAAAAAGGTGAGAAATGTTTGAGATTTCAACCTTGATTATGATATAATAATATGGTATGGAAACAACGTATGTTTCCCACCTGTACCATATTTGAAAAATGAGCTATTGAATGAGGCTCATAGTTCATCATTCAATATTTATCAAAGAAGTAAAATAGATGTATAGAGACTTAAGAGTGTATTTATGTTGGGATGGAATGAAGAGAGATACTACATATATGTTTCTTAGTGCTAATTTTTTCATCATGTTAAGGATCTGATATAGAAGTATAATAGTATTCTAGAATCATTCAAAATTTCATCATGTAAATGGGAAAACCTCGCTATGGATGTCTTCATCGGACACCCAAAAATATATAAAGGCCATAATGCTAAATGGGTTATACTTGATATTCATATGAATTCATTACACTTAATTTATATCAGATAAGATTTATCTCTTTATTAGATTGAGAGAATATATATTAAGGATTTATTAATATTTCATGGAGTAACACTCTCCATTGTTGGAATTTATACATTCCTTTGGTAGAATTTTCTTACAACAGTTGTTTTACTACAACATTCATATGGATAATTCTGAATCCATCTATGGTATGGATAGAAAACCCCTAAAATGATTGAATGAAGTTGAATAAATAAATCTATTGGGACTAGACCAATGTGAGTAAATGGATTAAAATTTCAGATCCATTCAACAACACATACTAATGTCTCTAATTCGACAAGATTTATGTTGACAATCACCAGAAGCATATGAAGTTTAAAGTTGGTGACATTGTCTTCCAATAAATATCTATCTCAAAGAGGGTGATTATATTTTGAAAGAAGGTAAATCTAATCCCTGTTTATATTAGTTAATTTGAAATTATTTCTCATATTGGGAAGGTACCTTATCGATTGGCGCTTACAAGAAATATCTCTCATTTTTAATGTGTTTCATGTACCAATCTTGAGAAGTATATACATGAACCATCACACGTACTAAATTCAAAGGGCATACCACTGGATAATGATCATTCTTATGAATAACAACATGTAAATATTTTATAATGTATATATAAAGTTCTATGAAATTAAAAAAATCACTTGGTTAATGTTTTATAGTGAAACTACCAATTTGAGGAAACTCTGGGGGGAACATGAGGTTGTTATGCGGAATAGGTATCCTTATTTATTTATATCCAAGTGATGAATTTAGAGAGTTAAGTTCAATTTGATTAGGTTATGATGTAAAAAACCAATATTTATATGAAAAATATCTCTTTGAATAATTTTATTTCTTTGATAACTTATGTTATACTCAATAGTGAGTTTAAATGAATCACGTAACATTATTAAAATATTATATTTATGTCATCACTTACCCATTAGAATGATGGGTTTTAATATTAATAACAAAATTATAATAATATATTTTTTATATATTTATAAAATCAATTTAATAAGTATCAAATGATTATAAATTGAATCAAAAATTATTTTAAAATAAAAGTGATGTTTTTCTAAAAACAATTATGTGTGTAATGAATATTGTATCAATATACTATATCAATCTCTATTACTAAATTATTTTAATTCAATTTATATATTATTTATGGTTTAAACATTAAATAAATATTTCTCTAAGTATAGGATGAGAATAAATCTTGTTTTACACTTCAAAAAGTATTTTTCCTAAGAAATAATTTTTATCACATTTTGTTATAATGGTATGGTTAATCGGGTAATTTAGGCCACAAATAAATTTTATAGAATATTAAATGACCTCATAACTTCATTAAATTTTATTTTATGTGTTCATTTTGTCTATAATCATCCAATATTTGGATACATGGCCATTTTCGTCCATTTTCCTAATATTAACACATTTATATAATTTAATTTCAAAAAAATCTAAATATGTCACACTCGTATTATTAATAATTAAAATGTTTTTAATAAGGGCTTAGGAAAAGTATAATTCCATTATAAATATTACATTGAAATATAAAATCATTATATTGAAAATTATAATTTATTTTTAATTTTTAGTATGGAAATAATTACCTTTAATTAAAACAAAACAATGATGTCATAAATCATTAATTAATCGAAAAAGTTAAGTAAATGATATTAAAAAATTTATATTATTATTATTTGAGATAATAAAGGTTATAGACAAACTTTTTAGATGATTTTTAAATTTTATGGATATGTTTAAAAAATGGTTCTGATTTTATTTGTTTTATTTATTTTATTAAATTCAAAGTAATTAATAGGTTGAAAATTGAAAATAATGATATTTCATCATAATAATAAATTATTTAATTATTTATGAATCATAAAAATAATTAATTAATACAAATATATTACTATATGGTCTAAAATGTCATCTATTATCTATTTATGGTCCAATTAGTACTCAATAAGTAAAAAATTACAACCTTTTAATATTGGAGAAGTTGTTACATTATTTAAAAATAAAATAAGTTATCTTATGGGTTAATCAAAATGGTAAGTCTATAAATTACACAAAAAAATTTCTGAAAAATATTTTTTGATTGGATTAAAATCACATCCCACATTATATTTTAATCCCTTTCCATTTGGATGAATTTTTTGTTTGATTAAATTTATTTTAATTTCATTATTTGAAAAATTCCTAAAGTGTGTCTCGCCTCTATTATGTAAGGATACCTCCTTTATCAGTTATTTACACAACTTTTACTATTCTAAATTGACCATACATAATTATTTTATCTTATATACTTCCCCAGACACATTTTATTTTTTTTCTTCCTAAAATACCAACTCTATTGCCCATTAGAAGAGATATAAAGGATTTGTTTAGAAGAAGTGGTAATTTCATTAAATGATCACTTCCTTCTTCTACTATTTATTAACTGTTACAAATATATGATATTAATTATAAAATAATAAATTAATTTTATCAAATATACTGATATTTTATCATGATCATGAAAAAACCTATATAACCACCTTTTCCTATCACATAATAAGTAAAACTATAACTTGTGTATACGTGTGTCTTATCATCTCCTCATAGCGATTCAATTCATTTTTAATTTCCATCATTTACATATTGGTATTTTGTTTTATTTAATATTTATAAATAATATTTTTTATATAATTATACTTCTTTATTTAAAATATTTTATCCACATTCGTAACTTATAAACCATTGGAAAATAAAAAAAGATGCATTTGTGAACGTGTGGACTACCACCTCTATGAAACTATGTGATTAATTTTACATTTTGATATTACATGGATGGAAAGGATGATGTATTTAATGAATATATTTGATATATATGATATAATAATTATTATTTAAAATCTAAATTATTATTTACCATTCTTTCATTTCATCAGTCAAAATATGAATACAACAATAAAACGTACGTACGACCTACAATCTCTACGAATAGTATAATTAATTTTTAAATTTGTACACTTTATTAATGATTATAAATATTTATATAAGTAATATATATATATATATATATATAATTTTTATACCATTATTAAAATTCTATAAATTATGATATAATGATCAAATTATGTCTCAGGACAGCCGAACTAAAACATGCATGGAAGGTAATGATGTTATCGCCCAGGATAGTGATTTTATTTACACATACCAAATAAAAAGATTATAATTTTTTATAAATAAATCATAAAAGTAATGATAGATATAAGGTTATGGAATATTTAAATAATAAATCCATATGTATTACACAATAGTTTCTATCATGAACTATGGAAGGAATTACTTGATGTAAGAGTTTATTTCTCAATATCATCATTATTTAGGATTATTTAGGTTTAATTATTTATTTTGGAATTCCTCTCTTGCATATATATGTTTTCTTAAGGTGTTTAAAAAAAGGGTTTTACTATTCACCAACAATTTTTAATGGCATTTTTACCCATGATTCTCTTTTTACAAAAAAATGTTTGAAGGAATCGTTTTATCATTTTCCAAACTTGGTACTTTGTGAATTTTTCAACAAAAAATCTAACGGAATGTTTCTATAACTAATAATAAAAGTGTATATTTTCCCCCCATCATTAAAAATTAACGATATAATGAAACTTTAAAATTTTACATGGTTCTTTTAAAATAAAATATTTTTCTTTTATAATTATAAATCTTTTAAAAAACAAAATAATTTCAAAATGAAAAGGTCATTTTCATCAAGAATTATTCCAAGTGATATTTCAAAATAATTTTTCAAATAATATAACATTATTTTATATTAATTATTATTTAATAGAGATATGATCCAAGGATACCATCCTTATTCATTTTATATATGTTTTGGGTTTATGATGGCATGATGTTTATAAAATTGGTTTAAATTCTATGTGTTATTTTATAATGAACTGATTATTAAACTCATTTATTTTTAAATATTTTAATATAATGAATTATTTAAGATCTTTTGGAACGTATATATATATATATATATATGATATTTATTATGTGGCTGGTGGGATGTATATCTTCTTCTAGTGCATTGGATAAATATTAATATACCAAGGGATAAATATGGAAAGAATATGGAGTGACCCTAGATTGGTAAGGGAATTTTCATCTATGATAGTCTTGGGAGTGAACCTTGAATACTATGATGGTTTTCATAGTGATCCCATTCCACTGTAATAGTCAAGTCGAAGAGCCTTGAATACTACAGAAATTATTTTCTATGTTTATGTATATTCCACACATACAAGACATAAGCCAGTGACATTCTCTCATAGATCATGTTATTCGATTAAATTCTTATTTATAGAATATAAACTTCAATGATTTATTTCATAAATCAATATTATGATCTATTATATGCAGGGTATAAATTTCACATGTTTACATCATTTTATAATGACATAGTGTTTATGTTATGATTATGTTATTATTTTTATCTTCCTAGTTCACTAAAAATGGGTATCTGATCTCATCCTTTTCTTATGTTTCCTTGTCCTACTATATGATGAAATGTTTTAAGTATAATATTCTTGAAAAGGGTGAATGTTGTGAAGAGATAAGTGGGTGATGATGTATATATTTTATGAGCCAGTTTTTAATGTCTCTAAGTTTCCAAAGAAACTAGACCTATAAAATTATGGATTTTATTTGTCATGTTATGTAATGAATATTCATATATTAGACGAAATCTCTATTTATGAAACTATGGGATATTATGAAATTTATGAATAATAAAAACTGTAAAAATTAAATCCCACACATAAAGTAAAAAAAATTATCAGGGGATTAATCTAAAAACATAAGGGTTAAAATAACCAACAATGTTCTAGAACACACATTTTATTTCCATATTCAATATTACGATATATAATAGTTAATAATGTCCAATTATGATGGTTTGTTTGAGGATAAAGGTTTTTGTGTAATTGATTCTCATAAAAAATTACATGTGTATCATCTCCCTCACTTATAAAAAGACACAACCTCTCCTCCCATCATTACACATCCAAATCTATTTGGTTGGGAAAATACCAGTAAAAGTTGCATTATTAATCACCAATATAAATCTTTGATCCCTTTTTCTTATTATAAATCTATCGTAGAATGGATTTTGGTGTAAACCTAAAAAGGTTGTCTGAAGAAGAGATAATGTTCTTAAATGGTTATTTTTATTCTATTTCTTCTTCCAACTCCTTCAGTTTTTATTCAGTAATAATGATAAAACAACACCAATATCTCTTATATACTAAGATGTTATTATGATAATTTTTTAACATATATAAATCTTCTCTTCGATTAAATTGGTAAAAGAATCATTAATCATGTGTTTAGCGGACTACCGCCTCGCGAACTGATGTAACCTACTATCCATAAACACCCATCATTGTCTGATATAATGATGGATATAATATTTATATTTAAAATATATGACATAATTATAATTCTAGAATTATAAAACCAAATAAACCTTCTTACATTCCATTTCATTTATAATATGATAGTGTTTCTTGTATGTGTGGTATATAACCTCCTTGTGAAGTGATGTGATTTAATTTTCACTTTGTCATTACACAGAAGGTAATAAAGAAAAAATGTAATGAATATATGTGATATATATGACATGATATATGTTATTTAAAATTAATAAATCATACTCCCCTTACCACTTCACCTGTTAAGGGGAAGATATCATCGCTTGTGCGTATATATGTTCTACCATCTCCACGAAGTGATACAACTCATTTTCCATAACCAATATTCAAAATGGGTATGATAATATTTTTAATGATTAAATATTTTATTAATCACATTTTATAATTATTTTTATGTTTTATTTATATTAAATTTACAATAACATGAACTTTCATGACAAAACAAGCATGAGAAATCATGGAAAATAACAACCACAACAATGAAAATAATTAAATATTATTAACAATTTGGTGGTAAAATGTTAAAATAGGGTCATATATGATATCATTTTTTTAAGGTTGGGGCCGAAGCCTAATTTATTATTAATGCAAAGAAAATACCTATTTAACTGGGTAGAGGGAGACCCATTACATAGCTCAAAGTCCTAGTGGAAATTTATCCCATTACATAGCCCGTAGACCCTTTTGTTTTTGCCCAACGCCCATTTTGTGAATAGTAATTCTACAGTAACCACGCTGCTACAGTACTGTACATTACCCGCCGCTGCTATAGTGCTCTATTGCCGCTACAAATACCCAGCTGCCACTACAGTTCCCACCGCTGCTATAGTGCCACCACTGCTACAGCACACTACTGTACTGCTACAGTGCCCCTATGCCCAATGGGTTTTGAACCCCCCATTTTTCATGTAGATTTAAGGGGTTATTACCACTAATACAAATGATATCATAAATATGATTAGGATTCCATAATAAATGATTAAAATTATATAATTATTGAACATTATTTTTAACCACATTTTACTAAAGTAAATCATGAGGTAAAGGATTTCGTCTCAATTTCCATTTCATTGAGACGTATTTGAAAATATAAAAACATTCACTTTTATGTGATGTATATACTTCCCATATGATTTATTTATCTTGAATATATATTTATTCTTGATTATTAACATTTTTGTTTCAATTTTGTTCTTCAATTGATTATAATTTAATCTTTTCCAACAATGTAAAAAAATTATTATAAAATCTCATTATTTTTTGAATGATTAATTTATGCTAAAAGAATAATTTCCTATTTTAAACTAGATTTAAATAAAATATAAATATTATAATATAATGGATATTATTATTTCCAAAACCATATACCATTTCTACATATTATATGAACTTTGAAAGTTATTTTATTAACTGTGGGAATATTGCTAAATATGTATCCTTTACTTAATATGGATATTTGACGATAACGAATTTTAATTCGTGAATTAAATTTATTATAAAATATATGATGAATGATTTGGAACAGATTTTGCAGGTTGTTCCTAGTTATATATAGCCCTGCGATGCATAGATAGGTGTAATGAGAAAAATCTATTGGCCAAATTAGATGGGTTTTTACCCGTTGTTTTAAATTCTATTTTAAAATTTATTGACAGTAGAGGTATCATGGTTCCCCATATCATGATATTGAATAATTAATAATTTAATTCATTGATAATTAATTATTTATTATTATACATGATTTTTTTGGCATTGATATTATGTATGGATACATTTCATTTATACTTTATTGATTAAATTTCATTTGTGTTCAGTTAGTTACCTTATCCTATTGATTATTCCTTATTTCATGATCACGTTATTGATTAAATAGAGTTTTTTATAGTTATTTACATTAAAATAATTAATTTTATTTATTTAGCTATGATACATTATGCTATACATAATCCTTTTTTTTCATTTTATCACACCTTTATTTTGGTTCCTTTTTTGTAGACATAAAGAAGAATTATTGAAATGAGTTTAAGGAAACCAACTGATTTCCATTATTGTTCTTTGTATTTTATTTCTCTATATAATATATGTGTCTTGTATGTATCTTGATTTATGAATTTTCTAAACTGATTTTGCCTCCTATATTTGACCCCTCTTATCTCAGTCAATGTCAGAAAGTAAAAATGGCTCTAGGTTACTAGAGTTGGGCTTATTTGTAGAAACCTAACCCCAGTAATCCTAGAGCAAATGTCTATAACCATTAAAATGGAATAAGTTACAATTAAACTATGTCTAAAAGGTAAAAATTGTTTAGTAGAATTTTTAAACCAAATACATACATGAGTCTTGGATTATAAATAAACACCCTAATTACAACATTTTTCTCTATTTAGGATAACTAAATTAATCTATTTAGAATATTAATAAATATATTTATTAGTACGCTTCATGGAATCCTATGTAAAAGGATAAAGGAAACACAAAAATGGTGTGCTCAAATTCCCATTAATTGTAAAGTACAATAGAAGAAATAATGAATCAATGAGAATAGTCACTACGGCTTGGTAAATAAATTAAATCACATGCCATGTAATCAATAACTGGGAAGAAAGTGATTAAAAAATATAGCAAGGTAAATAACTAAAAACACATAAAATTAAAATAAATAGATAAGTAATAATCAATATGTTAGGGAAAATAATTAAAAACACATGCCATCTAACTGAGTGACTGACTGAAAATTATTTTTTATTTCAAAGACTTTAAGGAAAAGTGAGAACCGAACATCCCCTAACCTGACCAGAATACGACTTGAAACATACAGAAAAAAGGACATATGACAGACAACCACAGACTAACCAGAACACCACAAGACTACATATCATAATACCCGTAATCATCTCTGCATCCTACACAAGAGTCCCCTTCTGTCGTGGTCGTAGCTGATTCCCATTCAAAGGCTTATTTATATCCCTTATCAAATATCTATATTGAGTAGAAGATACATATTTATAAATATTCCCCTTGTTACTCTAATAACTATAAAGTACACACTGCTTTTTAAAATGTTATAAAGTTTAATCAATGCATGTATTCATGATAAAAGATAAGGATAATGTTGTGAAATTCAATGTTATGTGATCATTATAATGTTTCATGCGGACTGCCAAAATTGAATCAAGGAAGTGAGTGTGAATACAATCCTTGTCCAAATCAATTATAAACCATATAAAAAAATTATAATAGTGGTATCAATTTAATATATACCATGTTCAGTAAAAATTAAGGACTATTTTTATTGATTAATATAAATTTTATAAAAGATGTTTAATAAAATTTGGGAAAATATCCATTTTATTTTGAGGAAAAAATAAAAAATCCATTTATTTAAAAATAAATTTTAAAAAAAATACAAAATTAACCATTTAAACATGAATATGAAGCTTGAAATAAATGATGGTGGTAAATCTATAAATTTTTTACAAGTTAAAAAGAAACATTTCTTTATCATTTAAAGAATAATATGAAAATTCATTGTTTAGAAAGCGACAAAAATATTCCCTTAAAAGAATTGGTAAAGGAAAAAAATGAAAAACAAATTATTTTATTAATAAATTTGAAATGGATAAAACTATTTTTCAAACCCTATTTAGAAAATAGGATTTTTAGAAGAAAAAGGGTTCTCCGACTAAAGAGGAAAAAGAATTCAGGTTTTCTTAAAAACATTGAATATAATATTTTGAGTGCCAAAGAGTGGAAAAATGGTATTGTCACTTGAAAATAATCATTAATAACAATAGGAGACAAAAATGAAAGGTTTTATTAAACAATAATAAAATAATTTCCTCTAATGGTAATTAATTTGTAAAAAAGCTTGATGAAAATGATATTGCGAAGTAAACCCTTGAAAAGACCATAACATTGATGTGAAAATCAACCAATGAAGAGATTATGTGTGTCAAATTTAAATCCACATAAAATAAGTTGAAATAAAAAATATACATTAAAAAGTAACTACACACATAAATATATAATATTAATGACAACGAGGAAGTAATATAACCAAAAGAAAATAAATTGGGTTACAAAATTATTTTCCCCTTGGGTAACATTATGTGTAGATCCCATAAGATGAAATAACTCAAATTAAAACTACAAATATCCAAAAAAAGGAATGAAACATGATATTAAATGTTAAATTGTAAGTTTTTACACTATATATAATTAATTATGTGAACAAAAACAAGTTATTCCTCAATTAATGGTAATGCCATTCAAAGATTGTTCAAATTATTCATGAGGAAAATAATTTTTAAACATTCCAATGTGTCTCAAACAACTTTTAAACATTTGAATAATAAGCACTAAAAAGGAATAAAACTATATATATTTTTTAAATACCATGAATATAAATTAATTCATGATATAATATATCAAAAGTGTTAGTAAACACACCACATATAGAAGTAAGTGGTGAAAATCGTGTATGCCTTGCGGAAAGAAAAGTGAGACCAAAATCCATTACCTTGTGTTTCCTTTTTGGGTGAACATACTTTAACCTCTTGTATAAGGGTTTTAAACATGTATATAACTTATACCAAAAAAACTAATCATATATATAATATCATATATTAACTTCTTATAATATATTATTAACTATTTGTTTTTAATATTATGTTATTTCCCCTATTTTAGATGTTAATCACCTAGTTTATTGTAGAAGTTTTAAATTGTTACAAGTTATTATTTTAACATTGATCACTATTTAATATTATTAATTATTTAAACCACTATTTAATTATAATATATATTCATTATATATTTATTTATAACAGTATATAATGTTTTGAGATAGAAATTAAAATTCATCATTTGTAGAGACGGTAGGTCATACCTACGCATGAATGCTAAATTGATTTCCTTATTGTATTTTAAAATAATGAAAATTAAATGAAATATATATATATATTATAAACAAATTATATTATATATTTCACTTATGTTACATAGTTTCATTAAAACTATCCTTTATATTTTCCATGTATATCATGAATGAATCAATCTCTTTTAGGAGGCAGTAGTCCACACTTCCACGTACATTGTTATGGAATTCCAACAAGATAGAAATCATAAAGGAATTTTCCAAATTAAATAATAATAAATACAATATAAATATATAAATATATTTACCATCATAATTACCAACCTCGAAACGTGGAAAAAGAAAAATGATCATTCATCGTTTTGCATGGCGGTAGTTCTCCATACAGAAATTATAATTTGTTTACCCATTAGATGGAATTATGTGAAATTTTCCTTCATAATCATATAATAAAAACATCTTAATACATTTAAGACACTTTTTTATTAAATAATCATTGAATAAGAATATTTTATTGGGTGCATAATGAAAATAAAACAAAATATTTTGAGGAAGGATGTAACCTCTTATTCGAGTAACTCCTTTTAGTTTTCACCAAAGGGCTTCCATGAATAAATTTATACCCAAATATAAGATTATAAGTTTAGTGGATGTATTATTAGTATAAATTTGTGAATATATTGTCTTATCCAATGTGGCCTTAGAGGGGTGAGAAAGTTGGAGGGTTGAGTGCCTTTTTATAGTGGAGGAGGAGAGCCATTCTAGAATATTATTGGAAAGGATATTCCAACCACATTTTTTAAATTTATGATGGTTCCAATAAAAGAAAAAATTATATTTAATTGGATATATATTATAAATATGTCCAAAAAATATCTTTTGGACAAGTTTTTAGGTTATTTTTTCTCTTAGGTTTAAGGTTCTGTCCCTTATTATGCTAATTTTTCTCTTAATCGTTGTAATTAATTTTAAAAAAATCACTAATATCTTTATTAAAAAAACTGATCTTGTTATAAATTATTAATAATAATTATTTGTAATATTGAAACCATTTTTTAAAATTATAATTGCATAAGTGACAAAATTTAATTTAATATTAATCTCGCATACAGGATAACAATGTGATGTTTTAAATTAAATTTTTTCAAACGTCTTCTATGTTTTTATATCCATTTTCAAATTATAATTTCTGAAAATAAACAAAATTTTATTAAAGGATATAAAATTTATCAAATTAATCTTTAAAATTAATGAAAAATATATTTTATCAAATTAATAAATAAGAGAAAATTCAGTTTTAAATTAAAATTCTGTATTTTTCACTATTCATTAAAAAATGATATTTCATTGAAAAATACCAAATACTTACCCTAAAGTAATAATTTTGTTCCACTTTCATGTAATAAGTTTATTTTTACACATAAAATCAATAAAATTGAAAAAAATCTATATAAAATTGGTTCTCCATTAAAAGACAGTAAAACTACCTTTATAAAAACATATATTTTTAACCATAAAATTGTGTTTGTTCTTATCTTATGCATATAAAATATATTGTATGAATATAAAAAATATTTCATTGAATATAATATATATTTATATATATATTACATTAATACTACTCACTAATTGTAATTAATTTAATTTAATCGGGAAAAAAAGCTTAGTGAGCACCGAAATAGATTCCTATAAAAACATTACTTTTATATTGAATTGGATTATGCATTCATTTTCAATTAATTTGTAAGCAAGTAATTAATTATATATTTTTTAAACCTTATATTTTCATAATTTGGTTAATTCTATTCATAACTGCTAATTTGATAGCTATATTATATTATATGAAAAATGATAATTTAATAATATTTTTTTTTCGGTAAAACATGGTTATATGTGTAACAAAAGCAATTGAAGAAACTCATTGTTTCAGGAGATGTAAACTAACTTAGTATCACATGATTTACAAGATATTTCATGTACTTATTTTATTTAAAATAGTAAATATATTATAATTTTTTGGTATATTATATTCCCTTACTCACTTGGTGTAGCGTGACATACATGCTATCAAATACAATGTTGATACATTATAATTTTTGGGCATAACTGTCTCCCCACCTTAAATAAACAGAATCCTATAAATTTCATCTTTACCATTGTAATAAATTGATTTATATTTTCTATGGTAAGATCCCACATCATGATAAGGGTTCATAAAACATCCTCTAGAAAATAGATAATGTTAAGTATAAAATTTCACATGGACTGACATATAATTAGGTCTCTAAGTAAGAGAAAATTGTTGGAAGTAGAGATGTGTGCATAGAGGAAAAGTTATAAAATATATAGAAAGTGATTGAGGTCCTCAATAACAAAAAAGTGAATGATCAAAGGAAAAATGATGTCCCTAAGGTCATAAATATGTGATGATTTAGAAGGATATGAGTTAATAAATTTATTAGGAAAACATTTTTTGATCATTTTTCTATTATTGAGAAATTATTTTACTACCAAAGAATATAATGAAATATACTGACATGATATATTTCTATAAACACAATTTATTCCCTTTTTTGTGATTCAATCAATTTCATATTCCTCAATTACCTCACAAAATTGATATCCAGCAATTAACATTGATTCCAATTGCACTGAAATATAATTTTATCAGATCATAAGGCCCATAAAAAATAAAATTTCTTTCTATTTGTATCCAACTCCTCTCCAAAACCAATATGGTTAATAAATTAATCCCTATAACTAAAAAGTAACATTACTGGTTCATCATTAATTTTTCTTCATTAATTTTTTAAATAAAAACAATAACATATTAACCAAGACATTATGTCAGTTATTAGTTAGAGTTAAACCCTTATCTTCCTATGGTTATGGGTTCAAGCTCTATGGCCTTTCCAAACTTCATGGGTTGTCACCCAACATACAGGTTTTCTTTTCCTAAAACCATATTTATAAAATTTTCAAAATATGATGAACATCATTAAAAAATATTAATCACTAAATAACCTTATAACTAAAGTATTCAATACAACCTCAATACATAAATACTTCATCAATTTTATTTGAACATAGCTCCTTCCTTGGTCAATGGTTTATCCTAGGTCAGTCATTGTCATTATCTAATCAAATACTTTATAATGGTTTTTAATGATATTGTGAATTATCCTAAGTGTATCCCTCGGTAGTGTTAAACCATATGCACATTAAGGAATGTTATCATGTACCATGTTACATTGAGTTTGGCTCAAAAAAACTTTTTAGATTTGTTACCCCCAATGTACATCTTTATTAGAACCTTGTCAAATTGTAGTATCTATGAAGGTATTATTTCTATGAATACCCACCTAATCTCTGAATTACCATAATTCTAGGATGTTCTCCTATGATTATCCCCAAAGTATATCTTACGGTTATGTTCTTTAATCTATGTTTTCTGAAATTTAGTTCTCAAGGTTACTATTAAACCTTCTCTCATATCACTTTAGTTACCCGACCCTTGTTAGCCTATATCTTATGACTACTACCATTATAATGGCATAAAATACAAGTAAATTTCTTCACATATGACCTAGAAGATTAGTATTAATGGTAAAGTATATAAATACTTGATTATTGGAATGTAAATTAATAAATTAATTACAACGTTATTTTTCAAGGATAACTACTTTATTCCTTCAATAATCTCTGTGAATAATTTTCATAGTACACTCCAATAAATCCAAGTGAAATGAAACATAATAATGTTAAAATCAAATGCACATTAAGGGTAAATTTCAGCCGAATAAATAAATAATCAATTGGAGGAGTCAATATGGGTAGGTAAAAAACTGAGAACACATTCCATGTAATCAGTAATTGTGAAAGAAGTGAGTAAATAATATGGAAGGGTAAATAACTAAAAACACGTTCTTTTCTAATTAATGGATATGGTTTAATAAGTATATAATGTAAAACACCTATAACACATTTAATTTAATAAATGAACAGAGAATGAAATATATCCATAGATATATCGATGAAAAATCATAGCGCTAAATAATAATAACATGATCTAAATGAAGGAAATACTTAATTATTGGATTCCATGTTTCCTAGAAAAATATTACATTTACCATCAATATTTATTCTGAATACAGTTTAAACTATTCTGATTTGGCTATCTTATTCATCTCATGAGACTACTCATGCGTCTCGGGGATGTCTATAATCAGTACCCACCCATGTCATACATATTCAATGTATTACTTGTATATCGAACAATCAATTTTATAATATTCCTTATCAAATATGTGTCTCAATTAGAAGATGTGTATTTATCAATATTTCCCCAGTTATTCAAATATCATTCATGTAAACACTAACTGTAAAATTTGTTTATGTTTTAGGCAATGAACATATCCACTATATATGATATGGATAAATAGGGTAAATTAAATTTTTAATGGTCATTTGAATATTTTAAGGGGCTACCAAAAATTAATCAAGGAATTGAATGTGAATGTTATCCTTTGTTAAGTCAATCATGAACCAAACATATGAATAATAGAGATGGTGTAACACCCCAGGTAAATAAAGAATATGACATTTTCATACTTATCCATATTTGTGAATAAAGTATTAATATGACTTTAAAGGGGACGCTATGCTTGATGGCGTACCCAACACGCAACAACGAGTTTCTTGGGAATCTTACATTGCACTCTAATAATAAAATAATATTATTTTAAATGGTAGTTAACATGTAGCCGTTGTATTGGTTGGAATTGATAGAAATAACTAAAATATGATTATATATGTTTTTAAATGTTTTTACATTTATTCAATAAAATATAAAGGCTTAAAATATGGAAAGAATTCAATTTTAGGCGTATATGCCCTGATTTTCACTAAAGGTTCGCTTATCGCCTTTTGATGGAGAACCGTCATTAAATATAGTTTTGTTCACTCTTATACATTAAATTGGACCAAATAAAACCATTCTTAAGAATTGGGACATCAAAATTTACTTTGTGTAAATTTTTGGTATCTTTTCGATAAAGTTCATTTTTTTAAATGAATAGTGTAAAATGTTGTATTTTAATTCAAAAACTCTTTTTAATCTAATTTATTTATATTATTAGATTATATTTTGAATTGTTTTTAAAGTGAAATTAGAATACATTTTTACCATTAAATGAAATAGTGGTCGTTGGAATTAATTTCACTTTGAAATCAGACTTAAACTAGTGTCAGTCTTTTGATACTTATTGTTTCATAAAAACACACTATTTGATCTGACAGCAGGAATTAATTATTAAATTAATTAATGTGACTTATATATTTTTAATTTTGTAAAATAGACTTCATTTTTGAATTCAGAATATCAAATATATCTTAGGGTGAATTTTTGGGATTTTTCTGAAAAACTTCAATTTTTTATGAATAGTGAAACCACTAAGTGGTACTCATAAAAACTGATTTTTCCATTTAAATGAAATTTTGCCATATTTATGTTTTTAATTTCAAAAATCCGACATACATGGTCTTCATTAAGAATTAAAATGTGTTTCTATGGGATACAAATAATTTTTTGGTGAATAGTAACTTATTAAGTTTTTAATCGTGATTAGTGGTAATTAGTGTAGTTTATGGAAAGAATAATGTTTTAATAAAATGAAATGACCTAGAAACGTGTCCTACCCTCATTGGATGTGTCATGGCAGACCAAGAAAATCCATGGGTCAACTTGGGGACCCCATGGAGCCACTTTGGTTGGAAAATGACATAAATATCTTTTTGTTTAATGTTAAAGTAAAAATGACACAAACATGAAATGTTTTACTAAAACTATTTTTACATGGGGATATAAAAGTCATAATTTTGACTATAAATAGTAATTGTAAAGATAAAAAGATTACCTATATCATAGTATTTTTTTTATAATTTTTATACATTAAATAAATTAAATTATTTATGACATCATGATGATGCAACGATGACCTCATTATTTAACGATTTAAATAAAATGGAAAGATAATGTAATATCTAAGACCTACACAAGTCCAAAACCTATTGTATGAGTTGATTTCGAACCCTTATCACCTTATCCTTGAAATAAATCAATGTGGGACCTTTAAAATCCGAAACTCTTTTGAAAATAAAGTAACATTTTGTAACTTTACAAGAGTGCCCCTCCTCTCCTCTTATAAAAAGCCCCCACCTCTACCTCCTTACCCACACTCCCAAAGCCTTTGGCTCGGCCAACCCCTTCCCATTTTGTCTCTACACTTCACTCTATTACTCCTTGAAGCCTCCCTTTGGGAAGAAGTCTCCCCAAGGAAGCCTTTGTTCTCAAACCAAAGGGAGTTACCCGATTTTAAGGTAATGTCTTCACTTGTGTCCTTTTGTTTTATTTTTCTTCTCCAACCCCCTAAACTCTTTTTATTAATTTATTTTGTAACAAATACAATATCGTAAATATACTAGAATGTTTTTATAAGAAGGATTAGAGCTAAACTTACACACACCTACATATAATGGTTAAAGAACATACTGTTTCCGTTGATGGTGAATTTCTGCCTCCCGAAACGATGAGTGTTCAACATTCTTTTAACACCTTCAAAGGTGGCCATTAAGATGTCACTATATTTATATATGATATATAATATGTTTATTTTTTCCTTAAGCTTCTGTATTTTTCATTTATGGCATACATTTATGGCTTCCATTATGGGTATACACGATATCTTCATTTAAGGAAGTGCGGACTACCGCCCCCTCAATGTGATTTGATTCCTTAATACCATATGTGGTACGTATAAAGGATATATTTAATGATATTATATATGATACCATACTGGAATTAAAATACTATTATGTATCATTATGTTTTAATTCCATTAAGTATGAAATAGAAATTGAAGTAGCATTCATGCGTACGTACGGCTTACCGTCTCCATGAACGGTACATTTCATTTCTTATCTCAAAATGTTATGTAATATTATAAGTACATATATATAATGGATATAAATGTAATATATTAAATCTAAATTATGGATATCATTCTGGAATTATAACATATATATATCTCTCTCATTTTTTTTAATTCCATTAATATGACAAAAAATGAAAGTAGCGTTCATGCGTACGTACGGCCTACCGTCTCCATGAACGGTGATTTTCGTTTTTTATCTCCAAATTATATGGAATAGTATAAAATGAATATTTACTGGATATATATGATATTTTAATCATTAATACTATTCTGGAATTATTTACTTTTAACTACATGGGCAATCGTTTTTCAAACAAGTTCATTTTTGACTCATGTACCAAACATCGGCAAAAACGTCTAATATGAACTAACATTATTAAACAATTATTATAAAATTATAATATGTGATATTAACTGAATAATAATCTCTAAAGGAAGTACTTAGGCAATTATTAATTGACCAAAGTTTATTATTCAGGAATATAAAGAAACGAATAAGACAAGTTGGACTTGAGGTAAGGGATCTTACTCCTCTCTTTCTTTTTAAGTACACTCTTTTATGTAATTCCCTCTAAAGCTCATATTTCTTGTTATTGGGATGTTATTTTATATTAAACATACTTTAATTTTTATATTCATGTTATGAGAGACCCTATTCTCTCTCATCAATCCATTTTGGAAGTTTTGAGTGGTGCCGTTAGGCTGCCGAATTTTCGTAAGAGATCTAACCTCTCTCTTTCTTTTTAAGTACTCTCCTTTATGTAACTTCTATTAAGCTCCTATTTGTTATGTTGGGGGATGTTATTTTATATTCCTCTTTCTATAAACTTTAAGTTAATATGATGAGATAACCTATTTGATCTCATCAATCCTTTTTTGTAAGTTTTATGTGGCGTTGTTAGGCTGCCGAGTTTTCATAAGGGATTTTTCATCTCACTTTTATTCTCGTGAGATTTATGCTACATTAGACACAATTTCCTTTGAGTGGTGTATGTAATGACCATTGTTTTACTCATTTTGTAAAATTATTTCATTTATGAGTATTTACATCAATGTGTATTGTCCTTCTTTCACGGTGCGTATGTTTCGAAAGATACCCATGTCGGTAAGGGAACCTTTCACCCTCCTCTATTTAAAAGACTTATTTTGTTGTGTCTTTTAATTCACATAATATTATTTTGGGATATGTTCTTCTATATCCTTATTTATGTAAATTTTATGTCCAAGTGATGAGATACCCTTTTTATCTCTCATCAACTCTTCTTCTGAATTTTGAAGTGACGCCGTTAGGCTGTCTAATTTTTGAAAAGGGACTTCTTAACCCAATTTTGATTCTTTGGGATAAACTTGTACACCTTGAATATGTCGTTCTATGATTATGTGTTAATGTCCTCTGATTGTTTTACACTTAATACCCACTTATATTTCATGTATTCGTTTGTCACACATAGTTATGTAACTGATTTATCCTTAATCCAAGGATATCATCTTTTTATGGGACTTCGTCTCAATTTCCTTTCATTGATGCATATTTTGTTTTATACACAACATTCTTTTATATGGTGTATAAACCCCTTTGACTTTTACGTTTATCCAAAAAGGAATCTTTTTATATGAAGTGTTTTACTAAATGAAAAAAGGGAATGTTTTTGTCGTACATATGCGGCGACAATGACTTCTCTACTGCCGTGACCATTATTTGAGTTTCAGCTTCCTCTACAAGCCATAACTTCTTTTTAAAAGAAAAAATAAATACCATCTTTTACTTTTCTTTTATTTTGGTATTGGAAAAGGTTTTCATAATGTATTTATATCAATGTGTTGTATTGATATCTTGTTATTGAAAGGTGGAAATGTTATGTTTCCTTTATGCATGTTTTATGTGATAAGAGTATGTTATGGTTCTTGGGCATTGTTATGAAGACGGGTGGTTCCGTGATAAACTAAGGGTGGGTGATCCCGATATAGCTCTCCAATGCATTGGGTAACGCGAAGGAGTGAAACATTAATGTTTCTCCGAAGAGATTTAGGGAATATACTGTGATAGGTATTCCAAACTTAACCAAGAGGGTTACTCCCTACGTAAGAATATTATGAATGCCTCAAGTTACCTTTTATGTCTTATGATTTCTATGATTTATTCATGATTTTATGAGGTATATTAAAGTGCCTATGTTTTATGGGTAAAGTATGATTTCATTCTTATGTATATATGAACTCATGTTTCCTTTCCATATTTTTATAACCCTTACTGAGCTTTTTATGCCCATCCCAAGTTTTTGAAATGTTTTTCACAGGTCAAGGGAAAGGTACATGATGTGATGATAGTGTCAAGGATGTGTCAAGAAAGAATCCATGTTTTATTTTAAATATGTTTCCATTGATGGGAAGAATGAATATTTTCTTTTATGTAACCAATTTGTTTAAATGTGTAATGTAATGCAAGTTTCATGATCTAATTCTCTAAAACTCTAAACCTAAAAAGATCCTCAATGTGTAATCTTGTAATAACTCAAGATTAAGTAAGGTTTAAGGCTGGGGCCTTATATATAGTATTAATACAATATATCTGAAGTTGAGTAAAAATATAAGATTGTTTTTTTATTAATATAAATACTATAAAATATCTTTTAAAAATATTCTTAATGAAAAAATCATTTTAATTTTGAAAAACATTACAAAAATTGTTTTATTTGAAAATAAATTTTCAAAATATTTAGTTTCAAAATGTATCCTTCTAAATATTAAAATTAATATTCTATGAAATAATGGTGGTAAATCTATAAATTTCATACAAGGTAAAAATAACATTTATTTTTAATGATAAAAAAGGTTAGAAAATTCCTTATCTAGAAAGTGACTAGAAGAGTCCTTTTAAAACATTGGAAAATGAAAAATAGGATAAAAATTTATTTAACAAATAATTTCGAAATTGTTAAAAAACTTTTTGAAAACCTTTTTAGAAAACAGGGTTTTATAAGAAAATCGTTTCTCTAACTAAAGAGATAAATGAAGTCTTGTTTTCATAAAAATATTTTCTATAATATTTTGAGTACCAAAGAGTAAAAAAAAGGTATTATTACTTGAAAATGGTCATAAATAACCATATTATATTATAATGATTTGGTTTATTAGTAAATGATCAAATAATTTCCTCGGAAGTAAATTTACATGTAATCAATCATGAAAAAATGATATTGTGATGTAAACCATTGAAAAGATCATAACATTGATGTGAAAATAAAACCTTGAATAGATTAAGCGTGTAAAATTTAAAACTACATAAAATAAGTGGAAATGAAAAAATAGATTATAAAAAGGTGATTACACACATAATAATATAATATAAACAGAAACAAGGAAGTAATATAACCAAATTAATTAAAATTTGGTTATGAAATTCTTTTCCATATTGGTACCATTAAAGGTAAATCCATTTTAATGAAATAATTAAAAGTAAACCTCAAAATATCTTGAAGAAAGAATAAATCATGATATTACATGTTCAATTTTTAGTTTTTAGACTATATATATGAAATTAGGTGAACAAAAATAACATATTTCTCATTGAATGAAAATCTCATTGAAATATCACTAAAATTATTATTGAGAATAAAAATCATTAAACATTAAAAAGTGTCCCATACCACTTTGAATAATTTTATTCATAATCCTTGAGAAGTAATAACATTAAGTATATGATTTAAATACCATGAATATAAAATAATTTGTTATATAATATATCAAGAGGGTTAGTAAATACACCACACAAAGAAGTGGTGAAAATGTTGTATGCCAAATAGAATGAAAAATGAGTCATAAATATATTAACTTGCATTTTTAGAGTGAAAATCCTCTAAACTCCAGTATAAGGGTTTTAAAGATGTAACAAACTTATAAAATAATCATAATAATATTTATAATATAACATATTAACTTCTTATAATATCTGATTACCTGTTTGTTATTAATCATTCATTATTTTCACTATTTAGTGTGTTAATTGTCTAGTTTGTCAACAATGTTTTAACATGTTCTTTTTTTTATTCATACATTGATCATGATTTCATAAAATCCATAATTTAAACAATGATTTTAATATCATATATATGCAGCATATATTTATTTATAATAATCTACAATATTTGGGTAAAGGAAATGAAATGCCCTATTTAGGGAGATAGTAGGTCGTACGTACACATAAACGCTAATTTATTTTCCTTTACTTATTTTAATGGAATTACATATAAATGATATATATGTATATTTATATTATAAATAAAATATCATATATATTTCATTTATGTTATGTAGGATTATTAAAACCATCCTTTCTACATTACATGTATATTATGAACGTATCACATCGCTTTGAGGAGGTGGTAGTGCACACATCCACAAAAGATGTTATCGTATTACCAAATTATGAAATTCATAAAGTTATGATACATTTAAAAATTATAGAATCATAAATACATTATAAATATCATATATATCATATATAAATTTCTTTTCCATCATAATTACCGGCCATGAAGGATGGTAAAGGAAAAATGATCAATTGTTTTTTCGCGAGGTAGTAGTTCACTGTACATGAATGGTAACTTCATTCCCCATTAAATGTAAGTAATTTTAATTGTAGGTATAAACCGTAGAATAAAAACATATCAGTACATTTAGGATACTCTTTTTATTATGTAATCATTGTTTCTGGTGCTTTTGTCGTGGTGTGCATCCGTCCATGGGGAAATGCTGGTCATTGCCCCGCATTCCCACTTCCCAAAGGTGGGGGGAATCCATCTCTCATTCAGGTATGTTTACTCCTTGATCGAAATGGGGTGATGGGATGTCTGTCTCCCCTTATTTTTATTCCTCCTCATAATTCATTTCTGAGTCCGGGTCTCCCTTAAAGATTAATATATTGTTCGTAAACACTTCTTGATTCTATATCTTTATGGAAGTCGATTAATTACAAAACATCTGTCAGGACATTCCACGGGGTCAAGTTAGGGAATCAACCTTTGGTCAGTAGTAGTCATCTTGGGCATCGCTGGCGTGTGTGGATGTTGAAACACATGTACACCTAGATTTCTTCTTTTTATGATTGGGCTTCTCAAGTGTGCAGAATCCCAAGGCATCCCACATCGAGGGTAGGGAAATTAATGCCATGTGCATGTCTCAAAAAATTTCCTCGGCTTCCAATGTTTACCAATGGGTATGTCCTGATTTTAATATCTAGATAAGATGGATCATATTGATATAGTAACATATGGGAGTGGATCAGATGGGTATATCACTAGGAGGGAGCAGATAGAAAGTTTACTAGATGGGTGGAACAAGACTCCCAATTAGGATGGATCCGACGATCATTGGGTACCAACAAAGGGGACACCAAGGTTTACCATTTTCTAGGATTGAACCTCATGGACGCCTCTTACATACCCTGTGTAGAAGATAGGGATCAAAACCCATGTAATTTTAGAGGGTTAATCATGGGATTAGTGTGTATACAATGGAAAACAACCTAAATACATGTTTGGTATTATGTGTGGTTAGCCCCCAAGGTACTACAAAGGAGAAATGAATTGAATGGGGATTACACGTGGTGAGCTACCTGAGGATGGAATGATTTCACTAGGATATGGTCACCTGGTTGGAATCAAGATGGATATTGATGGAGTAACGAAGGATGGAATGAGTGGGTATGGAACCAAGGACTGGGGTAGTGGTGACTGTATTGGGCTTGAACCTTAAATAGGTCTCCTCTGTATTCCTATGGAAGGGAATAAAAGTACACGTAGTTATGGAATAGAGATATTAGTCACCTAGGTAGGTGGATCATGAGAATAGACACATGGATGGTATCTAAAGGAATTATAAACTATATTTCAGAGAATTACCTTACCTAAGCACAAAGGCTCAAGAGAGAGACCAAGATGGGACATGGGTACTGGTCTTGAACCTCAGGGAGGATCCCTATATATACCTTTGGAATGTAATCAAAGTCTTTGTATTTTAGGATGGGGCATGGAATTAGATCATACACAATGGACAACAACCAGAAAACATGATAGGGCTTACACATGGTTATAATCCCTTTGGAAGAGGGACACTCTTGATTGGATGATTATGGATTAAGTATGGGGATTTTACATGGTTAGTTGTGAAAGAACTGATCTAACACCAATTATAGGAGGACCACGGTTGTCGGTCACAACAAAGGGGACGCTGAAGTTTACCTGTGTTTGGGGTTGAACCTCAAGGAGGCTTCCAACGTACCCTGTCGTAGGAGACATGAATCAAACCCCATGTAGATCGAATGCATATAGTTTAATGTCATGAAAGAAAAAATTGGAATTCAGTTTAACGTCATGCGGGATGAGTAGTGAAATGACGTGAAATGGTCGGGACATATGGATAATTAGGCTTAAACCTCAGATATGATTTTTACATACCTTTCATGTAAAGGGAAAAGATAAAATTCCATATTGTTAGGATGAGTGGGGCATGGGGATTACACACCAAGATGACCGAAAGAGTATGTCATGGTCGATACTTATTTTAATCTCATGTGAGTCATGCTCACTGTGAGAAATTATAGGGAACAAAGACAATACTATTTCATTGTGAAAAGTGCATATGTGAGGAATGGAGTGGGGGTTACACAGGTTTAGAGTCCCAAAGATGTTACAGGGCCATACATTGAGAAGTAAGACCAAGTAGGGGTCCATAAGTATGATGAGGATATAGCCACCATACCTAGAACCCCCTCTCAAGTTGGGTGAGGGAATATTCAAATACTTCCCGAGATGCGCTTTGCAATAAAGCTCTGAGGGATAGGGGAGTGAGAAGGTGATGTTGACCACCCCCGTCATGGTCTTCTCTAGACTTGTCCCTTATGCGGTGATCATAGTTTGACATAATGTTTTGGTGACGCAGGTTCATGGTAGTTTAACGTACTATAGATCAGATTGTGTGGATTCACTCCTTAACCATAGAACTTACTTAACTTATGAGAACCCACTCTTGAGGGATGAAAGGCATAAGCAATTCCATATAGATATGGGTTTGTGGAATGATCCATTTATGGGATCACATTAGATTGGCTATGCGAAGAAGAAATATCCATTAGTGTTCCTGTACGAAGAAGCACAAGGCAGAGAAACACCACATAAAGCACTCCTTAGGGAACTTTAAAACCCCTTCGTAAAATACATGAGGGTCACATGGGATAAGTACACACAAGACAGCGGTGTTGCGTATAAGAGGGGTTTAAAATGGTGCCTTAGGTTAAAGATGAAACATGGAGTGCACAAGGAGGGGCACCCACAAGATTGAAGGATTTCACACAAGATGAGGGCATGCGTGCAAGATTGGATGGTTGTGCACAAAATTAGTGGTTGTGAACAAGGGGGAACATTGTGCTCATGATTGGCATGATATAAGGGAAAACTTGTGCGCAAGAAGAATATTTTGTGTGTAATTTCCTTGTATTGAAATGAAATGGGTGAGGGTCAAGCCCTAGTGGGCCTACCAGATGGAGGGCCCATGGGAGACCTATCATGCAACATCTAGTACCTTGAGTCCATGTCTGTCACATGCTTTCGGAAGGGTTATCTTTCTTATAGCAGATAGGCAGTTCATCTTCCATAATAATCCCCAAAATGATAGGGTGCAATTTTATTTATAGCTGAAAACATTAGCGGTTGTGTGTAAGGTTGGTTGCGTGCAAGCGACATTTGATTTCACATTGGGCATGAAATATCGTTCATGAAATTTCCTATATTTCACACCATCCAAATTTATTTCGTACCTCTAACATGGATGTTTTTTAGACAGTTGATGTGAAAGAATCCATTTGACGTCACATTGGGCACAGAAGATCTGGAAGGATATTTTCAAACTTTGTTTCTAACCTGTGAACATTTTTTCACCTCCCTAAGGTGTCTTGGGATTGTTCTCATATTCAAAATATGCCTCTAGTTTGCTCAAAAATGTTCATTCGTGGCCTTAAACAAAATTCAGCGCCAATAAATCCCCCCTCTCAAAATCAAAACTAAAAGAGGGCCTAAAAGTTGGATTATGAGGGAATCAGTAAAATGTAGTGTACCTGATGGTGGTTCACTCAAAAATTACCATTTGGCATGGAAACCACTTCTGTGTGTCCGAAGGTCCATTCTTCACCTGTAAATATGTGGGGGAAAGGCTCCACACTTTTACTTTCTTACACGATAACTGACTTTTCATTATTTCATGAAAGATCATCCTTTCCACAAGAAATATCCTGAATTTGTTTGGTGCCTTTCACATTGTCGTGGGTTCATTCACACTTCTTCTAAAACATACGTGCACCTGACTTTGCTTAATTTTCAATGGGTAACACACATCTTGTTTGTAACCATCAATATTAGGTGTTGAAACCACGTTATTTTGTGCAATATAGTTTTCCAATTATGAATTCGGATAGAATTGCCATCTCAATAGACTGACACTAAGAGGGAAGCTACTGTTTCTGCAAGGTGGACCTAGATAACCACAAACCCTTAGAATCATTATGCAATAAGACTCATGTCCAATAATGAGATGCTTTTCGTTATGATGATGCAATACCAAAAGTATTACATATTAAGTGACAATCTATCGATATGGAACTTTGGTATTCTTTAAGAGGTGTTGATTCCATGATTTGGGACCAATATTCTACAATTATGGGTAACACACGAGCACAGTCTTCCATAGTACCACATAATGAGCATTGGACACCCTGCTAGAGAAATAGTGAGCATGGCTATTTATGTCCTAAATCCGAAGACCATGACTATTGTGAGGTGAAATATGAATCTTGAGGAATCTCCAACTCACTATGTGATCACCATAAAAAGCAACATTACAGATGAGACCATAGGTTTATAGGAATAGGACTTCAGGTCTATGGGAAATTTTACGAGTGAATGGGCATGGGCGTTCTGGGTATGCCAAACATTCGAGGATTTTCGAGAAGACCTACAACCTATCTAGCTATTTGAAGCTGTGTGGGCATCACAGTTTCATTTCTACCATCACCAAGACCAAGTACCAGAGATATTTAGCTTCTGGTCTACTGACACAAATACTTTCCACCTTCACCAGGGGGTTGTAGGCATCATCCTTTTTGACATCCATTTACTTGGGGGGATTCACATATAAGGATACCAGTACAATAAGTTCCTTTAAACAAGAAACTTTTGAGGGGATAGTACATGTACCCTTATTCTGACATGGTATTTTTTGTGTTAGCCAAGGAGAAAGTGAAAATCAAGCACATCTTGAAGGATATAGCCAATCGGGGATGGTTCAGTTTGTTTCTGAAGCAGGACAAGGTAGTTAAAATTCCAGGCTGAGGCATGAAGTGCTCAAAAAATTCATTGAGGGGAGAGATGGAATAATATTGGATGGTATTGGAAGAAGTGGAGTATCGATCATGCAGATTCAGTAAAAATTAAATTCATGACCCGAATTTATTATCTATCAGGTTACTTGTTGCATTTCGAAGTGGGTGACTGCTTCTAGTGAGGGTCATAATGATAGGTGTTTATCTCGGGACTATAGTGATGTCAGAAATCACAGCATCCAAGAACATGGATAATCTAGGGGTGCCCATATTATCCAATATATAATGAATTCTGGGACACATCTCTATATGAAGTATGCCCAGGACAATATGCAGATCGTTCCAGATTCTCCATGTATGGGTTGTAGCTCATTTCGTTAGGTTTGACTTCATGAATTCCATCCACCCTCCAGGTGATGGTTTTCAACCATCCCTATAGGATATTTCCAAAATTATACCATTGATGCTTATATAGAAAGGGATCAAACTCAAGATTGGAAACCATGGAGGCTTTAAATTTCATCTGTTTTGGACCCCAGTCAGCTAGATGGTAGATGATGGGTAAGGCCCATTAGGGTATAGGTTATACTTACAAAGCATCAAGGGTAGTGTGCTGGTATCCTAGATCAATGGAAAAAATCTTTCTCAAACCATATGAGCCGGATAGGTTTTCCAGGTAATTTGGTGCAAGAAAAGGATGCGAAAGAAAGTATATATAATGGTTTCGGGAGAGAGACAACTTGGCATCCTTTGCTAACTTTGGATCATGCTCATGACTATAGGTTTTGGTGAAGTCATCACCCGTCCCCTTACTAATTTCAAGGATTTCCTATCAACAGAGTATTTCAATCATTAGATAGCAATGTACCAAGAGGTGATTCTGAGGAAACACATTTTTCAAATCACGGTGGCGAGTGGGGATTCAAGATAGTGAGGAGGAAGATGAGTTACTACTGGGGATGTGATCCAAGGAATAATCCAAGTAGTTGGAATGGTGCAGGCTGGAACTTCATTGATAGGAGCATCGTAATGTGAAAATGTGCCTCCAACTTCTAAAGATAGCTGGTCTCATGAGAGGCCTCATGGGCCTGCAAGGGGACTCCCTAAATATAAACTAATACCTATTCTAAATCTGACCACTGATGCAATTTTCCCATCTATGTGGTATCCCTATAAGATTTTAAGACAATATATGTCAATTAAAGAGCTATAGAAGAGATAATTGTGGATTGGGATTGACCAACAGAACTTAGGGAACATTCAGGTGGTAGAGAGGGTGAACTTTTAACACCGACATGTGTGCCTGATAGCCATGGATATTTATACATGGCAATGTGGTGGTATGAAGAAACACATATCCTTGTGAAATTGATTCATGCCTCAGAGAATGACCCGAAAAAGTTGATGTCTAAGGATGATGATGAAAAGGAAGAAGAAGAATAAGGGGAGGAATAGGGGGAAAAGGAACAAGAGAAAGAAGAGGAAGAAGAGGAAGAGATATAAGAGAATAAGGGAGAAAATTAAGTTAGGGGTGATGGTAATGGAGGTGAGTGACCTTAGGAAATAGTAATCCAATAGATAATCCCATGTGAGAATGATGGAATCATTGGATCTAACGTTGAACTAGAAAAAAACTTGAGGTGATTCTCAACTCTTATCTCTATTGGACATTGTCTTTTCATAACTTAGATCCACAGACCAAACCTTTCCCTATTTAAGAACACATCAATGATGATATCCAGGAAGCTTCCCATATAGGGGAAAAAAATGTACCCATGGATGTGGAATAACATCCTCATCAATATGAATCGGGTATCGAGTAGGGAAGGGGACCGAGCATTCTTGAAGCGATCGAAGTACTATCCACGATTGAAGTGGTCTCCAATAAGCCAACAGGAGGAAGAGAATTGGCAACCTCAGAGTCTCATATTATTCCTTCTATTTAGGATCCAGTGTCGATCGTTGAGTTAACAATAATAAAAGGATCTCATGTTGTGGAAGATCCTACCATGACTTAGTCATTGGACACCACATCGCTTGGATATTATAAGTTTCTACCTTTGGAGTATCACGTTATTTATTGGGGAACTCTGCTGACCAAGATATTTGTTCCAATTGAAGTGATCACAAGACTGGAGGATCAAAAAGTATTTGATCTTGGAACATCTATGGGACCTCTACTAGTGATTGCACCATTTCTCAAAGAGTAAATTATTCAAGATGGTCCAGACCCAGCACCCAGTGAGAAAGATGCTGCAATCATGGGTTATATTGTTTCTAGGGTTGATCTCTAGGCTAGTAGGGTGACGTCACTGAAGAAAAAAGAGTGCGAGAAGAGGATATAGCTGCTGAACTCCTAACTATTTTTCTTGATTACATTCCTACAGATCCTAAGGAGATGGAAAACATTTATCCTGACATAACTGATGAGAGTCATATGACATGACTCAAGGTGTGGAAGTGCATCAAATTCTTCCCAGGTCAATCATTGGTAGAATGGATGAGTTAGATATGGTCATTTCTCACATTGCTATGCTTTATTTGTACCATAGGGGTGGATGATCACCATCTTCATATAATAATCCATGATTATATGGCTGAGAAGATACAAGAGAGTATCTAATGCTTCAATATTTCCAAGTGTTGGAAGGAATCAGAGAATACCCAAATGTTTCTTAAGGATGAGTCGGAATTCTGACACCATGAAGAGAAATCAAATGAAAGAGATATATTTATCGCAAGTCATTATGAGATCATTGAACATTTGATGGCCTAGATGGAAGATTCCCAAGAGAAAGTAGTAAAGGAAAGCCGTTAAATGATTAAGTTCCAAGGTGGGAAGGAGTGAATATTGGCGAATGATAACGAGCTCCACCCAAATCTTCTAACAAAGTGAGGGAGCTTAAGGAATGGGAATCTTTTCTAGAAGCTATGAGCTATAAGATAGAAGCACTGTAGTAATACATTAAAGTTTCTGATCCATAAGGGTCTTGTTTTGGCCAAACTCATAAACAAATCTCCATCTTTATTTTCCTATCATGAACTGTGTGTATGGACTTATTATTTTCATGCTTTCTTATTTTAGTTCACCTTGACCATAACAGTGATGTAATTAGTGGTCAATCTCTATTCTCATGTGGGTCATTCCTGGTCTTAGAGATAATATAAGACTACATAATTATTCATTTTGTGTATGAGGGTGCTAGTCAAAATTTTGAATACTTGGGCTCTGAATGACCACACCGAGTTTTTGAAAAAAAAGTACTAAAAAGGGAATGGGGTTTTTAGAAAATCCAAAAAGCCCTTCCCAACATACTCTAGTTCATGAGAGGGATGACGCCATGGGTGTTGGAATAAATCCAAACAAAGGGGAATGAAGAATGTGAATTACGATACCCAAAATTTGGAACATAGTGAGGATTAAATGTTGATGGTGGATAGTTGTTGAACATATTCAAAACATAGTATCTTCCTCATGTTACCCTAAAATGGGAGAAAATAAATGAGGGCTAGTCGTTGACTATATTCAAAAACACAGGGCCAAAATTGATGTTTCGTTTGATGTCCTATGAAAAATTGGACCAAGATGGTAGGAGATCCTTAAGGCTGAGTATCCTTACCATAAGGGGGTTTCTTCAGAAGTGAGTGGGAATGAGGATCTGAAATAGAGGGCAATAAAAAAATGGTGATGGAATAATAGATTGTTTGAATAAATCCTGATACTCTTGAAATTATGTCACTGTGACGAAAGCACAATTGGTGAGTGTATCAGTCTGAACAAAGACCAAACCTAATCCAGATAGGACCTCTCTATTTAGGTCCTAGAATGGCTTGCAGTTTTGAGTTATGAGAATGAGGATAATGAATGGAATAGTTTAACTTCATATGACTAGGACGTTGCACATAGTTTAATGTCCTACTACTTGGACCTTGGTTAACAATTTAAATTCATGTTACACAGATTGGGGACTCTGAGTTTGGGTTCATAGATTTAGGACCATGATTAGGAGACAAAACCAAGAAATTTATTGGTCTAGAAGTGAGGCATGAGGAATAATTTTTGGGTTTAGCTATGTATCACATAAATATGATAATCAAACAAAATGTAGTTGTTAAGCACAGTGTGGTCATATACCAATTCTAGTGGGGGAAATCCTCTCTGGTGACGAAGAGGATGCATCCCATAATTATCATGGTGCATCCTGAACATTTTCATGGTAGGGATACTATTTAAAGTCATGTGTTGAGGACATGGGCACCCCAAAAAAGAAATACGTTTTGCGGTTCAAAACATAACATGAATAAGGGCCACCGAGTTCTGCACCACATCACATTTTCCGGAAGGGGAATTCGAGTCTGAGAAGACAAAGAAAGACGGTTAACCATTTAGTCGGTTGGAACTAGGGATCAGATTCCCAAATGTTTCTATGTATCCTAAAATGGAAGTAACCCATCCTTGCATAGTTCTTTTTATTAAAAATAGTTTAACATACTTTGGTTATGATGATTGTGTCACAGTTTAAGGTCATGTGGAAGGAATGACCAGTCAAACTATCTCATATATGGATATTACCATACCACAACCCCAAATTCTATGTGATCCATTCTCGATGTAAGAAAATGGATCATTTTATAGCCTTCCCCATGTAATGAGAGCGTGCAACAGTGGAAATGATATTTTGGTTGGGGAAAATCCCAGAAAATCCAACATTCTTACTCGACAGACCTGAATTCATAGAGTTGCAACACCATCGGTGTTGAGGTTCCTTAAAATGGAAGGGGAATTAAACACATGATTCAAAACATTAAAAATTTAGGATTAAATGGGATAGGTGTGATGATAAAGTATAACTATTGATTGTTCTTGAAACACAACATCCATTTTGAGTTTTCCTAGAATGGGAATAAACAAATGGGGGTTAACCTCTAAAAAATTTACTACATGGAACATACCTCATATTTTCATCCAAAATCCCTTGGGATGTTGGCCCAAGATGGTAGAACAGCACTGATGCCTAGAATCTATAACGTTAGGGGGGGGGGACTTTTTATGTGAAAGTTATTGAAAACCCCAAATTAAGGAATGTGTGAAGTACAAATATTACCCACACAGTTTAAGCGTCATGGTGGATGAAATAAAGGACTGGTATTCTTGAAGTAAGTACACAGAAATGTTATTATAAACTCGACAATAATTAGAACCAATGAATCGACGCCACACCATGTACTTCTGGGAGAACCCAGACCAGAGGGAGATGGGGAGGTGAAAGTGGTTGCGAATGCACCATAGATAAGAAGTCTAGGTGTCAGTTTGTATCCCATATAGATTGGAATCGATCCACACATATTTATTGGAGGAGGTATGGTAGGAGACAAATACCAAAAAGGGGTGACATCCTCCTTTAAGGTGGAATATCATAATTTTTATGAAGTTAAATTTCATGCGAACATAGATGGTAAGAATCTTAGTTAAAGGTCATAAGGATCGGACGAAACTATTCCCAGTTTTATGTCATGTGCAAGAGACATGCTCGTGTAGTTTATCAACATGTAGTAAAGACAAAAAATTGAGACCTCCCAAGAGAGGTACGTGGCATGGTTACTACAAACCCAACGTGAATGAGGATAGAAGTGCACACTACACCAAATACTTCTGAGGAAAATCATGCTGAAATTGAACAATAGGGTTCATGGTGATGTGGTTGGACCAAATAAAAAGTTCTGGGAATTACTAAGTATCCCATAAGGATGGGAATCAAGCCACAAGTAGTTCTTGGAGGTGGTACAATAGGATTCCAATACCGAAAGTTGGAAACATGTTATCATGAAAAGACATCAAGTGGCTGCATACTTTACCATTACACAGCCAGGGTACAGAAGAAGTAGTTTAGTTTTATATGATACTGATGTAATGGATCTTATTTTATGTTCAAAGATCATGATCCAAAATTAGTATATTCCTGAAGCATAAAAAATACAACGTAGTTCCACAAAGCAAGCCGGTGTGGATAGGGATAAGTTAGTCTACACCACATTACAAATTTTCAAGAGAATGAACATAGATTAAATTAATTATTCATGGACAAGGAGACCATATATCCTAGTTTAAGGTCTTAAAGTTTGGACTAAAAAGGAATCATGGCCATTCCATGTAGGCGCAATCCTTACCCAAATCCATTAGCCAACGTGATCTATTTTCATCGTGGAAAATAAGGGCGGATAAGATCTTTATAGTGCACCGAAGCACATGGTTGGGGAAAAAGGTGTGAATCCAAGGGTGGCCCCATAACAATGTTTCATCCTCCCAGTGCGAAAAGGTGTACAGAGGGATATCATGAAGGGTGTTGAAATTCCACTTGAACTTGATTTAGTGGAAAATGATGTGAATAACAAGACCAGTATTTAAGGAATAATGCGGGTGGCATAATGATGGGGGATAATAGTTGACCATGTTTGAAACAGTACATCCATATTGTGAAACCTAAAATGGGAAAAATAAAAGAGGGTCCACCATATACCAAATTCGCTACACAGATCATGTCTCAAAATATCGTTTAGAACCTTCTAGTACATTGGCCCAAATTATTAGGCAAGACATAAGGCTGGGATTCCATACAATTCAGTGTCTTTATAGATGTGAAAGATGATGTAAACCGTAATAAAAGGATATATAAAGCATTGAAATGGATGAAAGAATGTCCATAAAAAATCAAACACTCTAGGTCCTAAACCAAAGTGCATATTAATGTGTTTTTGAGGCATAATTGAGGTTGAGTAGTCAAAACAAGATGGGGTGAAAATGGGTTGATGAACCTAGGGATAGACCCAAAGAAAAACTGTCTAGGAATTCCTACATATCCCATGAGGATAGAAATCAATCCATATGTAGTTCTTGAAACTGCATGCTAGGATACCAAAGCTAGGGGAAATATTGTCATGTTGTTCTGGCCTATGCACTAAAAGAAGTAGTATTTGATGGATCTTGTTTTTTCTTCAGTGTGAGTATTTTTTAGCAACAAAACCATGATGGAGAATCAGGGCATTGCCTCATTACTCAAGTCATATGTAGTCCTCAAAAAATAGCATGAAGGGTGACTGATGCCAAACTTTATGTATCCTCAAGCGAGGAGAAAAAAATGCAGTGTCATTTTATTCATGTACATAGGATGATAGTGTCACAATTTAAGGTAGTGTGACAGGACCAGCCCATGCACTTTAACATTGTGCAAAAAAGAGACAACAATATAAAATCATGAGGTATGAGGAAACATAGTTTAACGTCATATGGATTGGACGCATACAGAAGAATGAGGTTCTAAAGGGAATACACATTTCATGATAAATCATACCCAATGTGAATGAGGACTAAAGTCCACACCACACTACACACAATCCTAGTAGGGGGCCAGAGGTCATGGGGATACAAAAGATCAAGGGACCTAGGGATGGACCTGAAGATGAAATATCCAGGCGTTCCTATATATCCCATAAATATGGGAATAAATCCAAACATAGTTCTTAAAATGTCATTCAGTTAAACATTATGTTATAAGGGCGCATGTAAAAGAGGATTCTGAGCTCTTGATAGAGGTATGTTGTGTGGTTATTGCGAACTCAACATGAATGGGGACATTTTTCTGCACCTCACCACATACCACCAAGAGAGCATAGGTAAATGGATTGGAAAAGATCTTGGGATTTACCTAAAGATGAAATCATCAGGCATTCCTATATATCTCATAAGGATGATAATCAAGCTACACGTAGTTCATAAAGACTGAGCAGTTTAATGTGAAGTGGTTTGGATGAGGGAAAAGAGGAATCTCAAAGAGGAATGTGTATGTCATAGAAAAATAACCCAACATGAATGAAGACATAAGTCCACAAACACCACAACAGTCACAATTTAAAGAGAGAACCCTATCCAAGGTGCTGAGAGAAAAATAGATGAACCTGTGTTGGACCTAAAGAAGAAATGTCTAGGTGTTTCTACGTATCCCATAAAGATGGAAATCAAGCCACACATAGTTCTTGAAATACCATGTAGTTTAACGTCCTGTGGTAAAGATGCAGAGAAAACAGGATTCTCTAGAAGGAGGGGTACAAGGAATGGTTTTTACAAACCCAACATGAATATGGACTAAATAATTCTATACCACACCATATGAAACCCTCAAGGAGAACTAATCCCAAAGGGGAAAAGAGATATTTTGGGATGTACCCAAAGACGAAATGTCCAATCGTTCCTATGTATCCCATGAGGATGGGAATCGAGCCATAAATAGTTCTGACAATGTTGTACTATTTAACGTCATGATACAAGGATGTCGAAGATCATAGTTTATGGTCACAGAGCACAAACTGTTGATTCCCATTTTAATGTCGTGTGCTTGGGACAAAAGGGAAGAAAAAGGTGAATCATCACACCTATAATTTGGGAGACCATAAGGATGACCATGATGATTGAGGATAATTATTGACCATGTTTACAAGACAGTATCCATCTCGTGTGACCTGTAATTGGAACAAACAACTGAGAATCAACCACTGACCATATTCTCAATGCGAGACTAGTGTCAAGTTTTCTTTCAAAATCCTCCAGGTCGTTGGCCCCAAATGGTAGGTGATACAAGGTTGTGTGAGACCATGCTACTAGGGGGTCCTTTTGAATGTGAAAGGTGATTGATACCCAAATGATGGGACACATGAATCATGGTGGTACCATTGTAGTTTAATGTCTTGTAGTAAGGATGAGGGAGAACATAGTTTAATGTCATAGAGCTTGGACCATGAGGTGTATTCGCAATTAATAGTTTATAATCATGAAGGATGAAAGGGATATTAATTTACGGTAATAGAGCTCAAACCATATATAGTTTAACACCTTGCAGGATTAGGATGACCAATTTCACGTCTACTAGGATGGGAAGTCCATCAAGCGATGTACATCTTGAGTAATTTGGAATTGGTGGGAGGAGTAATATGATCACCATATATAGTGACAAGAGAATATACACCATTAGGGTAAACCTTTGGAATGAAATAAGGTCCCTTACATTTGGGCTACTGCTTCAGTGGATTCCTTCTAGTTATCATTAGAATTCTTAGGGCCAATACCGCATCACCCTATAATAAAGAGCAGAGGAGAACATTTTAAATGAAATCCCTAGATATTATGTTCTTATGCCTCTCTAGATTGTGCAAGGAAGGAATATTGTTCTCATTAAATAATTCTAGTTTATCTAGAAGGACTTCGGCTACACCCTCAGGTACCTTTTGAGTTTAGATGGCTATGCGTATCGAGGGTAACTAAATCTCGATGGGAAGGACTCCCTTTGTTTTGTACACTACTAAATATGGAGTCACCTTGGTGGAATTATGAGTCATCTTTGGTATTCTTAGGGGGAGTTGGTGAGTTTTTTTGACAAACTCTTCTTGTTCTGACCAAACATCTTCTACAAGATGTTTGAGATGGTTTTATTGAACACCTTGATATTCCCATTTTATTGCACATGATAGTCAGAGGTATGATTAGAATGGATGTTTTACTTGGAAAAAAATCATCATCTTCGATACTCTAAATTTGGTGTTGTTATCAGTGATAACTGAAGGAAGAACCCAAAATAATTGGATGATACTGGATCTCATGAACTCAATGATAGAAAAAGCCTTAAATTCCTTGAGTGTAATTTCCTCTTCCCACTTAGAAAAGAAATATGTAGTTGTTAGGATAAACCTTCATTGGAAGGTCTCAGAACATCGAGTCCCCAGACCCCAAAGGGCCAGAGTACTTGGATGTATGGAGAGGCTCTGGAGACCGATGCACAAAATTAGCATGGATGAGGTAGGCATGGGACCTCTTACCAAACATGATATAGTCATAGATAATGGTGGGAAAAAATATCCCAATCTTAGAATATGATGAGAGAGTTCTAGAACTACCGGATCATCCCCATAGGAACTGGCATGAAATTCCTACATAACATGAGAAATATCATCCACTGGAATGAAACATAGAAGAATCCACTCAATCCCAAATCTATAGAATATATTCTCAAGACTAGAACCAAACTTAGGGGTGAAATATACTGCATGTTGATGGACTCCCTCACATTCGACCCATTCTGTCGAGATATTACCATGCTAAAGATACTTGATAAATGGAGTCATCCAGTCAAGGGTCTCTTCCAATGTTGTGGTAGGGAACCTGGATGTCCTGATATAGAGGCATCGACGGTAAGGTGTTTTACCTGTGGGCCATAAAATTTTTCTGAACTGATGGGAGCGATAACTCTTCGATGCACCAAATGTATAATAAAATCATCCTAGTAAGGCTCTATAAGAGATGTGGAAATAATGGCCAAGGAATAGGCTCCCCATTTTGTGATTGAGGGACATGAGTAAGTTCTATCCAAGAAGGGAGCTAGGACATCAACTGAAGAGTACACTCTATAGAGTTATAAGCTCTGAATTCCTGATAATGTAGTCATCATTGATGTTCTTGATGGCCAGTTTAGATTCCCTTTCAACATAAAGGTGTGGAACGTGCATCTCTAGGCATATATCAGGCCTGTGATGAGAGCCTGACACTCTGCCTCATTGTTGTTATATCCTTCTGGCAACATGAACGAATAGGGTTGGGCATCTTGTGTAGTTGTGATGGAGAGGATACCCAGGACCACTCTATTGATTTTGTTACCATTGAGTCTCCTTTAAGTAGGGATTTGGTAACCCCATAAAATTGCATTTAACAAAATGTAATGGATTGATCCATTGAGAGGATTGTCTCATATGGAATGTCAAGATTCAGATACTGCTTTTCGAGGGATGGGTGGGTGGTAAAATAGTCTTGAAATGTCTATCCCTTGATATTATTCTATGAGATAAACTTGATTTTTAACTATTGAAGGATAACTTCCCACCAATATAAACATCCTGTAAATATGGGGTGGTTCATAACCCACTTCAGTGGATCCACTCTAGACACTAGATTTATCTCATTGGGCTGCATGTAATATCCGAATTTCTACACTATGAATACTAGTGCAAGGCAGCTATTCTCGATAGAGGAATATATGGTTTCTACATTGAGGAGCATGCAGCTTAGAGAATATAAATTTTTCACTATTATGTCATTGTTCTTATGGGTGGGCAGGGCATCGAGGGACCATTCCAGAGCAGTCACATAGAGGACTAGCATATTTCCTAAAATAGGTAGCCTTAGAACTAGGGGTTGTAGTAGGTACTGTTCGATTTCTTAAAAAGTAGTATGTGCCTCCTCATCCCACGTATAATCAGCACCTTTCATCATGAGATGGAAAAAGGGCTTACACTTTCCACCCATATTTGACATGAATCATCGTATGTGGGCTATGTAGCCTTTAAAGTCTCGGTTCTCCCAAATGTTACATGAAGGAGACATTTCATTGATGGCCTTGATCTTTTTCGGATCTATCTCAATTTTTGTGTATTTGAAATTGATGCTGAGAAACATTATGGAGATGACCTCAAAGGCCCATTTCAAGGGGTTCATCTTAAGATGGATGGAAAGGAGGAATCCCAACACTCTCTCAAGATCCTTGATATGGTCTTGATGCTGGAGAGATTTACCCACTATATTTTCAACATAACATTTTAGCAATGTCCAAAGGATCAGCTTGAATTTGTGGTGCATGGCATGCTGATGGGTGGAACATACATTCTTTAGACTGAAAAGAATTACCTTGTGTAAAAAAGTACCATTTGTTACCCCAAATGTGGTAGACTCTACATCCTTAGGGCCCATTTGGATTTGATTATATCTGGAATACACATCCATGAAGAACAGAGTATGTAACCCAACAGTGGATTCAATAAATTATTTCGTCACAGGAAGGGTAAAATCATCCTTCAGACAGTGATTATTGAGATCTCAAAAGTTGATGTAGACTCTGATCTATTAATTCTTCTTCCTGATGGGAACAATGTTAGCTAAACATATTCAGTACAAGAATTCCTTGATAAAGTTGAATTTGATGATCTTATCAACATCGTCCTCGACCATGGCATAGTGGGAAGCATACATCTTTCTGGGAGGATATTTGAACCCACAATGATTTGATGGGAGACCAATATGGTGGATAGAGACCAGAGTATCTAGCCTTGTAATCTCATAATAACTCTATGAAAATACATCACGATTCTACTTTAAGAAATCCATCTATTGTTGTTTCCCTTCTTACGTTGATCAGTGTTGGTTTCAGATCCGTCTTAGTACCAAGGTTCACCAGTACCAATTCATCGACCATAGTGGAGACGCCCTCTTTGAATGTGGTAGGGGTGTATTCCAAATCCACTTCTTCATTATTAGTGAGAGGATAATCAGTATGAGGAAACTCCTCTATGTGGTAAGATCCTAACGAGACACTATTTCCAGCCTAAGCGGCTGTGGAAACCTCGTCGGCGGACTCCAACACTACTGAAACCATAGATATGAATGTTGTATACCTTATCTTATCTGGACTTTTACCCAAGAGGACACATCTGATAATATCAAAAAAAAATATTGTCATAATATATTGAGCTAGTATATCCCATCCCGGTGAAACAAAAAGTATGACGTATCACTGTTTCTATGGTGCGGATATCCCAATACCTTATAGGAGTAGGGGGATCTGGGATTACCCAAGCCATATTTATGTAGAAATATGAGGTTCTATCATGTAATTCCGTAAACTAGGTAACATGATTCCCCCTCGTTCTAGAGAAAAAAAATTATCTCCCCGTGTCTGGGGTAATGGAATCCAATCAGTGAATCGGGAAAATTAATGTGCCATCCAGGTTTTCCCATCTGTAGGTCGCATCCACAGTTTTCTCAACCTCATTAGCCTGAATTTTCTTTTCCTTGCCCTTGTAGTATTCAACATCCAAGTAGCGACACTCAAAAGTGGAAAAGGGGGACACATCATCATGGATAACACATAATTGAAAACTAAGGGAGTACTTATGTCATTGGTGATATGAGGAAGGGACTACCACATGCAGGTGAAGCCATGGTTTACCCATCATTGTGTTCTATGAAGTGTCTTGTGGGAACAACATAAATTTAGTGCCGACAACTAGGAAACTGAACAGGGTCTTTAAGATGATCTTTCCAACTGGTGTCTGCTCTGTCCAGTCATAACCTTGAATAATCATGTTAGAGTGACTCAGATATATTTTAGAAAGCCCCATATTATGGAGTGTCCATGTCGGCATAAGATTGATCCTAGAGACCGCATCGATAAGAAACAACAAACCACCACACCCTTGAACTAGTTGGTGATGTAAAGTGGGAGGAGGTTCCCCTATATAGGAAAACCTCCATATTATTCAGAGAAAGAGATGATGGATTGAAATTCTGCATGCTCGATAGTCTCTGCATGGAAGGATTCAGCAGCTTCTACTTTTATCTTAAACTAAAGATGGATTCTTAATACTTCTACACGGGTTTCGAACATTTTTTATGACAAAATTAGAGCCTCAAGGATAGAGAGATTTCCAGGAATGCGGGAAATATTCCTGAAGATATCATTTTTCCATTTTAGGCATACAATTCTAGAGATAGGAGGTCGCTCTATAGTAGGAGGTATGATGGGAAATGCTGGTTGAACTGAATGATTTTTTATGGTGTTGGGAATGTCCCGCTACTCACTAGCCAAACCGTGTAGACTGAATACCAGTTGATGATCAAATGAATGAGGTGTAACGCCCCGACCCCAGTTACCCAGAGTCGGTGCATTATTACATAACATTGGCATGATCACAAGAAAGACCAAGTCTTGAAAGACCGATTAGTTTAGTAGCCTTGGAAACACTAGATATATTCATAATGTTTTACATTACATCATAAAAAAACAGCTTGTCTTCATATCCCTTCATACTATCCCTGTAGGTCATTCATAAATTACTTCTTCATAATCCTGGGAAAAATAAAACATTGAAAGGGGTGAGCTCAGATGCTCAGTAAGGATAACATTATAGTAGAAGCTTTCAAAGATAAGCATAAACACTTAAGGTAGTTTATAACTAAAACAAAAGCCTTTTAAACTTGAACTTCAGCATAAAATGGAAAAGATAAAATGAAATAATGCCATTTACTTATTCACATGGATATTCTACTAGTAAAATGATCACATGAAATATCAATAACCACTTTCATAATTATGGAATGTGTAATGCCAGACTATCATAACCACATAGCCAAGGCCTCGTGCCAAGACTACAAATAAGATTTTCCAAGGCCTTGTGCCAAGACACTAGTTTGTCTCATGAGACCTACCGATGAATCGAGGAGCTATAGCAGGCTCCACCTATCACATATTAAGTCCAATGCATTCCCTATATGAACAGGTTTAAACATAACATAATCATTCGTATTAAAACTAGCATAGGAAATGTCAATACTTTAACCACAAACCATGAATGGTATAAAAATAGCACATCCACAGTCAAACATAACTCATTCGATACAATATGTAAGATTATACTGTATCAAATTAACCTCAATCAAGAATAATGAATGATATTGACATAGATGAAAATAATCATCAAAACTATTTGAGATAAATATCCCCCTTTTTCTTGAAATCATTTAAAAGTCACACTATTTGTCAAGAGGCCATTTAAAAATATATTTTTGAATCAAAGTGTCCCATACCACTTTGACACTTTTAAAAGGAGTTTTAATTTTAAAATTTTAATGTCCATATAAATAAATCCTTAAAAAAAAATTTAAAACATGGACATTAATGAGCAAGATTTAGAAGAATAAGTCTTTAAAAAATTTAAAAATGGTATTTTAGTTAGAGTTTCTAACCAAAAGAGAGACACTTGAATACAAATTATAAAGGTAATAAAAAAATTGTAATATCAAGAGAATAAAGGAATTTATGATATACTATGTCAAAGTACATTATATACACAACATAAAAGTGATTTGGTGTATAACAACAAAGAAGTCTCAATGGAATGTAAATTGAGATGAAATATCTCATAAAGGATGTATCCTTAGATTAAGGATAAATCAATGACATAGTTATGTGTGACAAATATAAATACACTAAATATGATTGGATATTTAGTGTAAGACAATCAAAGGACATTCACACATAATCTTGTAAAAACAACACCAATGAATTGGATGTTTTACTCAACAAATGGAGAATGAGTTAAAATTACTCTTATCAAATTCATATCGATGACTTGAGAAATTATAAATGGAGTGATTATGTGTATCAATAGTATATCCATAGGATGGGGAGTGGAAATTATGACATAATCAAATGAATAGTGATTCCACACATAATCTTGGAGTAATATAATCAATGAAATATGCGTAAATCCAAATGAGTGGAAATAGAAATTTCAAATTCCCTTATCGATTTGGTAACTTATGAAACATGCACCCATAAAAGAAGGATAATACAATGATGATGTAAATATCCATAAATTAAAGTATATTACACAATCAATACAATCATGGGCAGTATACACACCACATGCAATAAATAAGTGGTGAATAATGGAAATCTCACGAAATTTCAAGTGAGATAAGAAACCCCTTACTTTGTACTTTTTACTTGGTCAACGGTAGGTTAACCTCCTTTAAAATGGTGAAATAATTGTTATTAAATTATTAAATAATCATATACATTAGTATGATATCATATATGATCTTTTAACATTGCTTTGTTAATAATAACTTAGAATTATCGTCGTTTTAGGTGTTAACTTACTCGTTTTCTTTTATATGTTTTGTTATAGAAGCCATGGTTGTCATGGATAGGATGTATCTTATTCATATCCAGAATGATATCAAGTCATTTAACATTATTCTTAAATAATAAAATGATAATTATACTTGAATGGATACGATAGAGAATGAATCTCATCGCGTTCGTGGAGACGGTAGTCTGTACGTACGCACGAGCGACAGTATCATTCTTTTGATATTAAAGTAATATATAATTGGATTCTATATCATATATAAAGAATTATTATCATGTTATATTTATTATTTACATGAATTACACATCATTATTATACCCATCCAAATGACAATTTATTGAATAACAATTACACCACGACGTGGAGACGGTAAGCTCTACGTACGCACGTATGGTGACATGTTATTCAAAGGGTGGATATAATACTGAATATGGTTGTACCATATTTATAATAATATTACAGTATATATGAGATACTGGATTCATTATTTTAGAATATAAATAACAAAGAAAGAAGAAGTGGAAGAAGAAAGAAACTTGAAAAGGGGTGGTGAAATCATTACCTATTCTTCGGGTTCTTCCTTTTGATTTGATCAAAAGGGCTCCTTAGGTTGGATTTATGATCAAACTAAGGCCTCTATATTGTAGTGAGGGAAGTTCGTAGAGTATTCGGTTAGGGTTTGGCCGAACCAAAAGGCTTTGAAGGAGTGAAGTAATGAGAAGGGAGAGTTCCCTTTTATAAGAGGGGTGAGGGGCACCTTTGGAAAAGCTAGAAATATTATTTTATAATAAATTCATATTCGGTTTCTAATGTCTCCAAAGTGTATTATTTAAAGGTTAAGGTGTTTATGGGTCAAAAACCACTCATCAAATAGAATTTAGACAGGTTTGGGTCATTATATTAACCTTATCTTTAAGTATTAACTCTTAGTTAATTAGTTTCACTTTTACAATGTCTCTTTGTATTTTTATATTATATGGTTAATAAACATACTATATACATCAGATCTACCCCCTAGTGGTACATTAATGATACACCTATCATGATATAAGTCTCTTGGCCTAACCTTTGATTTTCAAGAATTTAATATCAATTAATAATATAATATTTGTTTTAAAAACTCTTTTATGTCAATTTTGATACTATTCAATAATTAATTTTTGTAAAAATAATAACAGAATGTTTAATTCGAAAAAAGTTAATTAAATCAATACTAACATGTCATATTAACCAAAAAATTAGTGTAATTCATCAAAAGTCTCAAATTAAATTTACTTGGGTATTTATAATATCAATTATTCTAATATTTCATTATTATAGTAATTACTGCATCACTATTGTGTCATAAATAAATTAAATTATCTAATGTCTAAAAATTATAAATAAATTATCATTATTTAGTAAATCTTTTTATATTTCTAATGAATATTTATAGTCTAAAATCCTACATATATAACCCTATGTAACAATTGTTTTCCTAAAAGATATATGCTTGTGTCATTTTTGTATTCATTTTAACTTAATTAAAGTAAAGTGTCTTTATCACTTACAAGTGGATCCATGGGGTCCAAATATCGACCCAAAGATGCCCATTGTCGAACATGTATCCACAAATAAGGTTATGATATGTTTTAGGGTAATTTTGTCTTATTATAGTATAATTTTTGAACCCTTATTTACCGGATTTACCCTTAACCATGGTAAATAAAATATTTTTCGAAGTAATAATTCAAAATGTCTAAAAATAAAAGTTTCCTATTTACACAATTTGAACTTCCTGATTCCAAATATTGAATCAATTTTTCCAAATTCAAAACACAGAAGTGGCAGAAATTAATTTAAAAATTAATTCCCGTTGTTAAAACAAAAAGCATGTTTTTAAGAGATAATAACTATCAAAAGATTGTCACTTGTTTAGGTCTAGTTTAATTGTGAAATTATGTCCAATAAAAAACATTAAATTAAATAGTAAAAATATATTATAAATATTATTTAAAACCACTCAAATTCATAATTTATCAATATTAATTATTTTGATTAACAAAGTTTTTTTTAATTAAAATTTAGTAATTTTCACTATTCATCAAAATATGCAAGTTATCCGAAAAGTACAAAAAATTTCACCCTAGGATAATTTCAATATTCCAAATCCAAAAATGAAGTCCATTTTGAGAGATAGAATTTATAAAATTTCATAACGTCTAGTTTGATTGGTTGTGCTGTGTTAGAATCTCGAAATTGCGTACAATGCACGCCATTTCATTATTCAAAGGGAAATGTACCGTGGAAGCATGGGGTGTTACATTCTCCCCTCCTTCAATAAATTGTGTCCTCACAATTTTTTTAAAAATTGGGCTCGATAATATAATGGAAAGTTCCACATCGGAAAAAGATTCAATAAAACTATCACTTTAAGAGAGAGGAAAAGAGGTATAAAGGTCACCCAAGATAACCCATACTAGGATTCCATGAAGGAAAACATGGATATGGATGATAAACTAAGTGTTCAGTTCTGATGGAGAGGGATAGAAAACATGATCAGGAGAAAGTTAACAATAATAAAATCACAAACTTGTGTTGGGACAAATAGTCCTTAGTCTCCCAGTAGGAAAAATAAATGGATAACATTTTTTTTTGTTTTAAGTTACATTACATAAGGACGAATAATTAATTTATGACATTGACTAAGAACATAAAGAGATATACATACTTTTTAAGTAGAGTTTCATTATTTAATAACTTTTTACTACTAACCCATTTTTTTGAACAATGAGTATTCAAGAAGACTTGGTCACAATGAAAGAGCTAGAAAAAACTTTTATAGAAAAACATGATCCATGTAGGATAAACTATATATTTAACTTGTCTTTAGAGATTAATCAAAACCAGAATGGTTAGTATAATATCTTATGACCCCCCCAAACGGATATTTCATTAGATAGAAAAAACTAATCCTAATTTCTAAAATTAAACCATCAATACCCCAAAGTTAAATAAATACCATTCAATAATCAATTGTCCTTAAAATCCTTCAATATAATCCAAACTAATATTGAAACTCAAAACTTATAATAATGTAGTCTTCCACGTTAAATTGTATCTCAAAATGACATTAATTACTCTTAAAGTCACATACTTAAAAGTAATTAACCTAATCATTTCCATAAACAACCCAAATCACTATAAATCCATAATAAAAACATAGATAAAAATACACCATTACTCCTCAAATGAAATCCCATACTATTCTATTTTCCTTGGGCATATAGTGTTCACACCAAAGCGAACAACTTCCAAAATAACATCTATAACTTAATCACAAAATCATTTTCCTATACCAAGGATATTCACTTAATAATACATAAGAACCCAAATCAACTTATTATTGATCAATAAAATCGTTTAACTAAAAATAATTAGTCACACTATCCAGGGACTTCACGTAGTCCAGTGGTAGGCGATAAATCTGAATCGCACTTTGATTGTGGGGTCGATTCCCACAGCTTTGTCCGATGTGACGGGTTGTCACACGGTCTACGTGTTGTCCTTTTTCAAAAACTATATTTTATAATATTACCAAAATGAGATAAATTCCTCAAAATACCATAACATAATTTAACTACAAATGTTATATCATACCTTGCATTTTCATCCCAAATTATAATAACTTATAATTCTCTCAAACCCCAATGATTATATAGAACCAAATGGTTATTTATAACTATATCCACAAGATAAGAGATAATTCTTCCTCAAATATCATTCTCACATGGAAAACTACGGGGTAACAAATACAAGAGAAAATTATTCCAATGTAAACCCATCAACACGGAGCACTAATACTATTTAAACATTTCTCCAACCATTTATTACCACATAGATTCTTCTTTGAAAAAGAAAATATCCTATAGAATATGGCATTCACTCAAGTAATGGCCAGGTCCCCTACATTTACAGCAAATGACTATAATTGAATTCTTGGGACCATTTTTATCTTCTTCCATAGTACTCATCATTTTTCTTTAGAAATTCTCCACTTTATGTCCTTCCTTCCCACACATAAATCATTTCTTGGTCCCATTGAGACACTTTTGTGGGTGTCTCCTTCCACATTTACTGCATGATGGAAATTGAGGATTTCTTTCTCCATGGTCTCCACTACTGGAGCTATTATCATTCATCACCTTTCTCTTCTTTGTTGAGTCCGGGAATTAGTTAATATATATATCGTTGATTATATTTTTGAAAAATGATTTGGCATAAAGACGATATCTTTTAAGCCTATCAACATTCCATTTTTTTTCTCATTTCCACCACCGTTCCCACCTTGTACATCATTCTCAAAGTCACTATTACTTCCTTGGAATCCGGCCATTGACTAAAACCAGAAAGCATTGTGTGAGTAACATTAGTAATAAAATCACTTAGAGACTAACATGTCACCATATTCTCAATTTGAAACACATTAGGATTAACCAAGATAATTTACTCTCATCTTATATATATAATTCTTCAAATCGGTTTTTAATGAAAATTTAAATTATCCTAAGCATATCCCCCGGGAGTGTCGTAACCAATACTGCATCAAGGCCCGTTGTCGTGCACCAGTTCCCGTTCGAGTCTAGCTCAAAGCGGTGTTTTCGGGTTTTACCCCTAGGTACATCTATTCCAGAGCCACCTCTACCTGCTCATATATAGACAGGGATGTATTGCTCGAAAAACTCACAAAATCTCTACAATGCCAAAATTCTAGGAAGTTATTCCATACTAATCCTCAAAGTTCATCTTAAGTCTACGTTCTCTAATTATAGTTTATCTAAATCTAGCTTCCAAGGTTTATACTAAACTTCCTCTGATACCAACTGTAACGCCCCGACCCTAGTTACTTTGAGTCGGTGCATTATTACATAACATTGGCATGATCACAAGAAAGATCAAGTCTCAAAAGACTGATTAGTTTAGTAGCCCTGGAAACACTAGATATATTCATAATGTTTTAAATTACATAATAAAAAAAACATCTTGTCTTCATATCCCTTTATACTATCCCTGAAGGTCATTCATAAATTACTTCTTCATAATCCTGGGAAAAATAAAATACTGAAATGGGTCAGCTTAGATGCTCAATAAGGATAACATTATAGCAGAAGATTTCATATATAAGAATAAACACTTAAGGCTGTTTATAACTAAAACAAAAGCCCTTTAAACTTGAACTTCAGCATAAAATGGAAAAGATAAAATGAAATAATTCTATTTACTTATTCACATGGATATTATACTAGTCGAATGATCACATGCAATATCAATAACCACTTTCATAATGATTGAATGCATAATGCCAGACGATCATAACCACATAGCCAAGGCCTCGTTCCAAGACTACAAATAAGATTTTTCCAAGGCCTTGTGCCAAGACACTAGTTTGTCTCATGAGACCTACCGATGCATCTAGGAGCTATAGCGGGCTCCACCCGTCACTTATTAAGTCCAATGCATTCCCCATATGAACAAGTTTAAACATAACATAAACATTCGTATTAAAACTAGCATACCAAATGTCAATACTTTAACCACAAACCATGAATGGTATAAAAATAGAACATCCATAGTCAAACATAACTCATTTGAAACAATATGGAAGATTATATTGTATCACATTAACCTCAATCAAGAATAATTAAGTATATTGACATAGATAAAAATAATCATCAAAACTATTTGAGATAAATATCCCCCTTTTCGTGAAATCATTTAAAAGTCACAGTACTTGTCAAGAAGCCATTTAAAAATAGATTTTTGAATAAAAGTGTCCCATACCACTTTGAAAATTTTAAAAGGATTTTTAATTATAAAATTTTAATGTCCATATAAATAAATCCTTAAAACAATTTTTAAAACATGGACATTAATGATCAATATTTAGAAGAATAAGTCTTTAAAACATTTAAAAATGGTATTTTAGTTTGAGTTTCTAACCAAAAGAGAGACACTTGAATAAAAATAATTGAGGTAATAAAAACATTTTAATATCCTGAGAATAATGGAATTCATGATATACTATGTCAAATTACATTATATACACCACATAAAAGTGCTTTGGTTTATAACAACAAAGAAGTCTCAATGGAATGTAAATTGAGATGAAATCTCTCATAAAGGCTGTATCCTTAGATTAAGGATAAATCAACGACATAGTTATGTGTGACAAATATAAATACACTAAATATTATTGGATATTTAGTGTATAACAATAAAAGGACATTCACACATAATCTTGTAAAAACAACACCATTGAATTGGATGTTTAACTCAACAAATGGAGAATAAGTTAAAAATACTCTTATAAAATTCATATCGATGACTTGAGAATTTATCAATGGAGTTATTATGTGTATCAATAGTATATCCATAGGAATTTGAGTGTAAATTATGACATAATCAAATTAATAGTGATTCCACACATAATCTTGGAGTAATATAATCAATGAAATATGCGTAAATCCAAATGAGTGGAAATTGAAATTTCAAATTCCCTTATTGATTTGGTAACTTATAAAACATGCACCCATGAAAGAAGGATAATACAATGATGATGTAAATATCCATAAATTAAAGTATATTACACAATAAATACAATCATGGGCAGTATACACACCACATGCAATAAATAAGTGGTGAATAATGGAAATCTCAGGGAATTTAAAGTGTGATAAGAAACCCCTTACTTTGTAATTTTTCCTTGGTCGACGGTAGGCTAAACTCTTGTATAATGGTGAAATAATTGTTATAAATTATTCAATAGTCATATACATTAATATGATATCATATATGATCTTTTAACATTACTTTGTTAATAATATCTTAGAATTTTCGTCGTTTCAGGTGTTAACTTACTCGTTTTCTTTTATATGTTTTGTTATGTAAGCCGTGGTTGTCATGGATAGGTTGTATCTTATTCATATCCAGAATGATATCAAGTACTTTAACACTATTTTTAAATCATCAAATGATAATTATACATGAATGGATACGATAGAGAATGAATCTCATCGCATTCGTGGAGACGGTTGTCCGTTCGTACGCACGAGCGACAATATCATTCTTTTGATATTAAAATAATATAAAATTGGATGGTATATCATATATACAGAATAATTATCATGTTATATTTATTATTTACATCAATTAAACATCATTATTATACCCATCCAAATAATAATTTATTGAATAACAATTATACCACGACGTGGAGACGGTAAGCCGTACGTACGCACGTATGGTGACATGTTTATCAAAGGGTGGATAGAATAATGAATATGGTTGTACCATATTTATAATAATATTCAATTATATAGGATATACTGGATTAATTATTTTATAATAGAAATAACAAAGAAAGAAGAAGTGGAAGAAGAAAGGAACTTGAAAAAGGGTGGTGAAATCATTATCTCTTCTTCGGGTTCTTCCTTTTGATTTGATCAAAAGGGCTCCATAGGATGGATTTATGATCAAAATAAGGCCTCTATGTTGTATTGAGGTAAGGTTAGAGAGTATTTGGGCAGGTTTTCGCCGAGCCAAAAGGCTTTTAAGGTGTGAAGTAATGAGAAGGGGGAGTGCCCTTTTATAAGAGGGGTGAGGGGCACCTTTGGAAAATATAGAAATAGTATTTTATAATAAATTTATATTCAGTTTATAATGGATCCAAAGTGGATTATTTAAAGGTTAAGGTGGGGATGGGTCACAAACCACTCATCCAATAGAATTTAAACAGGTTTGGGTCATTATATTAACCTTATCTTTAAGTATTAACTCTTAGTTAATTAGTTTCAGTTTTACAATGTCTCTTTGTATTTTTATATTATATGGTTAATAAACATACTATATACATCCAATAGATCCCCAAGTGGTCCATTAATGAAACACCTATCATTATATAAGTCTCTTGGCCGATCTTTATATTTCTTGGAATTTAATATCAATTAATAATATAATATTTGTTTTAAAAACTCTTTTATGTCAATTTTGATATTGTTCAATAATTGATTTTTTTTAAAAGTCATAACAGAATGGTTACTTCCAAAAAAGTTAATTAAATAAATCCTAACATGTCATATTTACCAAGAAAATTAGTTTAATTCATAAAAAGTCTCCAATTATATTAATTTGGGTATTTATAATATCACTTATTCTAATGTTTCACTATTATGGTAATTACTGCATCACCATTGTATCATAAATAAATTACATTATATAATGTATTAAAATTATAAATAAAATATCATTATGTAGGAAATCTTTTTATCTTTCTAATTAATATTTATAGTCTAAAATAAAACATAAATATCCTTATGTAACAATTGTTTTTATAAAAGATATATGCTTGTGTCATTTTTGTATTCATTTTAACTTAATTAAAATAAAGTGTCCCTATCACTTACAAGTGGATCCATGGAGTCCCAAAATCGACCCAAATATGCCCATGGTCGGACATGTATCTACCAATAAGGTTATGACACATTTTAGGGTAAATTTGTATTATTATATTATTTTTTAACCCTTATTTACCGGATTTACCCTGAACCTTGGTAAATAAAATATTTACCGAAGTAATTATTCAAAATGTCTAAAAATAAAGGTTTCCTCTTTACATAATTCGAACACCCTGATTCCAAATATAAAATCCATTTTTCCAAATTCAAAACACATAAGTTGTAGAAATTAATTTAAAAATTAATTCCCGTTGTTAAAACAAAAAGTGTGTTTTTAAGAGATAATAACTATCAAAAGATTGACACTTGTTTATGTTTAGTTTAATTGTGAAATTATGTCCAATGATAAACATTGAATTAAATGGTAAAAATATACTCTACATATACATTCAAACCACTCAAATTCATAATTTATCAATAATAGTTATTTCGATTAGAAAAGTTGTTTGATATTAAAATTTAGTAATTTTCACTATTCATAAAAATATGCAAGTTATCCAAAAATTAACAAAATTTCACCCTTGGAAAATTTAGATATTCCGAATCCAAAAATTGAAGTCCATTTTTAGAGATAGAATTTATAAAATTTCATAACAGCTAGTTTGATTGGTTGTGGTGTGTTAGAATCTCGAAGTTGCGTACAATGCACGACATTTCATTATTCAAAGGGAAACGTACAGTGGAAGCTTGGGGTGTTACATTCTCCCCTCCTTCAATAAATTACATCCGCACAATTTTTTATAAAATTGGGCTCGAGAATATAATAGCAATTCTCAAATCGGAAAAAGATTCAATAAAACTATCACTTTAAAAGAAAGGAGGAGAGGTATAAAGGTCACCCAAGATAACCCATATTAGGATTCCATGAAGGCAAACATGGATATGGATGATAAACTAAGTGTTCAGTTCTGATGGAGAGGGATAAAAAACATGATCAGGAGAAAGTTAAAAATAAGAAAATCACAAACTTGTGTTGGGACAAACAATCCTTAGTCTCCCAGTAGGAAAAGTAAACGGACAACATTTTTTTTGTTTTAAGTTACATTACATAAGGACAAGGAATTAATTTATGATATTGACTAAGAACATAAAGAGATATACTTACCTTTTATGTAGAGTTTCATTATTTAATAACTTTTTACCACTAACTCATTTTTTTGAACAATGAGTATTCAAGAAGACTTGGTCACAATGAAAGAGATAGAATAAACTTCTATAGAAAAACCTGATCCATGTAAGATAAACTATATATTTAACTTGTCTTTAGAGATTAATCAAAACCAAATGGTTAGTATAATATCTTATGACCCCCCCCCAAATGGATATTCCATTAGGGAAAAAACTAATCTTAATTTCTAAAATTAAACCATCAATACCCCAAAGTTAAATAAATACCATTCAATAATAAATTGTCCTTTAAATCCCTCAATATAATCCAAACTAATATTGAAACTCAAAACTTATAAGAATGTAGTCTTCCACATTAAATTGTATCTCCAAATGACATTAATTACTCTTAAAGTCACATACATAAAAGTAATTAACCTTATCATTTCCATAAACAACCCAAATCACTATAAATCCATAATAAAAACATAGATAAAAATCCACCATTACTCCTCAAATGAAATCCCATACTATTCTATTTTCCTTGGGCATATAGTGTTCACAACAAAGCGAACAACTTCCAAAATAACATCTATCACTTAATCACAAAAACATTTTCTTATACCAAGGGTATTCATTTAATAAGATATAAGAACCAAAATTAACTTATTATTGATTAATAAAATCATTTAACTAAAAATAATTAGTCACACTATCCAGGGACTTCACGTAGTCCAGTGGTAGGTGATAAATCCCAATCGCACTTTGGTTGTGGGTTCGATTCCCACAGCTTTGTCCTATGCAACGGGTTTTCACACGGTCTACGTGTTGTCATTTTTCAGAAACTATATTTTATAATATTACCAAAATGAGATAAATTCCTCAAAATACCATAACATAATTTAACCACAAATTTTATATCATACCTTGCATTTTCATCCCAAATTATAATAACTTATAATTCTCTAAAACCCCAATGATCATATAAAACCAAATGGTTATTTATACCTATATCCACAAGAGAAGAGATAATTCTTCCTCAAATATCATTCTCACATGGAAAACTTCGGGGTTACCAATACAAGAGAAAATTATTCCAAAGTAAACCCATCAACAAGGAGCGCTAATACTTTTTAAACATTTCTCCAACCATTTATTTCCACATAGCTTCTTCTTTGACCAAGAAAATATCCTATAGAATAGGGCATTCACTTAGGTAATGGCCAGGTCCCCTACATTTACGGAAAATGACTATAAATGGATTCTTGGGACCATTTTTATCTTCTTCCATAGTACTCTTCATTTTTCTTCTGCAATTCTTCACTTTATTTCCTTCCTTTCCGCACGTAAATCATTTCTTTGTCTCATTAAGACACATTCCTGGGTGTCTCCTTCCACATTTACTGCATGATGGAAATTGAGGATTTCTTTCTCCATGGTCTCCACTACTGGAGCTCTTATCATTCATCACGTTTCTATTCTTTGTTGAGTCCGGGAATTGGTTAATATATGTATTTTTGTTCATATTTTTGGAAAATTGATTTGGCATAAAGATGATATCTTTTACGCCTATCAACATTCCATTTTTTTGCTCATTTCCACCACCGTTCCCACCTTGAACATCATTCTCAAAGTCACTATGACTTCCTTGGAATCCAGCCATTGACTAAAACCAGAAATCATTGTGTGAGTAACAGTAGTCATAAAATCATTTAGAGACTAACCTGTCACCATATTCTCAATTTGAAACACATTAGGATTAACCAAGATCATTTACTCTCATATTATATATATAATACTTCAAATTGGTTTGTAATGAAAATGTAAATTTTCTTAAGCATATCCCCCGGGAGTGTCATAACCAATAGTGCAATAAGGCCCGTTGTCGTGCACCAGTTCCCGTTCGAGTCTAGCTCAAAGCGGTGTTTTCAGGTTTTACCCCTAGGTACATCTATGCCAGAGCTGCCTCTACCTGCTTGTCTATAGAAGGGATGTATTGCTCGGAAAACTCACAAAATATCTACAATGTCAAAATTCTAGGAAGTTATTCCATACTAATCCTCAAAGTTCATCTTAGGTCCACGTGCTCTAATCAGAGTTTATCTAAATCTTGCTTCCAAGGTTTATACTAAACTTCCTCTGATACCAATTGTAATTCCCCAACCCTAGTTACCCAGATTCGGTGCAATATTACATAACATTGGCATGATCACAAGAAAGATCATGTCTCAAAATACCGATTAGTTTATTAGCCCTGGAAACACTAGATATATTCATAATTTTTTACATTATATCATAAAAAACATCTTTTCTTCATATCCCTTCATACTATGCCTGCAGGTCATTCATAAATTACTTCTTCATAATCCTGGGAAAAATAAAACATTGAAAAGGGTGAGCTCAGATACTCAGTAAGAATAACATTATAGTAGAAGCTTTCATATATAAGCATAAACACTTAAGGCAGTTTATAACTAAAAAAAATCCTTTTAAACTTTAACTTCAACATAAAATGACAAAGATAAAATTAAATAATTCCATTTACTTATTCACATGGATATTCTACTAGTCGAATGATCACATGCAATATCAATAACCACTTTAATAATGATGGAATGCATAATTTCAGACTATCATAACCACATAGCCAAGGACTCGTACCAGGACTACAAATAAGATTTTTCCAAGGCCTTGTGCCAAGACACTAGTTTGTCTCAGGAGACCTACCGATGCATCGAGGAGCTATAGTGGGCTCCACCTGCCACTTATTAAGTCCAATGCATTCCCCGTATTAACAAGTTTAAATATAACATAAATTTTCGTATTAAAACTAATATACCATATGTCAATACTTTAACCACAACCCATGAATAGTATAAAAATATCACATCCACGGTCAAACATATATGATTCGATACAATATAGAAAATTATATTGTATCACATTAACCTCAATCAATAATAATAAAGGATATTGACATATATGAAAATAATCATCAAAACTATTTAAGATAAATATCCCCCTTTTTCATGAAATCATTTAAAAGTCACACTACTTGTCAAGAAGCCATTTAAAAATAGATTTTTGAATCAAAGTGTCCCGTACCACTTTGAAACTTTTAAGAGGAGTTTTAATTTTAAAATTTTAATTTCCATATAAATACATCATTAAAACAGTTTTTAAAACATGGACAATAATGAGCAAGATTTAGAAGAATAAGTCTTTAAAACATTTAAAAATGGTATTTTAGTTTGAGTTTCTAACCAAAAGAGAGACACTTGAATACAAATAATTGAGGTAATCAAAACATTTTAATATCAAGATAATAATTCAATTCATGATATACTATGTCAAAGTACATTATATACACCACATAAAAGTGATTTGGTGTATAACAACAAAGAAGTCTCAATGGAATGTAAATTGAGATGAAATCTCTCATAAAGGCTATATCCTTAGATTGAGGATAAATCAATGACATAGTTATGTGTGGGAAATATAAATACCCTAAATATGATTGGATATTTAGTGTAAAACAATCAAAGTACATTCACACATAATCTTGTAAAAACAACACCAATGAATTGGATGTTTAACTCAACAAATGGAGAATGGGTTAAAATTATTATTATCAAATTCATATAGATTACTTGAGAAATTATCAATGGAGTGGTTATGTGTATCAATAGTATATCCACAGGAAGGGGAGTGTAAATTATGACATAATCAAATGAATAGTGATTCCACACATAATCTTGGAGTAATATAATCAATGAAATATGCGTAAAGCCAAATGAGTGGAAATTGAAATTTCAAATTCCCTTATCGATTTGGTAACTTATGAAACATGCAACCATGAAAGAAGGATAATAAAATGATGATGTAAATATCCATAAATTAAATTATATTACACAATCAATACAATTATGGGCAGTATACACACCACATGCGATAAATAAGTGCTGAATAATGGAAATCTCACGGAATTTAAAGTGAGATAAGAAACCCCTTACTTTGTACTTTTTCCTTGGTCGACGGTAGGTTAACCTCCTGTATAATGGTGAAATAATTTTTATTAAATTATTCAATAATAATATACATTAATATGATATCATATATGATCTTTTAACATTACTTTGTTAATAATATCTTAGAATTATCGTCGTTTCAGGTGTTAACTTACTCATTTTCTTTTATATGTTTTGTTATGTAAGTCGTGGTTATCATGGATAGATTGTATCTTATTCATATCCAGAATGATATCAAGTCCTTTAGCATTATTTTTAAATCATCAAATGATAATTATACATGAATGGATACGATATAGAATGAATCTCATCGCGTTCGTGGAGACGGTAGTCCGTACGTACGCACGAGTGACAATATCATTCTTTTGATGTTAAAATATTATAAAATTGGATTGTATATCATATATACAGAATAATTATCATGTTATATTTATTATTTACATCAATTACACATCATTATTATACCCATACAAATAATAATTTATTGAATAACAATTACACCACGACGTGGAGACGGTAAGCCATACGAACGCACGTATGGTGACAAGTTATTCAAAGGGTGGATAAAATACTGAATATGGTTGTACCATATTTATAATAATATTACAGTATATAGGATATACTAGATTAATTATTTTAGAATAGAAATAACAAAGAAAGAAGATGTGGAAGAAGAAAGGAACTTGAAAAAGGGTGGTGAAATCATTACCTATTCTTCGGGTTCTTCCTTTTGATTTGATCAAAAGGGCTCCTTAAGTTGGATTTATGATCCAAATAATGCCTCTAGGTTGTATTTAGGGACTATTAGAGAGTATTTGGGCAGGGTTTGTCCGAGCCAAAAGGCTTTGAAGGTGTGAAGTAATGAGAAGGGGGAGTTCCCTTTTATAAGAGGGGTGAGGGGCACCTTTGGAAAAGCTAGAAATAGTATTTTATAATAAATTTATATTCATTTTATAATGGCTCAAAAGTGGATTATTTAACGTTTAAGGTGTTTATGGGTCAAAAACCACTCATCAAATAGAATTTAGACAGGTTTGGGTCATTATATTAACCTTATCTTTAAGTATTAACTCTTAGTTAATTAGTTTCACTTTTACAATGTCTCTTTGTATTTTTATATTATATGGTTAATAAACATACTATATACATCCAAGAGACCCCCAAGTGGTCCATTAATGATACACCTATCATGATATAAGTCTCTTGGACGAACCGTTTATTTTTAGGAATTTAATATCAATTAATAAAATAATATTATTTTTAAAAACTCTTTTATGTCAATTTTGATACTATTCAATTATTGATTTTTTTAAAAGTTATAACTAAACTATTACTTCAAAAAAAGTTAATTAAATCAATAATAACATGTCATAGTAAACTCTAAAATTAGTTTAATTCATAAAAAGGCTCAAATTATATTTATTTGGGTATTTATAATATCAATTATTCTAATGTTTCACTATTATGGTAATTACTGCATCACCATTGTGTCATAAATAAATTAAATTATTTAATGTCTAAAAATTATAAATGAACTAGAATTATGTAGTAAATCGTTTTATCTTTCTAATGAATATTTATATTCTAAAATCCAACATATATAACCCTATGTAACAATTGTTTTTCTAAAAGATATATTCTTGTGTCATTTTTGTATTCATTTTAACTTAATTAAAATAAAGTGTCCCTATCACTTACAAGTGGATCCATGGGGTCACCAAATCGACCCAAAGATGCCCATGGTCGGACATGTATCAACCAATAAGGTTAGGACACGTTTTATAGTAATTTAGTATTATTATAGTATTTTTTTTACCCTTATTTACCGGATTTACCCTGAACCATGGTAAATAAAATATTTACCGAAGTAATTATTCAAAATGTCTAAAAATAAAAGTTACCTATTTACACAATTTTAACATCCTGATTCTAAATATGGAATCTATTTTTCCAAATTCAAAACATATAAGTGGCAGAAATTAATTTAAAATGTAATTCCCACTGTTAAAACAAAAAGCCTGTTTTTAAGAGATAATAACTATCAAAAGATTGGCACTTGTTTATATCTGGTTTAATTGTGAAATTATGTCCAATGAAAAACATTGAATTAAATAGTAAATATATATTCCAAATATACTTTCAAACCACTCAAATTCATAATTTATCAATATTAATTATTTCGATTAAAAAAGTTTTTTGATTATAAAATTTAGTAATTTTCACTATTCATCAAAATATGCAAGTTATCCGAAAATTACCAAAATTTCACCCTAGGATAATTTTGAAATTCCGAATCCAAAAATGAAGTCCAATTTAAGAGATAGAATTTATAAAATTTCATAACGTCTAGTTTGATTGGTTGTGGTGTGTTAGAATCTCAAAGTTGCGTACAATGCACGCCATTGCATTATTCAAACGAAAACGTACCGTGGAAGCTTGGGGTGTTACATGAGGTCTACCCAAAAAGAAACATGACTGATCATAGCACGGTAGTGGAAGATATTACTGATCTAGAATTACAAATGACGATGGAGGTGGATCTGATTAAATGAGATGAGAAGGTTGTGCAAAATGAGATCTATGATGGGTCTATTGTCTAATCTAGGTGGCATGCATGGCTTTGCAGGAAGAACTAGCCAATTCATTCTATAAATTCACATACCAACGAATATATTGATGTTGGTGTCGACTAGTGTCATTGAAAGGGTCCACCTCACATTTTTCTTCATCGAGAACCATATAAGGGTTTACTAGCTTGACAGTATTGAGCGAAGTATACCCATAGTCATCACATCAAGAATACTCCATTGTTGGGATGATTCTAGGGGAAATACTAATCCTCAGGGGCCTAAAATGACTGACAGTATAGGATGGATTTGGCACAATAGAGGTCTTTGTCTTCGCTTGAATCGTTGGTGCATGATCCCCTAAGAGAAATAATGGTGAGATGTTGATGTAGAGATAGTAGAAAAAGGTAGCCCAATGAATTCTGAAGACTTCATTTGATTCAAACATTCATGGAAAATACCATGTGAATGGTCGAATACTATGTGATTCATCCAGTCATCATATTTTTTACACCCATAGTTTAAAACATGCTTCCATTCACCCATGTTGTCACTGTAAGTCATTATACACAAACATTCCACTTGTGTCAAGGATGGAACTGACATCACTATATTGTTATCAACATATTCTTAGATCGATTCCTTAAACACATATCACTACTTGATAATTTTCCCAAGGAATTGGAGATAGGGGAATTAATTGTGGTCATTAGTGACATCTGCCTCTTCGGGCTTCTTGCATTTTAGAAACCATAGGATTCCCTATTCCAAAGTTCATTTTAAATAACTAGGAACCTGAGACTTGTTAAATGAGTAAGTTTGGTTACTCAAATCTAGGAATAGAGATCTGGGTGCCCAGCCCTGATGCGGGGATGGCGGATCCTATCAAATAGGTGGAACCTAATTATCTTTCCTAGGTGGTGGTGGAATGTTACATGGGTTCCTGTCAATTCTGAGGTGGGCACAGATGAGGTGGAAGTTGCACCTGAGGTAGTGGGCCTCGGCGAAGCTATGGAGGTGGCACTATTAGTAACAATTCCAACTAACTGGCAGCCTTTATTTGTTATAACGTGACAGTTTCATCCTTGGGAGCTCTTCAGGTGGGTGCTACATAGGGAAATAGACATGCATATATGGCTTTCTATAAGGATTCCTCTAAATGTTGATCTTAGTCAGAGAAATCTTAAAACCCACTTGAGATGTCCTGAGTATTGAGGGAAAGGACCAATTTTTGTCTTCAAGTTCCCCACACACATCGTTAGTATCTTCTCATGGGCTTGTGACATATCAATATAATATGTGATACCCTTCCACCTGGTGACAAAGTTTGTGACACGCTCGTTAGGGCTCTGCATGCAGTTGAAGAGGTCATAAATTTTTGACTTCTAAGTTGTTGAACTAAAATGGTAGAGAAATTTCCTAAGAAGATCCTCCAAAATGGTTATTGACCCAGTGGGTAACTAGTTTTACTAGACAAATGCGGGCCCTTCCAGTCACTATATGAAATGATGGAGCTTGGCAACCTCCTACTACGCTTGAGTTCCCAGCATGGGTCGACACGATGAAGTAAAGTTGGTCAGATACATCATTAGATCATTTTCCCCATTAAAGGAGGAGAAGGTGTAAAGACCCAGTGTTTTCAATGTAAATGTTCCTTCTTATAAATATGTCACAAAATAACATGAAAACACAACATAATTAACTACTATGTGAAAAGTGGACTTTAAACATAAGTTTGTAACTTCTGTGTTTGGAATATCATAAATATGATATACATGGTTGCAATTAGTATGTTATTTGGAGCCTGATAAGAAAAACATACATTTTTGGGTAATAGTAACCTACCCTTATAAATAGTAACATACCCTTATGAATAGAGAAATACCCTATTTAATAGTATCCTTAACTATGATATTCATAATATAATATTCAGGTGAAATTATGATGTACCTATATTTTATAATATGTAAATGAATGTTTTAATGTTTTTAATAATAAATTATGATTTTAATTAAATATAAAATTAACCATATTTAGAAAATTATTTTTGAAAACTGGACTTCATTTTCATATTCTACACATCTAAATGTGGTTAGGGTGATTTTTTGGGATTTTTCTTAAATACATGAATTTTTTATGAATAGTAGAATCCTATAATTAACAATAAATGATAAATAATGGATCAATTGAGTCATTGATGATGTTCTGCTAAGGTAATACCAATTGGTTCAGGATCACATGACATATTTACTATTATTGGTCATGGAAGACTCATTATTCCTTATCTTGTGGTGAGTTAATAAATTAATGAATTTTATATTGAGAAATACCTTCCCTCTTCCACTATAAAAACTCTACTTCACTACATCTTCTCTTCACTCCTCTCAATCCTTGTTCCTTGCCAATATTCTTCCCAAATATCTCCCCAAGATCCTCCCTCACATCCAAAATCTCATATCCTCTTTAAAATACCAAAACTTCTCCCCTTAAGAGGTTCTTAAAGGAGGAAGTCTCAAAAGGTAAATTCATCTTTCCAATTCCTTCTTTTCTTTTAAGTTCTTATCTTTTTGTTTCTTTCCTCACCTCCCTTCACGCAAGTGGTTTGATAACTCTAGTATAATACATGTAATATAATGCTATTATGATAATGGGATAGCTCATTATCTTCTCTCAATTCCTGACTTTTTATTTGAAAAAAATGAAAGCACCATTTGAGATGTGCTAATTTAGCACATTCAAGGAAAACATGTTATCAATTTCTATTGTAATCTATAATTCTGGTCATGAAACAATTTTTCTTATTGTTGAACCAGAATGTATATATGTATTATAACCTATTTTGATTAGGTAATCTTTTTTTACAAATGATATTAAGTTATAATGCAAAATATGTTCTTTGTAATCAAACCCACAGATTAACAAAAACAGTTGTCACTATGGTTTTATATAATAGTTCAACTTCAATTTATTTAACCATATTAATTTTAAAACAATTTAATCTTATATATGATCACTAATATCATATAACTTAATTTTTGGACATCCACTTCCATCTTTCATGTTTATCTGAACTTGAATATAAGTGAACTGATCTTTTAAAACCAAGTAAACAAACGAGCCCAAACAATGAAATTGAAACTTATAACTAATCAATAAGGCCTTGAATGAAATAAATATAGGTATAATAAGTCAATTAAATGTAGAAGAGGTTCTGGAATTAGGAATTAATAAGCCTAATTTGTTTATTCAGGTATTTAATAACTAGTAGAGAACACCAATGGATTTAAGGTAAGGGATCCTCTCCTTTTCACTCTTAATCAAGATTGTTCTCTATGTTATGATTTTTTTTGTACTACCAAGTGACGGGGTATATTTTCTCACCTCCCCCATACTTATATAATGTTTTATAAGTGATTAGAAACCCCATATGTCACGACCCGTCCTTGGGGCCCATGTCGTGACTACCCCAAGCCCACCTTCCATCGGCCAGGGGCTGGCGACTAGCACCAAAGGCGTAAATCCTAGTAAAAGGGAAGACATTGGCTTTATAAAAGAAAACAAACAAAACAGAGTATACAAGTGAAGTAATCACTAAGTAAAAATGAGTATAAAAGTAAGTGCTAAAAAGTAAATGGGACAGTATACAAACCCAACTGAAAGTACAGTACAACAGAAAAGAAAGTACAAAAGCAGCAAAGTAAAGCGGCAACCACTGAGTCATCCTCTAGATATCCCACCTGAACGGTGGGTAGAGATGGTCTCTTCAGCTCCTCGGGTCTGTCCGTCCGCCCCATGTACATGCCACCAAGTGGTCCACCTCCAGGTACCGTCCAGCTCCACAAACCTCCACCTCGATCAGTGTTGTCTGTCGTCGGCATCCAACACAAAGTTGTGCGAGCATAACCCATGAAGCGGTGAGTATACGATACTCAGTAGACACCCTGAGACCCCCGGAGGTCTCCTAGATTCCACGAAGGATAAACCACAAAGGAAAGATACAATCACGAAGTATCAACCGACTCTACTTAGGTATATTCCCATACATATACCTAAGTCATCAATTCCAGTTCGGGTCCAACTCTCGAGCTCAAGCACAACCCAGTCCACACAGGAAAGAAGTAAATCACACCGTTGGTATTAATTACAAGTCAAGACTCAGCTCACACAGGTATACTACTCAGGAAGAGGGGTGGAGATGATTATATGTAGTCCCAAAATCATCTCCTATGCCGAACCCACATAGGATCCTAGTACAGAAGTCGTCACTGATGAACCCACAGAGGATCCAAGTACAGTCGTCACCGCTGCCGAACCCACAGAGGATCCAAGTACAGTAGTCATCACTGTCAAACACACAAAGGATCCAAGTACAGACATCATCACTTACAAACTCACGGAGGATCCAAGTACAATGGTCATTGTTGTCGAACCCACAGAGGATCCCAGCACTGTAGTCGTCATTGTCGCAGCCAGCTCTAGGGTTCCCGCACACTGCACGCTCGATTCCGGGAGGGTCCGCTCCTCGAGCCAAGGGGTTCGATACATCGACAATCAATATTTCTCGATTCGATGTATCCCAAAGTTCTGTCTCGTCAATAGGAACTCAAAGCGAAAGACGGCGCGTCAATCAGACGCCCGGTTTGAGAGATATTGGCTTTACTGTTCCAGGGGCCCTGTTAAAAATACGCTCATTTCTCACCCGATAATTCTCCAAAGTCATCTAAAACTCACTTAGAGTATCGTAAAAGGAACTCCTCGTCGCAAGGGTCCCAGTCTCACAGACGGTGCATCGATCGAATGTGAGGTCTTTAAGTTATTCACCATTAAGTGAAAACCAGCCCGGCTCATTAAGCCCAGTGGGCCGACGGGTCGAGTTAACCCAGTTTTGGTGGGTCCGAACCAGCAGGGGTATCGGACCGGCCCGATGAAATGTGCAGCTCGGCCCGAGGGGCGCGGTCCATGCTGAAGGGGCGCGGCCTGGCCCGAGGTGGCGCAGCCCGGCCTGGCGGGGCGCGGCTCGGCCCGGCGCAGCGATGCCCGACCCTATGCGGCGTGGCTGGTCTCGGAAGTGCACGGCTCGGCCCGAGGGGACTGAGCGGTCTGAGGCAGGGGGCGCGGCCCCCCGGCTGCCTGAACCGGTGACGCCAAGTGCTGCCACCCTTCCTAACCGATCGGCCGAAGCCAGCCGTCCTTCTTGGTGAAAGCGGCCCGCACGGGCGGGCTGCAGTTCCTCTGGCATGGTGCCCTCCCGGCATCGCGGATCTCCTCTGCCCGACCGGCCGACGGGCCGACCGGTTATTCCGCCGAACCAGTCCTCAGAATGCGGGTCACATTCTTCCGTAGCATGGCGTCGTGGGGAGTTGCGGTTCCTCCCTTCAGCCCGGCCGGCTATGGCCTATCAGTTCTTCCTCGGTCGCGCTGCCAGCGGTTGCAGGTTGCGGTTCTTCCGTACACAGCCGGCGCACGGTCGCCACTTCTCCCATTATCGCCTCTTCCAGAACGCCTCAAATGCAAACAAGGAGACTACGGAGGGTCTTCGGGCCATGTGTGTTCGGCCTGCGCCCTCCGCGTTAAGCGGTAGCAATTGGCCAAGCATAAACAATGTTTCACGAAGAATGAAGAACAATTTTATTCAAATAAAATTGAATCAATCCTCCCTAGCTTGGAAAAGCTTCGCGGTAGTCAAGCATCGTGGATGACGGTGTCGATTACGTCATCGTCGGAGTGCACTCAAAGAAGAATTGGTGTCTCCTCTCTTTTCACGGAGAAAAGAACAGAAGGCATGTCTCCATTCTTCGTGGAATTTGCGTTCATCGTCGAAGAGAGTGTCATTCTCCATCAAAGGCATTCTTTGTCGAAGAGGGTGTCATTCTCCGTCGAAGGCCTTCTTCGTCGAAGAGGGTGGTGTTCTTTCTTTGAGAGAAGAACACCCTTCTCTATTTCTCCAGAGCTCCCACCAAATTCCAACACAAAAAGTGCCCCCCCCCCAAATAATAGCTAAGCTCTTATTTAATTCACATAAGTAATTCAAAATTTAAACAACTTAATTTAATTAATTGAATAGTTATAATTTATTGATTAACATGTGTTGTAAAACATTATAGAGGGAGAGAGGGAGAGGAAGAGTTCTTATAAATAAGGGGGTTGTGGCAATTATGGAAGGGGAATTAATTGGGGAGTTTGAAGAGAGTTGTGGGAGATGAAAGGTTGGGGCTTATGTGGGCCCCACCTATCCAATATCCACAAATTGAATGTTAGGTGAGTGTGGGCCCCACCAATAACTTCCTAGGGGAGGAAATAACTTCCATATGTATATATAATTGTTCTAAAATTTTTTATTTATCTTCTTAATTAATCCCCAATTTTTTTAACTTTCAACCCACAAAAAATGCATCTACGGTAAAGGTCCCCATAAGCAATTACCGGTGCTGCGAGTTCATCGGTGTCCTAGGATTTCAATTCCGAGCACTAGTTCAAAAGTTAGAAAAACCCACATGTACGTTTACTGAATGTACCCGAACAAAACATTGGAAATTGATTCCAGGCACACTGGGCCTTGGAATCAAGTGTCGTCAAAAGCCACAGACTTGTAAAATTCCAAATAATTTATGAAAACAAAATTTCCTTGAAATTTCCGGGTCTTTACATTACTCCCACCTCAGGAATTTACATCCTTGAAAAGCTAAAACATACACTAGGGGAACAAATGAGGGTACTGAGCACGCATTTGAGCCTCCCGCTCCAAGGTGCTCTCCTGGAGGTTCCCGTGCTGCCAGCCAATGTGCACCAGAGGAATCGCGCACCCACATAGGACCCACTCCTATCAATCATCGATCACCACCAGGACCTCCGTGAATGTCTCCCCATCATCAATGTCTAGATCCTCGTGATCTATGATGTCTGATGGGTCGTGCACGTATCTCCTCAGCTGAGATATGTGGAAGACGTCGTGCACCCGGTGCAACTAAGGTGGAAGTGCCAGGCGGTAAGCCACCTCGCCTACTCTATTGAGGACATAGAATGACCTGATTAATCCTAGATATAACATTCCTCCCCGAACAAATATCCATAAACCTTGTCGAGGTGAGATACTTAAGAAAACGTGGTCGCTATCCTCGAACTCCAGTGGTCTTAGCCTCCTATCAGCATAGGACTTGTGTCTGCTCTGTGCAGTCTTCATCCTTTCCTGGATGATCTGCACCATCTCTGTAACTCCCCGATATTTTATGAAAAATATTCTCTTAATTTAATTGATGCCTTCTGTTATAAGCTACACAAAAATTATCTTGTACTGTACGCAACACTGTATTAGCTTAAAGTATACGCAACACTATTCTTGGATAGTGTTACACACAATTTCACGTTTTTTTGTGCGAAATATTCTATGCAACATTAAGTATAGATTTGGTTTAATAATTTTTTATTATGTTATACTCAACACCAAAGGGAGCTTCCACTACACATAGCCCTGACTTGGCTTTCATCACACACAATCGCGACCTTCCTCGATAGCATGTGTAGTACGCAATACTGGGATTCGCTAAACAACGATATATTGTTATAATATTATTATGAACTAGCCGTTATGGATAGTATTAACTATATTTTGATTTTTATAACATCATTATTTATCTTATACATTTTCTAGAACATCGTGTGAGAATAAAATATATTTTTCAAGTAAAATAAGTATTTTTCAAAAAATGCAGTTTTTCCGCCTTTTGATAGAGCACCCACATTAAATCTAGTTTTTTAAATGTTTATAAGTTCAATTTGACAAAATAAAATTCTTATTTTGAATCAGGATATAAATATTTACTTTGGATAAAATTTTCATATTATTCTGATAACTTTCATATTTTAATGAATAGTAAAAACACACTATATTTTAATTAAAAACAACTTTTTTCATCATAATAATTTATATGGTTAGATTATCTTTTTAATTGGTTTTTAAGATTAATTAGAATATATTTTTACCATTTAATATAATTTTGGTCATTGGAATTAATTTCACTTTGAAATTGGACATAAACAAGTGTCGATCTTTTGATAGTTATTGTTTCTTAAAAACACGCTATTTGTTTTGATAACAGGATTTAATTTAAAAATTAATTAATGCCACTTCTATGTTTTGAATTTGGAAAAATAGACATCATTTTTGAATTTGGAATATCCAATATAACATAGGCTGAATTTTTTGTATTTTTCTGAAAAACATCAATTTTTGATGAATAGTGAAACCACTTAGTGGTAGTTAAAAAACTGATACTTTCATTTAAATGAAATTTTACCACTTCTGTGAATTTAATTTCAAATATCTAACATACATTCTTGTTATAAAGAGGTAAAATGTGGTTCAATAAGATGAAAATAATTTTTTGTGAATAGTAACTTTTGACTTTTATTTAACGCAGTTAAAGGTAAATAGGGTAATTCAAGGTTAAAAGATTATTATAATAATTTAAAATTACCTTAAAACATGTCCAACCCTGATTGGATGAGTAGAGTATGACCATGGTCAACCTTGGGTCGATTTTGGAACCCCATTGAGCCACTTGGTAGTGATAATGGCAATTTGGATTAATTAATTTAATGTAAAGTCAAAATTGACATTAAAAAACATCTTTTAGTAATTAATTTTTATAAGGGGATATATAAATTATCATTTCGACTATAAATATTAATTGGAATGCTAAAAATATTTCCTAAATTATGGTATTTTTTTATAATTTTTAGACATAATATAAATTAAATTATTTATGACCCAATAATGATGCAGTATTTACCTCATTAATAAATGATTTAAATAAATAAGACTATAATGATTCAAATATTATCCAAAAAAAGTCCAATTCTGATTGGATGATTATATTTATACCATCAGTAATCTTATATTAATATTTAATTATTTTTGGACCTTTTGAAACAGAAGATAAGTTTATAATAAAATAATATTATCACACTTTCCAAAGGTGACCCTCTCCTCCCTTATAAAATGGAACCTCCTCGCTCCCATCTTTACACAACTTTTAGCTTTCAATATCATCCAAGCCTACCCATTTATCTTCTACACTTCCCTAGAAACATTTTTGAGGTTCTGGTATTCTCAAAAGACCAACTCTAGTGCCTTAAGAGGAAGATTAAAAGAGGTGCGTTGAAGAAGAGGTAATCTATTCTACAGATTCTTTCAAGTTTCTTCCTTCTTCTACATCCTCTTATCAAGTTGTTCCATAATAAATTAATGGCATTAGTATCACTAACATACTAATATGTTTTTATAAATATGAAATAGCCCTATTTCACCTTCTATCTATCCTAGGGAAAAGGAAATCACCGCGCGTGCGTACGTACGGAATATCGTCTCTATGTCGTGGGGTAATTAGTTTTTCCACCACCACCTTACTTGGATAGGTATAATGGTGTAAATAATAACTATATATGGTTATTATAACATCATAATGATTCTGAGATACTATTAACTACAATTCTATTCAATAATTATGGGAACGATATCATCGCTCGTGCATATGTACATATTACCGTCTCCACGACGCGACGAGATTCATTCTCTATGTTAACCATTCAACAATGATTATAAAGTATATATAATGAATAATAATGAAATATATGACATAATGAAGCTAATATATATATATATATATATATATATGTCATCTACTTACTTCCATTCAAGTCAATAAGGAAATAAAAATAGCGTTCATGCGTACATATGACCTACCGTCTCCATGAATGGTGTGTTTCATTTCATTTATCTATATATTATATATATATATACTGAATATATATAATATATAAATCATGTTTTAAAATTTGGAAGTTATTAAATTATTATATAAGTAATAATAATATCAAGAACAAAAAGTCCAAACACATACGATAAATAAAATGATTTTACCAAAAACGCTGCTTTAACATGGAATTTACAAAAGAACGGGTAATATAAAGTCATAAGTAAACCATATATGATATCATAACAATGAATATGATTCTTTAATAAGTTAATAACGTTATTTAAATCATTATATAGGAGGTTCAGATACATACGAAGCATATCAGACCTAAGGTAAAGGATAACTTTTTCATTCTCGTTTTTATCAGAGATAGTTTATTCGTAAATATTTACTAGGGTTATATTTATCATCCATGTCCCTGTTTTATAAAATTTTTTAATGTATGTTTAAATTCCTTTGTACATATATTTTACTTTTACTACAAGGTATGTAAGGAATATATCTTTTCTTTACCATACAAGGTAATTTTTGACTTTTCTGGAAAAAGTACGAGAAGAATTTTTTTTACTTATATGGTGTAATGTGATTTTTACGGTTTCATAACCCCTAATTTTCATAAATAATCCTTTACAAGATTTCATTATTATTTTCAAAAAAAATTCATTTTCTTTTAAAATTACATGGCATTTTGTGAAAAGAAATGATTTTGAAAAGAAAGGATTTTTTCCTCAAGAATCCATTTTAAGTGTTTTGTCAAAACTATTTTCCATCTAAGATGAAATTATTTAGTATGATTATGGTTCAAGTATGATTTCTCAATTATTTACGCTGGTTGATTCTTATTATGATGAAATGATATCCATTTGTTTTATATGGATTACGTTAAGATGAGATTATGTTTATGAAACCCATTTTATTCTTGGGGTTATGATGGATGATTTATGTTTATTTTGTGGCACATGTAAAAATGATTTCATTTTGAGATAGGTGGGACCTATATCTCCCTCCAATGAATTGGGTAAAGATTTATATATCTTGAGATAGATATTGCTGGAATGGTAAGTTAATCTGATTCAGTGTCACAGGACATGAAAGAGGACTGAACTCGATTCAGAAAGGGACATTGTCCACTAAGATGGACTTGGTAGCAATGCCTTGGCTACTATGGGAATCATATCATGTTATTAATGGTTTTCCATAATTAAATTTTTTATTCCCATGCTATTTTATCATGATTTATGTTCCTTTATGAAATATGCCTTATGTACTTCCAAGATTTATGTCTTTGCTCGTGATTTTGATGTTTAGATTTTATGTTCAAGTTTTTGCATGCAAATATTTATGGATTGTTTTATGTTCTCTATGTTTACCCTTAATGAACATTTGAGCTCACCCTTTTTATGTTTTCTCTTCCCTAGGATATAAATAATTTTTTTAGGTAAGAAAAGAAAAGGGGATGATCATTATGGGAGATGTTGAAGATCTTCCACCGTGATTAGAAGATTATTTTTCTGAGTTTCCAAAGAAATTAAACTATTACGGTCCTTGTGTGTTTGTTTTTATTATGTATTAAGTGTTCCACAAAATTAATGTAATGTACATGTACGTCAATCTTGGGTATCTACAGTTGGTATCAGAGGAAAGTTTTAGTGAACCTTTGGAAACTAGGATGCGATAACGTTTGTGAGATCCCTAGAGATATTTATAAGGTATGTCTAGGGATGTCCCTAAGGTTAAGTATAAGTATAGGTTATAGTCCTAGAATTACGGTAACGATATTATAATTAAACCTAATATGTTAGATATTGATGGTACTCCCCCTTTATCATCTGGTTTTCCTAGAAGGTTTGTTGCCTCTCACACTATTCTTTTTGGGTTTTAGACGATGGATGGAACCCAAAGGAACGGTGTTGGACAATGTAATGGGAAATGCAATGATTTTCCTCTAGAACAATCAAATGTGATGGGAGATGGAGTGAAAATATTTTTGTTATACTTACACAAGCTATGAATCGTTCTTGACTTCCAAATGAGAAGAGAAAGGAATAATATTCTATTGAGTCTTTCATGAGGTAATGTCCACCTTCTTTCAGTGGGTCTTATGATCAAATTGTTGTTGAGAAATGGATCAGTACCATTGAAAATATATTTTCCGTACTTCGTTATACAGATCATGAAAAAGACATTTTGGTTGTTTATCGGTTAAAAGGTTAAGAATACCAGTGGTGGAATCCAATTAAGAATACAATTCCCCAAGATGAAATTGAATCCATGGAATGGGATGAGTTCAAGAACTTGTTTTTCAGTAAGTACTTCCATCGTATTCTTCAAAAAAAAATCGAAAAGGATTTCCTTGAGCTTAATTAGAAGGATGATGAATATGTTGGTATATATGAAGTGAATTTTACAAGGCTTGCAAGGTATGCATCTGGTTTTATCATCCAACCTGAAAGTAAAGTTGATCGATTCTTCGGTGGCTTAAAACCAAGTATTAGAAGGGAATTAGTTATAAGAGACTTCAGTACCTATGAATAAATTGTGCTTTGTTCTATTAAGGTAGAACTAGAAGTCTGTGTTACGTATCCATCTCATGGTTTTGATAAGAAACGAAACATGGAGTTCAAGGAGAAATCTCATAACAATGGTGAAAAAAAGATGAATGTTTCTTTATGCTCAAAGTGTGGAAAGAAGCATGGTGGAGATTTCCTAAAAGGTACAAGAAAATGTTTTAAGTGTGGAAAATAAGTTCATCGACTAGTTGAGTGTCCAAGTAATGGGAAAAAAGGTAGCTAATGATTTGAATAGATAAAAGAATATAGAGAATGTTCCACCAACACTTCAATGCTTCAAGTGCAAGGGAATGGGGCATTATGACGTGAGAAACATATTAAGGCAAAGGATAAAGGGAAGTCACATGCGATCAGTATTTGTGATGTTGAGTATGACAATGATGTTGTGGAATGTTTAAGTGTGTAACAAGATTTCAAAATAGTATCATGGAATTTCATTTATGGTATCATTGAATTTTGGAATATCTATGTATTGGTTTTCAATAATTATATGGTACTGTTAACCATGAAAAGTGATTGAAATATTTTTTGAAAGAGGATGATATGCGCATAATGAAGGGATAAAGAGATAATGAAATGAGCTCATGACTGATATATGGACAAAGTTATATCATGGTTTCAGTAAATAGAAATTTTTGGATTTTGGTATGTAGAAAGAGTTAACTTTTGACAGCATTCAAGTTTTCACTATGGTTCAATGGGTATTCATTTTTAAAGAGAATACATGATTAAGGTTTTCACATGTTTGGAATGTGACCAACAAGATATACCGTATGATATATGGGTGGTAAATGACGGTATTCACATGATCGGTAGATAAAATTTCTAGTAATTGTTTTCTTTATACTATGATCATGGACATAAGTATTTTTGATAATCTTAAATATTGGAATGAATTAAGTTAGACATAATATAGTATTGTTTAAGGCTAGAACTTTTTACGATATTATTGCACGAATGTTATAATAAAGTAGTTTTAGAAAATGGTACAACATGTCGGACATGCGACAACCCGTCACGTCAGACAAGGCTGTGGTAATCGAACCCACAACTGAAGTGTGACAGGTCTGTATTTCCTACCACAGGCCTAAAATAAGTCCCTGGTTAGTAGAAACAATTTTTATTTTATTAAGTGGTTTGATAGATGAAGTATAAGTCCATTTTAGGAACTATATACGATTAATCTCACTATAGACGTACTTATGTATATAACTTTTTCTAACCTTTTATTTGATATAGATAGAATGACCCACCGTTCTATCACATGATCTACTAACACTTCACGAATGACAAATTCAACTTCATTTCTTTAAGATATGAAGTGGAAATTTTTCAAGGCATGAGAAACGTTGAGACTGTAAAAAATCAAGTAATTATTTATTTTAATTCAAAACAAAAATTCTTCAACATTTGGGAAATGATCTTGAAAACCAAAATTGTTGTCCTATTTCTCTTATATCTGAGGAATCAGATTGTACCTTAGACCATCACAAATTTATAGCATGGTGATTGTTTGATTTTTCATAGCCATGTTCTCTACCACTCTCCATCAGAACGTGATGGTTAGATTTCTCTTCCATATCCATATTTTCACCTATGTTCTACTATGTGGAAACCTAGTGATGAGTTAATTTTAGTAACCATTATGCTTTATACTTCACTTTTAAAAATTAAGTTTTAGTATTCCTTTTTACGATGTGGGTTTCTATTAAAGAAACTTTCAAGTAATAAACCATTTATAACACCGACGAATTTTGAGGGAGAAATTTATTTTAAGGGGGGTAGAATTTAACACCATGAGATTTTATGAAAAAAAATATTATTTTAATTTCATTGATGTCATGTTTTGTACGCTACACCAAAAGTATATTTTACTATACGCAACCTCGTATTATCTTATAGAATACACAACACTATTCTTGGCTAGTGTTACACACAATTTCAAGTTTGTTTTTTGGGAATTATTCTATGCAACATTAAGTATAGATTTTGTTTGATAATTTTTTATTATCTTTTACGCAACACCAAAGGGAGCTTCCACTACACGCAGCCCTAACATGTCTTTCATCACCGCAATCACGACCTTCCTTTATAGAGTGTGTAGTACGCAATACCTAGATTCTCTAAACAACGATATATTGTTATAATAATATTATTAACTAGCCATTATGGATAGTATTAACTAAATTTTTTATGTTATAACATTATTATTAATCTTACACATTTTATAGAACATCGTGTGAGAAAAAAATATATTTTGTTAGTAAAATAAGTATTCTTCAAAAAAAGCAGTTTTTCCGCCATTTGATGGTGCACCCACTTTAAATCTAGTTTTTGACATCTTTATAAGTTAAATTTGACAAAATAAAATTCCTATTTAGAATCAGGATAAAAAAATTTACTCTGGATAAATTTTTCATAATATTCTGATAACTTTCATATTTTAATGAATAGTAAAAACACGCTATATTCTAATTAAAAACATCTTTTTTAATCACAATAATTTATATGGTTAGATTATCTTTTTAATTAGTTTTAAACTTAAATTAGAATATATTTTTACAATTTTATACAATTTTGTTCACTGGAATTAATTTCAACTTGAAATTGGACATAAACAAGTGTCGATCTTTTGATAGTTATTGTTTCCTAAAAACACGCTATTTGTGTTGATAACAGGAATTAATTTTAAAATTAATTAATTCCACTTCTATGTTTTGAATTTTGAAAAATAGACTTCATTTTTGAATTCGGAATATCAAATATAAGTTAGGCTTAATTTTTGGTATTTTTCTGAAAAACTCCTATTTTGGATGAATAGTGAAACCACTTAGTGGTAGTTAAAAACCAGACTCTTACATTTAAATGAAATTTTACCACTTCTGTGAATTGAATTTCAAAAATTCGACATATATGGTTGTTATCAAGAAGTAAAATGTGGTTCAATAAGATGAAAATAATATTTGGTGAATACCAACTTTTGACTTTTATTTACCGTAATTAATGGTAAATAGGGTAATTCAAGGATAAAAGAATATTATAATTATTCAAAATTACCTTAACACTTGTCCTAACCCTATTGGATGAGTATTTTCCGACCATGGGCATCCTTGGGTCGATTTTGGGACCACTTTGAGCCACTTGGTAGTGATAATGACAATTTGGATTAATTAATTTAATGTAAATAAAAAATTGACCGTAACAAAAATCTTTTAGTAATTAATTTTTATAATGGGTTATATAAATTATCATTTAGACTATAAATATTAATTGGAAATATAAATAGATTTCCTATATTATGGTATTTGTTTATAATTTTTGGACATCAAATAAATTAAATTATTTATGACACAATAATGATGCAGTCTTTACCTCATTAATAAAGATTTAAACAAATAAGATTATAATGATTTAAATATTATCCAAAACATGTCTAATTATGATGGGATGATTTTATTTCAACCATGAGTCATATTATATTCATCTTTAATGATTTTTGGACCTTTTGAAACTGCAGATAAGTTTATAATAAAATAATATTTTCACACTTTCCAAAGGTTCCCCTCTCCTCCCTTATAAAAGGGCACCGCCTCCCTCTCCTATTAACAAAAATTTAAGCCTTAATTCTCATCAAAACCCGGACCATTTATCTTCTCCACTTCCCTAGAAACATTTCGTAGGTTATGGTCTTCTCAAAAGACCAACTCTAGTGCCTTAAGAGGAAGCTTAAAAGAGTTGCGTCGAAGAAGAGGTAATCTCTTCTACCAATTATTTGAAGTTTCTTCCTTCTTCTACTTCCTCTTATTTAGTTGTTTCATTATAAAGTAATAACATCAGTATCAATCACATACTGATATGTTATTATAAATATGAAACAACCCTATTTCACCTTCAATCCATCCTACAAAAAATGAAATCACCGTGCGTGTGTACGTACGGAATATCATCTCTATGTCGTGGTGTAATTAGATTTTCCACCACCACCTTACTTGGATGGGTATAAGGGTGTAAAGTATAACTATAAATTGTTATTATAAAATCATACTCAATCAGAGATATTATTCACTCCAATTATATTCAATAATTATAGGAACGATATCATCGCTCGTGCATACGTACGGAATACCGTCTCCACGATGCGATGAGATTAATTCTCTATGTTAACCATTCATGAAGGATTATAAAGTATATATAATGAATAATAATGAAATATATGACATAATGAATCTATTGGGTATATATATATGTCATCTACTTACTTCCATTCAAGTCAATAAGGAAAGGAAAACTGCGTTCATGCGTACGTATGACCTACCGTCTCCATGAACGGTGTGTTTCATTTCATTTATCTATATTATATATATATATATATATACTGAATATATATTATATATGAATAATTTTTTACATTTTTGAAGTTAGTAAATCCTGATAAAATTATTAATAATATCAAGAACAACAAGTCAAAACACGTATGATAAATAAAACGATTTTACCCAAAACGCTGCTTTAACATGGAATTTACAAAAGAACGGGTAATATAAAGCCATAAGTAATCCATATTTGATATCATAACAATTAATATGATTCTATAATAAGTAAATAACATTATTTAAATCATTATACAGGAGGTTCGGTTACGTACGAAGTATATCAGACCTAATGTAAGGGATAACTTTTCCAATCTCGTTTTTATCCGAGATTGTTTCTTCGTAAGTATTTACTAGGCTTATATTTATCATCCATGTATATGTTTTATAAAAATTGTTTAATGTATGTTTAATGTCATTTTTACCCATTTTTTACTTTTACTACAAGGTATGTAGGGAATATTTTTTTTGTTTACAATACAAGGTACTTTTTGACTTTTCCGACAAAAGTACTAGATGAATGTTTTTTTTGCTTATACGGTGTGAACTGGTTTTTACGGTTTCATAAAGCCTAATTTTCATAAATATTAATTTACAATATTTCATGATTATTTTCAAAAAGAACCCTTCTCTTTTAAAATTACATGGAATTTTGTGAAAAGAAAATGATTTTGAAAAGCAAGGATATTTTCCTCAAGAATTCATTTCAAGTGTTTTGTTATAAATATTTTCCATCTAAGATGACATTATTTAGTATCATTATGTTTCAAGTATAAAGTGTCTATAATTTACATGGATTGATTATTATTATGATGAAATGATGTTAATTTTTTTATGGATTACGTTAAGATGGGATGATGTTTATGAAACCCATTTTATTCTTTGGGTTATGATGAATGATTTATGTTTATTTTGTGGCTCAAGTAAGAATGATTCCATAATGAGATGGGTGGGACCTATATATCCCTTCAATTAATTGGATAAAGATTTATATCTCATGAGATAGACATGGTTGGAATGGTAAGTTAATCTGATTCAGTGTTACAAGACTAGAATGAGGAGTGAACTCGAATCAAAAAGGTACTTTGTCCACTATAATTGTTTTGGTAGAAATTCCTTGGATAATATGGAAATCATATCATGTGATTAATGGTTTTCCACAATTACATGTTTTATTACCATGATATTTTATCATGATTGATGTTCCTTAATGATATATGCCTTATGTACTTCAATGATTTATGTCTTTTCTCAAGATTTTGATGTTTAGATTATATGTTCAAGTTTTTGCCTTCAAATATTTATGGATTTATTTATGATCTCTATGTCTACCCTTACTGAGAATTTGAGATCACCATTTTTATGTTTTCTTTTCCCCAGGATATAACTAAAAGATTTAGGTAAAAAACCAAAGGGGATGATCTTTATGGGAGATGTTGAAGATCTTCCACCGTGATTAGAAGATTATTTTTATGAGATTCCAAAGACACTAAACAATTACGGTACTTGTGTGTTTCTTTTTGTTATGTATTAAGTATTCCACAAAAGTATTTTATTGTCCATGTACATCAAGCTTGGGTCTCTACATTTTCTGTCCAAGCCTGAACCATCTCTAGTCCTACGAGTGCTGACTACCCAGGGTCAGTCCAGCACAGAGGTGATCTCCAAGGTCGGTCATATAGTGCCTCGTATGGTGCCATCCTTGTAGAGACCCAAATCTAGAATTACATGGACATTAAATTACTTTTGCGGAATACTTATACATAACAAAAACAAACACCGAAGTCCCTAATAGTTTAGTTTCTTTGGAAACTCAGAACATAATCTTCTAATCGTAGTGAAAGATCTTCAACATCTCCCATAAAGATCTTCCCCTTTTGTATTCTTACCTAAAACCTTTCTTTATATCCTGGGGAAAATAAAACATATAAAGGGTGAGATAAAATCCTCAGTAAGGGTAATCATTGAGAAAATAAAATGAACCATATACATTTTAACATAAGAACATGTACATAATGTTTAAACATCGAAATCTTGATCAATGACATAAAACATGGTAGTACGTAAGGCATAGATCATAATGGAACATCAATCATGATAAAATAGTTTGGAAATAGAACTTTTAATTGTGGAAAAAAATTAAGCACATGATATGATTTCCATAGTTGCCAAGGCATTGCTGTCAAGACAATCTTAGTGCAAAAAGTCCCTTTCTGAATCGAGTTCACTCCTTGTTCCGGTCCTGTATCACTGAACCAGATTAACTTACCATTCCATCCATGTATGTCTCATGAGATATAAATATTTACCCAATGCATTGGAGGGAGATATAGGTCCCACCCATCTCATAATGAAATCATTCTTACTTGTGCCACAACATGAACACAAATAATTCATCATTACCCAAAGTATAAAATTGGTTTCATAAACATCATCCCATCATAACATAATCCATACAAAAAATGGATATAATTTCATTATAAGAAAAGTTAAACCATGTAAATCATAGAGAAATTATACTTGAAACATACACATTTTAAATAATTCCATCTTATATGAAAAATGGTTTTGATAAAACACATGAAATGAATTCTTGAGAAAAATATCCTTTCTTCTTCGAAATCAATTTTTTCACAAAATGCCATGAAATTTTAAAAGAGTGGGATTTTTTTGAAAGTATTAATTAAATATTGTACAGAAAGCTTCATGACAAAAAGGCATTATGAAAACGTAAAAATCTGTTTCTACCATATATGTTAGAAAAACATTCTTCTCATACTTTTACTAGAAAAGTCAAAAATTACCCCATATGGTAAACAAAAGAAAGATTCATTCCATACGATGTGGTAAAATTAAAAAGGGGTAAAAATGAATGTACAAATACATGGAATAAAATTAAACATTTTTTGAAATCATTTTACGAACATATTGACAAGGATAATAAA